>JALIGW010000031.1:4135762-5335762 GCA_023053685.1 Diadophis punctatus similis
TCTGAGCTCTTTGTCAAAAGTGATATTTTTGGGCTGATTGAGTCCTGAGGCGAATGTCTGTGTTAGACCTTGGGCTAGCTCTTCAGGGAAAGCTCGGAATCAAAAATCAAGCGAGAATTCAGCTCTCCAACCTTTGGGGAACAGGAATATGTATTTCTTTTTCATTTCTGAGCTCTTTGTCAAAAAGTGATGTTTTTGGGCTGAATTGAGTCCTGACGCGAATGCTGTGTTTGACCTTGGGCTAGCTCTTCAGGGAAAGCTCGGAATCGAAAATCAAGCGAGAATTCGGCTTTTCAGCCCTTGGGGAACAGGAATATGTTTTTCTTTTTCATTTCTGAGCTCTTTGTGAAAAGTGATGTTTTTGGGCTGAATTGAGTCCTGAGGCGAATGCTGTGTTAGACCTTGGGCTAGCTCTACAGGGAAAGCTCGGAATAGAAAATCATGCGAGAATTGGGCCTTTCCAGGCCTGTGGGGAACAGGAATATAGTGTTTCTTTTTCATTTCTGAGCTCTTTGTCAAAAGTGATGTTTTTGGGCTGAATGAGACCTGAGGCGAATGCTGTGTTAGACCTTGGGCTAGCTCTTCAGGGAAAGCTCGGAATCGCAAATCGAGCGAGAATTCAGCTTTCCTGGTGGTGGGGAACAGGAATATGTGTTTCTTTTTCATTTCTGAGCTCTTTGTGAAAAGTGATGTTTTTGGGCTGAATTGAGTCCTGAGGCGAATGCTGTGTTAGACCTTGGGCTAGCTCTTCAGGGAAAGCTCGGAATAGAAAATCATGCGAGAATTGGGCTTTCCAGCCTGTCGGGAACAGGAATATGTGTTTCTTTTTCATTTCTGAGCTCTTTGTCAAAAGTGATGTTTTTGGGCTGAATTGAGTCCTGAGGCGAATGCAGTGTTAGGCCTTGGGCTAGCTCTTCAGGGAAAGCTCGGAATCAAAAATCAAGCGAGAATTCAGCTCTCCAACCTTTGGGGAAAAGGAATATGTGTTTCTTTTTCATTTCTGAGCTCTTTGTCAAAAGTGATGTTTTTGGGCTGAATTTAGTCCATGAAGCGAATACTGTGTTATAGACCTTGGGCTAGCTCTTCAGGGAAAGCTCGGAATCGAAAATTAAGCGAGAATTCGACTTTTCAGCCCTTGGGGAACAGGAATATGTTTTTCTTTTTCATTTCTGAGCTCTTTGTGAAAAGTGATGTTTTTGGGCTGAATTGAGTCCTGAGGCGAATGCTGTGTTAGACCTTGGGCTAGCTCTTCAGGGAAAGCTCGGAATCGAAAATCATGCGATAATTTGGCTTTCCAGCCTGTGGGGAACAGGAATATGTGTTTCTTTTTCATTTCTGAGCTCTTTGTCAAAAGTGATGTTTTTGGGCTGAATTGAGTCCTGAGGCGAATGCTGTGTTAGGCCTTGGGCTAGCTCTTCAGGGAAAGCTCGGAATAGAAAATCATGCGAGAATTGGGCTTTCCAGCCTGTGGGGAACAGGAATATGTGTTTCTTTTTCATTTCTGAGCTCTTTGTCAAAAGCGATGTTTTTGGGCTGAATTGAGTCCTGAGGCGAATGCTGTGTTAGGCCTTGGGCTAGCTCTTCAGGGAAAGCTCGGAATCGAAAATCAAGCGAGAATTGGGCTTTCCAGCCTGTGGGGAACAGGAATATGTGTTTCTTTTTCATTTCTGAACTCATTGTCAAAAGTGATGTTTTTGGGCTGAATTGAGTCCTGAGGCGAATGCTGTGTTAAACCTTGGGCTAGCTCTTCAGGGAAAGCTCGGAATCAAAAATCAAGCGAGAATTCAGCTCTCCAACCTTTGGGGAAAAAGGAATATGTGTTTCTTTTTCATTTCTGAGCTCTTTGTCAAAAGTGATGTTTTTGGGCTGAATTAGTCCTGAAGCGAATACTGTGTTATAGACCTTGGGCTAGCTCTTCAGGGAAAGCTCGGAATCGAAAATTAAGCGAGAATTCGACTTTTCAGCCCTTGGGGAACAGGAATATGTTTTTCTTTTTCATTTCTGAGCTCTTTGTGAAAAGTGATGTTTTTGGGCTGAATTGAGTCCTGAGGCGAATGCTGTGGTTAGACCTTGGGCTAGCTCTTCAGGGAAAGCTCGGAATAGAAAATCATGCGAGAATTGGGCTTTCCAGCCTGTGGGGAACAGAATATGTGTTTCTTTTTCATTTCTGAGCTCTTTGTCAAAAGTGATGTTTTTGGGCTGAATTGAGTCCTGAGGCGAATGCTGTGTTAGGCCTTGGGCTAGCTCTTCAGGGAAAGCTCGGAATCGATAATCAAGCGAGAATTGGGCTTTCCAGCCTGTGGGGAACAGGAATATGTTTTTCTTTTTCATTTCTGAGCTCTTTGTCAAAAGTGATGTTTTTTGGGCTGAATTTGAGACCTGAGGCGAATGCTGTGTTAGACCTTGGGCTAGCTCTTCAGGGAAAGCTCGGAATCGAAAATTAAGCGAGAATTCGACTTTTCAGCCCTTGGGGAACAGGAATATGTTTTTCTTTTTCATTTCTGAGCTCTTTGTGAAAAGTGATGTTTTTGGGCTGAATTGAGTCCTGAGGCGAATGCTGTGTTAGACCTTGGGCTAGCTCTTCAGGGAAAGCTCGGAATAGAAAATCATGCGAGAATTGGGCTTTCCAGCCTGTGGGGAACAGGAATATGTGTTTCTTTTTCATTTCTGAGCTCTTTGTCAAAAGTGATGTTTTTGGGCTGAATTGAGTCCTGAGGCGAATGCTCTGTTAGGCCTTGGGCTAGCTCTTCAGGGAAAGCTCGGAATCGAAAATCAAGCGAGAATTGGGCTTTCCAGCCTGTGGGGAACAGGAATATGTGTTTCTTTTTCATTTCTGAGCTCTTTGTCAAAAGTGATGTTTTTGGGCTGAATTGAGGACCTGAGGCGAATGCTGTGTTAGGCCTTGGGCTAGCTCTTCAGGGAAAGCTCGGAATGGGAAAATCAAGCTGAGAATTGGGCTCTCCAACCTTTGGGGAAAAGGAATATGTGTTTCTTTTTCATTTCTGAGCTCTTTGTGAAAAGCGATGTTTTTGGGCTCAATTGAGTCCTGAGGCGAATGCTGTGTTAGACCTTGGGCTAGCTCTTCAGGGAAAGCTCGGAATAGAAAATCATGCGAGAATTGGGCTTTCCAGCCTGTGGGGAACAGGAATATGTGTTTCTTTTTCATTTCTGAGCTCTTTGTCAAAAGCGATGTTTTTGGGCTGAATTGAGTCCTGAGGCGAATGCTGTGTTAGGCCTTGGGCTAGCTCTTCAGGAAAGCTCGGAATCGAAAATCAAGCGAGAATTGGGCTTTCCAGCCTGTGGGGGAACAGGAATATGTGTTTCTTTTTCATTTCTGAACTCATTGTCAAAAGTGATGTTTTTGGGCTGAATTGAGTCCTGAGGCGAATGCTGTGTTAAACCTTGGGCTAGCTCTTCAGGGAAAGCTCGGAATCAAAAATCAAGCGAGAATTCAGCTCTCCAACCTTTGGGGAAAAGGAATATGTGTTTCTTTTTCATTTCTGAGCTCTTTGTCAAAAGTGATGTTTTTTGGGCTGAATTTAGTCCTGAAGCGAATACTGTGTTATAGACCTTGGGCTAGCTCTTCAGGGAAAGCTCGGAATCGAAAATTAAGCGAGAATTCGACTTTTCAGCCCTTGGGGAACAGGAATATGTTTTTCTTTTTCATTTCTGAGCTCTTTGTGAAAAGTGATGTTTTTGGGCTGAATTGAGTCCTGAGGCGAATGCTGTGTTAGACCTTGGGCTAGCTCTTCAGGGAAAGCTCGGAATAGAAAATCATGCGAGAATTTGGCTTTCCAGCCTGTGGGGAACAGGAATATGTGTTTCTTTTTCATTTCTGAGCTCTTTGTCAAAAGTGATGTTTTTGGGCTGAATTGAGTCCTGAGGCGAATGCTGTGTTAGGCCTTGGGCTAGCTCTTCAGGGAAAGCTCGGAATAGAAAATCATGCGAGAATTGGGCTTTCCAGCCTGTGGGGAACAGGAATATGTGTTTCTTTTTCATTTCTGAGCTCTTTGTCAAAAGCGATGTTTTTGGGCTGAATTGAGTCCTGAGGCGAATGCTGTGTTAGGCCTTGGGCTAGCTCTTCAGGGAAAGCTCGGAATCGAAAATCAAGCGAGAATTGGGCTTTCCAGCCTGTGGGGAACAGGAATATGTGTTTCTTTTTCATTTCTGAACTCATTGTCAAAAGTGATGTTTTTGGGCTGAATTGAGTCCTGAGGCGAATGCTGTGTTAGACCTTGGGCTAGCTCTTCAGGGAAAGCTCGGAATCAAAATCAAGCGAGAATTCAGCTCTCCAACCTTTGGGGAAAAGGAATATGTGTTTCTTTTTCATTTCTGAGCTCTTTGTCAAAAGTGATGTTTTTGGGCTGAATTTAGTCCTGAAGCGAATACTGTGTTATAGACCTTGGGCTAGCTCTTCAGGGAAAGCTCGGAATCGAAAATTAAGCGAGAATTCGACTTTTCAGCCCTTGGGGAACAGGAATATGTTTTTCTTTTTCATTTCTGAGCTCTTTGTGAAAAGTGATGTTTTTGGGCTGAATTGAGTCCTGAGGCGAATGCTGTGTTAGACCTTGGGCTAGCTCTTCAGGGAAAGCTCGGAATAGAAAATCATGCGAGAATTGGGCTTTCCCAGCCTGCTGGGGAACAGGAATATGTGTTTCTTTTTCATTTCTGAGCTCTTTGTCAAAAGTGATGTTTTTGGGCTGAATTGAGTCCTGAGGCGAATGCTGTGTTAGGCCTTGGGCTAGCTCTTCAGGGAAAGCTCGGAATCGAAAATCAAGCGAGAATTGGGCTTTCCAGCCTGTGGGGAACAGGAATATGTTTTCTTTTTCATTTCTGAGCTCTTTGTCAAAAGTGATGTTTTTGGGCTGAATTGAGACCTGAGGCGAATGCTGTGTTAGACCTTGGGCTAGCTCTTCAGGGAAAGCTCGGAATCGAAAATTAAGCGAGAATTCGACTTTTCAGCCCTTGGGGAACAGGAATATGTTTTTCTTTTTCATTTCTGAGCTCTTTGTGAAAAGTGATGTTTTTGGGCTCAATTGAGTCCTGAGGCGAATGCTGTGTTAGACCTTGGGCTAGCTCTTCAGGGAAAGCTCGGAATAGAAAATCATGCGAGAATTGGGCTTTCCAGCCTGTGGGGAACAGGAATATGTGTTTCTTTTTCATTTCTGAGCTCTTTGTCAAAAGCGATGTTTTTGGGCTGAATTGAGTCCTGAGGCGAATGCTGTGTTAGGCCTTGGGCTAGCTCTTCAGGGAAAGCTCGGAATCGAAAATCAAGCGAGAATTGGGCTTTCCAGCCTGTGGGGGACAGGAATATGTGTTTCTTTTTCATTTCTGAGCTCTTTGTCAAAAGTGATGTTTTTGGGCTGAATTTAGTCCTGAAGCGAATACTGTGTTATAGACCTTGGGCTAGCTCTTCAGGGAAAGCTCGGAATCGAAAATTAAGCGAGAATTCGACTTTTCAGCCCTTGGGAACAGGAATATGTTTTTCTTTTTCATTTCTGAGCTCTTTGTGAAAAGTGATGTTTTTGGGCTGAATTGAGTCCTGAGGCGAATGCTGTGTTAGACCTTGGGCTAGCTCTTCAGGGAAAGCTCGGAATAGAAAATCATGCGAGAATTGGGCTTTCCAGCCTGTGGGGAACAGGAATATGTGTTTCTTTTTCATTTCTGAGCTCTTTGTCAAAAGTGATGTTTTTGGGCTGAATTGAGTCCTGAGGCGAATGCTCTGTTAGGCCTTGGGCTAGCTCTTCAGGGAAAGCTCGGAATCGAAAATCAAGCGAGAATTGGGCTTTCCAGCCTGTGGGGAACAGGAATATGTGTTTCTTTTTCATTTCTGAGCTCTTTGTCAAAAGTGATGTTTTTGGGCTGAATTGAGACCTGAGGCGAATGCTGTGTTAGGCCTTGGGCTAGCTCTTCAGGGAAAGCTCGGAATAGAAAATCATGCGAGAATTGGGCTTTCCAGCCTGTGGGGAACAGGAATATGTGTTTCTTTTTCATTTCTGAGCTCTTTGTCAAAAGCGATGTTTTTGGGCTGAATGAGTCCTGAGGCGAATGCTGTGTTAGGCCTTGGGCTAGCTCTTCAGGGAAAGCTCGGAATCGAAAATCAAGCGAGAATTCAGCTTTCCTGGTGGTGGGGAACAGGAATATGTGTTTCTTTTTCATTTCTGAGCTCTTTGTCAAAAGTGATATTTTTGGGCTGAATTGAGTCCTGAGGCGAATGCTGTGTTAGACCTTGGGCTAGCTCTTCAGGGAAAGCTCGGAATCAAAAATCAAGCGAGAATTCAGCTCTCCAACCTTTGGGGAACAGGAATATGTATTTCTTTTTCATTTCTGAGCTCTTTGTCAAAAGTGATGTTTTTGGGCTGAATTGAGTCCTGACGCGAATGCTGTGTTTGACCTTGGGCTAGCTCTTCAGGGAAAGCTCGGAATCGAAAATCAAGCGAGAATTCGGCTTTTCAGCCCTTGGGGAACAGGAATATGTTTTTCTTTTTCATTTCTGAGCTCTTTGTGAAAAGTGATGTTTTTGGGCTGAATTGAGTCCTGAGGCGAATGCTGTGTTAGACCTTGGGCTAGCTCTACAGGAAAGCTCGGAATAGAAAATCATGCGAGAATTGGGCTTTCCAGCCTGTGGGGAACAGGAATATGTGTTTCTTTTTCATTTCTGAGCTCTTTGTCAAAAGTGATGTTTTTGGGCTGAATTGAGACCTGAGGCGAATGCTGTGTTAGACCTTGGGCTAGCTCTTCAGGGAAAGCTCGGAATCGCAAATCGAGCGAGAATTCAGCTTTCCTGGTGGTGGGGAACAGGAATATGTGTTTCTTTTTCATTTCTGAGCTCTTTGTGAAAAGTGATGTTTTTGGGCTGAATTGAGTCCTGAGGCGAATGCTGTGTTAGACCTTGGGCTAGCTCTTCAGGGAAAGCTCGGAATAGAAAATCATGCGAGAATTGGGCTTTCCAGCCTGTCGGGAACAGGAATATGTGTTTCTTTTTCATTTCTGAGCTCTTTGTCAAAGTGATGTTTTTGGGCTGAATTGAGTCCTGAGGCGAATGCTGTGTTAGGCCTTGGGCTAGCTCTTCAGGGAAAGCTCGGAATCAAAAATCAAGCGAGAATTCAGCTCTCCAACCTTTGGGGAAAAGGAATATGTGTTTCTTTTTCATTTCTGAGCTCTTTGTCAAAAGTGATGTTTTTGGGCTGAATTTAGTCCTGAAGCGAATACTGTGTTATAGACCTTGGGCTAGCTCTTCAGGGAAAGCTCGGAATCGAAAATTAAGCGAGAATTCGACTTTTCAGCCCTTGGGGAACAGGAATATGTTTTTCTTTTTCATTTCTGAGCTCTTTGTGAAAAGTGATGTTTTTGGGCTGAATTGAGTCCTGAGGCGAATGCTGTGTTAGACCTTGGGCTAGCTCTTCAGGGAAAGCTCGGAATCGAAAATCATGCGATAATTTGGCTTTCCAGCCTGTGGGGAACAGGAATATGTGTTTCTTTTTCATTTCTGAGCTCTTTGTCAAAAGTGATGTTTTTGGGCTGAATTGAGTCCTGAGGCGAATGCTGTGTTAGGCCTTGGGCTAGCTCTTCAGGGAAAGCTCGGAATAGAAAATCATGCGAGAATTGGGCTTTCCAGCCTGTGGGGAACAGGAATATGTGTTTCTTTTTCATTTCTGAGCTCTTTGTCAAAAGCGATGTTTTTGGGCTGAATTGAGTCCTGAGGCGAATGCTGTGTTAGGCCTTGGGCTAGCTCTTCAGGGAAAGCTCGGAATCGAAAATCAAGCGAGAATTGGGCTTTCCAGCCTGTGGGGAACAGGAATATGTGTTTCTTTTTCATTTCTGAACTCATTGTCAAAAGTGATGTTTTTGGGCTGAATTGAGTCCTGAGGCGAATGCTGTGTTAAACCTTGGGCTAGCTCTTCAGGGAAAGCTCGGAATCAAAAATCAAGCGAGAATTCAGCTCTCCAACCTTTGGGGAAAAGGAATATGTGTTTCTTTTTCATTTCTGAGCTCTTTGTCAAAAGTGATGTTTTTGGGCTGAATTTAGTCCCTGAAGCGAATACTGTGTTATAGACCTTGGGCTAGCTCTTCAGGGAAAGCTCGGAATCGAAAATTAAGCGAGAATTCGACTTTTCAGCCCTTGGGGAACAGGAATATGTTTTTCTTTTTCATTTCTGAGCTCTTTGTGAAAAGTGATGTTTTTGGGCTGAATTGAGTCCTGAGGCGAATGCTGTGTTAGACCTTGGGCTAGCTCTTCAGGGAAAGCTCGGAATAGAAAATCATGCGAGAATTGGGCTTTCCAGCCTGTGGGGAACAGGAATATGTGTTTCTTTTTCATTTCTGAGCTCTTTGTCAAAAGTGATGTTTTTGGGCTGAATTGAGTCCTGAGGCGAATGCTGTGTTAGGCCTTGGGCTAGCTCTTCAGGGAAAGCTCGGAATCGAAAATCAAGCGAGAATTGGGCTTTCCAGCCTGTGGGGAACAGGAATATGTGTTTCTTTTTCATTTCTGAGCTCTTTGTCAAAAGTGATGTTTTTGGGCTGAATTGAGACCTGAGGCGAATGCTGTGTTAGACCTTGGGCTAGCTCTTCAGGGAAAGCTCGGAATCGCAAATCGAGCGAGAATTCAGCTTTCCTGGTGGTGGGGAACAGGAATATGTGTTTCTTTTTCATTTCTGAGCTCTTTGTCAAAAGTGATATTTTTGGGCTGAATTGAGTCCTGAGGCGAATGCTGTGTTAGACCTTGGGCTAGCTCTTCAGGGAAAGCTCGGAATAGAAAATCATGCGAGAATTGGGCTTTCCAGCCTGTGGGGAACAGGAATATGTGTTTCTTTTTCATTTCTGAGCTCTTTGTCAAAAGTGATGTTTTTGGGCTGAATTGAGTCCTGAGGCGAATGCTCTGTTAGGCCTTGGGCTAGCTCTTCAGGGAAAGCTCGGAATCGAAAATCAAGCGAGAATTGGGCTTTCCAGCCTGTGGGGAACAGGAATATGTGTTTCTTTTTCATTTCTGAGCTCTTTGTCAAAAGTGATGTTTTTGGGCTGAATTGAGACCTGAGGCGAATGCTGTGTTAGGCCTTGGGCTAGCTCTTCAGGGAAAGCTCGGAATGGAAAATCAAGCGAGAATTGGGCTCTCCAACCTTTGGGGAAAAGGAATATGTGTTTCTTTTTCATTTCTGAGCTCTTTGTGAAAAGCGATGTTTTTGGGCTCAATTGAGTCCTGAGGCGAATGCTGTGTTAGACCTTGGGCTAGCTCTTCAGGGAAAGCTCGGAATAGAAAATCATGCGAGAATTGGGCTTTCCAGCCTGTGGGGAACAGGAATATGTGTTTCTTTTTCATTTCTGAGCTCTTTGTCAAAAGCGATGTTTTTGGGCTGAATTGAGTCCTGAGGCGAATGCTGTGTTAGGCCTTGGGCTAGCTCTTCAGGGAAAGCTCGGAATCGAAAATCAAGCGAGAATTGGGCTTTCCAGCCTGTGGGGAACAGGAATATGTGTTTCTTTTTCATTTCTGAACTCATTGTCAAAAGTGATGTTTTTGGGCTGAATTGAGTCCTGAGGCGAATGCTGTGTTAAACCTTGGGCTAGCTCTTCAGGGAAAGCTCGGAATCAAAAATCAAGCGAGAATTCAGCTCTCCAACCTTTGGGGAAAAGGAATATGTGTTTCTTTTTCATTTCTGAGCTCTTTGTCAAAAGTGATGTTTTTGGGCTGAATTTAGTCCTGAAGCGAATACTGTGTTATAGACCTTGGGCTAGCTCTTCAGGGAAAGCTCGGAATCGAAAATTAAGCGAGAATTCGACTTTTCAGCCCTTGGGGAACAGGAATATGTTTTTCTTTTTCATTTCTGAGCTCTTTGTGAAAAGTGATGTTTTTGGGCTGAATTGAGTCCTGAGGCGAATGCTGTGTTAGACCTTGGGCTAGCTCTTCAGGGAAAGCTCGGAATAGAAAATCATGCGAGAATTGGGCTTTCCAGCCTGTGGGGAACAGGAATATGTGTTTCTTTTTCATTTCTGAGCTCTTTGTCAAAAGTGATGTTTTTGGGCTGAATTGAGTCCTGAGGCGAATGCTGTGTTAGGCCTTGTGCTAGCTCTTCAGGGAAAGCTCGGAATCGAAAATCAAGCGAGAATTGGGCTTTCCAGCCTGTGGGGAACAGGAATATGTTTTTCTTTTTCATTTCTGAGCTCTTTGTCAAAAGTGATGTTTTTGGGCTGAATTGAGACCTGAGGCGAATGCTGTGTTAGACCTTGGGCTAGCTCTTCAGGGAAAGCTCGGAATCGAAAATTAAGCGAGAATTCGACTTTTCAGCCCTTGGGGAACAGGAATATGTTTTTCTTTTTCATTTCTGAGCTCTTTGTGAAAAGTGTTGTTTTTGGGCTCAATTGAGTCCTGAGGCGAATGCTGTGTTAGACCTTGGGCTAGCTCTTCAGGGAAAGCTCAGAATCGAAAATCAAGCGAGAATTGGGCTTTCCAGCCTGTGGGGAACAGGAATATGTGTTTCTTTTTCATTTCTGAGCTCTTTGTCAAAAGCGATGTTTTTGGGCTGAATTGAGTCCTGAGGCGAATGCTGTGTTAGGCCTTGGGCTAGCTCTTCAGGGAAAGCTCGGAATCGAAAATCAAGCGAGAATTGGGCTTTCCAGCCTGTGGGGGACAGGAATATGTGTTTCTTTTTCATTTCTGAGCTCTTTGTCAAAAGTGATGTTTTTGGGCTGAATTTAGTCCTGAAGCGAATACTGTGTTATAGACCTTGGGCTAGCTCTTCAGGGAAAGCTCGGAATCGAAAATTAAGCGAGAATTCGACTTTTCAGCCCTTGGGGAACAGGAATATGTTTTTCTTTTTCATTTCTGAGCTCTTTGTGAAAAGTGATGTTTTTGGGCTGAATTGAGTCCTGAGGCGAATGCTGTGTTAGACCTTGGGCTAGCTCTTCAGGGAAAGCTCGGAATAGAAAATCATGCGAGAATTGGGCTTTCCAGCCTGTGGGGAACAGGAATATGTGTTTCTTTTTCATTTCTGAGCTCTTTGTCAAAAGTGATGTTTTTGGGCTGAATTGAGTCCTGAGGCGAATGCTCTGTTAGGCCTTGGGCTAGCTCTTCAGGGAAAGCTCGGAATCGAAAATCAAGCGAGAATTGGGCTTTCCAGCCTGTGGGGAACAGGAATATGTGTTTCTTTTTCATTTCTGAGCTCTTTGTCAAAAGTGATGTTTTTGGGCTGAATTGAGACCTGAGGCGAATGCTGTGTTAGGCCTTGGGCTAGCTCTTCAGGGAAAGCTCGGAATGGAAAATCAAGCGAGAATTGGGCTCTCCAACCTTTGGGGAAAAGGAATATGTGTTTCTTTTTCATTTCTGAGCTCTTTGTGAAAAGCGATGTTTTTGGGCTCAATTGAGTCCTGAGGCGAATGCTGTGTTAGACCTTGGGCTAGCTCTTCAGGGAAAGCTCGGAATAGAAAATCATGCGAGAATTGGGCTTTCCAGCCTGTGGGGAACAGGAATATGTGTTTCTTTTTCATTTCTGAGCTCTTTGTCAAAAGCGATGTTTTTGGGCTGAATTGAGTCCTGAGGCGAATGCTGTGTTAGGCCTTGGGCTAGCTCTTCAGGGAAAGCTCGGAATAGAAAATCATGCGAGAATTGGGCTTTCCAGCCTGTGGGGAACAGGAATATGTGTTTCTTTTTCATTTCTGAGCTCTTTGTCAAAAGTGATGTTTTTGGGCTGAATTGAGTCCTGAGGCGAATGCTCTGTTAGGCCTTGGGCTAGCTCTTCAGGGAAAGCTCGGAATCGAAAATCAAGCGAGAATTGGGCTTTCCAGCCTGTGGGGAACAGGAATATGTGTTTCTTTTTCATTTCTGAGCTCTTTGTCAAAAGTGATGTTTTTGGGCTGAATTGAGACCTGAGGCGAATGCTGTGTTAGGCCTTGGGCTAGCTCTTCAGGGAAAGCTCGGAATGGAAAATCAAGCGAGAATTGGGCTCTCCAACCTTTGGGGAAAAGGAATATGTGTTTCTTTTTCATTTCTGAGCTCTTTGTGAAAAGCGATGTTTTTGGGCTCAATTGAGTCCTGAGGCGAATGCTGTGTTAGACCTTGGGCTAGCTCTTCAGGGAAAGCTCGGAATAGAAAATCATGCGAGAATTGGGCTTTCCAGCCTGTGGGGAACAGGAATATGTGTTTCTTTTTCATTTCTGAGCTCTTTGTCAAAAGCGATGTTTTTGGGCTGAATTGAGTCCTGAGGCGAATGCTGTGTTAGGCCTTGGGCTAGCTCTTCAGGGAAAGCTCGGAATCGAAAATCAAGCGAGAATTGGGCTTTCCAGCCTGTGGGGAACAGGAATATGTGTTTCTTTTTCATTTCTGAGCTCTTTGTCAAAAGTGATGTTTTTGGGCTGAATTGAGTCCTGAGGCGAATGCTGTGTTAGACCTTGGGCTAGCTCTTCAGGGAAAGCTCGGAATCGCAAATCGAGCGAGAATTCAGCTTTCCTGGTGGTGGGGAACAGGAATATGTGTTTCTTTTTCATTTCTGAGCTCTTTGTCAAAAGTGATGTTTTTGGGCTGAATTTAGTCCTGAAGCGAATACTGTGTTATAGACCTTGGGCTAGCTCTTCAGGGAAAGCTCGGAATCGAAAATTAAGCGAGAATTCGACTTTTCAGCCCTTGGGGAACAGGAATATGTTTTTCTTTTTCATTTCTGAGCTCTTTGTGAAAAGTGATGTTTTTGGGCTGAATTGAGTCCTGAGGCGAATGCTGTGTTAGACCTTGGGCTAGCTCTTCAGGGAAAGCTCGGAATAGAAAATCATGCGAGAATTGGGCTTTCCAGCCTGTGGGGAACAGGAATATGTGTTTCTTTTTCATTTCTGAGCTCTTTGTCAAAAGTGATGTTTTTGGGCTGAATTGAGTCCTGAGGCGAATGCTGTGTTAGGCCTTGGGCTAGCTCTTCAGGGAAAGCTCGGAATCGAAAATCAAGCGAGAATTGGGCTTTCCAGCCTGTGGGGAACAGGAATATGTGTTTCTTTTTCATTTCTGAGCTCTTTGTCAAAAGTGATGTTTTTGGGCTGAATTGAGACCTGAGGCGAATGCTGTGTTAGACCTTGGGCTAGCTCTTCAGGGAAAGCTCGGAATCGCAAATCGAGCGAGAATTCAGCTTTCCTGGTGGTGGGGAACAGGAATATGTGTTTCTTTTTCATTTCTGAGCTCTTTGTCAAAAGTGATATTTTTGGGCTGAATTGAGTCCTGAGGCGAATGCTGTGTTAGACCTTGGGCTAGCTCTTCAGGGAAAGCTCGGAATCAAAAATCAAGCGAGAATTCAGCTCTCCAACCTTTGGGGAAAAGGAATATGTGTTTCTTTTTCATTTCTGAGCTCTTTGTCAAAAGTGATGTTTTTGGGCTGAATTTAGTCCTGAAGCGAATACTGTGTTAGACCTTGGGCTAGCTCTTCAGGGAAAGCTCGGAATTGAAAATTAAGCGAGAATTCGACTTTTCAGCCCTTGGGGAACAGGAATATGTGTTTCTTTTTCATTTCTGAGCTCTTTGTCAAAAGTGATGTTTTTGGGCTGAATTGAGTCCTGAGGCGAATCCTGTGTTAGACGTTGGGCTAGCTCTTCAGGGAAAGCTCAGAATCGAAAATCAAGTGAGAATTGGGCTTTCCAGCCCGTGGGGAACAGGAATATGTGTTTCTTTTTCATTTCTGAGCTCTTTGTCAAAAGTGATGTTTTTGGGCTGAATTGAGTCCTGAGGCGAATGCTGTGTTAGACCTTGGGCTAGCTCTTCAGGGAAAGCTCAGAATCGAAAATCAAGCGAGAATTGGGCTTTCCAGCCTGTGGGGAACAGGAATATGTGTTTCTTTTTCATTTCTGAGCTCTTTGTCAAAAGTGATGTTTTTGGGCTGAATTGATTCCTGAGGCGAATGCTGTGTTAGACCTTGGGCTAGCTCTTCAGGGAAAGCTCGGAATTGAAAATCAAGCGAGAATTCGGCTTTCCTGGTGGTGGGAAACAGGAATATGTGTTTCTTTTTCATTTCTGAGCTGTTTGTCAAAAGTGATGTTTTTGGGCTGAATTGAGTCCTGATGCGAATGCTGTGTTAGACCTTCAGGGAACGCTCTGAATCAAAAATCAAGCGAGAATTCGGCTTTCCTGGTGGTGGGAAACAGGAATATGTGTTTCTTTTTCATTTCAATTGGATTTCTTTATTTTTTTCTTCTTCTGCGCATGCGCAGAAGCCGAGTTTCTGGCACTGCGCATGCATCTCCATTTTGTTTTGGGCGGGTTTTTTTCTTTTTTGGATTTTTTTGGGTTTTTTTGCACTGCACAAAAACTTCTTCCGGGCCAGGAGCAGAAGCCGCCCGCCCTCTGCATGGGTCATTTGGAGAAGGGAAGGAAAGTGTTTTCAGGAGGCAGCCACCTAGAGAAATATGAAGAAAATGAACCACTGAGGGAAGGAGCCCCCCAAGCTGCCGGCATTGGAGCTTCCCGCGGTTCCTCGGCTCATCTGGGCTGCAGCTGAGCCCGCTGCCATGAGCCGGTGAATGGAAGCACCCCTCCCCAGCCAGCTCTTTCTGGATTTGACTTAGAAGAAAGCGCAACTCACTGCTGCTACATTTCACTTTGTTGCGCCAAACAATTTCCCATAAAGAGCAACAAAGGAGAGAAACAGCAGATGTCCCGGAGAACACTGTTGAGCCGAGGTGGCGCAGCGGTTAGAGGCAGTACTGCAGGCCACTTTAGCTGACTTTGATCCGCAGGTCAGCGGTTCAAATCTCACTGGCTCAAGGTTGACTCAGCCTTCCATCCTTCTGAGGTAGGTAAAATGAAGACCCAGATTGTTGGGGGTAATATAAATATACATTGCTTACTGGTGTAAACTACTTAGAGAGTGCTTGCACTGTGAGGCGGTATATAAATCTCATAAATAAATAAATAAATAAATAAGCACGTGGACTGGAGCAGCTCTGTGTGCTCTCCACTGGCTGTTTCTTCGCCTTCATTGTTTTTGCTGGGATAGTTTGTGCACCACAGCGAAATGTAGAAGCCATGAGCTACGCTTTCCTCCAAGTCTCATCCGGAAAGCTCTGTGCAGAGAGAACACCCGTTTCACTCTGCCGCCCACAGCACTTAGAGGAAAGCACGGCTCATGGCTGCTACATTTCTCTGTGCTGTGCCAAATGATTTCCCATAAAGAGCAAAGAAGGAGAGAAAAAGCTGCTGACCTGGAGAACACATGGACTGGAGCAGCTCTGTGTGCTCTCCACTGGCTGTTTCTTCGCCTTCACTGTTTCACATCGCAAGAGGAGAGTGGCCGCTGCCTCCAAGCCCAGCAGGGGCGATGGCAATGGCAGAGTCCGGCACTCGGGGAGGGCAAGGTTAGCACGCTCCCAGCCGCCCCCTTCATTGCCTCTGCTGGTTTAGGGCAGCGGGCTCAGCCCCCCCGCATGTTGTATTCCCCTCCCAGCTGCCAGCGTCTCCCGAAGCTGCTGCCATTGGAGCTGCAACAGGCGAGCGTGGTGGCTGTATATTCAGGCAAGGCGAAAGGGGGGATGGGTCATCTGGAGCAGCTCTGTTAGAACCCTGTTCAAATGATTGGTGTGTTAATATATGATTAAGCCACAAATCATTGTTATGTATTAAATAACAGTGCATTGTTAAATCATTGGAAGTTATGGACTTCCTATTTAACTTTGCTACTATTCAAGTAAAAACTACTTTGTACATACTAAAGATATTCTGTTTATTGACTGAATAGCATTCATATCAAACTGCAACACCATTACTACGACACATTTTGCTGTGTATGTGCTTAACAGCACAATAACTCCTTAACATTGGTTATGGGCCCAGTGAGTTTCTAAGGAGTAGAGATAGTGGTTTGTTGCAAGTAAAAAGATATTGAATGTGAAAATTCAGTTTCAATATTAACAGAAAGTTTAAGAAGTATTACAGCAAAAATGGCTCAAGCAAAGTCAACTTATCTATCGATGATAACCTTGCTGGATGGCACTAACTATGCTACTTGGTCTACAAAATGTAGCCTACTTTTGAGAAATGAAGACTTATGGTCTTTGATAACAAATCCACCGGATACAACAGGTTGGGATCCAACAGAAGATGAAGACGCGAAGAAGCTACCTGAATTTAAATGAGACAATGATAGAACATTAAGTATAATTGGACTAACACTAAATGACCAGCAACTTGTCCATATTCGTGGAGAAGAACAAGCTGTAAGGTGTTGGGACATATTGAAAAAGATTTATGTAAGGGATAGTGTTGGTGCACACATTCATATAACAAGAAAACTTTTTCGAACTCATTTAATGAAAGGAGGTGATATGCTCACTCATTTGGAGAATATGAAGAAGATGAGAACAAAACATCCACAAGACATCTAATGTTCCTAATGTTTATTTTGTTAGGAAATGTTTTACTTGTGGGGCTAGAGGACATATAGTCAAGTTTTGTAGAAAGAATAGAAAGCAGAATATCAGAAATGATCAAATGTTAGTTTGACAAATAAGATAAATAAGATAAACCATGATTTATAGGTTATAGATAGTAGGGCTACTAACTGTATAACAAACAATAAGGAAAAGTTTGTAAAGATGCAGAAAAGTAGTCAATATGTTGCGTTAGCAAACGGTTGGAAGATGAAAGCAAATGGTGAAGGAAATGCATATTGTTCAGGAATCAATGACAAACTGCCAATGTTATATATGCCAAGATTGGTTTATAATCTATTATCTGTGCATATATTGGTCAAAGCAGAATACAGTATAACATTTATGGATGATAAATGTACAATTCAGAAAGAAGGTAACAATTTATAGGTAGATTAGAAAATGGTCTATATATACTGCATGAAAAACCAGTAGAAAAAGCTAATTCGGTTTTTGAGAACAAACAACCTCATAACAATTGCATACATTTACTCCACAGAAGAATGGGGCATTTGAATTTTAAATTGTTACAGAAAACTGTAGAATTGGCTAAAGGAATTAAAATAAAACCATGTTCTAAGTATCTGAATTGCAATGCCTGTAATCAAGAAAAAAGCAAGGTTTCTCCTGCAAATAGGTATAATGGTTTCAAAACAACAGCACCATTAGATGTAGTGTTTGTTGATCTAATAGGACCTAAGAAACCAAGTTTAGATGGAGCTAACTATATTCTTAGTATTGTTGATCATTAGTCTCACTATGGTTTTTGCTATTTAATGAAAAGCAAAACAGAAACTTATCAACATTTCTCTAATTGGATAAAGTTTGTAGAGAGGAAACAGAAGAATAAGTTAGTATGTGTAGTAACAGATAATGGCACAGAATTTACTAATAGTAATAGTTTGTTAATTTGTTAGCTAGAGCAGGGATAGAACACAGACCTTCAGCTCCTTATCGGCCAGAACATAACTCTTATGTAGGACAAATGTTGCAGGCAATGATAAGGACAATGATTAATGATTCTGGCTTGCCTGATAATTTGTGGGGAGAGGCTCTTATGTGTGCTAACCAGGTATCAGGCAAATGTTGTTTGTGAAATAAATCTAGAACCTTTTAGCTATGATGAGATTAAATTATATTCCGAGAAGGAACAAATTGCTTGGAAAGAAGCAATAAATAAGGAATTGAAGTCTTTGAAGGATCTTAATGTTTATGAGGATGCTAGTTTGCCACAAGGAAAGAAAGCTATACGCTGCAGATGGGTTTTTAAGTTAGACAGCCAATGATGGCACTATAACCCACAAGGCAAGATTGGTAGCTCAGGGATTCGGTCAGAGTACAACAGACTACGATGAAGTTTTCGCTTCTAGTCTGCAGGCGAGCACGTTGAGGGCAGCATTGGTTTGGGCAGCTAGAAATAATAGTGTGGTACATCATATTGCTGTTGAGACGGCATATTTACATGCTAAGTTACAGCATGAGATATATATGAGAAAACCACAAGGATTAAATAGTAATGGTAAAGGTTATTGGAAATTAAATAAAAGCTTGTATGGTTTGAAGCAGGCTGGTTTTGAATGGAACCGATGCATTACCAGAGAATTGGAAAGATTAGGGTTTAATGCAGGTTTGGCTGATCCATGTCTATTTAAGAAAGAACAGGATGGTGATATTACTTTGCTATTATTGTTTAGTGATGATATTGCAATTATTGCTAAATATAAAAGGATTTTAAAAGGATTTAAAATATCACAGGTTCAGAAAATAAATAGTTTACTGAAGCGCTATAATATGGATAGTTGTAAAGAAGCCAAAACTCCTATGAGTACTCAATTTGAGCATAGTGAGGTAACTGATTCAAAGTTTGATAGTAATATATATCAAACACTAATTGGTAGTTTATCGTATTTGGCATATACTGGTCAAGGCCAGATATATTGTATAGCGTAAATCAGTTGGCAAGGTACAACTCAGAACCGTGTGAATGACATTGGAATGCAGCAAAGCGTATATTAAGATATTTAAAACACACAATGTATAATGCACTGTATTTAGAACCAAGGTCAGAACTTGATTTAAAGGACTATGCAGACGCAAGTTTTGCAACTGACAGGATAACACAAAAGTCAACATCAGGGATTGCTATATTATTAGGCAATATGTTAATTAGTTAAAGGTCAATAAGACAACAGCACATAAGTTTGTCTACCATGGAGGCCGAATTTTCGTGTTTATCACTATTATGTACAGAGTTTATTTATTTTTCACAATTATGTAAAGATTTAGGAATTGTTGTAAATGAACCAATATGTGTATTTGAAGACAATCAAGCAATAATTAATATGGCAACAAATATTGGTGTTAGAACGAGATCAAAGCATACAGATCTTAGATATCTTAATGTTAGACAATGTGTACAGAGGAAAATGATTAAACTAGAGTATTGTACTAGTAAATGTAATTTAGCAGATCATTTTACGAAAGCGCAAAATGCTGATAGACATAATTAAAGTTGTGATGGTTATAATCTAAGATTGTAAGATTGTAAGTTATATATTAACAACCCAAAGGGGAGAATGTTAGAACCCTATTCAAATGATTGGGTGTGTTAATATATGATTAAGCCACAAATCATTGTTATGTGTATATTGCTTTAAATGCATTGTGGATGATTACTATATAAGCAAGCAAGAGAGCATGCTCAATGTGGTTGGTGGTTTAGTGTTTAGTGTGGTGAGTGGTGTTTGATGGTGTGTTCCGGATTGAAGACTCTCTGCTGCTTTACTGATGAGTAGATTACTTTATGACTGTGTGGAATTGCTGTGAAGAGAAGAGTTACTATCTGTGATAGTATAGAATTAAGTGATAGCTGTAATCTTTGTTTGTGATTATTGATTTACAATTCAATAAACATATACCTTAAAGATAGGCAAGAAGAAGAAACTTCGCATTGACTGAATAACTGTGTATGACTTGGACGTCCTATTTAACTTTGCTACTATTCAAGTAAAAACTACTTTGTACATACTAAAGATATTCTGTTTATTGACTGAATAGCATTCATATCAAACTGCAACATCATTATTACGACACATCTCACTGTGTATGTGCTTAACAGCACAATAACTCCTTAACAAGCTCTCATACCCGGGGGCAGCAGGAAAAAGCCACGGGCTGAGCTGCAGGGGAGCAGCTCCAGATGAGCCATTCTCCCCCTCGCCCTGCCCGAACATACAGCCGCCTCTCGCCCGCCCTGCCCCTTGCACCTGGGGGCAGCAGGGACAAACTGCAGGGGAGCAGCTCCAGATGAGCCTGTATTCTTCTGAAGCTGCCACCATTGGAGCCGCGCACACCGGCGGGCAAGTCCTGGGCTCGGGCTGCCCGCGAGCCCCCCCTCTCTCTTGTTCGTGCTTGTGCTCTCCCCCCTTGCTGTCCCAGTTCTACGGCTCCTCCCGGCTTCCGAAAGTCTCTCGAAGTGAGTCCAAGGAGAGAACGGGGATGCACAGAGCTGTCCGTGCTTCAAGGTTGACTCAGCCTTCCATCCTTCCGAGGTGGGTAAAATGAGGACCCAGATTGTTGGGGGCAATATGTTGAACTCTGTAAACCGCTTAGAGAGGGCTGTAAAGCACTATGAAGCGGTATATAAGTCTAAGTGCTATTGTTATCTCCTCCTACTTTCTTACTACTTCACTCCTCCTCTACTCTCTCTACTCCTTCTCTTCCTCCCCTTCTACTTCCTCTTACACTCTCTTACACTCTCTTTGCCTTCCCCTGAATACTCTTTTATACTAAATCCTCTTATGTTTGACAGACTGATGATACAATCTCAATTTTAGACTCATCATATCTCTTCTAAGAAAAATAGAAAAAAGAATTTATTATAATAATAATAATATATAATATTATAATTATTATTATATCATTTCTTTATATATAGTACTTTATTCTAGGTATATGCTGCTAACTTCATCTTACCTCCAAAAAAAAAAAGAAAAAAAAGGAAGTCTAATTTTGTCATCTGGGATATTCACCAATTAATTTTTAAGTTTTCCTTCCAAATTATCCGCTATTAATTTAATTTCCAAGATAGTTACTATTTCTCCTACTTCTTAATTTTAAGCCATATTGCTTCCTCTACTTTTCTGTCTCTTTATTCACTGTTTATGTTTTTTATCCTTATTCTATCACAAAAACTAAATGCCCAATTATACATTCCAATTTTTTATATTAATCATCAAAATTCTTCCTAGGTTGTTTACACTCAATTAAATGTTTAACTCTTGAAATAAAGGATTTTTAAATTTAACATTTGAAAAAAATCTAATGTGTAAAAGAATAATACCCAATCATAATATACCTTTCCACATACTAATCATCAAAATCCTTTCTGAATTATTCAATTAAGTATTTCACTCTTAAAATAATACATTTTTTCCTTTTAAAAATTTTCATTTAAACAAATTTCATATATAAAAAAGGTACACAATCATAATATATCTTTTAAGCGCTAATATTCATTCATACTTCTCGTATTAATTAACATTGTTTTATCTAGAATGTCAAATCTTTTAATTCAATAAACAATATTAGTCTATATAAAAAGAACAGAAAAAAAGATTTTTTTAACTCTTAATGAAATAATAATACTGAATAAAAAGAAAAAACATTTCCATAATATTTCAATGCCATCATCCATTTCCTTTTAATTTCTTGACTATTTCATTTATGTATATATATTTCCTCCAACCCCATCTCCTCGACTTCTTTTTCTTCTTTTCTTTTAATTTTATACCAATAAATTCTCTTTCCCCACGCTCTTTCCCTTCCTCTTAAATTTACTTTCTGTGTATATCTAATTTTCTCCATTCCTTTTTTCATTTTATGTATCTCAAAATCCTTATCATCAATCTGAACATAATTGTTTTTAATATCTGTATCACTATTATCACTGTTAAACCCAGTGGAATCATTATCATTAACATAATCATTAATCAGCATTGCATTTTCAATATTCTTTCCCTTTTCATCATCATTTATAATATTTTCTTCATTCTTCTTTTCTTCTTCTGTTATCTTGTCCATTTTTTCTCATTTGTACTTCATTTTTTCCTCTCAAATGTTCCAATTACAGATCTTCTAAAGTCTTCAAAGAGATCCTTCAAAAAACCCAGCCAATTCCTCATAGTCATTTCTCTCCATATCTTTACAGTCTCAGTTCTCAATTTTTAAATCCAAACCTTAAATAAATTCAATCTTTAGTCAAAGTTTAATCTTTAATCAAAGTTCATTCAAAGATGCCACCAGTTCTCAGTAATCACTAATCTCCATGTCTCAGAGTCGGAAATCAATACTTTTCAGCTGCTAACAATGTGTTCCACAGCATTTTATAATTTGCAAGTTTTTGTTATAGTGATTAAAGAAAACCAAATCCTTCTGTTCTTTGTTGTTAACATCTGTTCATACTCCTTCTTATCCAAACCAGTCCAAACATTTTCTTTCAAGCAATAACAAAATGTAGTTTATTTAAATTTCTCTCAACTTTCTCTCAACTTTCAAAAAGGTTTTTTCCCCTTGATCAAGGTCACGGCAGCTGTCCAAGCTATTCTACCATAGCAGTAATTTTTCCAACCACCAGATGGCATTCTCCAGTCAAGTTCTCATCTCGACAATTTCCTGTTTTGGTTTTTCGATTTTTAATCAATTCCAATTTACAGGTTATTTCCTCCAGATTTATTTTCCAAGTTCTTCTCACCTTGTCCAAACATCCAAAGAAATCTTTAAAGTAAAATCCAAATCCTTAGTATTTGGGCTTTAGTTACAAATCCTTTTAACTTTGTTGCACCATTGTATCCACATATTTAACAGCCACTCCTTAATTTCTGGTCCTTTTCTTCCCCTTTTAAATTGAAAAGTTCCTTTTTTAAAAAAGTTCTTTTGGCAGTGTGACTCACCAACCTCCGTCTTCTTCTCCTTTGACTCCTCCAGCACTTAACTTAAAATTTTCACTTCCCAGATGACTCCAGCCTCACCTATTCAGTCTTGCCTGCAATGTGACTGCCGCGGCTAAGGACGGCTGCTGTGCCGTCTTCCACACGCCGCCGATCGAGGAGCAAAGCTGGCTCCCTGAGGGGTTTGCCGCCCCCCCCAGTCCACCAGCCAGTGCTCCCTTCTTCACCACCCCTTCAGGGTGGATCTGACCTGGTCCTGTTTGGTCCAGGTCCCCAGGTGGCGTGGGTTCGGGGATTCCCCTGTGGAGCACGGGGAAGCTCTGTGGTGCCATGGCATTAGACACACCTTCTTTTTCCACTTGTGCTTTTCTGGCATGGGAGGTGGGGGGGGATGGGACTGGGGATATGGAGCTATTCCCGCAGCAGGGAAGGAAAGGATAGAAGGAAAGGAAAGAAGGAAAGGAAAGGGGGAAGGGAAGGGAGGCCCCAACTCCGCAGCTTTCCCATCTGAACCCGCCCCGGCAGTCCAGAGTGAATGAGCGATCCGGCAGTAACTCCACCTGCGCCGATGGAGCTCCCGTGGCTGCCGCAGCTGCTGGCCCACCTGGCCGGGGTAATGCTGGCTGCAGGTGAGGAGCTTGGAGGGTGGGTGGGATGCCTGCAGGTGAAGGAGGGGGGTCCCTGAGTGCCTCCGGGCTTTGCTTGCCTCGCAGGAAGAGTGCACAGTTCCCATCATCCCCAGCCCTTTCCGCCTTCCCTGAATTGGAGTCCAGCTCAGCCTTGTGCAGCCCGCCATCCTGAGAGGGCAGGAATGCTGTGGGGGCTTTTAGACTACAAAGCCCATCCTCTCCTCGCCAGGCGTTCAGTTGTAGTGCTAAATAATTCTACTTCCCAGAAGTAAAACTGACACGCTCAAAGACGCAACGTTTTTGCCACTTCTACTTTACTGTAATTTTATTGGCAAGAGGTATGTTTAGTTGCTGTCCTAGGACGTGATTCCAGTACTATGGGAGTAGTCATAGTAGTAATATAATAGTAATAACATCAGTAATATATAATAACAGCAATAACAATATCGTGGCAAATCCATTTAGAGCTGACCAGCACTTCCCGTAGCCCCCTCCTCTAAACAGCCCCAGGGAACAGTAGCCTCTGGCCACTCTCCCAGATGGGTGGTGCAGTCCAATGTCCGACTGATGGGAGTGGGAGGGGCCACAGTGCAATGGGGTCTTTCCCCAAACAAACCCATTGTGGTAGTTTGCAGCTGGTTTTATGGTGTCAATTGTTGTGATTCTGTTTGCCACCCAAAAGCAATTGGATTTGGGGGGGATGGCTACAGAAACAGGACAGATAAATGGATGAAATTAATAAATAAAGACAAGGAGCAGTTCCTTAGCAGGGGTGCGATTCTCTCCCCCCCCCCGAGAAACCTCAGGGGGGCTCCTCTCCCTTCTTGCTTTGTTTGGAGGGAAGATCCTGCAAATATTGGCTGACAAAATTACCTAATGATTGGGGGAAGGAAAGAGGAAGGAAGGAAGGAGATGAAAAGAAAAGGAAGGTGGGAGAAAGAGAAAGAAGGAAAAAGAAAGAGGAAGGAAGGAAGGAAGGAGATGAAAAGAAAAGGAAGGTGGGAGAAAGGGAAAGCAGGAAAAAGGAAGGAAGGAAGGAAGGAAGGAAGGAAGGAAGGAAGGAAGGAAGGAAGGAAGGAAGGAAGGAAGGAAGGAAGGTACCCTGATGGGTATGATGGGACTTGGCGGGCACCAAGTTAGGAAAGGGCACCTGTTCTTCCCTGCCCCTCTTCCCCAGAAACAGGGGAGGGAAGGATCCTCCCCTCCAGCAGCTCCGTTGCCCTGGCATGACTGGGGCAGGCAAAGCCCTTGGTTGCTGGTGCCCAAGTCGGCTCTTCCAAAGGCTTCACCAGGCTGCGGACTGGCAGAAGGGCTTCTGAGGTGGTGTAGCTCAACTTGTAGCAGGCTGCACCAAAAAGAGGCTTCCTCTTCACCTGACAACAATTACAGATAGTCCTTGACTTACAACAGTTCATTTAGTGATCATTCAAAGTTAGAGCGGCACAGAAAAAAAAGGTAACTTATGACCGTTTTTCACACTTATGACTGTTGTAGCATCCTCATGGTCATGTGATCAAAATTCAGATGCTTGGGGACTTCTGGTTGGCTCCGCGATCGCCGAAAGACGCTCTTCTTTTGGGGCACCGGTCCTTTGAGCTGTAGAGCCGCCAGAAAGCCGAAAAACAACTGACTGGTGGCTGGAAACCCCCTTCCCGGGCAAAGGGAAGGGTGAAGAGTCGGTGGATACAGGTAGAGCCCCCAAAGTGCCCTAGGAGGATTCCTAGGGCGCGAAGGGTGAGGGCTCCCTGGGAAGCTGCTGAGCTCCAGACTGAGGACTTCTCCGCTTTTTTTAAGCAGAGCAAGACGATCGCGTCCAGCACTGCTTTTAAAAATTGACATCAAACAACAGAAAACCTACAAAAAGCAGCAGGAAAAGACAAGAGACAAACTAGGCAAGTAACCACCACTTAACTCTTATTGCCTCTTACTGTAAAAGTTACAAAGTAGCAACTCTTAAGATTTATTTATTTATTTATTTTGTTATTCTTATATGCCGCCCAACTCCCGAAGGACTCAGGGCGGCGTACAACAAAGAGAAATACAAGAATAAACAAAATTTCATAAATTTAAAAAACAATACAAAATTTAAAAAACAGTATAAAAGCAGCAACATCCATTCAGCAACATACATACTTGGGGGGTAAGCTCGGGTGGGTTAAGCTGTCCCCCCCCACCTGCAGGAAGAGCCATGTCTTAACCGCCTTTCGGAAGGCCAGCAGAGTGGGGATAATTCGGGTCTCTGGGGGGAGCTGGTTCCAGAGCATGGGGCCAGCCACAGAGAAGGCCCTCCCCCTGGGGCCCACCAGCCGGCATTGCTTGGCCGACGGGACCTGGAGGAGGCCAACTCTGTGGGCCCTAACCGGTCGGAGGGAAGTATGAGGCAGAATGCGGTCCCGGAGATATCCTGGTCCTAAGCCATGTAGGGCTTTAAAGATGGTGATCAACACCTTGAATTGGACCCGGAGACCGATGGGCAACCAATGCAGCTGGCGGAGTATCGATGTCACATGGGTGTACCTTGGCACACCCACCACAGCACGCGCAGCCGCATTTTGCACCAACTGAAGTCTCTGGATACTCTTCAAGGGTAGCCCCATGTAGAGCGTGTTGCAGTAATCCAAACGCGAGGTGACAAGGGCATGAGTGACCATGAGTAAAGCCTCCTTCTCCAGATATGGCCGCAGCTGGTGCACCAGGCGGACCTGTGCAAAGGCCCCCCTAGCCACAGCAGAAAGATGATGGTCTAATTTTAGCTGTGGATCTAGGAGGACCCCCAAGTTGCGGACCTGGTCTGAGGGAGTCAATTTCGCACCCTCGAAGACCAAGGAGGGTCAGTTATCATGGTCCTTAGGAGGCATTATCCACAGCAACTCGGTCTTGTCGGGATTAAGTCTGAGTCTGTTCCTCCCCATCCAGATCTTAACGTCGTCCAGGCATCGGCATATTACATCAACTGCCTCCCTGAAGTCAGACGGGGTGGTGATGTACAGCTGGGTGTCGTCAGCGTACTGATGGAAACACACCCCATGTCTGCGAATGATCTCACCCAACGGTTCATGTAGATGTTAAACAGGATGGGCGAGAGAACCGACCCCTGGGGCACCCCACATGATAGGGGCCTAGGGGACGATCTCTGCCCTCCTGCCAACACCGACTGCATCCGATCGGCGAGATAAGAGGAGAACCACCGCAAAACGGTGCCTCCCACTCCCAACTCGCCGAGCCGATGCAGAAGGATACCATGGTCGATGGTATCGAAAGCTGCTTAGAGGTCAAGTAGCACCATGATGGAGGAGTTCCCCCCATCCTGGACCCGCCAGAGATCATCCATCAGAGCGACCAAGGCAGTTTCTGTACTGTAGCCGCGCCTGAAACCCGACTGATAGGAATCTAGATGATCTGTTTCATCCAGAAGCCGCAGAAGCTGAGTGGCCACCACCTTCTCCACAACTTTCCCTAAAAAAGGCAAGTTGGAGACCGGACGATAGTTCTTCAAGTCAGCTGGATCCAGGGAAGGCTTCTTCAGGAGGGGTCGCACCACCGCAGCTTTTAATGACTGCGGTACGGATCCCTCCCGCAAAGAAGCGGAGATCACCGCCTGGATCCAGCCGCGTGTCACCTCCCTGCTGGCCGAGACCAGCCAGGAGGGGCACGGGTCCAATAAACAGGTGGAGGTACCCATCGCTCCCATAGCCCTGTCCACATCCTCGGGAGAAACAGGCCCAAACTCTTCCCATAATGGTGGACTAAGACTCGCCCCTGTCAACTCTATGGACTCTGCCCTGCCGGAGTCCAAATTTGACCGAATCTGAGCGACTTTATCCGACAGAAACTCAGCGAATTCCTCAGCTCTACCTTGTAAGTGTTCCTCGCTCCCCCCTTTTGCAAGGAGGGAGCGAGTCACCCTAAACAAGGCGGCTGGACGAGAATCTGCGGACGCAATAAGAGCGGAAAGATAAGATCGTCTTGCCGCCCTTATCGCCACTAAATAAGATCTGATGTAAATTCTTAATAGTGTTCGGTCAGACTCGGTCTTTTTGGCCCTCCAGCGGCGCTCCAGACGTCTCTTCTGGCGTTTCATCTCCCGGAGCTCCTCGGTAAACCAGGGAGCTTTCCGGGATCCACTGCCACGGAGAGGTCGCTTAGGCGCAATTCGGTCTAGAGCCCCTGATGCTGCGATGTTCCAGGCAGCCACCAGGGCGTCAGCCGAATTGTGTACCAGGGTTTCAGGTATTTCCCCAAGTTCCCTCTGGAATCCTTCCGGCTCCATTAGGCGCCTGGGGCGGAACCACCTAGTCGGTCCTGCCTCCCTGCGGGGGAGGAATGGGGTTGTGAAATCCAGCCTCAGTAGGAAATGATCTGACCATGACAGTGGGGTGATGACTATATCCCATATCTTCAGATCATCTCTCCACTGCCCCGAGAGAAACACTAGGTCAAAGCGTGTGGCCACCCTCATGAGTCGGACCCTGGATTACTTGGGTCAGGTCCATGGTTGTCATGGAATCCATGAATTCCTGAGCTGCCCCAGAGGTTTCGCCGGCAGATGGCAGGTTGAAGTCCCCCAGCACCATAAGCCTAGGGAACTCAACCGCCAAGCCGGCTACTGCCTCAAGCAGCTCAGGCAGGGCCTTACTTACGCAGCTGGGAGGCAGGTACGTTAAGAAAAGGCCCACCTGAACCCCTAAGTCCAACTTCAGAAGGAGCGCCTCACACCCAACAATCTCCGGGGCAGGGATCCTACGGGGATGCAGATTTCCACGCGTTATAATTGCCACTCCTCCCCCCCTTCCCTGGGGTTGAGAATGATGCTGCACCGAGAAACCGGCTGGGCATATCTCGGAGAGGGCTACTCCCCCCTCCTGCCCTTGGCGACGGAAGATGGCGACGGAAGCTTGAATGGGTGTGGAAAAGCGAAAGGGAAAAGAGAGAAAGTTTTACTTTACAGACAGGCTTGCATAGGAGAGCCTGTTTGAGCTGATTTTTGAACTGATATTGTCCACCAAGGTATTTTATCATTTAATTTACATTGGTACTTTTTCCAGACATGCAATAAAGCATTTCTTAATATATGACTCTTAAAAGCTTTGTCTACCTTTTTATCATATACTAAGTATGCATGCCACCCATAAAGCAAACCATATCCCTCAATATTTAATACACTCTCTTCAGTTAAATTAATCCAATCTGTAATTGCTGAGAGAACTGCTGCTTCGTAATACAATTTTAAGTTAGGCATTTTTAAGCCCCCTCTATCACGTGTATCCTGCATTATCTTCTGATTTACCCTTGGCTTCTTCCCCGCCCAAATAAATTTATTTATACCCCTTTGCCACTCCATTAAAATTCCATCTTTTTAAAGTATTGGTATCATTTGAAAGAGGAATAAAAACCTTGGTAGAACATTCATTTTAACAGCTGCTATCCTTCCAAGCAACGACAACTGTAATTTTCCCCAGTTTTCCATATCTTTCTGTATTTTTAACCATATTGGTTCATAATTATGTTGGTATAGTTTTGTATTTGTGGACATAATATAAACCCCTAAGTATTTAATCTTTTGAACTATTTCAAAACCTGTTACCTTTTCTATTTCTTCTTTTTGTCTTCTTGTCACATTTTAAACTATTATTTTTGTTTTAGCTATATTTATCTTAAAACAAGATACTTGTCCATATCGATTAATTGTATCCATCAAAATTCTAATAGATTGTAGTGGTTGGGTCAGAGTAACAACCAGGTCGTCCGCAAAAGCTCGTAGTTTGTATTCTTCCTGTCTAATTTTAATCCCCTTTATTGTGTCAAGTTCTCTTATTTTGCTAAGTAATATTTCCAAACTCAAAATAAATAACAAGGGGGGAGATAAAGGACATCCTTGTCTTGTTCCTTTTTCTATATTGAAATTATCTGTTAATCCACCATTAATTATTATTTGCGCTGTTTGTTTTTGATATATTGCCTGAATAGATTGTGCAAAATAATCTCCAAGTTGTAATTTTTCTATTAGCTTTAGTAAAAACCGCCAATTCAATCTATCAAAGGCTTTCTCAGCATCCAAAAATACCAGTGCTGCAGGGACCTGGTTGTTCTTTCCCAAATACTCTAATAAGTTAACAATTTGTCTGACATTGGTTTTCATTTGTCTACCAGTTAGGAACCCAGTTTGATCATGATGTATTGTCTGTTGCAAAACTGTCATTAGTCTATTTGCTACGATTTTTGCAAAAATTTTGTAATCTAAGTTTAAAAGTGAGATCGGCCTATAATTTTTTGGATCTGAAAGATCTTGACCCTCTTTTGGGATCAGAGAGATAAAGGCAGTTTTCCAAGATGGAGGTACAATACCTCCCTTTTGAATATTATTAAACAGTTCTTTAAGTGGTTCCGCCATTTTAACCTTCAGTTTTTTATAATAGACAGCAGTTAACCCATCTGTCCCCGGGGCCTTGCCCACTTTTAATTGTTTGATTGCAAATACAATCTCTTCTGAAGTTATCAGTTGATTTAAAGTATCCCTCTGAATCTTAGTGGTTATATGAATATTTTGTTGCTGTAAGTACCTATCTATCTCTTCTTCTCTAATTTTATCTCCACTATATAGTCCTGAATAAAATTCTAAAAAGGATTTTTTGATAAGTTCTTGTTCATAAACTTCTTTACCCTTGTATCTAATTTTTTCAATAGTTCTTGATTTTTGCTTCTTTCTTAACATGTATGCCAACCACCTCCCCAGTTTGTTTGCATTGCTAAAAATATTAAATTTTGCATACTGTAAATTAGTTGCCACTTGGTCTGCCATTAACATATTAAATTGACCCTTTAATAAATTAATTACCTCTTTAATTTTCTTATCCATTGGATTAGAAATTAAGGCCCTCTCCTGTCTTTTAATCTCTTCTTCCAATTCTTTCCTCTTTTCCTCTTTTTTTCTTCTAAATTTATTGTTCAAATATATCAAAATACCTCTCATATAAGCTTTATTTGCATCCCAAACCATTTCCATAGATGTACCCTTCTGCATATTGTTAACAAAAAAATCTTTCATTAATTTTTTACATTCCCTCACATTATCCTCATATCTAAATAAATTGTCATTTAACCTCCATGACCTTCTGGGTCCATTACTGTCTTGCAATTCCAACCAGACCGGACTATGATCCGTTAATACTCTTGAACATATCTTCATCTTCTTTACTCTAGAAAAAAGATTATTAGTAATCAAAATAAAATCAATCCTTGAAAAAATTTGGTGTCTATCGGAAAAGAAAGTAAAATCATTTTCTTCTATATTTCTTTCGCGCCAAATGTCCCTCAACTCCCAATCCTCCATCATCTCAAAGAAAGACTTTGGCAATTTAGCTCTTGAAAAAGTATTTTGGTTTGGACCCTTCTTATCCTTTTTGACGTCTGGTACACCATTCCAATCTCCCAGAAGGATACAGGTATTATAATCCCATTGTATTAACTTTGTATGTAAAAAGTCATAAAATTTCTCTTGTTGTTGGTTCGGGGCATATACACCAATCACCAGTATTCTTTCTCCTTTAATTAAAAGTTCTATAGCTAAAAATCTTCCTTGATCATCTGCTTCAATCAATTTGGCAATCACATTTTTTTTAACATATATTACAATATCATTTTTCTTTTCTGGTGTCGATGAGACAAAATGTAATCCTAATCTTGAGTTTATCAAGTATTTTTGGTCTTGTTTTCTAATATGTGTTTCTTGAAAGGCAGACCACATCATTATTAAATTGTTTAAGATAGTGAAATATTTTCCTTCTTTTCTGTGGTGAATTTAATCCATTAAGGTTCCAAGTTAGAAATCTATTTCCCATCTGCGGGCTTCTGAAGCGTCTGGAACATTGACTGATGATCTAGGAACTTTAGTTCCTTTCCTCTTGCTCCTGCCACTGCTTCAGGTTTAGTAGGTTCTTTGACTTCGAGCTGGGATTGCTGTTGTGCCATTTCCTGCATACGTCTAGTTGCCGCTCTGGTCTGTCTCTGTTCTTTTATCTGTTGTTCTCCAAATAAATCCAAACTTTGGTCAGGGTGAGTTGTAACCATATCACCTTGACCAGATGAGGCCTCTATTTGCTGGACTTCTCGTTGTCTTGCTCTATCATTCTCTTTTCTCCTTCCTTCTGGTGATCTCGGTGTCCCAGCCTTTAAAATGTATGTATAGAAATCTCTTGCTTTTTGAAGCATATTGAGTCGATGTCTTTCTCCAGCATAAATCAAGGAAATGCCAGCTGGTACCTCCCATCTGAATGGTAATTGTTGTCTTTTAAGCTCCTCTACCAGAAAGGAAAAATTTCTTCTGGCCCTCAGCATTCTTGGAGGAATCTCTTTCAGTGTGATCAATTCTTGACCTCCCACCTGTAGCTTGTTTTGGTACGTTGCTTGAAGAATATCATTGCGCAGTGCTCTGTTATTAAAATATACTACGATATCTCTTGGAAGGTTTCTCAATCTGGCCACCCGAGAGTTGACCCTATATATCTTGTCAATCTGCCACATTAGCCCTTCATTGTTAATATCCATCACTTTAGCAAGGGCTTCTCCCAACAGCTCTTTCAAATTCTCAGTTTTCTCCTCTTTTAATCCTCTGATTCTGATCGCAAACTCCATGTTCCTGTAATGAACCATTGTGATTTCATCTGTGGTTTTCTCTTCATCCTCATCTATTCTCTCTCTTAAGGTTGCTGTAATATCTCTGATTTGTTGAACTTGCTCATCCAAATATTCCACATTATTTGCCAGTCCTTTAAATGCCACCAAGATATCAGCTCTGATTTCATTGTTACAAATTTCAATTTTGTCAGAAACAACTTGCATTTTATCATTTATCATCTCTTTAATTGTCTCATTAGATTCATCAATTTTTTTGTTAAAGTTGGTAGACATTTGGACCTGCATAGCTTTAAGGCTTTCTTGCAACATCGCCAGGGTTAATGGCTGAGGCTGAGGCTGAGATTGTGCTGCAAGAGTTTGCAGTTTAATGGTGGGAGTGGGAGAGCTCTTCGCACTTTTGGAGGAAACCGTCTTCACAGGTTTAGAAGCCATCTGGATTAAAGTAAATCTTTAGTCAAATATTCCAAATTATTTTAATCTAGTACCAAAAAGAAGAAAAATCTCAGATATAAATGCAGATTCAAATCAAGTCCAGCAGCTCTCTTGCAGAAGCCTGTCAGCAAAACAGAAACTTTTCTCTTTGTTCTCACTTTCACTTCCTTTCCCTTTCAAGCTTTCAACACCATTTTAGAATCAGCTTGCTACTTTATAACTTGTCAAGTGAAAGTCAATAAGAGTTAAGTAGTGGTTACTTGCCCAATCTTGCCTCCTGGTTTTTCCTGCTGCTACAAGTAATCTTCAATTGGAATCAATCGTTTAGAGCAGTGCTGGTCGCGATCTTCTTGCTCCGCAAAACAGCGGAGATATCCAAGGTCTGGAGCAGCAGCAGGTTCCCAGGGAGCCCTGACCTTTCACCCCCAGGACTTCTCCTAGGGGACTTGAAGGGCTCTACCTGTGCCTGCGCGCTCTTCACCCTTCCCTTTGCCCGGGAAGGGGCTTTTCAGCCGCCAGTCAGCTGTTTTTAAGCTTTCTGGTGGCTTTTACAGTGCCGAGGATCGGCGCTCTGAAAAAGAGAATCCTCAACGATCGCGGAGTCAACAGGAAGTCTAGAAAATTGAGAGATTTGATGGTAGAGGCCCTTGCCCAGGCTGTGGGCATGAGGAAAGAAGAGCTGGTGTGGCAAATTGATAAGATATATCGGGTGAATTCTAGAGTGGCCAGATTGAGAAACCTTCCAAGAGATATTGTAATTTATTTTAATAACAGAACATTGTGAAATGACATTCTACAAGCAACTTATCAAAATAAGTTACAGGTGGGAGGACAAGAAGTGATGACATTGAAAGAAATTCCTCCAAAAATGTTGAGAGCTATAAAGGAATTTTCCTTCCTAGTGGAAGAACTTAAAAGACATTTCCCATTCAGGTGGGAGGTTCCAGCCGGCATATCATTGATTTATGAAGGAGAAAGACACAGATTGAATACGGTGCAGAAAGCAAGAGATTTCTTCACATACATTTTAAAGGCTGGGACACCAAGATCTCCAGAAGGGAGGAGAAAGGAGGAGAGAGCACAAGGAGAGGAATTGCAGCTGGAAGGAGCTACAGCTGGGCAAACTGAACTAGATATAACTCTGGCTGATAAAACTGTGGATTTATTTGGAGAAGAACGGATAAGAGAACAAAGGCAGACCAGAGCCACAACTAAGCGTATACAAGAAATGTTGCGGCAACAGTCACAACTGTTAATTGAAGAAGGTACTAAGCAAGCAGTGGGAGGAACAAGACCAAAAGAAATACAGAAACTTGATATGCAGGCAATGTTCCAGTCGCTTGAGAAGCTTCCAGATGGGAAGTAGATTTCTAACGTGGAATGTCAATGGATTAAATTCGGCACAGAAAAGAAAGAAAATTTTTCATTATCTAAAACAATTTAATAATGATGTGACCTGCCTACAAGAAACGCATATCAGAACACAAGATCAAAAATACCTAATAAATGCAAGATTAGGAACACAATTTGTTTCAGCAGCACAGGATTAAAAAAATGGAATTGTTATATATGTAAAGAGACATTTGATTGCTAAGCTAATTGAAGCTGATGATCAAGGAAGATATCTTGCGGTTGAACTTTTAATTAAGAGAGAGAGACTTTTGGTAATTGGTGTATATGCCCCGAATCAACAACAGGAAAAATTTTATGATCTTTTACATACAAAATTGGTGCAATGGGATTACAGTACTTGCATTCTTCTTGGTGATTGGAATGGTGTACCAGATGCAGTAAAAGATAAGAAAGGCTCCAAGCAAAATAATTTTTTAAGAGCAAAATTGCCCAAACCTTTTTTTGAGATGATGGAAGATTGGGAGTTGAGAGATATTTGGTGGGAAAGAAATACAGAGGAAAAGGATTTTACTTTTTTTCTGATAGGCACCAATCTTTTTCAAGGATTGATTTTATTTTGATTACTAATAATCTTTTTTCTAGGGTAAAGAAGACGAAGATATGTTCAAGAGTATTGACAGATCATAGTCCGGTTTGGATGGATTTAGAAGATAGAAATGGACCTAGAATGTCATGGAGGTTAAATGAGAATTTATTTAGATATGAAGAAAATGTGATGGAATGTAAAAAATTAATGAAAGAATTTTTTGTTAATAATATACAAAAGGGTACGCCATTGGAAATGTGTGGGATGCAAGTAAAGCCTACATGAGAGGTATTTTGATATATTTGAATAATAAATATAGAAGGAAAAAGGGGGAGAAGAGGAAAGAATTAGAAGAGGAGATTAAGAGACAGGAAATAGCTTTAATTTCTAATCCAAGAGATAAAAAAATTAAAGAGATGATTAACTTATTAAAGGGTCAATTTAATATGTTAATGGCAGATCAAGTAGCAACAAACTTACAATATGCTAAATTTAATACTTTTAGCAATGCTAATAAACCAGGAAGATGGTTGGCTTATATTTTAAGAAAGAAGCAAAAATCAAGAACTATTGAAAAAATAAGATATAAGGGTAAAGAATGTTATGAACATGAATTTATTAAAAATCTTTTTTAGAATTTTATTCAGATTTATATATGGAGGATAAAGTTAAAGAAGAGGATAGAGATAATTACTTACGGAAACAGAATATTCATATAACTACTAAAGAGCAGAGGGATATGTTAAACCAACTAATAACTTCAGAAGAAATCTCAATGGCAATTAAACAGTTAAAAGTAGGTAAAGCCCCTGGGACAGATGGGTTAACGGCTGTTTATTATAAAAAATTACAGGAAGAAATGGGGGAACCACTTAAAAAATTATTTAATAATATTCAAAAGGGAGGTAATGTTCCCCCAACATGGAAGACATCTTTTATCTCTCTGATCCCAAAAGAGGGCTTAGATGGTACAGATCCCAAAAATTACAGACAGATTTCACTTTTAAATATAGATTACAAAATTTTTACAAAAATCTTAGCGAATAGGTTAATGACAGTCATGCAACAAATGATACATTATGATCAAACAGGGTTTTTAACTGGTAGACAAATGAAAACTAATGTTAGACAAATTGTTAATTTACTGGAGTATTTGAGAAGTAATAACCAGATCCCAGCAGCATTAGTATTCTTAGATGCTGAGAAAGCTTTTGACAGATTGAATTGGCGGTTCTTACTAAGATTAATAGAGAAATTACAATTGGGTGACTACTTTGTACAATCTATTGGGGCAATATATCAAAAACAAACGGCACAAATAATAATCAATGGTGGACTAACAGATACTTTTAATATAGAAAAGGGAACAAGACAAGGATGTCCCTTATCTCCTTTGTTGTTTATTTTGAGTTTAGAAATATTACTTAATAAAATAAGAGAGCTTGATACAATAAAAGGAATAAAAATTAGACAGGAAGAATATAAGCTTCGAGTATTTGCGGACAACCTAGCTGTTACTTTAACTCAGCCATTACAATCTATTAGGATTTTGATGGATATAATTAATTCATATGGACAAGTGTCTGGTTTTAAAATAAATATAGCTAAAACAAAAATAATAGTTAAAAATATGACAAAAAACCAAAAAGAAGAAATAGAAAAGGTAACTGGCTTTGAGATAGTTCAAAAGATTAAATATTTAGGGGTTTATATTATGTCCACAAATATAAAATTATATCAACATAACTATGAACCACTTTGGTTAAAAATACAGAGGAATATGGAAAGCTGGGAGAAATTACAATTGTCTTTGTTGGGTAGGATAGCTGCTGTTAAAATGAATGTTTTACCAAGGTTTTTATTCCTCTTTCAAATGATACCAATACTTAAAAAAGATGAAGTTTTAAAGGAATGGCAGAAGGGTATAAATAAATTTATTTGGGTAGGGAAGAAGCCAAGGGTAAATCAGAAGATTATGCAGGATACACATGAAAGAGGTGGTTTAAAAATGCCTAATTTAAAATTGTATTATGAAGCAGCGGCCCTCTCAGCAATTACGGATTGGATCAACTTAATGGAAGAGAGTGTATTAAACATTGAGGGATATGGTTTGGTCTTTGGGTGGTATGCTTATTTAATATATGATAAAAAAATAGATAAAGCTTTCAAGAGCCATATACTAAGAAATGCTTTATTGCGTGTGTGGAAAAAGCATCAATTTAAATTAAATGATAAGTTACCTTTATGGACAGTACCCAGACACGCGATAGAAAATATAAATGTAGAACAAAAATTTGATAAAATTACATATAAAGAACTTCTTTCGAAAGAGGGAAATAGATATCAATTAAAATCGTTTGAGAAATTAAGAGAAGAAGGAATAATCAGAACATGGTTTCAATACATACAATTACAGGCTAAATGGAGAGACGATCAAAAAATTGGTATATTGAAAAAAGAGGACAATTTGTTTGTACAAATAAAAGATAATGGTCCAATGCATATAAAGAGGTTATACAATATTTTACTGGAATTAGATTCAGAAACAGAATTAGTTAAGGACTGTATGATAAAATGGGCTCAGAACATTGGTGAACCGATAATGATGGATACATGGGAAAAGATATGGGTTAGAAATGTTAAATTTACACAGGCACAAAATCTGAGAGAAAATTTTTACAAAATTAGATGGCATTTAGACCCAAAAAAACTAGTTTGTATGTATCCAAATTTACAGCCAAAATGTTAGAGATGCGAATGCGAGGATGCTACATACTTTCATATATGGTGGACCTGTAAAAAGATTAAGGCATTTTGGATAAAAATTTGGTAGATCATACAAAATATTTTAAAGAAAAAGATTAAGTTTACACCACAATTTTTCTTGTTGGGGATAATAACGGATTGTTCTGTTATAGAGACTAAGCTGGTTTTGAATTGTATATCTGTCACGATGTGAAATATTGCCAGTTGTGCATCTCTATGTTTTTCTGTTTCTTGTATTTATGGTCAAGCAGACGTATGATATATTCTACTACGCATGTCTGCATTCCAGAGGTTTACTCCTTTCTTTTCTCATCGCCATTTCTACCGAAGGTAGAACTGATTTATTTCCTTAGCCGATCAAGATGTAGTTTACTAAGAATTCTTTTATTACTTTTCTACTGAAATAAATATTTTGTTAATTAGATTTGAATCTCGAGTTTTATTTTCTAAGTAAGTATGTTTTCAAAGGAGCAACGATCCATCGACCTAAGGAGTGATTTCTCCGCTAACATCTCTCCGCTTACACTCCACTAAAAATGTGTAAGTGTCTAAGATCTGGCTGGCGGCCATATAACATGGTAGCACACATGGTAAACAGAGTTGGTTCTAAACTTTATGGCTTCTTTTGAAAGTTTTATTGCGTTTTAGGATAGTTAGTTAATTAGAGAGATTTATGACCAGCCATGTTGAACGGAGATAAGGAATTTCCAAGTTACTTGTGCAAATGACTCCTACACATGCTGCAACCCCACTTACAGGTTTTCGTTTACATGACAGGTGTATTCATAGATGGCACAGAAGATTAGGCCATCCGAGCTTTGAGGTCCTTAAAAAATGCCATTTTTCACACAAGGTTTGAATTTCAAAGAATGTAAGGTACATCTAGATTGTGCTGTTTGCAAAAAGGCAAAATCGAGGGCAGCAGCCATTCCAAAACATGCTACACGTAAGTCAACACGCATTTTTGATTTGGTTCATACTGATATTGTGGGCCCTTATGGTCTAACTATTGGCGGTAAAAAGTATTTCTTAACTATTGTTGATAATCATTCTAGATATGGTTATGTCTTTCTTATGAAAGAAAAATCTGAAGTCTTTCAGATCTTTAGAGATTTTGCAGTTCAAATCTACAATCAACACGGAGTGAGAATCCAGAGAATCCAGAGTGATCGTGGTGCTGAGTTCACGTCTCAACGTTTCCAGGATTGGATGCGACGAAACGGTATCCTACACCAAACATCTGCCCCATTTACACCGGCTCACAACGGAGTAGTAGAAAGAAGACAGGGGGTCCTGCAAACCATGATGCGCTGCCTCCTAGAAGATGCCAATCTCAAACACTCATTTTGGGGCGAAGCAGTTCAGTATGCAAATTACATTGTCAATCGTACATGGAGCAGTGTCATTGACCAAACACCCTTCTACATGTTACATGGCCGCCAGCCAGATCTTAGACACTTACACATTTTTGGTTCATATGCCATGGTCAACATTCCATTGGCCCAAAGAAGAAAAGGTGGCCCAGTAGCAAAGAGATTGAGATATATGGGTGTTGATAGCAATTCTAAATGGGGAAGATTCATTGACTCTCACAATACGATAACAATGTCTAATTCAGCTAATTTTGAAGAAGATACAGATTGGTCCAGGATATATTCTAATGACCCTGGAGTTTATTTCCCTAGAACTGAAATTGTTGATACAGTGCAACCAGATGAGCAACGTTCATCACCTGATATCCCATCCTACAACGCCATGGATGCTGAAGCTAGCGACGCTGATGGAGATGTGGACAACAAGAAAGATGACTGGACGATCGTCCCGAGACGTTCCAAGAGAACTACAAAAGGTATTCCACCAAAGAGATACACAATGCAATTGACAAACACACCATTGATCTGTAATGTTACACTCCCACCGGAGAACTTTTCACAAATTAAATATCTTTCTGAAGATGAACAACAAAAATGGTATGAAGCCATGCAAGTTGAGATGGATAGTTTGCAGAAACTCAAAGTATACACACCTGCAACACCTCCAACACACAAAAAAGTCATTGGCACAAGATGGGTCTACAAATTCAAACAAAAGCCAGATGGTGAATTATTATACAAAGCAAGACTTGTTGCACAGGGTTTCGCACAAAGCTATCCTGAAGATTACACAAACACTTACTCACCTACAGTGCGAACTGAAAGTGTGAAAATTGCTCTAACCACTGCTTCTATCCTTGGACTTGAAGTTTTCCAATTTGATGTTGAAACAGCTTACCTACATGCTGATCTAGATGAAGAAATCTACGTCAGGTCCGCTCCCAGCTTCCGGGACCAAGAAGGGGATACCTGGTTCCTAAACGAAAGTCTCTATGGTCTGAAACAATCAGGTTTGATGTGGTACACATGTCTAAAAGACAAACTAAATTTAATGGGCTTTATTAAGTCCAACACTGATGAATGCGTGTTCACAAAAAGGTATGGAAATATTAATGAAATTGTTCTTGTTTATGTTGATGACATTGTTTACATTGGTCCAAACAAATGCATTAGTGAGAATTTTGTTAAAGGTTTGCAGAAATACTTCACATTGAAATCATTAGGACACATCAATGAATATTTAGGAGTTCACATTGAAAAGACACAGAAGGGGTTTGGCCTTTCACAAGAAGCTAAGATAGATCAACTTTTGCATCAATGCAACATGACAGATGCAATGCCTACACAAACACCTATGCAAACTGATTTTCACAATTTGAAAGATGCACATAGTCCTGAGTTCAAGGATCAAACACTTTATCGTTCAGTAATTGGTTCACTACTTTACATTAGTGGATGGACTAGACCAGACATAGCACTTAGTGTTAATTTACTTTTAAGACATGTAGGCAAAGCAACAGAGTTTCACTGGTCATGTATTAAGAAGTTACTGAGATACTTGATACACACAAAACACTTCAAATTGAAGCTAGAACCAGAACATACAGATTTTGCTGACATGTATTGTTATACAGATGCAGATTGGGCAAGTGATAAAGAGTCAAGAAAAAGCACATCAGGTTACATAGTGTTCCTGAATGGATTTCCAGTTTACTGGAACGTAAGAAAACAAAGTTTTATTTCCTGCTCATCAACTGAAGCAGAGTATGCATGTGTGTCCGATGCGTGTAACTTTTTAACCTGGTTCGATGCCTTAGTTACAGATATCTGGATGAAGCCCAAAAAAATGATCACTGTGATGGAAGACAATCAATCAGTAGTTTACATTTCCAGGACTCACTTCACAGGTTCAAGGTCCAGACACATTGACATACGTTACAAGAATGTTAGAGAGTCAGTAAAACAAAGTCTCATAAAGTTAGAATATGTGCCAACAAAATATCAGATAGCTGACATTCTGAACAAACCATTACCTATTGCTCAGCATGATTACCTAAGATATTTACTGTGTGTTGAGTGACACATTATATTAGCCCAACTGACAAAGAAGGGGTGTCACGATGTGAAATATTGCCAGTTGTGCATCTCTATGTTTTTCTGTTTCTTGTATTTATGGTCAAGCAGACGTATGATATATTCTACTACGCATGTCTGCATTCCAGAGGTTTACTTCTTTCTTTTCTCATCACCATTTCTACCGAAGGTAGAACTGATTTATTTCCTTAGCCGATCAAGATGTAGTTTACTAAGAATTCTTTTATTACTTTTCTACTGAAATAAATATTTTGTTAATTAGATTTGAATCTCGGGTTTTATTTTCTAAGTAAGTATGTTTTCAAAGGAGCAACAATCCATCGACCTAAGGAGTGATTTCTCCGCTAACATATCTGCTGTAGCACAATATTGGAAGAAAGAAGATATACCTACAATTGAAGAATGGATGTTGAAAATGATACATTTGGCTGAAATGGCCAAGATTTCATCATACCTAAAGGACCACTCAAATGAAAGATATACATTGGAATGGAGTAGGTGGACCAGGGGTGAAATCCTCCCGGTTCGCCCGGGCCAGTCCTTTGGCGTATAGCCGATGGAACTGGTGGCGGTCGCGGCGCGGAGCTTCTCCTGCCCGCTTTCCCGGCCCGGCTGAACACAATCACCGCTTTCCCGGCCCGGCTGACCACAATCATTCGGGTTATTTTTCCCTCTGTGCATGCGCGCGCATGCACAGAGGGAAAAATAACCCGAATGGCGGCGTTCAGCCGGGCCGGGAAAGCGGGCGGGAGAAGCTCCGCGCCGCGACCGCCACCAGTTCCATCGGCTATACGCCGAAGGACGGGCCAGGGCGAACCGGGAGGGTTTCACCCCTGAGGTGGACTGAATATATTCAAAAAAAGTATCAGACTAAAATAACTTAAATTGTTTATTAATGTTGGAAACTAGTGAAATGATATACTATTCTTTCAAGCTTTTGGATTGTTAAAGAGTTAAGGATGAAAGGGTATTTTTGAACTAATAACTTTTTTTCTTTTTCTTTTTTTTCTTTTCTTTTTCTTTTCTAGTATTTTGTAAGTTTTATGTTAGTTCTCTTGGATTTATACCTTGTACTTTTTCTGGGAAGTCCGGGAGGGTGGGGGGGGGGTGGAAGGGGGAGGGGGGAGGGGGGAGAGGAGGGGGAGAAAATGGGGAAAAATGTTTGTACTTTGTACTTTTAAAACTTTTCAATAAAAAATAATTCAGATGCTTGGCAACTGGCTCATATTTATGACGGTCACCATGTCCCGGGGAGTCACGTGATCCCCTTCTGCGACCTTCTGGCAAGCAAAGTCAATGGGGAAGCTGGATTCACTTAACAACAGGGTTACTCACTTATCAACTGCAGGGATTCACTTAACAACTGCAGCAAGAAAAGTCGTAACATGGAGCAAACCTCGCTTAACCAATGTCTCACTTAACAGCAGAAATGTTGGGCTCAGTTGTGGTTGTAAGTTGAGGACTACCTGTATAAAAAGAGTTCTTGCTCAGAATGAGGGGTTTGGCTGGGAGGGCCACTCAAAGACAGCCTCAGTGGCCCCGGGGAAAAGAAAGGAAAGGAAAGGAGGGAAGGAGAGGGGGGAGGGGAGGGGGAGGTAAGGAAATAAAAGGAAAGGGAAGGGAAAAGAAGAAGGGAAGGGGGAAGGGAAGGGAGAAGAGAGGAGGAAATGGAAGGAAAGGAAAGGAGGAAAGGAAAGGAATGGAACAGGGGAAAAGGAAAGGTGGAGGGGAGGGACTACAGCTACAGCTCTGGAATATGGGACTGACCACCACCAACATCAGCAAGCCACTGTCAGTCTACCCGTCTTCATTTTCCTTCACTCAGATTGACCAAGCTTCTTGAGAGAAGGAACACAAAAGAGGTTTCCAGGCTGTGTGCCTGGAGCAGGCACTTTCTCTCGGGCCTCGCAGAAGCAGACAGGTAGGCCTGAAAGGCGGCTGAGCTCCTCCCCACCAGTGATCCGCAGGATTTAAAATTATGAATTTGGTAGTCCCTGAGGTCCAAAAGGTTGGAGACCCCTGGTCTATCACACTCTTGGGCAAAGCGTGTGAGCCATTTCCTTCTTTCAGTGGTACATGAAAGTACATCTATAGTACGTAGATAATAAAATTGAGAAAAGGTGAACATTTTTACAGATCTATAGATACCTTGAGGCTGAGTGTGACAAGGAATGGCTGGGAGGGGAGGGGCCTGAGGCACCCCTTGACGTGAGTGACATTGAGTTGGCCACACCCACCCAGTCACATGACCATGAAGCCACTCCCACCCAGTCACATGACCGTCAAGCCACTCCCACCCGGTCATATGACTGTCAAGCCATTCCCACCCAGTCACATGACTGCCAAGCCACTCCCACCCGATCACATGACTGTCAAGCTACTCCCACAAAATTAAGTCACGCCCACACTGGTAATAAAAAAATTTGGAACCCACCCCTGCTGGATAGTAATGTATAACTATATAAAGTTTGATATGATTTAAGGTATATGTGTTAATGTATATGTGGAGAGTGTTAAAAAATAAAAAACTTAAAAAAAACATAATATGTAAGAAGTAGTATAAAGAATATGTAAGGAATAAGGGAACCATAAATATATACTGTATTTTTCGGAGTATAAGATGCACCAGAGTATAAGATGCACCTTAGTTTTGGGGGAGGAAAATAGGGAAAAAATCTACCTACCGGGTATTCATCTGGCTAGCATCTTTAGTCTGGTCAGCTTCAACACATTATTTTATCCCCTGGTTAGGGCTGAAAAAAATCTTCGGCGGGAGTAGCAATGAAAAAATCCTGCAAGCCGGGAAGATCATTAGCACCTCGTTAGGGCTGGAAAAAAAAGCTTCGAAAAAGCTACATTTGGAGTATAAGATGCACCCAAATTTTCAGCCTCTTTTAGGGGGGAAAAAGGTGCGTCTTATACTCTGAAAAATACAGTATATGTGAATAAGAAGGGGGAGAAAATGTAAAACGTGGATATACACTGATACGGAACTGTTGTAAAATGGAAACTTTTTTCCTTGTATGTTTGTTTTTGTTTTTAAAGATAAAAATAATAAAAATTATTTTAAAAAAATACCCAACAAAATATTTCTGGTTTTAAATCCATATGCTGGTTTACCATTGTTTCTAACCATGACACCACTAATTCTTGAATAGCTACTTGACTTGAGTACAAGCTGAGCTAAATACTGAACGTAATTCATATATTCCTGATTTTTGAACTGAGGAATAAATTTCAGAAAAAGAATTCAGTATTGCTCTGTGTGTGTACCTATGAAATTCATTTAAGTATTAAATGCACGAAATAATAAACTACCTTTTGGTATATTTTCTTTTTTGTAGGTCATTAGGGCAAAGAAATGACATCAAAGACAAATAACACTTTAATTGTTCTTATGTATTTGTATACCTCTTTTATTGTTTTGTGTTCTTCTTTTATTCTTATTTAAATATTAAATGCATGAAACAATAAACTACTTTTTGGTATATCTTCTTTTTGTAGGTCATTAGGGCAAAGAAGTGACGTTGACTTGGCCACGCCCACCCAGTCACATGCCCACCAAGCCATGCTCACCCTGTCACATGACCAAGGCACGCCCACCAAGCCATGCCCACAGAACCGGTAGTAAAAAAAATTGAATGCCACCACTGGGGTAGATCTATTCTCCCAAGTGTCTCCTGAGAGCAAAAGTAATGGATGGAAGCTTATCAGAGAGAATTAAACTAGAATTAAGATGAAATTTCCTGTCAGTAAAAAAAATTAATCATTGGAACAGCTTGCCTCCAGAAGTTGTGGGTGCTCCATCACTGGAGGTTTATAAGAGGAAATTGAATAGCTATTTGTCCGGAATAGTATAGATCAGTGATGGCGAACCTTTTTGGCACCAAGTGCGGAAAAGGTTGTGTAGAAACATCACGCGCGCATGCTCATCAGACCCACACTCTGGAAAAGCTAAACTTCTGGCTTCTAGTGCATATGCGCACCCGACAATCAGCTGCCCGCCGTGCATGCGCAGGCCGGTTTCAGCACTGCCGCACGTGCAAAGGGATCATGCTCCGGAAAAGCTGATTTTCTGGGTTCTGGTGCGCATGCGCACCCGACAATAAGCTGGCCGGTGCACATGCACAGGCGGTTTTCGGCACTGCCACGTGCACAAAAGGATTGCGCTCTGGAAAAGCTGAACTTCCGGATTCTGGCATGCATGCACACCCGACAATCAGTTGGCCGGTGTGCATACGCACACTAGTTTTCGGCACTGCCGCGCGTGCAAAGGACTGTTGATCATCACGTGCATATGCGGGCCAGAAACCTGGAAGACAAACAGGCAAGGCCGCACGTGCTGGGCGACATGGCTTTGTGTGCCACTTTGGACACACATGTGCCATAGGTTCGCCATCATGGGTATAGATACTTGTTGACTTACAACAGTTCGTTTAGTGTCCATTTGAAGTTACAACAGCACTGGAAAAAGTGACTTTTGATCAATTTTCACACTCATGACCATTGCAGCATCCCCATGGTCACCTGATCAAAATTCAGATGCTTGGCAACTGATTCATATTTATGACTGTTGCAGTGTGCTGGAGTCATGTGACCACATTTTGTGACCTTCTGACAAGTAAAGTCAATGGGGAAGCCAAATTAACAATTGTGTTACTAATCTAACAACTTTTCCTGCTTTTTCCTGCTTTTTATTTGTATATGGAGGCCCCTCAAAAAATAGCTTTCTCCTGATGCCTACTTATATATGTGACTGTTAGCAGAAGTGAAAATACTTGTCATTTTAGGGTTCATGGGTAGGTAGTTGTAACTAATATATAGTGGTACCTCAGTATTCAATGTTGGTTAGTTCCAGGAGGTGCAATGAGTACCAAAATCAATGAGAACCAAATTTTTCCCATAAGGAAAAATATAGTGAATTATAAGGGAGCTGACACCAACAAATTCTAGCTTGTGCATGGAGTATCAAACAAATCATGAGTACCAGGACAAAATTTTCATGTCAAAATGCTTTGAGTACTAAATTTGATGAGTTTCAAAGCAGTTGAGTACCAAGGTACCACTATAATTTGCCAAAGGCAGGAAATGTTTTGGTTAGGTTCTGAACAGCTGTGGTGGCACAGTGGTTAGAATGCAGTATTTCAGGCTAATTCTGCTGACTGCCAGCAGTTCAATTCTCACCTGCTCAAGGCTGACTCAGCCTTCCATCCTTCCAAGATCCGTAAAATGAGGATCCAGTTTGTTGTAGGTAATATGCTGATTCTGTAACCGCTTAGAGGGCTGTGAAGCACTATGAAGCAGTATATAAGTCTAAGTGCTATTGCTAGGTAAATTGCTCAAAAATGGGAAGGAAATTTTCTGAAGTTTCATAAGGCCTTATGAACAGGGATTCTTATAACACCTATCCTGTATAGATTCTGCCCACTCGGTTGAAGGATGCAGAGAATTACAGTTGACGGTCCCTGCCCACTTCAAAGAGGTGCGATGGAGTGGGGGGCAGGATATTCTTTATCAGAGCTCCATGTTGAAATAGCTGGCCCTGGAGACAAGGGTAACTCCCATTCTCCTTTGAGTTGTGAGTATTTGTAGAGTTCCTGGCCTCAACCTCTCTAAGAGAGCTAACCACCGACCTTCAGTGCTAAAGTCCACACAACTGCAAAGAATGTAAACCATTCCCCCCCATTCAGTCAGAATTGAAGATGCTTCTTGGATGAGAAGCGAAATGTCTTCAAGGAAAAAACAAAGACTAGTTGCCTTTTAGAAAGCATATTTGGGACAACCATGATCTGGATGACTGAGAATCTCCATAGATACCTAAATGGAGTCTAAATTATGGGTGCGAAACTCTTAGAATGCACGTTGGTCTTAATTTAGAAAGGGTTAAAAAAAAGGATGACACTGCTAAGTAGGATTCTTTCACATCAGTACTCTACTTCTCTCCCTGCCCAGAAGGCGAACCTTTCGCTTTGGTTTGCACCGCCTTTTGCGGAGGTTCATCGGCTGTACCACGCCCCCTGTCGCTTATACCATTTGTGCGCGTGCGCGGCGTGTCCGATTCCTTACGCCCGAGGACTAAATCAGCTGCGATGGAGAACGCGAGGACAACGCCACAAGGAACTGCGGGGCGTAAGAGGATCCCCAACCGGGAGAGGCCCACGGCCGAGGATGAGGCCCTCAACCTGATCGCTCGCGAGGTATGGCAGCACCAGGGCTGGGCGGTTTCGTCCTTTCCCTTCCTCTTTCGGTCATGGGAACTTCCCCGCCTTGGCCGCCTCCCTTGGTTCGCTGGAGGGCCTTCCCTTCGCCGAGGACGCCTGTGGCAGGGGGCACTGGACAGTGTCTTCCCTCTCCAGGGGGTCCGGTCGCCGCTTCCCCCGTCACGCCCCTTCTCCTCGTAGATTTCTGCGTTGTCTCTGTGGACTTCCGGGCGGCATGGTGGAGGGTGGATGGGGCAGGCGACCACTTCACCTCCTGTTAGTTTTATCAGCAGAGACTTGTGCGCGTGTTTAGCTCTCTTCTGAAAATTAACGAGAAATAGTGTTAACACGACCAAGTTGGTGCGAGTGAGAGATTGTGTTTTTATACTCATATATCCGAGTTACCTTTGGTTTCCTCCATTGTGAATTGTCCTTGTATATTTTTTTTGTAGTTCAAGATGTTTGTTTGTTTGTTTGTTTGTTTGTTTTATTTTATTATTTTATTTTATTTTATTTTATTTTATTTTATTTTATTTTATTTTATTTTATTATTTCATTTTATTTATTTTTTTTAATTTTTTTTTATTATTTTATTTATTACATTTATATACCGCCTCACAGTGCAAGCACTCTCTAAGCGGTTTACCCCAGTAAGCAATGTATATTTATATTGCCCCCCAACAATCTGGGTCCTCATTTTACCTACCTCGGAAGGATGTAAGGCTGAGTCAACCTTGAGCCGGTAAGATTTGAACCGCTGACCTGCGGATCACAGTCAGCTAAAGTGGCCTGCAGTACCCCACTCTAACCGCTGCGCCACTTCAGCTCTTATAATTTTTCCGTTTGTAATATATTTTTATATTTTGTAAATGGTACATGCTGGTATGTTAGATCAGTGCTCCCTAACCTTTTGTCACCCTCAGCACACCATAGCCTCTCCCAAAATTCCACGGCACACCACATACAAAAATTGGATAAAAAACAAATATAATCTTCAAAATATCATTTTGAAGAGTATAATAGTATAGGAATGTCAAACTGGGCATAACAGAATTACTTGATTTATTATTTTATTTGATAATTAGGTTACTACGCGAACTTAAAAATTAGAACACAGTGCAGAAAACGACAGATAGGTAATACCTAATAATGAACACTGCTCTGTCCAGGCCCTGTAGACTTGTGATCAGGACAATCGTGAGCGGGGGAAGGGAGGGAATAGAACTTCTCGGACTCAGAGCTGTAGGGCCGCGGCTGCACATCGAATGCAACAAAACGTTGCTGGGCAAAATCTAGCATTCGGTGGGTGGCAGGCCGTTCTGGATATGACGCGAGTTTTTGCCGCGGCACACTTGGCATGGCCTCACGGCACACCAATGTGCCGCAGCACACCGGTTGGGGAGCACTGTGTTAGATTATTTGATTTTTTAAATCCTGCCTTTATTATTTTATCAGAAACTCAAAGTGTCAAACATATATAATAATTCCTTCCTATTCCCATTTTCCCCACAACAAAAACCCTGTGAGTTGCGCTGGTTAGAGAGAGAGTGATAGGTCCAAGATCACTCAGCCAGCTTTCATACCTATGGCAGGACTAGAACCCACCATATCCTGGTCTGTAGGCCAGCACATTCTCCACTACTACCCAAGTGGCTGATAAATCTGTTACTCTTTAAATTTCACAACTTTGATATGCATACTAATTTCCTATGTTATAGTGCTATATTCATCTAGTAGTATACGAAATTAAGAAATTAGGGTGAAATTGTGGATTTGAACTAATTCATTTAACATGATAACAGGAATAATACCATAAAAATAATTGGTAATATATAATTTATATATTCTGAATTAAGTAGCATAAATGTATTGAGAGTATATTTGTTATACAGGTAATCCTCAACTTATAACAGTTGTTTAGTGACCAAAGTTACAACGGCACTGAAAAAAGGGACTTACGACCATTTTTCACACAATCTTTGTAGCATTCCCATGGTTACATAGTTTACATTTGGATGCTTGACAACTGACTCACTTTTTTGACAATTGCAGTGTCCCGGGGTCATGTGATCTGACAAGCAAAGTCAATGGGGAAACCAGATTCACTTAACTGGGTTACTAATTTAACAACTGCAATGATTCATTTAACTGGCAAGAAAGGAAAAATGGGGCAAAACTCGCTTAACGAATATCTCACTTAGCAGCAGAAATTTTGGGCTCAATTGTGGTTGTAAGTTGAAGACTACCTGAATAATTTGTCTGAAAAGGAGATGGGAAAGATTTAGATAAAAAATTTTTGGGAACAGAAGAAAAAATGATAACAAAATTATACAACTACTTATTAAATATAAAAATGGAAGAAGAGATTGTAAAAGAGGTGATGGTGACCTGGGCACAACATTTTGGCTATACAATTGAGTTAGAAAATTGGGGAAAAAATTGGAACCAAAATTACAAATTAACCATGGCATCATCATATAAAGAAAACATATATAAGATGTTCTACAGGTGGCATCTTCCTCCGGCAAGATAACAACTGCAATGATTCATTTAACTGGCAAGAAAGGAAAAATGGGGCAAAACTTACTTAACAAATATCTCACTTAGCAGCAGAAATGTTGGGCTCAATTGCAGTTGTAAGTTGAAGACTACCTGAATAATTTGTCTGAAGAGATGGGAAAGCATTTATTCATATGCTATGATCAACACACAGTTTTATCACTGATTCTAACATAGCTTAAAAAAATAGAGTGGTCACATGGTATCAGCAAATCCAACTTTCTGCTTAGTGCTGGAATTAAAGTAATTGCATCCTTGATATCTTGCATTTTATCCATTTTTTTCCAAATTTCTCAAAAATTTCTGTATTCATAAGATGTATAGACTCAATAGGGACATAAAGGTTTGATAGCATGTTACTTTATTTCCTAGAGCACAGGTGTCAAACTCAAGATGTGGTTAGATCTGGCCTTCGGAGCCACCCTAGAAACAGTGAAGGACCAGCCTTCAGCGCTTCAGCCTGGCCCAGGCTGACCGGGCGCTGATCTACAACCTGGCGGCAGCCATCCAGACCAGAATGTGGTCAGCCTTAGATCTGCCAGGCCGGTCTGGAGTAGCGAGGGGCCACCTCTGCCCTGCCCCAACCCCACACTGCCCCCTAGGCACGCGCACAGGAGCCGGTGCGCACACGTGGGGCCTGGCGTCCCTGGGTACCATCTTGCTCCCGCAGGCTGACTGCATTCTGAGCACTTCCTTTTACCCAGGACACCAATACTCGCCATCTCCTGTGCGCACACACAGGGAGTGGAGCGGTCTCTCGCTGGCTCCAGGGCATCTGCATGGATCAGATCTAAAGCTGACCATGTTCAGGCCTGGATGGCGGCACCGAGTTATAGATCAGTGCCGTGCTGGCACCAGCACCTCCATTTCCCACTTGCCACTTGGCCTTGCAGCCCCCTTTCATTGGGACCACTCTGCCTCCACATGGGAAAACCATGGCCAGCAGCAGTGCTGCCAATCTCTCCCCCTGCCCTTGTTCCTTCCTGAGCACAGAGGAAGATTGGGATGGCATGAAAAATGTTTGCAAGCTGACAAGACTTGCAAACAGCGAAATCGCCTTGCTTGAAAACTCTCATCAACTTGTAAATGCTCTGGGACTTCCAGTTTGGCGCTGCCGCTTCGAGGGCGCTCTCCGTAGAGCGCTTGTTCCCGATTTTCGTTCGCCGCCAGATCGGCAGTCAAACAGCTGTCTGGCGGCTCGATCGTCTCCTCCCCGGGCGAAGAGGAGTGAGGAGAGCCGGCGGGGTGAGGTAGAGCCCCCCTAGTGCCCCTGGTGAGATCCTGGGGCGCGAAGGGTGAGGGCCCCCTAGGAACCTTGCCACAGCTCCGGAATTGGGAAGTCTCCGCTATTCGCGGAGCAAGAAGCTGCATCCAATCCCTGCAATCAACATACTTGATTAAAAGAAGATACTGTAGCAGGCGGAAAGACCCAGGAGGCAGAGATGGTAAACGGCAAGTAGCAAAGCTTTTTTTGTGGATTGGAAGTGAAGAAGGAAGTAATTAATTAATTAACAAAGGGACAAAAGAAATGGCGCTGGAGGCTTCTGGGCGTGGAAACGAAAGTTAAAAGTTGAGGGCTGTTTTTACTATCAGCTCCTTCTTTGAAAACTTTGGACTTTAAATTGCTTTTTGATTTCTTTCTGGGGAAGAAAAGAAAAAGGACTTGATAAAATTCTTCCTGGCAGTTTGGCTATTTGTTCCTGGCTTTTTCTTTTTTACTATAAAGAGTGAAGTGATTTGCAATGGCTTCAAAAAAAACCCACCTCTGTTAGAGCACCAGCGAGTGCAGACAGCTCTCCTATCCATGCCTCTAAAATACCAGCCCCCCCCTCAGCCACTAACGCTCCCAATGCTACAAGATGCACTCAGATCAATGCAAGCAGAGTTAGCAGCTGGATTTAATCTTAAAATTAATGAAACTAATGAGAAGATTTCTGCAATTAATGAAAGAATTAATGAGACTAATGAGAAAATACAGGAAGTTTCTGATATATTGCAATTCGTAATAAAGAAATTAGAGAAGATATAATTGATGCCTTTTCTGGTTTGGCCACTAATTATGAGATTATGGAAGAAGAAATACAAGAAATGAAGCAAACTACTACAGTGTTGGGAGCTAGGGTTGGTGAAGCAGAAAATAAAATTGAGAGGGAGGAGGCAGAAATAATAATTATGCAATATAGAAGCATGGAATTTGCAATAAGAGTCAGAGGTGTTAAGGAAAACAAGCAGGAGGATTTGAAGGAAATTATGTTGGAAGCATTTGAGTTAGCACTTGGAGTGAAGAAGGAGGATCTGGCATGGCAGATAGATAAAATTTATCGCGTCAATTCATGGGTGGCGAGAAATAGAAATCTACCAAGAGATATTGTCATCTATTTTACTACTAGAACATTACGTAATGATATTTTACAAGCGACATTTGTAAACAAACTCCAAGTCGAGGGACAAGAAGTGATGACAATGAAGGAAATTCCTTCCAAGATGTTGAAAGCCAGGAAGGAATACACCTTCCTGGTGGAAGAACTGAGAAGACAACAAGTTCAATACAGGTGGGAAATACCAAGCGGATTGGTGGTTACGTTTATGGGAGTGAGATATCGTCTTAATACAGTTCAGAAAGCCAGAGATTTTTATGAAGATGTTTTAGTGCCCGGATCATCTAAACCCCCGGAAGGGAAACAACAACAAGAAAGAGAAGAACTGCTGAAAGTGGTACAAGAAGGAGCTGTGTCATTGGCCATCGAAATGGAACAAAATCTAGAACTCAACAGACAGGAAATGATTAAAGAACAAAGACAGACCAGAGCTGCTAAGTGGAGACAAGAATTGAGACAACAAAGACAACAGGTGGCACTGCAAGATATTCCTAAATCCGAAGCGGTGGGAGGAGCGAGACCGAAAGAAAAATCTAAGGTAGATCTTCAAGGTGTGCTCCATACGCTTCAGAAGCCCAGAGATGGGAACTAAATTTCTTACCTGGAATGTCAACGGTTTGAATTCTCCACAGAAAAGGAGGAAAATATTTCATTATTTAAAACAATTTAATAATGACTTGATATGTCTACAGGAGACTCATAAGGTCTCAAGATCAAAAATATCTGATGAATACAAGATTAGGTACACATTTTGTTGCTACAGCTCCAGAAAAGAAAAATGGTATTGTTATATATGTGAAAAAAGATTTGATTGCAAAGTTAATAGAAGCAGATGATCAAGGAAGATTTCTAGCAATCGAACTTTTAGTAAAGGGACAGAAAATATTAGTGATTGGATTATATGCCCCGAATCAACAACAAGAAAGATTCTACGACCTTTTGCATTCAAAGCTCATACATTGGGATTACAAAACTTGTATTCTTTTAGGGGATTGGAATGGCGTTTTGGATGTCAAGAAAGACAAGAAGGGTCCTAAGCAAAACATCTTTGCAAGAGCAAAATTGCCTAAATCCTTTTTTGAGATGATGGAAGACTGGGATTTGAGAGATATATGGCGTGAAAGAAACCCTGCAGAAAAGGATTTTACTTTTTACTCAGATAGACACCAATCTTTTTCCAGGATTGATTTTATTTTAATTACTAATGATCTTTTTTCCAGGGTGAAGAGAACAAAAATATGCACGAGGGTATTGTCCGACCATAGCCCTGTCTGGTTGGAAATGGAATTTGGTTATGGATTAAGAAAATCTTGGAGGTTAAATGATAACTTGTTTAGATATGAAGACAATGTAAAAGAATGTAAAAAATTTATGAATGAATTTTTTGTTATGAATATGCAGAAAGGTACATCAATCCAGATGGTATGGGATGCAAGTAAGGCTTATATGAGAGGTGTTTTAATATATTTGAATAATAAATATAGAAGGAAGAAGGAACTTAAAAGAAAAGGATTGGAGGAAGAAATTAAGAAACAAGAGAGGGCTTTAATTTCTAAACCAACAGATAAGAAAATTAAAGAAACAATTAATTTATTAAAAGCTCAATTTAATATGTTAATGGCAGATCAAGTAGCAACTAATTTACAATATGCCAAACATAACACTTTTTGCAATGCAAATAAACCGGGCAGGTGGTTGGCTTACATGTTAAGGAAAAAACAGAAATCAAGAGTAGTAGAAAAAATTAAGTATAAAGGGAAAGAAGTTTTTGATTGTGAAATGATTAAAAAATCTTTCTTAGAGTTCTACTCAGGGTTGTACAAGGGGGAGAAGATTAAAGAGGAAGATATAGAAGGATACTTACAAAATGGTCATATACATATAGCTTCCACGGAACAGATTAAAATTTTAAATCAACTCATAACCTCAGAGGAAATTTTGGCGGTTATTAAACAGCTAAAATTGGGCAAGGCTCCAGGTACAGATGGTTTAACAGCTGTTTATTATAAAAACTTACAGGATGAAATGGTGGAGCCTCTGAAGGTGTTATTTAATACCATTCAACAAGGAGGAGAAGTACCCCCAACTTGGAAAACTGCTTTTATCTCTTTGATCCCGAAAGAGAATCAAGACCATACAGACCCTAAAAATTATAGGCCAATTTCATTGTTAAATATGGATTATAAAATTTTTGCCAAAATATTAGCTAATAGATTAATGATACTTATGCAACAATTGTTCCACCAAGATCAAACTGGTTTTATAGAAGGTAGACAAATGAAGAGTAATGTACGACACATAATTAATTTATTAGAATACTTGGGGAGGAATAACCAGGTATCTGCTGCACTGGTATTCTTGGATGCTGAAAAAGCTTTTGATAGATTGAATTGGAAATTTTTATTAAAACTAATAGAAAAGATGCAGCTTGGAGAACACTTTACACAATCTATTAAGGCAATATATCAAAAACAGACAGCTCAAATAATAGTTAATGGTGGACTAACAGATAATTTTAATATAGAGAAAGGAACGAGACAAGGCTGTCCCTTATCACCTCTTTTGTTTATTTTGTCTATGGAGATTTTACTTAGTAAAATAAGGGAATCCGAGATAGTTAAAGGTATTAAAATAAGAGGAGAAGAATATAAACTACGAGCGTTTGCGGATGATTTAGTAGTTACTGTAACTCAGCCATATCAATCAATTACAGGCCTGATGGATATTATTGATTCTTACGGACAAGTATCTGGTCTTAAAATAAATGTAGATAAAACTAAAATAATAGCTAAAAACATGACCAGAAATCAAGAGGAAAAAGTAGAAAGGGTTACGGGATATGAAATAGTTAAAAAGGTTAAATATTTGGGGGTTAATATTATGTCAATAAATACGAAACTTTATCAACACAATTATGAAATATTATGGCAAAAAATACAGAAAGATTTGGAAAATTGGAAAAAGCTACAGTTGTCCTTGCTGGGCAGGATAGCTGTAGTAAAAATGAATGTTTTACCTAGATTTTTATTTCTCTTTCAAACAATTCCCATACTTAAAAAGGATGACAATCTGAAAGAGTGGCAAAAGGGTATTAATAAATTTATTTGGGCAGGGAAAAAACCGAGAGTAAATCAGAAAATAATGCAAGATTCACGTGAGAGGGGAGGATTAAAAATGCCTAACTTAAGATTGTATTATGAAGCAGCTACCCTCTCAGCAATTGTGGATTGGATTAACTTGACGGAAGAGAGGTCATTAAATATAGAAGGGTATGGCTTGTTTTATGGATGGCATGCTTATTTAGTGTATAATAAAAAAGTAGATAAAACCTTTAAGAGTCATATATTAAGAAATGATTTATTTATTTATTGATTGATTGATTGATTGATTGATTGATTGATTGATTGTTTCTTATATGCCGCCCCACTCCCGAGGGACTCAGGGCGGCTTACAACACAGGAAAAATACTATTACGTGTCTGGAAGAAATATCATTGTAAATTAAATGTCAAATTACCTATATGGACAGTGCCCAGGCATGCGATAGAGAATATAAATATAGAGCAAAAACTAGACAAGATTACATATAAAGAGTTTCTTTATGCAGAGGGAATGAGGTTACAATTAAAGTCAATGGAGCAATTAAAAGAAGAAGGAGTAATTTAGTCTTGGTTTCAATATGGGCAATTGCAGGCCAGATGGAAAGAGGATTCAAAAGCAGGTATCTCGCAGCAAGATGATAATTTGATAAATCAAATAAAGAATAAAGGACCAATGCATATAAAGAGATTATACAATGTATTAGTGGAATTAGATTCTGAAACAGAGCTAGTTAAGGATTGTATGATTAAATGGGCGCAAAATATTGGTGAACCTATAATGATGGAAACATGGGAGAATATATGGGTTAGAAATGTGAAATTTACACAAGCTCAAAATTTAAGAGAAAATTTTTATAAAATGTTTTATAGATGGCATCTTGATCCAAAAAAACTAGCCTGTATGTATCCAAATTTACAACCTAAATATTGGAGATGTGAATGTGAAGATGCAACTTATTTTCATATTTGGTGGTCTTGTAAGAAAATTAAGGCTTTTTGGATAAAAATATGGTGGATTATTCAGAATATTTTGAAGAAAAAAATTAAGTTTACACCACAGTTTTTTTTGCTGGGAATAACTACAGACTGTACTGTAATAGAGACTAAGCTGATCTTGAACTTGATAACGGCTGCCAGATTGTTGGTAGCACAATATTGGAAGAAAGAGGATATACCTACTACTGAGGAATGGACATCTAAAGTTACACACCTGGCGGAGATGGCAAGAATTTCATCATATTTAAAAGATCATTCAAATGAAAGATACAAGTTGGAGTGTATCTTGGACTGATTATATTCAAAATATAATGGACTGATTATATTCAAAAAAAGTATCAGATTAAGAAGATATATATAGTTTAACAATGATATATGGTTAGAATTTTAGAATGGTTTAATAGATTTTAGATAAAGTGGAGTTTTCTTAGGGGGGGGAAGTGTATACACATATAACAGAAATTAATGTTTTTTTTAAAGTATATTTTAGCTTATGGTTATTTGAAGATTATATCCTGTGTTCTTTCTGGGAAGTCGGGGTGGGTGAGGGAGGGGGTTGGGGGGAAGGGGGTGGGTGAAAACGTAAAAAAATTTTGTACTTTGTACTAATAAAACTTTTTCAATTAAAAAAAAAAACTTGTAAACGCTCTTTGTGCCGAGACTGGTGTGAAAGGTGTTTTCAAGCCGATGGGAGACTTCAAGTAAAGCAATTTCACTGCCCCAGAATCTCATTCGGGACCGCATTCTGCCTCATACTTCCCTTCGACCGGTTAGGGCCCACAGAGTGGGCCTCCTCCACGTCCTGTCAGCCAAACAATGCCGGCTGGCGGGCCCTAGGGGGAGGGCCTTCTCTGTGGGGGGGCCCGTGCTCTGGAACCAACTTCCCCCAGAGACCCGAACCATCCACACCTGCTGGCCTTCCGAAAAGCCGTCAAGACATGGCTCTTCCTGCAGGCAGGGGGTGAGCCTAGTTCCACCTGAGCTCTCGCCCGGTATGGCTGATGGTGAACATTTTTAATCTTTTTGTAATTTTTAATTGTTGTTTTTAACTGTTGTTTATTATTAGTATTCTTGTATAATTTGCTGTACGCCGCCCTGAGTCCCTCGGGAGTAGGGCGGCATAGAAGAACCAATAATAAATAAATAAATAAATAAATTTTCTTGCAAATGCTCTTCGGCCGGATCTGGTACATGCCTCAGTTTGCAGAGAACTGAGTAGCCAAACTACTGTAGTGCGAGATCAGTAGGACAAGACCTTACGCTACTGATCTCGTGTGATGTTGCACTACAGTACTGCACGAACTGCAGGGCATCGATGCTTGTACGCGGCTGAGGAGGGTGAGTGTGGGGTTGAACAGTACTGCATGGACTGCAACAGGGAGTGTGGGTGAAAATGGGAAGCTGCCACGGGCAATGGGCAGGCAGCAGTGAAAAGGGCTTCTCATTTTGACCTCCCCTCACTGCCATTGCCTTTGTGTCTGGACTCCAGCCTAAACCTGAATAGGCTGCCCCCCACCGCACCCCAGCACCATTTGACCCCCCCCCAGACACCCTTCCCGGCTGCGCCCAAGCACCGATGCTCTATTGCCCCTCCCCAGGCTTTGGCGCTCACCCTGGATCACCCCTCCCAGCCTTGTCTGGCCCCTCAATGTGAGTGAGGTTGAGTTGTCCACGCCCATCCAGTCACATGATCACCCAAACACGTTCACCTGGCCCTTTGAGGGCGACCAGAATGCTGATCCGACCCTCAATGAAATTGAGTTTAATACTCCAGCTAGAGTGAACTTATTTTGCCTTGGAGATTTGTCTTGTTTTTAACTACAGTGGATATAACAAGTCTTCATATAGCTTCCACGAGGCTTACAGCAACATTAAAGAGTTGAAGGAATTTCTGGCAAGTACTGGTTGTGTACTATATAAGACAACAATCTACCATAATCTTCATATGTCAGGTAGAGTGGTAAGATGTAAGCCTTTTCTTATAAAGAAAAACTTGGCTACATTTTGCAAAAACCTACATCAAGTCTGACAAAAACATGCAAAAAATTGTTATTGTCTGATGAGACTAAGGTTCGATCTTTTAGCCATAATTCCAAAAGGTATGGTGCAAAAACAACACTGCACATGGTGGTGGCAGCAGTATGCTTTGGGACTGTTTTTCTTCAGCTGGAATTGGGTCTTTAGTCAAGGTGGAGGGAATTATGAACAGTTCTACGTATCAGTCAATTTTGGCACAAAATCTTCATCCCACCATTTTATTTTAGTGTTTATTTTTTCCTCCTAAAATTTTTGGTTTGTTTTTCAATTGAATGGTGTAGCTTATATGTTATGTTAAAGATGGAAACCATTCTTAAGTGGTCTTGGTCTTTTTTTTTTTACATCTCAAAAATGTATTTTCACAGGGGTGGTAGACTTTCTATATCCGCTTTTCTGTCTTCACAGTTGTCTGGGAAAACATATTGTTGCATAGGGTTTTGAGCCAAAGTTGGATTTAACTATTTGTTCTTTATTACTGATTTTGTTTATTTTCTATCTTTATTTTTATCATATGTATTCATTTTTACCTGTGCAATTATAATTTGTAATAATATTACTAACATTACTAATAAATTTTAAACAACATCATTGTAGAACATCACAGATGTCAGGTTTAAATTTCAAGAACCACTGGAATGACTTTATTTAGAGAAAGCTGTTGACTTTGGCAGATCCAAATCCAAAATAGAAAAAGAGATGCTGAATGCTTAACATTTTTAAGTAAGCATTTCTTAAGTCATATATAGTGTAAAATTGAGCCTTGTATTTAATTATTTTATTTCAGTGTTATACGTTCATAGACTTGTTAAAAATTTTGTGACAGGAAATTTCAGATGGTTGAGTTGTTTTTGGTTCTTGACATCTACAGGATGTATTTTTTTAAAGGGAAATGGCTATGAACCAATAAAAGGAACTGTACAAATAAGTCAAATTGCATAAAGTCTCTTGCATCAAGTTCCAATTTATGTTGCTTACATTTTTTGGACAGAGTGGAGTGTGAAGTGATTTATTGTTTCCATGCTTTCTGTAACTTTGTAAACTATAAGGTAAATATAATTGAATTCATACATGGATGGACTTTTATAGAGAATTAGATGTAATTGTAAAAATTCTCTCATGTAATATTTCTAATACTTGCAGTTTTAATTTAAAAAAAAATCAAATATTTGTGTTTGTATTTTTGCATCATTGCAATTTTAACTTCTTTCAGTTTCTTAATGAAATAGTGCTTCTGTTTATTATGAGAACTAGTGGATAAGAGACTGAACTAGGAGATGGGGGACCTGAGTTTTAGTCCTTAGGCACAAAGCTAGCTGAATGTTTGTGGGCCAGTCACCTTTTTTTTAGCCCTAGGTCCGTGATGGCGAACCTATGGCACAGGAGGCACGCGATCTGTTGCCCTAGCTCAGCTCCAGCACGTATGTGGGCGCCCACCAGCTGATTTTTGGCTTACACGGAGGCTCTGGGAGGGCGTTTTCGGCCTCCAAAGGGCCCCCAGGGGGCAGTGGGGGGCGTTTTTGCTCTCCCCAAGCTCCAAGAAAGCCTCTGGAGCCTGGGGAGGCTGAAAAATGGGCCTACAGGGCCCACTGGATGTCAGGAAAAAGGGACGCAGGGGATATTGAATATGGGTGTGGGCACACGCACGCATGCATGCGATAGCGCACGCGTGCACTATTTCGGCACCCAAGGAAAAAAAGGTTCATCATCACTGCCCTAGGACAATGGCTCATCACTTTGCCTAGAAAATTATTTTGATTTGGCCATATGATTGCTGAGGACTGACTTAAAGCACACGAATTCATGCACACACAAAGTCCTAATTATATAGCTGAAATAAAACACAATGTTTAACTTACTGATTTATTTTATTTATTTTTAAAATGTGTCTCCCATCTGACATTAATCAACCAGACTGAAAGTGGCTTACAGAACTTACTTTTTTATTATTTTTATTATGTAAGAAATAATTAAAATAGATTCAATTCAATCCTTAGTTCAATACTTACAATGTTAACATTCTGGAAAATGGTGGTATTTGGTACAGTTAATTCTCAAGGCCCTCCAGAAGAACTGTGCTTCCATCTGCTTTAAAAAGGTCATGAAAGTGGGAAGAAAGTCATATGGGTTAGGGGAGCAAGCAATTTCAGAAGAGAGGGATAATACAGTGAAATGCTTCCTCTGGTATAGTGTTACTGAATGTTTAATGCTAAAAAAGTGTAATTTCAGCTTAATTTGACCAAAAATTCCTCTATGTCTTTGAATAGCAGTACAGTAAGTTTTTAAGATTCCTAATTATCTACAACTCCATGTATATGAATATTTATTTTTAATGCTATAGTTCTTCAAATTTGTGCATCATATATGCGTTTGTATTTGTATCAATAATTTCACTGTTCACATGAGGTTAATTTTGAATTCCATTGCAGATCTAGTATACTGTGTTTCCCTGAAAATAAGACCCACCCCCAAAATAAGCCCTGGCCTGATTTGGGGTGGGCCCTACCACAAAAATAAACCCAGGGGGATGGGCTTTGCCAGAACAAGAGGTGGTGAGTGCTCATGGGGCCGATGGTGTCCGGCTGCAGCTGCAGCCCACCCTACTGCCCCTTGGCGCAGCGCAAATACCGTTAATACCAAAGAGAGAGAGAAAGCCTCTGGATTCCTGTGCTTTTCCATGTCTCTTCACTTGTCACTCAGTGTAAACGTGTGTGTGCGCATATGTGTGGTGGGAAGTGGAGCTCTTCCCGAGGGAGAAGAGTGCAATTTGAAGGTTGTCAGCCTGCACACACAACCGGTGAAAGATACAGTGATCGCTGTGTATTTTTAGGGCAGTGAGAAGACTCAGGAACAGTTACGCTACACACACACACACACACACACACACACACACACACACACACACACACACACACACAAACACACGTTTACACTGAAAAGACATTCCCCAGGGCAGCACATCCTTTCACTAACCTGCTTTCCAGCTCCGTTCTCTGCTGCTGTGTGCAGGTCACAAAAAGTAGTCGGCCAGCTGCTCTTCTGGGTTCTATCTCATGCATGTGCACAAGACAGCTGGTCCGGCATGCATGCGCACCGACCAGCTGCTCTTTTCTGGGTTCCGGTGCACACATGCGCACCGGCCAGCTGGTCTTTGTGCGAAGACCAGCTGGCTGGTGTGCATGTGTGCGCTGGAACCCAGAAAAGACCAGCTGGCCAGTGCACATGCATGTCAAACCAGCTGTCCGGCACACATGCGTGCGACGGAACCTGGAAGAGCAGCTAGCGACTGTGTGCATGCCCACAGAGAGGGCTCTGCGTGCCACCTCTGGCACACGTGCTATAAGTTTGCCATCACGGATGTGGGGTGTTGATCTCCTTAGGCCACACCCTCCCTCATTACACAAATATACACCACCTGATATGCTTATATCCAATGGTGGGATTCAGCCGGTTCACACCTTTTCACTAGAACCAGTGGTTAACCGTTTGCTCAGTTCGCCGAACTGGCTGAAACCTCCCTCCCTCCCTCCCTCCCTCCCTCCCTCCCTGTCTCTCCTCACTGGGAGACTCATCTCCCCTCCTGGCTGCTTGCCCAAGCTTGCTAGGGCCCCATTCGGGCCTCCCTAGGGCTCCCCCAGCCTGTTACAGCTTGAAATGGAGGCTCTGTGGGCCTGATCCAGCCGTCCCCATCCCATTTCCCACGGCTTTACTGTATTTACTTTTCAAAGAGCTGCAGAAGAGGCTGACCCACGTGGCAGAGAAGCCAAAGTCTTTTATTCAGAAGCTGGTGAAGCTGTAAGAACGTGAGATGTAAGGAAAACAGCTTTGCCCATCTGAATAAAAGACTTCGGCTTCTCTGCCATGAGGGCCTGCAGGCTTAGTTTGGAGCCTAACCCTAACCCTAACCTTTGAAAAATCTGTCTTCAGATATTTCTTGGTCCAGTCTTGCTGTTTCAACTTATGTGTCTTGTTCAGTTGTGGTCAGGTTTCAGCGTTCCTTACCTTAGCCATGTCTCTGAGCACTGAACACCTTGTACTTCTGGGCAGGTAGGTTGCAGTTCTGGAATATGACAGAATTGGAGGATAATAGGTTCCTGGTAGCTTCACGTTTCATTCTTCTCCAATCTTGGCAGTTAATGTGTGTCTTCTTTTCTCAACATGTTTCTTGCAACCCTGTTGACTATTTGAAACAAAACGTTTGATGGTTCTGAGATCACAGCGCAATATCCTAGCAATTTCAAAGTGCTGCATCCTTTGAAAGACTTTACAATTTTTGACTTTTCAGAGTCAGTTAAATCTCTTTTTTGCCCCATTTTGCCTGAGGAAAAGAAGCTGCCTAATAATTATGCACGCCTTGATATAGAGTGTTGATCTCCTTAGGCCACACCCTCCCTCATTACACAAATACACATCACCTGATATGCTTATATCCACTAAGGCAGTGGTTCCCAAACTTTTTCAGTCCACCACCCCCTTGGTGCTACAAACTCATCCTCACCACCCCCACCCCCCTCAGGTGGGTGTGGCTTGGTGATCAGGTGACTGGGTGGGCATGGCCAACTTGTAAAATGTGGTGAAACTCACTTAACAACGCTCTTGCTTAGCAACCAAAATGTTAGGCTCAATTGTGGTCATCTTTCTTTCTTTCTTTCTTTCTTTCTTTCTTTCTTTCTTTCTTTCTTTCTTTCTTTCTTTCTTTCTTTCTTTCTTTCTTTCTTTCTTTCTTTCCTTCCTTCTTTCTTCTCTCCCTTCCCCCTTTCTTTTTCTTTCTGTCTTCCTTCCTTCCTACCATCTTCCTTCCTTCCTTCCTACCATCTTTTTCTTTCTTTCTTTTTCTTTCTTTCCTTTTTCTTTCCTTCTTCCCTCACTCCTTTCTTTTTCTTTCTGTCTTCCTTCCTACCATCTTTCTTTTTTTTTCTTCCTACCATCTCTTTCTTTCTTTCTTTCTTTCTTTCTTTCTTTCTTTCTTTCTTTCTTTCTTTCTTTCTTTCTTTCTTTCTTTCTTTCTTTCTTTCTTTCTTTCTTTCTTTCTGTCTTCCTCTCTTTCTTTCCTTTTTCTTTCCTTCTTCCCTCCCTTCCCTTCTCTCCTTTCTTTTTGTCTGTCTTCCTTCCTTCCTACCATCTTTCTTTCTTTTTCTTTCTTTCTTTCCTTTTTCTTTCCTTCTTCCCTCCCTTCCCTTCCCTCCTTTCTTTTTCTGTCTGTCTTCCTTCCTACCATCTTCCTTCCTTCCTACCATCTTTCTTTCTTTTTCTTTCTTTCTTTCCTTTTTCTTTCCTTCTTCCCTCCCTTCCCTTCCCTCCTTTCTTTTTCTGTCTGTCTTCCTTCCTACCATCTTTCTTTCTTTTTTTCTTCCTTCCTACCATCTTTTTTTCTTTTTCTTTTTTTCTTCCTACCATCTCTTTCTTTCTTTCTTTCTTTCTTTCTTTCTTTCTTTCTTTCTTTCTTTCTTTCTTTCTTTCTTTCTTTCTTTCTTTCTTTCTTTCTTTCTGTCTTCCTCTTTCTTTCCTTTTTCTTTCCTTCTTCCCTCCCCTCCTTTTTCTGTCTGTCTTCCTTCCTACCATCTTTTTCTTTCTTTCTTTCTTTCTTTCTTTCTTTCTTTCTTTCTTTCTTTCTTTCTTTCTTTCTTTCTTCCTTTCTTCCTTTCTTTCTTCCTTCCTTCCTTCCTTCCTTCCTTCCTTCCTATCATCTCTTTCCTTTTTCTTTCCTTCTTCCCTCCCTTCCCTTCCTTCTCTCCTTTCTTTTTCTGTCTGTCTGTCTGTCTGTCTTCCTTCCTATCATCTTTTTCTTTCTTTCTGCCTTCCTTCCTACCTACCTAGCATCTTTCTTTCTTTCTGTCTTTCTGTCTTTCTGTCTCCCTCCCTCCCTTTCTTTCGTTCTTTCATTCTTTCATTCTTTCGTTCTTTTGTTCTTTTGTTCTTCCATTTTTCCATTCTTTCTTTCCTTTTCCTTTCCTTATTCCCTCCCTTCCCTTCCCTCCCTCCCTCCTTTCTTTTTCTGTCTGTCTTCCTTCCTTCCTACCATCTTCCCCCATCGAGGAAAGCTGGGCGGGGAGGTGCGCCGATTGTCTCGGCGGCTCGGCCAAGGAAGAGGAGCGTGTTTGAAAACGCTGCCAGAGGCAGCCCAGAGCAGCCGAGCCAGTCCCACGGGGTGTGCACTTAGCCATCCCCCCTCTTTCTCTCTCTCTCTCCCCCCCCTGGCCAAAAGAGTACCCGCCGCAGAAAGAGTGGCTCCTGGCCACGAGAGTGAGAGGTAGCTAAGCGCACACCCCGCAGGACTACATCTGGGCTCTCAGTTCAGGGAAGCAGTTGATGTAATGTGCCGTTGCCTGGACAATGTGAGGGTCTGGATGGGAAGGAATAGGCTCAAGCTCAATCCTGACAAGACTAAATGGCTGTGGATATTGGGGCTCTGCCTACGGCAATTTAAAACGTGCTTCTGTTTGCGAGGAAGAGGGGCGTGTTTGAAAAGGGGGCTGAGAGTGGGTGGGAAAATATCCCATATTGAGCCATTGGTTGTGTGTGTGTGTGTGTGTGTGTGTGTGTGTGTGTGGCCGAAAACTTCCAGGTTTGGAAAACTGGGAGGTTTTGAAACCGGTTCCCCGAAACCTGGTTTGTATTTGGTTGCAAAAAAAACAACAACCCCCAAACAAACACACAAGTCATTTTGGTTTCTCGCTGAGGCTGGCTCAACTGGATGACCAAACAGAGCCTGGAAAGGAAAGAAAACTGCAGAAGTGGTCAACGGAGGGGGTGGGTGGGACAGATGCACATGGGGGAGGGTCTTCTCCCCCTCCCCCCCACTGGCACATTCAAGGGGCTTTCTGGAAACACCCCCCCCTCCCCTGTGGGAAGTGCTGGCACTCTCCGAATTGCCTTCCTTGGCACAGAGCAGTTCGGAGGACCGAAGCTGGGTGGAGGGGTGACTCCTGTACCCAGCAGGCACAGCTGGAAAGCCCCCTCCTCACCTGGTGGTGTGTCGTGCCTGCCTAAATTGCTATCCATCCGGGGGCAGTGGAAGATGGCATCGCAGGGACGAGCGATAGCAGTGTGTTAGGTGGGCAGAGGAAGCGAGGGCAAAGGCCACATCGTGAGACGGGCATGTGGAGAGGTTGCCAGGGGGGGACCCAGGAGGCTGGGCACATGGAATTTTCTGTGGGATGGAGAAGGAGGTGGTACTGGGTGTTTGGGGTGGGGTGGGGAGTTATGATTTTTAGAAGATGAGACACGCACAATGGCCAAGGGGAGGATTTAACTTGGGGTTGTTTGGGAAAGAAAAATGGAGGGAGGGAAGGAAAAAAAGAAAGGAAAGGAAAGAGAAAGAAAAGGAAGGAAGGAGAGGGAAGGAAATGGAAGGAGGGAGGGAGGGAGGAAAGGAGGGAGGGAGGAAATAAAGTAGGAAGGAAAGGGAGGGAAGGGAAGGAAAGGGAAGGAAAATAGGAAGGGGAAGGAAAGGGAAGGAGGGAGGGAGGAGAGAGGGAAGGAAGGAAGGAAAGAAAGAAGGATAGGAATGAAAGAGGGAGGGAAAGGAAAGGAAAGGTGAGAAGGAAGGAAGGAAAGTAGGAAGGAAAAGGGGGAAGGAAAGGGAGGGAGGGAGGAGAGAGAAGGATAGTAGGAAGGAAAGAGGGAGGGAAATGAAAGGTGAGAAGGAGGGAGGAAGGAAATGGAAGGGAAGGAAAGTAGGAAGGAAAAGGGAAGGAAGGAAAGTAGGAAGGAAAAGTAGGGGGGAAGGAAAGGGAAGGAGGGAAGGGAAAGAGAGAAGGAAGGAGGGAAAGGAAAGGGAAGGAACTGAGGAAGGAAAAAGGGAAGGAAGGGAAGGAAAGTAGGAAGGAAAAAGGGGGGAAGAAAAGGGAGGAAGGGAAAGAGAAGGAAGGAAAGGGAAGGGAAGGAAGGCAGACGAAGGCGGCCAACTCTTCCCGATCTCCCCCCCCCATCGCTGCCCTCTTTCCAGACCGACTTTCTGGCCTCGGCGCCTCTTGGCAGAAGGAGCGGAAAAGAGGCAGCTGCAATTTCCACACAAGGTTTTCCTCCTCCTCCTCCTCCCGCCCCCCCAACCTGCCCCCGCCCCATCCCCCATAAAGCCCCCCCACCCCCTGCCCACCCCCCAATCTGGCGTCTTACTGGTTTAACAGCTCCGTGTGTCTGTCGGCTGGTCTCTAGGGAAAAAGCTTGCAAAATACAGAAACTCTTCTTGCTGCGAGTTGTTAATTGCTCACCCTCGCGAGAAGAGTTTCTGTATTTTGCAAGCTTTGGGGTCTCCAACCTTGGCAACTTTAAGACTTGTGGACTTCAACTCCCAGAATTTCTCAGCCAGCTTTGCTGGCTGAGGAATTCTGGGAGTTGAAATCTACAAGTCTTAAAGTTGCCAAGGTTGGAGACCAGTGTGAAAGAGACCAGCTGACAGACACACGGAGCTGTTAAAGTCCAGTAAGACGTCCAGTAAGACGCCCGTCTTGCGGCCCGCCCAGCCCCCGCCGGGAAAAGAGTGGCGGGAAAACGGCGAGTGGGCGATTGGGTGGACATGGGCAGCGGCGCGGGGACAGGACCGGTGAATCACCTGGCGCCCCCTGGCCCCTCTTAGCACCCCCCTGCCGCTACCCTTGCCTCTTAGCACCCCCCTAAGGCATCCCACTGCCCCCCAGGGGGCGGTACCGCCCACTTTGGGAACCACTGCACTAAGGGTTCAAGTTTATACAGCTTGGAGGTGAAAAAATATGTATTAAAATGATGATATGGTCAAAATACTCAGTTGCCTACTAATTGGGGACACAGTGTAGATAATTTCAAACCAGCCATCAGTAGGAGTAATAGCACTTTACTTATATACCGCTTCATAGTGCTTTACAGCACTCTCTAAGCGGTTTACAGAGTTCAGCATATTGCCCCCAACAATCTGGGTTCTCATTTTACCCACCTCGGAAGGATGGAAGGCTGAGTCAACCTTGAGCCTAGTGAGATTTGAACAGCTGAACTGCTAAACTAGCAATCAGCTGAAGGTCGCAATGCTGCTTTTAACCACTGCGCTATCTCAGCTCTCCTCATTTTCTTTCAATCAGGCAGCAAATTTAAAAGCTGAGTTTGATCCTAATCTCTACATGAAATATTTTATTTAGAGAACAATGTTGCTCATTCCCCTTTTCCATACAGCTCTGAAAATATTCCACTGATGGAATGTTGAGTAGCTTTAGTGTGGCAGACAAGAGGTTGAGAGATGTTAGCTGCAATGATGGCCACTGATGTATTGGACTGCAGTTTCTTATTAGTCATGGTAATCAAAACTTGTACAGTTAGCTAACTATAGTTCATGCATTGGAAATCTTTGCTTTTTGTCAACTTTCTTCAAAATATGTGGATATTGAAATTTCATGGGAAGGGACCTCATTCTAAATCAGAATAATTGTGCACTTTTTATACAATAACACTTGGTCCTAGAATATACTGTAAACCAAAGGTCACCAACCTTTTGGACCTCCGGGACCACGCCATTTGGACCTGTTTCCCACAGAAAACAAAACACCGGGATCTCTCAACTCACTCTCTCGCCCACTTTCTCTTTGTTTCTCTCTCATTTCTCTCTCTCTTCCCCCTCTCTCTTTGTCTCTCTCATCTCTCTCCCCCCTCTCTTTCTCTCTCATCTCTCCCCCCTCTCTCATCTCTCCCCCTCTCTCATCTCTCTTCCCCCCTCTCTCTTTGTCTGTCTGTCTGTCTGTCTCTCATCTCTCTCCCCCTCTCATTCTCATCTCTCTCCCCCTCTTTCTCTCTCTCTCCCTCTCCCCCCTCTCTCTCATCTTTCTTTCCCCTATCTCTTTCTCGCTCCTCGCTCCCCCCTCTCTTTGTCTGCCTCATCTCTCTGTCTCTCTCATCTCTCCCCCTCTTTCTCTCTCTCTCCCCTCTCATCTCTCTCTCCCCTCTTTCTCTCTCATCTCTCTCTCGTCTCTCTCTCATCTCTCTCGTCTCTCTCTCTCTCTCTCACACTCACTCACTCTCACTCTCACTCTGTTTCACTCTCTTTCTTCTCTCTTTCTCTCATTCTGATTCTCCGGTGCTCTCTGGGTCTCGTGGGCACTTCTTCGGCCTTTGTTGGTGCTGGACGCACCTTGGTCGCTCGTGGAGACGTACAACCTGCTCTTCTCCCCGAGACACTCACCCGACCCAGCTGCAGCTGATGCTCCACGTCGTAATGGGCTCCAGGAGGAGAAAGGGATGTTGTCTCCAACATTGTGAAGCATGCTAAATTTAACTGTGCTGCAACAGCAGCGGGCAGGCCATTGAGGCACCAACAGCAGCGGCGGAGAGAAACAGCCGGGCCAGTGTCTCAGGGCTGAGAGGAAGTCGCGCGTCTCCCTGAGAGACCGAGGTGCGCGGAGTAACCAACAAGGCCTGGAAGAAACGCTTGTGAGACCCAGCAAGAGATGAAGCTTCGCTCCTGCTCTGGAATATGGAGCAAATCTCCATCCTTGACCTTCCCTTCTGAGGCCAGGCGAGGAGTGACCGTGAGGGGCGGGGCAAGCCACTGGTGGATTCAGCCAACAGGAAGCCAAAGCAGAGGAACGAAAAAACCACGGGTTGCCAACACCTGTTGCTTCGGCCCGCCTGCACCGCCACCCACCGACCCCTTTCTGCAACAGTACCATTACTTCGTTCCAGCCGGTGAGGGCTGCGCTACTCCTTGCACCACCTGGAAAGTTGCAAGTTGGACGTACCTCCCTCTATGGCGGAGATTTCCAGCCCCACCATGAATTGCCTGGCCAGTCCCATATTCCAGAGCTCTAGTCACAGGACTGGCCATTGGTCATCTGCTCCACCCAGGTGCGCTGTGGACCACCAAAATTTTCTCGCGGACCACCGGTTGGTGACCTTTGGTGTAAACCATATATTTAATAGGGGTATGTAATGCTTTGGATTCAGTTTTGAAAAGATGCTTCAAAACATGGGAAAGAAGGCAGTGCAGAATTCCAGAAAAAATACATCTTTAATGTTACCATATTTTTCGGAGTGTAAGACGCACCGGAGTATAAGAAGCACTTTAGTTTTGGGGGAGGAAAACAAGGAAAAAAGGCCTCTGCCTCCCAGCAATTTGCCAAACAGCAAACAGTACAGATGATATACACTGTTTGCTGTGTATTTCTGTGCATGTGTGACTGACCCATAGAAATAGCAAAGAATTGGAGAAATGTACATTATGGCAGTATATTAATGCCAGAAGGTTTTCTTAAATGTAGTCACACTAACTCCTCCCAATTATTTAAATAGATCTACTCCAAACATGACTAAATCAGGGTTTAACTCAGCTGCCTTATCTTAATACTAAACAGGACACTGTTACATTTCAGATTATATTTTTACAGATCTTTAAATTTGATGTGGCTTTCTGGATGTATAGTTATTCTCTGCTATTTAAAAGAAGATACAATATCACTGGGCCTCTTCAGATCAAGCATTTATTTTAAAAAGCTTCTTCATTTTGTTAAATTGTCTAGAACAGTGGTGGCGAACCTTTTTCGGCTCGCTTGCCAAAAAAGGTGGGGGGGGCGAGCTCGCGTGCGCTCGTGTGCCCACACCCATTCCCTCCCCCCCCCACGCATGCGCACAACACCCCCCCATGCTGCCCCCTGCGCATGCGCACACACCCCCCACCCCCGCACAAAGGCTTACCGGAGCCTGGAACGACGAAACCGGCAAACCGGAAGTGCGAAAAAAACGCACTTCCGGTTTGCCGGTATGCTGTTTTTTGCACTCCGGAGGGTTCAGGGAAGCTCCCTGAAGCTCCGGAATGCAAAAAACTACAAAACGGACAAACCGGAAGTGCGGAAAAGTGCACTTCCGGTTTGTCCGTTTTGTAGTTTTTTGCATTCCGGAGCTTCAGGGAGCTTCCCTGAACCCTCCGGAGTGCAAAAAACAGCACACCGGCAAACCGGAAGTGCGTTTTTTCGCACTTCCGGTTTGCCGGTGGGAACCCTCGCGTGCCGGCTTCTATGGCTCCGCGTGCCACCTCTGGCACGCGTGCCATAGGTTCGCCACCACGGGTCTAGAACAATAATAAAGCAGTATTTAAAAAATAAGTCTAATAATTTGAACATTCTATAGACATTTATAGTTATTGACTAACCTCCTTGCAGTTTCAGCAGTCCAACATTGCCAGCAGTCCACCTCCCAGCAATTTGCCTCCTTGCAGCTACTGTAGTTTCAGTTTCATTTTACCACGTGGCTTGCAAGCCTCAGTCAGCTGTGGGTCGGGAGGCAGATAATCACTTCCTTATGCTAATCAGGCTCTGCTGCTGTTTGTTGCAAGGAGGTAAATTGCTGGGAGGCAGAGGCCAAAGGGTGGGGGTGTGTTTTATACTCCAAAAAATACGGTATGTTCATATTCTTATGTAATATGTAAAATGTTTTTGAAATTGAATTTGAATCCTTCATAACTCTGCTCCATTTTGCCAGTGTACCTCACTTATGTACCTACCTCTGAAGCACTTCTGTTTGCTTGAAGTAATGCAACAGGCTGTCTGACATATATAATCTTTTCTAAATTGGATGTGATAACAGAACTTTAAAATAGCTCAGCTGAAATAACATCTGCTATCTAATTTCTCAAAGAATTTTTGAGAGAACAGTGGTTAGTTGCAACAGGATGTTAAAGAGAATTTATTTGAACAGCACTAAACTTTTGGTTTTTTTTCCTCACATTACCAGATTTCTATAACATTCCATAATATTTAGGATATAAAAATAATAAAAAGTATAAACTGTTGTTAAGACTTTGTGATTAAACTTTATATTTCGAACACTTTAAATGATTTCATATGTTGGTAACTGTGTTAAAGATTACATTCATTATTTTAATAAGTTGAATTATTGAGTGAAATGGAAAAAGTAGTTGAATACAGGTAACCTTTGACTTAGGGCAATTTGTTTAACAACCATTCAAATTTGAAATGAATTGAAAATTACTTGTGATCATCACAACATACCCATAGTCATGTGATTAAAATATATGAGTCCTTGGTGATGTCCGCTGTCTCCACTATTGTTTATCTTAGCATTAGAAATTCTAAATAGAAAGATAAGACAGGATGAGGAAATGAAAGCAATGAAAATTAGAAAAAAATATAAATTGCAAGCATTTGCGGATGATTTGGTGTTTATTATGGAAGATCCAGTAGAAACAGCCCAAGATTAATGAGGCAAATAGAGCAATATGGAGAAATGGCGGAGCTGAAAATCAATAAGGATAAGAGAAAAATAATAGTAAAAAACGTGACGGAAAAACAAAAGAGCAAAACAATGGAGCAGCTAGGCATACAAATAGTAAAGAAAGTTAAATATTTGGGTATCCAACTATCAGCCAGATGTGCAACAATAAAAGAAGATAATTATTCTAAATTGAGAAATCAAATTGAGATTGACTTAGAGAAATGGAAAAACCTACAATTATCACTAATGGGAAGAATAGCTTTAATCAAACATTTTGTCTAGAATTTTATTTCTATTTCAAACAATACCGATAAAACTGGAGAAAAAAATACTTTGAAAGATTGAATAAAATAATATGGAAATATATATGGCAAGGGAAGAAAGAAGAATAAATGTTAAAATATTGCAAGATACAAGACTTAGAGAGGGGTTGGGTCTACCAAACTGGGAGATTTATTATCAAGCGGCAGTGTTAATATGGTTGAAGGAATAGGTTTTATTGAGAAATGTAAGGTTGTTAACTTTGGAAGGACATGATTTGCAACTAGGATGGCATGCTTTCTTATGGTACGGGAAAAATAGAATACACTCATATTTCCAGAGACACTATGTAAGAAATAGCTTATTAAAGGTATGGGAGAAAGTAAAAAAAAAACACTACAGAGAAATACCAATGTGGCTTTCAACTAGGGAAGCGTTGACATACCCAAAATTGACAAATATACAAAATATAATTAGATACAAGGATATTTTAACAGAAAAGGGAGAACCGAAACAAAAACAAGATTTAGAAAAATAAGAAATTAAGTTAGATTGACATACGTATTTGCAAATACAATCAAGGCATAAAGAGGATTTTTAACAATATGGTTTTAATTTTGGAAAATTGGAACTAGATGAGATACTGATAGGAACAGATGAAAAATTATTTAAAAAACTATATAATTACTTGCTACAGGTAAAAATGGAAGAAGAAGTGATGAAAGAAACAATGATATCTTGGACAAGAAACTTTGGTTATAAAATTGAATTAGATAAATGGCAACAGCTATGGGAAAGAAATTATAAATTAACAATGGCAACAGTATATAAAGAAAATTTATACAAAATGTTTTATAGATGGCACATGTCACCGGAGAAAATAGCAAAAATGTTTAAGGATAAATCAGCAAAATGTTGGAAATGTCATCAAATTCCAGGACCTTATTATTGTATGTGGTGGACGTGCAAAGAAGCAAGAAATTTTTGGAGTAAAATACAAATGTGGTTAGAAAAAATGTTAAAATTTAAGATAGAATTAAGACCAGAAACATTCCTATTGTGTATCTTACCAGAAAAATACAATGAAGAAGATATTTATTTGATAATATATATAGTAACTGCAGCGATAATACTATTTGCACAAAATTGGAAAGCAGCAAATATACCTGAAGAAGGACAGATAATTAAAAAAAATTAGACTGCACAGAAATGGACAGATTAACACTTAGACTAAAAGATAAAGAGGAATCATTTTATTACAAGACATGGGGAAGAAGGAAGATATACCTACAATTGAAGAATGGACATTGAAAGTGACACATCTGGCCGAAATGGCTAAGGTTTCATCTTATCTTAAGGATCATTCTAATGAAAAATATGTGTTGGAATGGAGTAAGTGGAAGGAAAGCTTTGTTAGCTTTGCTGGCTGTGGGATTCTGGGAGTTGAAGTCCACAAGTCTTAAAGTTGCCAAGGTTGGAGATCCCTGTAAATCTAGACAACTTAACAAAATAAAGAAGCTTTTTAAAATAAATGCTTGCTCTGAAGAGGCCCAGTGCTATTGTATTTTCTTTTAAATAATGGAGAATAATGTATACTTTCAGAAATTTTTATTAATTTTAACAGTTTTATATAAGTATAGTCTGAAATGTAACAGTGTCCTGTTTAGTATTAGAGTTTAGTTACTTTGGAGTAGATCTATTTAAATAATCAGGAGGAGTTAGTGTGACTACATTTAAGAAAACTTTTTGGCATAATGTACATTTCTCCAATTTTTTGCTATTTCTATGGGTCAAGCACACATGCACAGAAATACACAGCAAACAGTGTATATCATCTGTGCTGTTTGCTGTTTGGCAAATTGCTTGGAGGTAGAGGCCTTTTTTCCTTGTTTTCCTCCCCCAAAACTAAGGTGCGTCTTATACTTCGGTGCGTCTTATACTCCGAAAAATACGGTAAGTCTTTGGAATAATCCATCAATCAATCCATCAATCACATTAAGCATATAGGTCAGCTTCTTGTTTAGCACTTACCTCAGTTAGCAAATTTGCAAATGCGGCAGAGATAAATGGTAGTCAAAAAATAATTTTCTAACCAATGTGCACACTTACAGCCAAATTTCACATACCTGACAATGCACACCAGAGTAAGAGTAATGTTGGCATTGCTACATGAGATAACTTTGTCTAAATGAGACAGGAGCAATGAGCAATGTCTGCAGCATTTCTCTCTTTCTGTCATGCGGTTTGCTTTACTACTAATTTGTTTAGCGAGTGTTTTGCTGGAACAGATTGCGGTTACTAAACAAGGAAAAACTACTGGAGAATTAAAAATGGAAGGAACTGAGGCTGAGTGGATGGTGGCTGAATACACCCAGTAATTTTGCCAGCTGGTGGTCCATATGTGGGGGTGGTCCGCAGAGGCCCTGATGGAATACTACAAGGACGGCCTCAATGAGGACGTTTACCAAGGCTGTTGTTCTCGAGTTCCCCCCCCCCCAAGACCTGCAATGCTGGTATGTGATGACGGCTGAGGTGGAGATCCACCAGGCCAGAAATCGATACAGGGGAGGTCGCAGCTGGAACAAGCCTTCCCCCTCCACACAGGAAAAAATCCCTAAGGAATATGGAGACCTCAGGGAGGCCTTTACTGAGAGGGCATCAGACGTGCTCCCACCCCATTGGCCCATGGGCTGCAGCATAGAAATCCTGCCAGGGGTAAAACTCCCTAAACCAAAGATCTACTCCATGACTCCACAGGAGCTTGAGAAGCTGCGGAACTTTATTGATAAAAAAAAAACCTGCTAGACCACGAGTAGCCGCCCCGGTGTTGTTCTGGGAGAAAAAAGATGGTTCTCTTTGCTTATGTGTGGACTATAAGAACCTGAACGCCATTTGCGTAGAAAATGTTTACCCCCTGCCCCTTATGAAGGACATGTTGGCCCATCTGGCCAAGGGTAAGATTTTCACTAAACTGGATTTAAGAGAGGCCTATTACAGAGTTCAAATTAAGAAAGGGGATGAATGGAAAACTGCTTTCAGCTGCCCGTTGGGTTGTTTCCAGTTTCGGGTGCTCCCATTCGAACTGAACTACAAGGGGCGCCAGTGGTGTTCATTCAATTGATTAATGAGGTACTTCATGAACATCTTTACAAGGGGGTCCTGGTCTACCACATGAACACGTGAAATTTGGTGCGATCACTCTTGAAAAAGCTCATAGCTGCTGAACTGTATGCTAAATTGTCAAAATGCGAGTTTCATCACAGTAAAATTGACTAATTGGGCTATCACATATCACCTGAGGGCATTGAAATGGATCCAGAGAAAGTCCGGGCAGTTATGGAGTGAGCGCCCCCATGGACCCGTAAGCAGCTGCAAATTTTCTTAGGCTTTGCTAACTTTTATCGGCACTTCATCCGCTCTTTTGCTAAGATTGCACTGCCCATTACCAACCTCCTAAAAACAAAAGGTGAGGCAAAGCCAAAGCCTAGTCGCCCCCTGCAGTGGACCATGGAGTGCCAAGCAGCTTTTGAGAAACTCAAACGAGTTTCTCGTTGTTTCCAGCCGAACCCATGCTTAAGCACCCTGAAATGGATGCCCCTTTTGTGGTCCAGGCTGATGCCAGTGACATTGAATTCGCCTGAAGTAGTACCGGGGCGGTACTACTTCAGATGAATACTGATGGAACTCTACAACCTTCTGCCTACACCTCCCGTAAATTAACGGAAACCAAAAGGAGGTGGACAATATGGGAGAAGGAAGCTTTTGTGGTCCGGTGGGCCCTGTTTAACCTGGAGGCATTTCCTCGAAGGGGCAAAACATCCTTTTGAAGTGTAGACATACCATAAGAACCTTGAGGCCCTAAAAACCCCAAGGAAGTTGTCACCCAATCAAGTCCGTTGGGCACAACATTTTAATTGATTTAATTTCTCCCTGCATTACCTTCCTGGGGGAAAGAACTTTATGGCTGATGCCCTATCCAGATTGCCCCAATATAATAGCACATGGGTGGAAGTAATCCGGCCAATGATCCCTTCCAAACAACTCCAGTGGTCACCAGGTCCCAAGGGAAGGTGGACCTGGATCTCTCCACCGACTTAAACTCACAGCTCACAGAGGCGTTAAAAACTGACAAATGGTTCTTGTCTTGAATGAGAGTATGATTCGTGATGGCCTCGCCTGGGTGGGGGCCAAGCTCTTTGTCCCTTCTCATATTAGGGAGCTGGTACTGCGATAGGCCTATAATTCAAAGGCAGCAGGTCATTTTGGGTTTGTGAAAATGTTACACTTAATTAAACAACAGTTTTGGTGACCATCTTTGAAGAAGGACATAGAAGCTTATGTGGTTAGTTGTCCCGTATGTGCTGCTGCAAAAAGACCACCCGGAAAACCACAGGGGTTACTTCAGAATGTTGCTAGACTGGGGGCTCCTTGGAAAGAAATATCCATGGATTTCATTGTTGAACTGCCTGAGAGTGGGGGGAATACGGTCATTTGGGTAATCATGGACTTGTTCTCTATGTATGTCTATTTTGTGCCCCGCTCCAAGATTCCGTCAGCAAAGATGTTGGCTAAACTGTTTGTTCAGCATTTGTATAGGTTACACAGTATCCCTGAACAGAAAATTTTGGACAGTGGGGCCCAGCCCACCTCCCTCTTTTGGAAGGAGTTTCTGAAGTTGTTAGGCTTCGCCCAAGGCTTGAGCTCCGCCCATCATCCCCAGACCAATGGGGTCTGTGAATGGACTAACTTGGTTCTAGAGCAATACCTCAGGTGTGATGTAAATTGCCAACAAGATAATTGGGCTGACTTACTACCTTTCACAGAAGTGGCTTATAATAACTCAGTTCATAGCAGTACGGGGTTTACCCCATTCAGAGTGGTCTCCGGTCAAGACTTTGTACCCATTCCGGAGCTACCACAAGAAAAGCCTCAAATCCCCTCTTTAGTGGAGTGGATCGAGCAACTTCAAATGACTTGGCCCGTGACTCGCAAGGCACTGGATGAACCTCACCAAGCCCATAAAAGACAAGCTGACAAGAAAAGGTTTAGACCGAAGGAATACCAAGTAGGAGATAGGGTTTTCCTTTCAACTAAGTACTTACAAACTACACAGAAGTCAAAGAAATTGGGGCCTGTGGGCCCTTTTCCTATTGTGAAAATTATAAACCGTGTCACCGTTCAATTAGAGCTGCCCAAAACCCTTAGGAGAATTCACCATGTGTTTCATGTTAGCCTATTGAAACCTGAACAGACCTCCTCGCTTCGACCAGATCAGACTCCTCCTCCAGTTCCTTTGCTTATCGAAGGTGAACAGCATTTCGAGGTTAAGGAAATTCTCGATTCTAGAAAACATAGGGGCAAGATACAATACTTGGTGGCCTGGAAACATTTCCCTTCCTCACATTCTGAATGGGTGAACGAATGGAATGTCAGAGCCCCGAGGTTACTTCAGTGGTTCCATTCCAAATACCCAGATAAACCCTAAATGTATTTATTTTATTTTATTTATTTATTTTATTTGGAGGTTCTTCTATGCTGCCCTACTCCCTGAGGACTCACGCCGGTGTACAACATTTTAATAAAACAACCAACGAAATCATTAAAAAGCAATTTAAAAACAATTTAAAACACCTATATCACACAAACATACATGGGGGAGACATCCGATGTAATGTTGTCTCAAAATTACCCCGCCTGCAGAAAGAGCCATGTCTTAATGGCTTTTCGGAAGGCCAGCAAGGTGGGGATAATCCGGATCTCTGGGGGGAGTTGGTTCCAGAGAACAGAGAAGGCCCTCCCCCTAGGCCCCGCCAGTCCGCATTGTTTGGCTGACGGGACCTGGAGGAGGCCCACTCTGTGGGACCTCACCGGTCGAAGGGAAGTGTGTGGGAGGATGTGGTCCCGGAGGTAACCTGGTCCTAAGCCATGTAGGGTTTTAAAGATGATGATCAATACATTGAATTGCACCCGGAGATCAATGGGCAGCCAATGCAGCTGGCGGAGTATCGGTGTTACGTGGGTGTATCGTGAAACACGCACCACAGAACGCGCAGCCGCATTTTGCACCAGTTGAAGTCTCCGGATACTCTTCAAGGGTAGCCCTATTTATTTATTTATTTATTTATTTATTTATTTATTTATTTATTTATTATTTATTTATTTATTTATTTATTTATTTATTTATTTATTTATTTATTTATTTATTTATTTATGTTTTCTTATATGCCGCCCAACTCCCGAAGGACTCAGGGCGCGTTACAGTAATCCAGTCTAGAGGTGACAAGGGCATGAGTGACCGTGAGTAGAGCCTCCTTCTCTAAGTATGGTCACAATTGGTGCACCAGGTGAACCTGTGCAAAGGCTCCCCTAACCACAGCTGTGAGATGTTGATCTAACTTTAGCTGTGGATCTAGAACTCCCAAATTGCGAACCCGTTCTGAGGGGGTTAAATTTTCTCCCCCAAGAACCAAAGAGGGACAGTCGGAATAGTCCTTAGGGGGCAATATCCAGAGCCACTCAGTCTTGTCGGGTTTAAGCTTGAGTCTGTTCCTCCCCATCCAGATCCTGACATCGTCCAGGCATCGGCACATTACGTCCACTGCCTCCCTGAATGGACACGGGGTGGAAATGTACAGCTGGATGTCATCAGCGTACTGTTGAAAACTCACCCCGTGTCGACGGATGATCTCCCCCAGCGGTTTCATGTGAATGTTAAACAGGATGGGCGAGAGGACCAAACCCTGCAGCACCCCGCAATTCAGGAACCTAGGAGACGACCTCTGCCCTCCTGCTAACACCGACTGCGTCCTATCAGCGAGGTAAGAGGAGAACCATCGCAAAACGGTGCCTCCCACTCCCACCTCACCGAGATGATGCAGCAGGATACCATGGTCGATGGTATCGAAAGCCGCCGAGAGGTCAAGCAGCACCAGGATGGAAGAATAACCCCCATCCCGGGCTCACCAGAGATCATCCATCAGGGCGACCAAGGCAGTTTTTGTACTGTAGCCGCGCCTGAAACCCGATTGAAAGGAATCTAGATAATCGGTTTCCTCCAATAACCGAAGCAGCTGACAAGCTACCACCTTTTCAACAACTTTCCCTATGAAAGGTAAGTTGGAGACAGGACAAAAGTTTTTCAAGTCCGCCGGGTCCAGGGAAGGCTTCTTCAGGAGGGGTCTCACCACCGCAACCTTTAAAGGCTGCGGTACGCATCCCTCCCTAAAAGAAGCGTTGATCACTGCCTGGATCCAGCCGCCTGCCACCTCCCTGCTGGCCGAAACCAGCCAGGAGGGGCACGGGTCCAATAAACAGATGGAAGAGTTCATCGCACCTACGGCCTTGTCCATGTCATCAGGAGTCACTCGCTCAAACTCTTCCCACAAAGATGGACTAATTACTTGCCCCTGTCAACTCACTTGGCTCTGTCCAGCCGGAGTCCAGGTTCGACTGAATCTTTATCCATCAGAAACTGCGCGAATTCCTCAGCTCTACCTTTCAAGTGTTCCTCTCTCCCCCCTTTAGCAAGGAGGGAGCGAGTCACCCTAAACAAGGCGGCCGGGCGCAAATCTGCAGATGCAATGAGAGCGGAAAAATGAACACGTTTTGCCGCCCTTATCGTCACTAAGTAAGACTTGATGTAAGTTCTTAAAAGTGTTCGATCAGGGCTTCCGGTTTGGCTCTGCTTTCTCTGAGGATGCTCCCCGTCGAGCGCCAGTCCCCGGTACCGTTCAAGCCGCCAGGACAGCCGACAAACAGCTGACTGGCGGCCGAAAACCCCTTCCCTGGGCAAAGGGGAGGGTGAAGAGCAGGCAGGCACAGGTAGAGTCCCCCAAGTGTCCCAGGAGAAAATCCTGGGGCGCGAAGGGCGAGGGCTCCCTGGAAACCTGCCAGCAGCTCTGGACCTGTGACATCTCCGCTTTTTAGCGGAGCAAGAAGATCGCGACCAACCCTGCTTTAAAGGATTGATTTCAATTTTTGGCAGAGGAGCAGCAGAAAAAGCCAGGAGACAAGCTGGGCAAGTAACCATACTTAACTCTATGTTGACTCTTATTCTGGAAGATACAAATTAGCAAGCTGTTTTAAAATGGCGATTGAAGTCTGAAAGGGCGTGGAAAAGTGAAAGTTACAAAGAAATTTTCATTTTCCTAGCAGGCTTATGCAGGAGAACTTCTGACTTAAATCCTGATTTGGAGTTTGATTTTGAGGAATTCTTCTTTTTGGCATTGAATAAAAGCAATTTGGAATAACATAAAGATCTATTTAAATTCAAATGGCTTCTAAATCTGGGAAGACGGCTCCTTCTAAAGGAGTGGGCAGTGCTGAGAGCTCACCTCTTCACACTTCTAAGTTGCAATCCCTCTCAACTCAAACCCAGCCTCTAACTCTGGGGATGTTACAAGAAACTCTCAAAGTAATGCAGGCTGAAATGGCCATCACTTTTAATGCAAAAATTGAATCTGTTGGTGCAAAAATTGATGACACTAATGAGAAAATTCATGACAAGATACAAGATATCTCTGATCAAATTGGAGCTCGCAACAACCAAATTAAGGCAGATATCTTAATGGCATTTAGAGGCTTGGCAAACAATTTGGAGCTTTTAGACCAGCAAGTGGAAGAAATTAAACAGTTTACAGCAGCTTTGAGTGGAAAAGTAGATGAAATTGAGAATAAAAGGGAGAAAGATGCAGATGAAATTACAATGATCCAATATAGAAATATGGAATTTGCAATCAGAGTTAGAGGTGTAAAGGAAGATAAATGTGAGAACTTGAGAGACCTGATGTCGGAGGCGATTGCTCAAGCATTGGAAATAAAGAAGGAAGAGTTGGGATGGCAAATGGATGAAATATATTGAGTTAATTCATGGGTGGCCAGACAGAGAAACCTGCCAAGAGATATTGTAATATACTTTACTAACAGAACACTGCGTAATGATATACTACAGGCAACTTTTCAAAATAAGCTTCTGGCTGATGGACAAGAAGTGATGACAATGAAAGAGATTCCGCCAAAAATTTTAAGAGCCAGAAAGGAATATTCCTTTCTGGTGGAAGAACTTAAGAAACTATAAATACAGTTCAGGTGGGAGGTTCCAGCTGGAATACCTTTGCTGGAGAAAGACATCGGCTTAATACGGTGCAGAAGGCAAGAGACTTCTATACATATGTTTTAAAGGCTGGGACACCAAGATCACCAGAAACGAAGAGAAAGGAGGATGTCAGAGTAAGACAAAGAGAGGAATTACTGCTAGAAATTCAGGAAGAAGGAGTCTCATCTGGCCAAAGTGATATGGCTATAACTCATTTGGATCAACATCTGGGGTTAGTTGAACAAGAATCGATAAAAGAGCAAAGACAGACCAGAGCGACAACGGCCAAGCTTAAATAAGAAATGATCCAACAGCAACTGCAGGTGGCACCCAAAGAAGCTACTAAAACAGAAGCGGTGGGAGGAGCGAGACCAAAGGAATTAAAGAAGCTAGATCTTCAGACAATGCTCCAGACGCTTCAGAAGCCTTTAGATGGGAATTAGATTCCTAACTTGGAATGTTAATGGCTTAAACTCTCCACAGAAAAGAAGAAAAATATTTCATTAGCTTAAACAATTTAAGAACGACTTGGTTTGTTTACAAGAAACACATATTAGAATACAAGACCAAAAATATTTGATAAATACAAGAATGGGAACACATTTTGTAACAGCACCAGAAAAGAAAAACGGCATTGTTATATATGTAAAAAGACATTTGATTGCTAAGCTAATTGAAGCAGATGATCAAGAAAGATTTCTAGCTATTGAACTTTCAATTGTAGGAGAGAAAACACTTGTGATTGGTGTATATGCCCCAAATCAACAACAAGAAAAATTTTATGATCTTCTACATTCAAAGTTGATACAATGGGATTATAAAACTTGCATCCTTTTAGGAGATTGGAATGGTGTACTGGACGTGAAAAAAGACAAGAAGGGTTTCAAGGAAAACTTTTATTCAAGAGCAAGATTGCCTAAATCCTTTTTTGAGATGATGGAAAATTGGGAGCTGAGGGATATTTGGCATGAAAGAAATGCAGAAGAAAAGGATTTTACTATTTTTCCGATAGACATCAATTCTTTTCAAGGATTGATTTTATATTAATTACTAACAACCTTCTTTTTAAGGTAAAGAAGACGAAGATATGCTCAAGAACATTGACAGATCATAGCCCGGTTTGGTTGGAATTGGAGTATGGAAAAGGTCATGGAGGTTAAATGACAATTTGTTTAGATATGAAGATAATGTAAAGGAGTGTAAAAAACGAATGAAAGGATTTTTTGTTAATAATATGGAGAAGGGCACTTCTATGGAGATGGTTTGGGATGCAAGCAAAGCTTACATGAGAGGTATTTTGATATATTTGAATAACAAATATAAAAGGAAAAAAGCTGAAAAAAAGAGAAGAATTAGAAGAGGAGATTAAGAGACAAGAGCAGGCCTTAATTTCTAATCCAACAGACAGGAAAATTAAGGAGACAATCAATTTATTAAAAGGTCAGTTTAGTATGTTAATGGCAGATCAAGTGGCAACTAATTTACAATATGCTAAATTTAATACTTTTAGCAACGCTAATAAACCAGGTAGATGGTTGGCATACACGCTAAGAAAGAAGCAGAAATCAAGAATTATTGAAAGAGTTAAATATAAGGGTAAAGAAGTCTTTGAACAAGAACTTATTAAAAGATCCTTCTTAGAATTTTACTCAGATTATATATTGGTGGCAAAGTTAAAGAAGAGGATATAGAATTTTTTTTGCAGAAACAGAATATTTATACAACATCTAAGGAGCAGAGGGATACTTTAAATCATTTGATAATCTCACAGGCGATTTTATCGGTAATTAAACAGTTAAAAGTGGGTAAAGCCCCAGGGACAGATGGTCTAACAGCTGTTTATTATAAGAAATTGCAGGAAGAGATGGTGGAACCGCTTAAAGAATTGTTTAATAATATTCAACAGGGAGGCAAGTTACCTCCAACATGGAAGACTGCTTTTATTTCTCTGATTCCAAAAGAGGGTCAAGATCATACAGATCCAAAAAACTATAGCTGATCTCACTTTTGAATATAGATTACAAAATTTTTGCTAAAATCTTAGCGAATAGATTAATGACAGTTATGCAACAGATGATTCATCAAGATCAAACTGGGTTTTTAATTGGTAGACAAATGAAGACTAATGTTAGACAAATTGTTAATTTATTAGAGTATTTGGGAAATAACAACCAGGTACCCGCAGTATTAGTATTTTTGGATGCTGAGAAAGCTTTCGATAGATTGAATTGGCAGTTTTTATTAAAATTAATAGAAAGTTACAACTTGGAGATTATTTTGCACAATCCATTAGGGCGATATATCAAAAACAAACAGCGCAAATAATAATTAATGGTGGACTAACAGATATTTTTAATATAGAAAAGGGAACAAGACAAGGTTGTCCCTTGTCTCCCTTACTGTTTATTTTGAGTTTGGAACTATTACTTAGCAAAATAAGAGAGCTTGACACAATAAAAGGAATAAAAATTAGACGGGAAGAATACAAGCTACGAGCATTTGCGGATGATCTGGTTGTTACGTTAACCCAACCATTACAATCTACTAGAATTCTGATGGACATAATCAATTCATATGGACAAGTATCTGATTTTAAAATAAATATAGCTAAAACAAAAATAATAGCTAAAACATGGTAAGAAGCCAAGAAGAAGAAATAGAAAGGGCAACAGGTTTTGAGATAGTCAAAAAGATTAAATACTTAGGGGTTTATATTATGTCCACAAACATGAAATTATACCAACATAATTATGAACCATTATGGTCAAAAATACAGAAAGACATGGAAAACTGGAAAAAATTGCAATTGTCTTTGCTGGGTAGGATTGCTGCAGTCAAAATGAATGTTTTACCTAGATTTTTATTTCTCTTTCAAATGTTACCAATACTTAAAAAAGATGAAAACTTGAAGGAATGGCAAAAGGGTATAAATAAATTTATTTGGGCAGGGAAGAAGCCGAGGGTAAATCAGAAGATAATGCAAGATGTACGGGAAAGAGGTGGTCTTAAAATGCCTAATTTAAGATTTTATTATGAAGCAGCAGTTCTCTCAGCAATTACTGATTGGATTAATTTGACAGAGGACAGGGTATTAAATATTGAAGGATATGGTCTGATTTATGGGTGGCATGCCAATTTAGTGTATGATAAAAAAAGTAGATAAAGTTTTTAAGAGTCATATATTAAGAAATGCCTTATTGCGTGTCTGGAAAAAGTACCAATGTAAATTAAATGATAAGTTACCTTTATGGACAGTACCCAGACACGCAATAGAAAATATAAATTTAGAGCAAAAATCAGATAAGATTACATATAAAGAACTTCTTCAAGAAGAAGGAATTACGTTACAACTAAAACCAATGGAGAAATTAAGAGAAGAAGGATTAATCAGAACTTGGTTTCAATACGGACAATTACAGGCTAGATGGAGAGTTGATCAAAAAACTGGTATTGGGAAGGATGATGATAATTTGATACAATAAATAAAAAATAAGGACCCAATGCAGATAAAAAGATTGTACAATATTTTACTGGAACTAGATTCAGAAACAGAATTAGTTAAGGATTGCATGATAAAATGGGCTCAAAATATTGGAGAACCTATAATGATGGAAACATGGGAAAAGATATGGGTTAGAAATGTTAAATTTACACAGGCTCAAAATTTAAGAGAAAATTTTTATAAAATGTTTTATAGATGGCACTTAGACCCAAAAAACCTAGCCTCTATGTACCCAACTATACAACCTAAATGTTGGAGATGCGAATGTGATGATGCTACATATTTTCATATATGGTGGACTTGTAAAAAAATCAAGGCTTTTTGGATAAAAATATGGTGGATTATACAAAATATTTTAAAGAAAAAGATCAAGTTCACACCACAGTTCTTTTTGTTGGGAATAATCACGGATTGTTCTGTTACAGAGACTAACTTGGTTTTGAATTTAATAACAGCTGCCAGGCTACTGGTGGCACAGTACTGGAAGAAGGAAGATATGCCTACTATTGAAGAATGGACACTAAAATTTACACATCTCGCTGAAATGGCAAAAATTTCATCATATCTCAAGGATCACTCAAATGAAAGATATATATTGGAAAGGAATAGGTGGACAGATTATGTTCAAAAAAAGTATCAGATTAAGAAGACCCAAATAGTTTTTTAATGATAAATGATTAATTTTTAGATTTTGTTGTTAAATTTTTGAGTAATAAGGAGTTAAGAACTAGAAGAATGTTAGAATCAATAATTTTTAAAGCATATTTTAGCTTTATGTTTGCTTTTGAAATTATACCTTGTGCTTTTTCTGGGAAGTCGGGGTGGGGGTGGGAGGGAGGGTAAGAGGGGTGGGAAGGGTGGAGGGGGGAAGGGGGGAAGGGGGGGAGAAAAGAGAAAATTGTTTGTACTTTGTACTGTTAAAACTTTTTCAATTAAAAAAAAGTGTTCGATCAGACTTGGATTTACTGGCTCTCCAGCATCGCTCTAGACATCTCTTGTGGCGCTTCATCTCCTGGAGCTCCTCGGTAAACCAGGGAGCTTTCCGGGATCCACTGCCACGGAGAGGTCGCAAAGGCACAATCCGATCTAATGCCCCTGTTGCTGCGGTGTTCCAGGCAGCTACCAGGGACTCAGATGAATTGTGGATTAGGGTTTTAGGTATTTCCCCAAGTTCCCTCTGGAATCCTTCCGGCTCCATTAGGCGCCTAGGGCGGAACCACCTAGTCGGTCCCGCCTCCCTGCGGGGGAGGAGTGGGGCTGTGAAATCTAGCCTCAGTAGGAAATGATCTGACCATGACAACGGGGTGATGACTATATCTCCAAGTTTCAGATCATCTCTCCACTGCCCTGAGAGAAACACTAGGTCAAGCATGTGACCTCCCTCATGAGTCGGACTCTGGATTACCTGGGTCAGGTCCATGGTTGTCATGGAATCCATGAACTCCTGAGCTGCACCAGAGGTTTCGCCCGCCACTGGCAGGTTAAAGTCCCCCAGAACCATAAGCCTGGGGAACTCCACCGCCAGGCTTGCTACTGCCTCAAGCAGCTCAGGTAGGGCCTTGTTCATGCACCTGTGAGGCAGGTACGCCAACAAAAGGCCCACCTGAACCCCTACGTGCAACTTCAGAAGGAGAGTCTCACACCCGACAATCTCCGGGGCAGGGCTCCTACGATGATACAGATTTCGGCGCGTTATAATAGCCACTCCCCCCCTTCCCTGGGATCACAGCTGATGCATCACTGAGTACCCGTCTGGGCATATCTCAGAGAGGGCTACTCCCCCCTCCAGGCCCAGCCAGGTCTCAGTTATGCATGCCAGGTCGACCCCCTCACTTGTGATTTGATCATGTATCAAGGGGCCTTTGTTGACAATTGACCTGGTATTCAACAGCATCAGCTTGAGTCCAGGGCCCTGAAAACCCCGATCATCAGGTCCTCAGGTTGAGCAAGATGGAACCACATCGGAGGGGCCGGAACAAGGGATCGCTTGGACACAGCGAGGTCTCATTCCCTGAGAGCGCCCCCCCTCTGCTCCCGCTATACCTCCCGCTTCCCATCAAGACCGGAATATTCTCCACTCCCCCAGAGATCCCCCCTCCCCACTGGTCCCCCTCTCTTCCTGCAGGCCATATATACCATTTACACTAGACCAGGGATTTAAATTGAGCACCCCTCTGCTTCGGTTTCCACACTCAGCAGAGGGGCTCGCATCTCCGATCATCCAATTTATCCAATTTATCACAATAAATACTCACACATGCTATCCATCCATACCACAAACATATCCTCAAGCAATCCCCTCCTCCCGAGGTGGAGAATAAATAAAGTGCAGTAGCGTAATTAATAAGAGGTCAGGTAGATGAAAAATATAAATAGCAATATAAATAGCAGTAAATAGTAATCTCTAAACCCACTAATCATAATCCATTTCTTCAATCAATTCCTCCCCATATTTATCATTTCATGGGGGATAGTGTCTTTAATTCTTGTAAGGTCTCTCACAAGTGGACCGACTCTCGAACCTGCAGTGATTAATAGTTCTCCATAACATAGAGATGAGTCTCGGGGGGAAAAAAACCAATCAGGCAGGGACGAATGATGCCTCCCCCTGCACAAATATCCTTGAGGCATCAGAGGTCCCCTCCCTGAAGCTACATCAATAGTCTCTTGACAGGGTCTCCAGCAAGCCAAATGAGTCCGGCCAGAAATTTTGGCCCTCGTGCGCTGTTCCCCTCTGTTAGCCGTCGCCGTCTTTATAATGATGGTAAAAGTGCTGGAAGACAATAGAATGGCAAAAACCATTCCAAAGTGAGGCTAAAACCAATATAATGGGCCTCCTGATGATGTCTCTAACACACACCACAGCAGAGATAGCAGTCGCTACGGTGGTGACGCTTCCAGCAAGTTCGGCAGCGACGATGGAGTTTGATTTCACAGCTGTAGTAATTCCACAAGCCGAGATCAGATTCTCTGGCGTAGGTTGTAGAGAAAATTGCCCAGGACGATAGAGCTGATAACATACAGGTTGTTTAATCAGCCGTTTTAATCGCGGCACAGCGAGAGTTCTATGAGGAGCCCGTCATGTCCCACAACTGCTTGTTCCAACCGGGCTCAATTCCAGACAGCGTCTGCAGCAATGTCTGTCTCACAGCCGCTGCTCTAATCGCCCCCCTGTCCTCGCTCCATTTCACTCCACGCTCCACTCCTCTGCACAACAATAACTTTAAAATTAAGAGATCTAACGCTCACGGCACCACAGCCACTCCTAAAATGGCAGCCTCCGTCTTCCCGCTACGAGCCAGGGCGCTTCATGCTCCACCGTTCGCATGTCCGATATTTCTGTCAATGTTTTTACACTTTCACATTTTTCTACCTTGTTATAGCAATAGCACTTAGACTTATATACCGCTTCATAGTGCTTTACAGCCCTCTCTAAGCGGTTTACAGAGTTCAGCATATTGCCCCCAACAATCTGGGTCCTCATTTTACCGACCTCAGAAAGATGGCAGGCTGAGTTAACCTTGAGCCGGTGAGAATTGTACAGCTGAACTGCTGAACTAGCAGTCAGCTGTAGTAGGTTGCAGTGCTGCTTTTAACCACTGCGCCACCTCGGCTCCTTATGTTGTGTTTTTCCCTAGGACTGACGTCCCTATTGCAGGAGGGCCAAATGTCAGCCTACATTTGCTTGCTTGCTTGCTTCGGCTGCCATAGAAATGGGTGGGGAGGGAGGAAGTCTAGGTATTTGGGAGTGGGGGAAGCAGTGCTGGATATGTCTCCGTATGTGTCTGATTAGAGTGTTAGGGAGAAAAGTTCTCATCATCTACTGTGCTGCTGAATGGACATGTTTACAGCCAGCTCAAGGTCAACGGTTTCAGCATGCCAGATGCGAAGGCTCCACCTTAAGATGCGGCCCACATGACATCTTGGTGGCATCGGGATTGGATGGCCAGCCTGGGTCTTTGAGGGGAGGGTTTTGGGATGTCTTTCTATATGTGATTTTCGCGCCTTTCACCTCAGATCTTGCTTTCAACTTGTTGCTATCAGTTCTTATCCAATAAAAGTACCTTTCTCTACAACCATGGAGTTGGGGGGTTTCTTTCCTGGGTTTTGAACGGAGGCACATCTGACACATTATTATATTTCTTCAATTTTTCATGTTTTCTTTATTCTCTCCATTTTTCATTGCAGTCCTACATATGTATTGCGAAATGCTGTCTTATGAAAATTAACTCATAGCTTTGATATCTATACTCCAAATGTTTATGATCTAGATAATATATTTCTTTTAAGTTTCTTAGAATACACTTCTATGTCATCAGACACTGTATTACTGTAATTCACAATGGTAGCTTGTACTTTGGAATATCCAGGTTTGTGACATAGCACCTGTCTATAACTTTATGGCCAGCTAGGATTTTGCTTGCAATGTGTAGGTATCATGCAATCCTGAGAAAAAATGCAACTCTTTAAAGAGCTGCAGACAAATGATACATTTGTATCCCTGCATGCTCTGAATCACCAACTATATTTGGAAATGAATCTGAAGCACAGTATAGCCTTAATGAAAAGACTGAAGCAAAAATATTGAAGCAGTTAGGGCACAGAATGCATTAAATATATAGCCTATGCTTGGGTAGAAAAATGACAGACTGATTTTCATGTCCCCAATTAATAAGTTGAGTTTGGACAAATATCATTGTAGACGCACCTCATAAATGGAATTGGAGCACAGTAACACCTGCCAGTGTGTGGAGTCTTAAACTACAGACCTTTGATTTTAAAACTTAAAACAATAGAAGAATATCTCTTAACAATTTAATGTGTTGGAAATTGAGACTACCTGTGTATAAATGAGACTTTATGAGCAAAGTTTTAGTGCTGAGAATTGCTATTTTTAAAAAAAAACGTATTTCATTTATACATTTTTCTTTAGAATACATAAAAACTCAATATCTACATGAACAGTGTGTTGTCTGGGTACAGTTAATTTGAAAAATAATAGTAATAACACTAATATTCATAACATTAATGATAATCACATAATGATAATAATTGCTTATCCATACTAGTAAATCTTCATTGTATAGTTGATCATTCTCTTAAGCTTTTGAGTTTCTAACTTCTGTTTCTATTAACTAACCATTGGTAAAACAAATCCCATGTTCAAAAATATTCTGTTTCTTCCTTGTCCTTTATTTTGAGAGTTAATCTATCCATCTCTGTGCATTCTAATATATTTTTTATTACACTTTCATCTGTAGGGATCTCTTCATTTTTCCACTGTTGTGCGAAAACAATTCTCGCTCTTATTTAACATGTGTAAAATTAAATATGTATTCCCTTTATTGTACTTTTCTGGTAAAACACCCAACAAGAATATTTGATTAACTTAATTAAAGGGATTAACTTGTGAGTTTGTGACTTGTTTGCTGCACTAAGGAACAGGGAGGGGCAGGTGGACTCGAATAGTGTGCTGGTTGTTACGGTCACTGGGAGTTTCGCCTTCCCTTTCCCCTGGATTTCATCAAGGTGTTGGTGATCATCTTTAAAGCCCTATATGGTTCAGGGCCAGAGTATCTTCGGGACCGCCTGCTACCAGATACCTCCCTGCGACCGGTTAGATCACATAGAGTTGGCCTGCTCCGGGTCCCGTCAGCTAAACAATGTCGGCTGGCGGGCCCGTGGGCGAGGTCCTTCTCTGTGGCGGCTCCTACCCTCTAGAACCAACTACCCCCTGAGATCCGGACTATCCCCACCTTATTGGCTTTCAGAAAAGCCGTGAAGACCTGGCTAATGAATGATTTATGGCTATTGGCCATGAAATGAAATGATTGGATGATTGAATGTTTTTTAAATTGTTATATTGTTTTTTAATTTTGTTTTTAATGCTTTTTTATACTAATGTTATTTGTATTGTTGTTAGCCACTCAGAGTCCGTGCTGAGGTGAGCGGCATATAAGTACAAATAATAATAAATAAATAAATAAACCCATTTATTTACCCATTTTTCACTATTAGCTTACTTCATTTTACAATCAAGATTAATCCAAATTCCTTTTTTCCATTTTATGTTTACAGATATTTTCCTGTTTATAACATTCACCATTTTAAAATCTATTTTCAGTTTAACATACCGTATTTTTCAGAGTATAAGACGCACCTTTTTACTCCCAAAAAAGGGTCAAAAAGTGGGTGCGTCTTATACTCCGAATGTAGCCCCCACCCACCTGCCAGCCGCCACTCAGCCTGGGGAGGAAAGCGTTTTCAGGCGGCAGCGCTGCGATCCCCTCCTCGATTCCAAAAACGGAGAGTGCGGAGATAAAAAAAAGAACATCGCATTTCAGGCATTTTTGGCTGGTTCCAGCCATTGCTGGCCACCGCCACTGCCAACTTTGCTGCAGCTGGTGTTGCTGGGAGCTGCCGCCGGAGCCGCCGGAGCCCCAGCCACCGCTGCAGCCTCCACCCCAGGGCCTGCCACTGCCTTCGCCGCAGCCCCCGCCCCCATTGCAGCATCCGCCGCAGGACCCGCCGCCGCCGCCACAGCCCCTGACACCGCCGATACTCGCCACCGCTGCTGCTGCCCGCTGCAGGACCCGCCGCCGCTGCCGCCGCAGCCCCCGATGCCGCCAATACTTGCCACTGCTGATACTCGCCGCCGCTGGAGCCACCGCTGCTGCTGCCCGAAGCGAGCAGCCTGACAGGTTTGAAGACCAACTTCCAAGTTTGAAGAGCCCTGGGTTAGGGGTGCAAGGGTCTTCAAACTTGCCAAGTTTAAGACTAGTGGACTTCAACTCCCAGAATTCCTCCTCCAGTCATGCTAGCTCAGGAATGACTGGAGGAGGAATTCTGGGAGTTGAAGTCCACAAGTCTTAAACTTGACAAGTTAGAAGACCCTTGCCACCCCTAACCCAGGGCTCTTCAAACTTGGCAACTTTAAGACTTGTGGACTTCAACTCCCATTCCTGAGCTAGCATGCCTGGAGGAGGAATTCTGGGAGTTGAAGTCCATAAGTCTTAAAGCTGTCAAGTTTGAAGTTTGTAGAAAGTGTACATAGTTGTAAAAAGTATACATGGTTGTAAAAAGTATACATGGTTGTAAAAATTATTCTGCTACACTGGTATTTTATTAAATAATATATTACTACACCATTTGGTTCAGAATACTTTTTTCCTTGCTTTCCTCCTCTAAAATCTAGGTGCGTCCTATATTCCGGTGCGTCCTATACTCCGAAAAATACGGTACATAAGAAAAACCATTTTTCCAATAATTAACAAAGATTTTTAGTACTAGTTCAATTCTATTAAATCCTACTTATATCACTCCTATAAAACCTAGTTTTCTTCCTCCCTCCTTGATCTTCTCTTTTTTAACCATTATCTTTATCTTTTGGTCTCTCTACTACTACATTTTGTATTAATTTTCTGTTTATCCTTTTATCCCTTTCTCTTGGCTTCTTTTTTTCCCTTTTAAAAATTTGTATTGTATCTTTTCCAGGAGTGAAATGCTCCCGGTCTGGGCGCGGCCAGTGGCGGCCGGAGAGCCGGCAGCGATGTCAGCGTGAGGCCCCGCCCACCCACTCGGATGCCACCACCTGGGCACCCCTACCCTCCGCCCACGCGCAGAATGCTCTATGCACGCGCAGAGGGCAGAAGAACCCAAAGGGTGGTGGGCTGGCGGACGAAGTCCCGCGCCAACCCCCCGACCACTGGCAGGCATGCCCAAACAAGGAGCACCCCACCCCCGATCTTTTCTTCTGGACCTTTCTAATCGCCTTTCAATAGCTTGTTTGTATGTGTGTGTTCCTCTCCAGCATTTTTCTTCTTTTCTTCTTGTTGCTTCTCTCTTCATCTTTTATCTGTTTCTTTTTTGGAAAGCATTTCCCCTTTTCAATAAATTCTTCTTCTCTCTCTTGTTCTATGTGCTTCCTTGGTTTTTCTGGCTCTATAATCTCTTTTAATGTTACTTGTACACTTTTTAACATCCCAAGCAATTCTTTATGCATCCAACATTCCATTTTGATTTTTTTTTGTTATATTCAATTTTGATTTCCAGTCCCAATTTTAGCCCAAAGCAGTCCGAAAGTCTTAAATTTTCATCAGTCAAGAAAAAACCAAACCAAACAATAAGCTCCTTAAAAATTCTCACAATAGTCAACTTATCTTTCCAAGTCGGCTTTTGTCTCTGTTCTATTTCTTGTATCTTCCTCTAGGTGTTGTACTCACATTCCTCCAGTAGATGTCTCTCTCGAATCTCTGTACTGTCTCATTTTCTTTTCAAAATACCAAAATGTTTTAATTCCATTTCAGTAGTGGGGAAACAAAGTTATTTTTCTTCTTCAAATCTTTTCTCTTTTATTCTTTTCAAGCTTCTCCAATTCCGTTTTTACTGCATTTTACTTGGGCCTTCACTCTATCACTGCCTCTTTTCTTTTCTTTTCCTGCACTCCAGATCTCAGCAGCCGCTGTTTCAATCTTTCAAATTTTTAGAATCCATATTTTAAGTTTCTTTTTCTCATAAACTGGCCAATCTCTCTCCGGCTCCAACACTTCCTTCAAAACCACTCCTACACAATATTTTAGTCCGGTTGCCCCAGCTTTCAAAGCGGTCATTAAAAATGGCCGACCCCCCACTGCTGGTTTCTGAAGAGCTTGTTTCTGATCTGGGGAGCGTGCCTTGCTCCCCGCGATCTCCGAAACACCTCTTCTTTCCCCGTCCCTCCAGGATGGTTTCGGTCTGCAGACCTCCCGACAGCAGTTTGTCTGGCTGGATTTTCACGAAGCTCATCGGAGCTTCGCTATTTTCCAGCCAGTATTGCTGCAACGCTTCCGGTTCGTCCATCTTTGCCTTTGTTGATGGTGGTAAATGCCACCTATAAAACATTTATATAAATTTTCTTTATAGGCAATTGACATTGTCAATTTATAATTTCTATCCCAGTTTCTGCCATTTATCTAGCTCTATAGTATATCCAAAGTTTTTAGCCCACACTATCATTGTTTCTTTCACTTCTTGTTCTTCCATTTTGATGCGCAATAGATAGCTATATGTTTTTTAAAAATTAATTTTTCATCCCTAATAATATCTGATCTAATACATTTTGTATTTGCACGTGTGGCCATCATGCTAAATCAATCCCTTGGTTTTTTAATTCCTGCTTAATTTTAAGTTCCCCTTTTTCATTCAAAATGTCTTTTTTGTCTTGTATTTTTTTCCAGGTTGACAACATTCAGATGTATCAATGCCTCCATCATGGAGAGCCAGACTGGTATTTTGATATAATGTTTTTCTTTGATATTTCCCCATACTAACAGCAAAGCATTCCTGACATAATGTCTTTGGAAATATCTATGTATTTTATTTTTCCCATACCATAGAAAGGCGTGCACCTCATAAATGGAATTGGAGCACAGTAACACCTGCCAGTGTATGGAGTCTTAAACTACAGACCTTTGATTTTAAAACTTAAAACAATAGAGGAATATGTCTTAACAATTTAATGCGTGGGAAATTGAGACTACCTGTATACAAATGAGACTTTATGAGCAAAGTATTAGTGCTGAGAATTGCTATCTTATAGTGTTTCTAAAAAACTTCCTGACTCCCAAGGGATGCAATGGCTCAGCTGTTAAATATGCTGAGCTTGTCAGCTGAAAAGCTGACAGCCTGGGTTCAAGAACCAAGCACCGCACAATGGGTGAGCTTTCATTCCTTGCTCCACCTCTTGCCCACCTAGCAGCTTGAAAGCATGCAAGATAAATACTGTGTTTCCCCGAAAATAAGACCCTGTCTTATGTTTTTTTGAACCCTGAAATAAGCTCTTGGCCTTATTGCCATGCACTCAAAAGCCCAATTGGGCTTATTATCAGGGATGTCTTATTTTGGGGGAAAATAGGGTAGGTACCGCCTGGGTGGAAAGATAACAGTGTTCCATGCACCTTTGGCATATACCAGTGATGGCGAACCTATGGCATGGGTGCCACAGGTGGCACGCAGAACCATATCTGCTGGCACACGAGCCATTGCCTAGCTCAGCTCCAGCGCGCATGTGCGCACCGGCCAGCTGATTTTGGGCTCACACGGAGGCTCTGGGAGGGCGTTTTCGGCTTCTGGAGGGCCTCTGGGGGGACTGGGAAGGGTATTTTTGCCCTCCCTAGGTTCCAGGGAAGCCTCTGGAGCCTGCGGAGGATGAAAAATGGGCCTACCAGGCCCACCAGAAGTTGGGAAACAGGCCATTTCCGGCCTCCAGAGGCCCTCCAGGGGAGCGGGGGAGGCCGTTTTCGCCCTCCCCAGGCATTGAATTATGGGTGTGGGCACTCGCACATGCGCGATAGCATGCACGCATGCACTTTCGGCACCCGAGGGAAAAAAGGTTCGCCATCACTGGCATATACCCTTGCTGGTTACCTGACCACAGAAAATGTCTTTGGATAATGCTGACTCCCTCGGCCAAGAAATGGAGATGAACACTGCACCCTAGAGTCAGACACAATGGGACAGAGAAACCTTTACCTTCACCTTTTCCTGACTCTCTTATGAAGTTTATCTGGGGGCGTTGATGGCAGCATTTTTCCCCCCTTCCTGTTGGGCTGGTAGAAATTCTGACATGTTGCAATTATATTTGTAATTTGTGTCTCTGAAAGGAGGAAAATCAGGTTGTGCTTGTTTCTGCATTGTTCTTAGCCTAATGATTGCTTGCTGCATCAGGATTTGCAGCTAATGGTGGGGTGGAGTAGTGTTCTAAACAGTTGCTTCCCTCTCTTCCCAGTATACACTCTGGGAAATGGAAGCATATATTTCCAGTATACATTCTGGGAAGCCTAATATACTTCTTATTGAGGATTTTGAAGGTAAGAGTGGGAGAGTAAAGGAAATATTTTTCATAAACTTGAGAACTGAAAATTTTGGATAATTCTCCATCATCTTCAGAAGATATGGAGAGGGAAAAAAGAGAGAAATCTCTAGAAGCAGCACAGTTAATTTCTTCTTATTACTTTGGCTGCTCCCACAACAGAAGTAGAATGATTTTTAGATAGGGAAACTTTAAAACTCAAATAAACAGATGAAAAAAATAAAAATGAAATGATAGTTTTAAAAATCTTTATATAGAATTGTAAAGCTTCTATTTCCTGGTTTTGTTTTGTTTAGAAGATTAATAGTTTTTGCAATTCATTTTTTAATTCTTGACATTAGATCTCAAATATTGGTAAGATGCTCAAATGCTGCTTATCTTGTCTCTCATTTGAATAATGTACCAGGAAAACTAATATTAAAAATGAACAAAGTTTTTTTGATTCCCCAGTTTCCTTCTTCATTTAAGTCTCTGATTAATTGCTTACTTGTCTTAGAGATCAATTCAATAAAGGATAAATAATTTATTTTGTAGAAATAATGTACTATAATGCATTTCATTAAACTATTTAGAGGGGAAAGTTATAAGTAACCTATCAATCAATACTAACTCTAGGAGGGTGAAGTAGAACAATTTTCAAAACAAATGTTAATAAAATTTCCATTCCAAGCAGCTGATGAATACTCCGTCTACAATGGCTTGATACAAATATGTAATGTATTTGTAATCTGTTTTTTAATACTTAAATATTAATAAAGTGGAATAAGTACCTTTATAGATATGGCACTAATGGAAAATTGTTCTTTATATTGGTATCTTATTGTTATGTAAACACTTTATAAATGAGTTTTAGTTAACAAATGCATCACTTTTGTTCTGAAGAAATAACTTTGTCAATTATCTCCTACATGAAATTGCAGTGCCATTAAAGTTAGTTAAAAGAAATCCAGCAGAGTAAAAGCAATGAGCAAGCATTTTCTGTTCTCTAGAATTGTTGCCATGGAGTTATTGAAAAGAGATAAAAATATTTTAAGACATGAAAAAGCCCTTATTATACAGTTGTTAGGGGAGGATGTTACTAAAATTTGGCTTAGCTTTTTCTAGGTGAAAAATATGTCAAACTGCTTCAACATAGAATAAATAGAAACTATTTCTTTGAATAGTTAAATGCTAGCAAAGGGTAGTTTAAATAACATAAAGCAGAAACCAGAAGGAAAAGAACATCTACATTAACCATTCATGAGAATGAAGAGCTGTATACATACAGAGTCAGTAGAAGCTATAGGGCATATAAACTGGTGAATAAAGGTAATATTCCATTCATAACATGGAAATTTCTGGATGCTTGAATATCTGGATATTTAGTTATTTCCTTACATAGACAGAAATAAATGCAAAGAAAGATTTGACAACACCACCATTTCAACTCCTGCAACATTGGAATTTTCTATATAATTTGAAAAATTCAATGTCCTGCATTTTCTACTTCTTTTAATGGCTACTTTATAAGTCAGCTAAAGTCAGCCTGTTGTTCCAATAACAATACAGAGTCATTTGCTTTGATTTTTAAGTATGCTGAATGGAGAATATGAAGAGAAACTCTAGCTTCTCCATCTTGGGTGGAGCCATCATTCAGGTTGGGATGTCCTCGTCCAGTCAGAGGTAAGGACCGAGTCTGTTCTTAGTATAAATTGCTGGATCCGCCCACCTGGGCTCCCAGTTTTCTGACTCGGTCCTCAGACTAGGACGAACGTGGCTACTGCATCCCTTCCTGAATTTTGGCTCCCCCAGTAGGAAATCCAGGTTAGAAGTAAGTGAGCGCAGGACTTCTTCCACCAAGTGAGTACCGGCCTCTTAAAATCTGCTACTAGAGATCTCGGCAGTGGAGCCTTGGCTTCTGCTGCATCGGCAGAACAAGGAAGTCCCTCTCTCTTGGACATCGATTGCGTGGGCTTGCCCAGATCTGTCCACTAGCAAAGAAGACACACAGAGAGGAGGCACTGGCATTGACCCGATGGAACTTGCTCCAGTCTGACAGAGGATTCCAAAGTGAGAGAGAGAGAGAGTTAACGAAGTCTGATATTGAGGCAGAGGGCTTGCCCGACTCTACCAGGCAGCGTGCTAGAGATCGCAGGGAAGAGCGATCGTGAGAGGGGGGTGCTTACCATCTGCTGGCGACCTCCCAACATGTGCCTTGGCAGCAGAACAGAGACAGCAAGGGGAGCGAGGAATCCCAGAGCCCAGCGCCGATGGTAAGTTTTACCACACGTTACTCCTGCTGATCACCTGGGGGGAGAGCGGAAAGCGCTAATTACCACTAGAGCGGCTGCTTGTGGTTTCCCCTTCCTCCGGACCTCCCTTTACTGGCTGATAGAGCACGGGAACAACGGAGGAGCCTAGCTTGATTCCTCGAGTGCCTCGACTATACGGAGCTTGCTCCAGTCAGCACTAGCAAATTCAAAGTTCCCTCCGGCTGCCATCTTGGATTCTCCCCTATTCAGTCATTTTGGTAGTTCTTTGGGAGACTCATAATGCCTAGCAACGCAGGCATCAAAAACGAAGCAAGGGGCAAGCACCACAAAACGAACCATGCCGAGCCCAAAGAGGAGGTGGAGGGGAGCTCCCCTCCCAGGTCCAAGACACGTAATGAAGCCTCCAGAAGAAACAAGGCAGCAGAATCTGCTGAACAAAGGAGGCATAAAAAACTTCAAAAAATGTGTGACAAAGCAGCAAGCTCCAGTGCTGCATAGACTCAAAGCCCTCTTGGGTCTCCCTCTACCTCAGGGGTATCCAACAGCCAGCCTGAGCAGGAAGCTCAACTGTCCCTGGACTGCCCAAATTTTAACAGGGACAACGACAACATTTGGGGTGAAGCTGGGTTCCCCACACTTCCTCAACACCAGGAGACAAACCTCAGGGAGGGTACAGCCTCTACTTCATCAGGGGCTTCAAACCCATCCACTGAATCCAGTACCCTGGACCATGCAACCCTTCAAAGACTCCTGCTGGCAGCTGTGCAGCAGGCACTCTCTGGCAATCGTCAATCCAGGAGTAGACCAGTACCTGCAGAGGCGGCAAAAGCTCCAGCCAGGCAGGCAGCAGCCCACAGGGATCAGGATTCCGAGGAATCCTCAGTGGCCTCTGAGAAGAACAGTGAAGAACTGATCACAGATTTGGGACAGGTTGAATATGAGTTATCAGAAGATGAGTATATCTCACAGGATAGCCAGGTCTCTAACACTCTCTTTCCCCCAGGGCTTTTCAAATCCCTTCTCTACAAAGCCCGGGCAGCAGCAGGATTGGATCCCGTTCCAACTCCAGGTACCTCGAGCTCCCAAAACTTGGATCCTCTCTTCAGAATTCACACCAGAGGTGGACGTGGTCCCAGCTCCTCAGCTGTTCCTGGACAACGTCCAGTAGCAATGGACGGCACCAGGCTCGGGCCCTATGCCCTCATCCTCAGAGCATAAACATTTCAACATGGCACCTGAACTTGCATCTCTGCTTAATGTTCCCCCGGTGGATGCCCCGGTGAGAGCGTTGCACTCTTCCACCACCATGCTGGGGGAGGCGGACGAGATACTGAGACCAGAAGACAAAAAGACGGAGCAAGCCATTGTCAAGGCTCACCAGGCCGCAGCATGGGCAGTGAAAACCTCTTCTTCAGTGTCTTTCTTCAGTCGCTCTGCCTTAATTTGGCTGCGTCACTTCCGAGAACACATCCCAGCTTCCAACACGAGGGCTCAGCAGGATCTGAACAAGATCTTCGTGGTCACTCAGTTTGCGGCAGACTCTTCCCTTCAGGCTTCACGCTTCGCTTTCAAGGCAATATTTATTATTATTATTGTTATTGTTATTGTTGTTATTGTTATTGTTATTATTATTATTGTTATTATTATTGTTGTTGTTTTGTTGTTGTTGTTGTTATTATTATTATTATTATCATTATCATTATCATTATCATTATCATTATCATTATCATTATCATTATCATTATCATTATTATTATTTGTATGCCGCCCAACTCCCGAAGGACTCTGGGTGGCTAACAACAATTTGTAAATACAAAAAATATAAAAGCAATTTAAAAACAGATAAAAAGGAACAGATTTAAAAAACTCATACATACTCATCCATGGCCGGATCTCTCCAATTATAACTGAGATCAACGGCCTTCAGCCTGCCGGAAGAGCCAGGTCTTGATCGCTTTTCGGAAGGCCAATAGGATGGGGATGGTCCAGATCTCCGGAGGTAGCTGGTTCCAGAGAGCCGGGGCAGCCACAGAGAAGGCTCTCCCCCGTGGGCCCACCAGCCGACATTGTTTAGCTGACGGGACCTGGAGGAGACCAACTCTGTGGAATCTCACCGGTCGCTGGGAGTTGTGTGGCAGAAGGTGGTCTTGCAGATAGCCTGGTCCTAAGCCATGTAGGGCTTTAAAGGTGATGACCAACACCTTGAATTGTGTCCGGAGACCAATAGGAAGCCAGTGCAGCTCGTGGAGAATTGGTGTAGTGTGGGTGTACCTAGGCACACCCACAACAGCTTGCGCGGCTGCATTCTGGATCAACTGTAGTCTCCGAACATTCTTCAGGGGTAGCCCCATGTAGAGCGCGTTGCAATAATCTAAGTGTGAGGTGACAAGGGCATGATTGACTGTGAGGAGAACCTCACGATCCAAGTAGGGTCGTAATTGGTGCACCAGACGGACTTGTGCCAAAGGTCCCCCTAGCCACAGCTGTCAAGTGATGCTCTAATTTAAGCTGTGGGTCTAGGAGGACACCCAAATTATGAACCCGTTCTGAGGGGGACAATTTCTCCCCCCCAAAAAACCAAGGATGGACAGTTGACATAGTCCTTAAGAGACAATATCCACAGCCATTCGGTCTTGTCTGGGTTAAGTCTGAGCCTGTTTACTCCCATCCAGACCCTCACAGCTTCAAGGCACTGGCCCATCACGTCCACCGCTTCATTGAATTGACGCGGGGTGGAGGTGTATAACTGGGTATCATCTGCATATTGTTGATACCTCACCCTGAATCGTTGGATGACCTCCCCCAGCGGTTTCATGTAGATATTAAATAGGATGGGAGAGAGAACTGAGCCCTGAGGCACCCCGCAAACGAGGGGCCTAGGAGTCGATCTCTGTCCTACTAACACCGACTGAGATCGACCAGAGAGATAGGAGGAGAACCACCGTAATACAGTGCCTCCCACACCCAGCTCTCTTAGCCGTCTCAGAAGGATACCATGATCGATGGTATCGAAAGCAGCTGAGAGGTCAAGTAACACCAAGATGGAGGAGTGACCCCCATCTCGGGCTCGCCAGAGATCATCCATCAATGCGATCAAAACTGTTTCTGTGCTGTAGCCAGAACTGAAGCCAGATAATCTGTTTCATCCAATAGCCGTAGGAGTTGGAGTGCCACCACTTTCTCAACAACCTTTCCTATAAAGGGTAGGTTGGAGACTGGAGGAAAGTTTTTTAATTCAGCTGGGTCCAGGGAAGGCTTCTTGAGAAGGGGTCGCACCGCCACTTCCTTCAAAGGTTGCGGGAAGGACCCCTCACTCAAGGATGCATTGACTAACACCTGGAGCCAGCCTCGTGTCACCTCCCTGGTGGCCGAAACCAGCCAGGAGGGGCATGGGTCCAATAAGCAAGTGGAGGAGCTCATCGCTCCTATAGCCTTGTCCACTTCCTCAGGAGTCACAGATTCAAACTCTTCCCATATAACAGGACTAAGACCTGCCCCCATAATCTCGGTGAGAATTGCCCAATCAGAGTCCAGGTCCATCTGAATCTGAGAGACTATCCGACAGAAACTGCACAAACTCCTCAGCTCTACCCTGTAAGGGCTCCTCCACTCCTCCTACATTAAGGAGGGAACGAGTCATCCTAAATAGGGCGGCTGGGCACAAATCAGTGGATGCAATAAGTGCTGAAAAATGCAAACATTTTGCCGCCCGTATTGCCACTAAGTAAGTCCTAATAAAGGCCCTTAGATGTGTTCGGTCGGATTCGGACTTACTGGATCTCCAGCGTCTCTTTTGGCGTTTCATCTCCCAGAGCTCCTCGGTAAACCAGGAAGCTTTCCTGGATCCACCACCGCGGAGAGGTCGCAAAGGCGCAATCCGGTCCAATGCTCCCGATGCCGCTCTGTTCCAGGCGGCAACTAGGGTATCAGCTGGATCGTGGACATGAGATTCAGGTATCTCCCCAAGCTTAAGGTGACCAGATTTTAACATTGGTAAAGAGGGACACCATTGACCGGGGGTGGGTGGGTTCCTGATTAAAAATTTGGTTTATATGGAGCAACAAAAATTTTCATAGAACGCAAAAATAGTATTGTAATATATTTCATATATATATATATATATATATATATATATATATATATATATATATATATATATGTATGTATGTATGTATGTATGTATGTATGTATGTATGTATGTATGTATAAGACTCACGCATCATCATGAAAGCTGCTGTAAACACATACTGGTTAATTCTTCTGTCCACCAAAATTCAAGCTAACAGAAGAAGCACAAAAAAAGGAATTTCTCCTTCAATTTTAGCATACCACTTTTATTGGTTAGGAACCAACTGCCTTTTGCAACAACTGCAAATTCCTGAAACCTTTCAAGAGTAGTCCCAGATGTCAGGACATGGATTAAAGGTAGTCACAATCGTCATGTATGTATACCTTTAAAATAAAATCTAATTGCTACAGTTGATAAATGTGGTTTTGGATATCATAAATATGACTTTCAAAGGTTTTTAGAAGGATCTTTTCTAATATAACCCAGGGATGCACAACTCCAGGTTACTGTAACTTAAATCAGTCTATATGAAGTTCCATAATAATCTTATCGTCGCCAATTTAACCTTTGCAAACAATTAAAATTTCCTCTATTTTAATCACACTGGATCTAATCCATCTGTATGGGCCATTTTCATTCAAAACAAGGCTTTGATAGCCCACCCAAAACGTGAAAGGCACCAAAATGAATGAGTAAATCGGTTTGCCACACCGTAAAATATATTCTGTTTTTAAAAAAACTATTTGCGGTCCATTTTTAAAATAATCAATCTGTAGAAAATTCCAAGATATAAAATTGACAAGTAAAAATTATTTAGATCGGTTCCCCCCTGCCAAGTACTAATTCCGGTTTGTTTGTTTTTTAAGATAAAACCACCTAATCCTTGACATACAATAGCTCATTTAGTGACCGTTCAAAGTTACAATGGCACTGAAAAAATGACTTGTGGCCATTTTTCATGGGTATGATTGTTGCAGTATCCCCATGATCACAGGATTAAAATTCAGACGCTTGGCAACTGACTCATATTTATAACAGTTGCAGTATTCCTGGGTCATGTGATCACCTTTTGTGACCTTCTACAAGCAAAGTCAATGAGGAAGCCACATTCACTTAACGTGTGACTACCATATTTTTCGGAGTATAGGACGCACCGGAATATAGGACGCACCTAGATTTTAGAGGAGGAAAACAAGGAAAAAAGTATTCTGAACCAAATGGTGTAGTAATATATTATTTAATAAAATACCAGTGTAGCAGAATACTTTTACAACCATGTAAACTTTTTACAACCATGTACACTTTTTACAAACTTCAAACTTGACAGCTTTAAGCCTTGTGGACTTCAACTCCCAGAATTCCTCCTCCAGTCATGCTAGCTCAGGAATGGGAGTTGAAGTCCACAAGGCTTAAAGTTGTCAAGTTTGAAGTTTGTAAAAAGTGTACATGGTTGTAAAAAGTCTTGCCAAGTTTGAAGACCCTTGCACCCCTAACCCCTAACCCAGGGGTCTTCAAACTTGACAGCTTTAAGACTTGTGGACTTCAACTCCAATTCCTGAGCTAGCATGACTGGAGGAGGAATTCTGGGAGTTGAAGTCCACAAGTTTGAAGACCCTTGCACCCCCTTGGCAAGTTTAAGCCTTGTGGACTTCAACTCCCAGAATTCCTCCTCCAGTCATACTAGCTCAGGAATGGGAGTTGAAGTCCACAAGTCTTAAACTTGCCAAGGGGGTGCAAGGGTCTTCAAACTTGTGGACTTCAACTCCCAGAATTCCTCCTCCACTTGGCAACCTTAAAAAAAAACCTTTAAAAAAAACCCTTAAAAAAAGTTCTAACCTGTCGGCTTTCTTCGGACGGCAGCAGCGGCTCCTCAGGTGCCTCAGGAGCAGGCTTCAAGCGGTGGTGGGGGTTTTGGGCTGTAGCGGAGGTGGCGGCTCGCTTCTGGTAGTGGCGGGGACGCCGGCGGGGGCAGCGGGGGCAGCGGGGACAGCAGAAACTGCGGTGGCGGGACAGCGGGGACAGCGGAAACGGCGGCGGCGGGGACAGCGGAAACGGCGGCTGTAGCGGAGGTGGCGGCTCGCTTCGGGTAGTGGCGGGGACGCCGGCTGGGGCAGCGGGGGCAGCGGGGACAGCAGAAACGGCGGCGGCGGGACAGCGGAAACGGCGGCGGCGGGACAGCGGGGACAGCGGAAACGGCAGCGTTGGGACCGGGGACAGCGGAAACGGCGGCGGCGGGACAGCGGAAACGGCAGCGGAAACGGCAGCGGCGGGACAGCGGGGACAGTGGAAACGGCGGCGGCGGGACAGCAGAAACGGCGGCGGCGGGACAGCGGGGACAGCGGAAACGGCGGCGGCGGGAAAACGGGGACAGCGGAAACGGCGGAGGCGGGACAGCGGGGACAGCGGAAACGGCGGCGGTGGGACAGTGGGGACAGCGGAAACGGCGGCGGTGGGACAGCGGAAATGGCAGCAGCGGGACAGCGGGGACAGCAGAAACGGCGGCGGTGGGACAGCGGGGACAGCAGAAACGGCAGCGGCGGGGGCAAGCAGCGGTGGTGGCGGCGGCAGCAAGCAACAGCGGGGACGGGGGGGCAAGCAGCAGGGGAGGAAGCGGTGGTGGCAGCAGTGGCAGCGCCGGGGACCACGGAGGCCGAAAACCTCCGAAGAGTGGGGGCTGGTGGGTGGGTAGGGCTACATTCGATGTATAAGACGCACTCAAATTTTCACCCTCTTTTGGGGGGTAAAAAGGTGCGTCCTATACTCCGAAAAATACGGTAACTTAGCAACTGCAGTGCTTCACTTAACAACTGTGGCATCAAAAGTCGTAACATGGTGCAAAATATCTCACACTGTGATAACTTTCATTTACAAACCACAGGCGTACAACATGCTAACCACATGGCACTTCACATTTTGATTGCTATAATGTTCTTGTGTTATGGAGCTGGCCTTGCATTTAGTCTGGAGGCCAAAGCTGGTGCAGAATGGCGCACCTGGCTGTGCTCATGTGAAGCATCAGCAGCACCAATGGATAATTAGCTGTTGAACTAAATACAAGGTTTCCTTGGCAATACATGGCTTAAACTGGACTTCCCAGTATTACCTTTCTTGTTATAGGCTGGGTCAATGCTGGGAAAGAACCTTGTCCCTGGGCCAAGAACCACATTGTACATTCTTGTGGCTTGTCATAGAATTTCTCAATGGTGCACTCTTTCCTGAAATTCCTGAGCTGATTATAATTACATCTTTAAAGGCACCTTTCTTCTCTCATTTTCCTTGTAAAAATGCTGTTTTAAATTGTTCAAATATTTTTTTTGTTTTATGTTTAATTTCCTCTCTTTTTAAAATTGAAATTAACGATTATTTTAATCTGTTTATTATACTATTTGCATTTTGCATTTCTTGTTTTCTTTTTATGTTACATTGTTCTAATTGTTCATTATAGTTTCAATATGAACAGTCTATTGTGTAGATAATTTGGTAATCAGTTATAGAGAAAAAAGGAAAGATACACCCTATATTAATTACAATTTACAATATCACAAGCATAAATTTTGTTTTTCAGATATAACTAAGACATATTTTTCAGACATAATATTAAAGGAAAAAACTGCAGCAATGGAAAAAGAGTACATGTTCACAAAAGAAGTCTGACAAAATTTAAATAAAAATTCTTATACACACAATATATCACACAATACAGCAAATAAAATCACTTATAGCATGGCTTCTGCCTAACAGTTAGGTTAGGCAAGTTTCCATATTATATGCAGCAAGAATTTTGCCTGCCTGGGTGTTTGTTTTCAATGTATTCTCCTGGATTTTTTTAAAAAATTAATAACCCGTTCTATTTAATAATAATAATTTACTACATACACTCAATAAGATCACCCAGACATTGCAAAATACAGCCGATACTCCAATTCCAGCAGTCACTTCCTGGTTCCTTTGTACACGTGTCTCTCTTCAGCCAATGGCAAAGCAGCCTGGAATAGAAGGGCTAGATTCTGCGGTTCACATCTATTGATTTCTGTAAAAAGTGAAGCGAGCGGCTCAAAAAGAGCCGATTTTTGGAAAGAATGCCCTAGCTTGTCTGCATTCTTTCAAAAAATCGGGACTTTTAAGAAACGCCGCGGGACGCGTGATAAATGCTGTCTGGGACTGTCCCACCAAAAGCTGGACGTCTGGTCACCTTACCCAAGCTCCTTCTGGAACCCTTCAGGGTCCATTAGGTGTCTGGGGCGGAACCACTTAATCGGTTCCGCCTCCCTGCCATGGAGGAGTGGTGCCTTAAAGTCTAACCTCAGCAGGAAATAATCTGACCATGACAAGGGAGAAACGACTATACCCCTTAATTTCAGATCATCTCTCCACTGCCCCGAGAGAAACACCAAGTCAAGCATGTACCCCTCCATGAGTCGGACTCTCAACTACTTGGATGAGGTCCATAGTTGCCATGGAAGCCATGAACTCCTGAGCTGCATCTGAGGATTCGCCGAGCAATGGCAGGTTAAAGTCCCCCAGCACCATAAGCCTGGGGAACTCCACCGCCAGCCCGGCTACCGCCTCTAGCAGCACAGGCAGGGCCATTGTAATGCAGCTGGGAGGCAGATAAGCCCAACTGCACCCTTGAGTCCAACTTCAAGAGGAGAGACTCATACCCAACAATCTCTGGGGCAGGGATTGGGGCGTCAGTCATAGCCAGACGCATGCATTGGCTACGCCAATGGTCGGTACACCCTAAGCACAAGTGGAAACAAGCCAACTCTCCGTTCAGAGGACAGCAGCTATTCGGGGAAGCCTTGGAACCGATTGTCATCGAGACCCGGGATAAGAGGAAGGTCCTCCCGTCTCTCTCTCAAAAAGGCAACTTTCGCCAATCTCCCCATCATCGATGGCCCTTTCTGGGCGCTGAACCAGGTGCCAGCTTCTCCAGATCCCAAGATCAGTTTGGATCTCGCCAGTTCCAAATCTCAGATAGAGTTGGGAGGGGGACGGCCCTTCCGTAGATAAAGAAGAGGGGGCTTCCCCCATTGGGGGTCGGCTCGCTCTATTTAGCCATACGTGGGAGCGAACAACCCAAGACCAATGGGTCCTTCAGACAATCAGACAAGGTCTCTCCCTAGAGTTCCTTTCCCTTCCCCCGAGGTTTTTTATCAGATGTCCCACATCCAGAGTACCTTCTAAGAAGGGTCTCATGGATGAAGCAGTCCAACACCTACTGAATATTCATGCTATTCATAGCGTCCCTGCGGAACAGCAGGGACAGGGACATTATTCCATACTGTTTGTAGTCCCCAAGGCCTCGGGGTGATGGAGAGCTATTCTAGACCTTAAACGATTGAACCGCTATATCAAATATAGAAGATTCAAAATGCATTCCCTTCAGTCCATTCTGGGGGGAATCAGATGAGGGGACTTCTTGGCCTCCCTTGGCCGTACAGAGGCCTATTTACACATTCCAATTAGACATAATCACAGACAGTACCTTAGATTCTGCTTTGCAGGTAACCACTTCCAATATAGGGCCTTACCATTTGGGCTGTCCTCAGTCCCCAGGGTATTTACCAAGATGTTAGCAGCAGTGGTGGCTCACCTCAGATCCATACCCGTGAGGATACAGTGTTATCTGGACGACATTCTCGTGTAGACGTCCTCCAAACAGCAGGCAAAGCATGACCTCCAGGTGATTCTAGACACGCTGGGTCAGCACGGGTTTTCAATTAATCTGAAAAAGAGCCAGCTATCCCCTCATACGTCCCTCCTGCATCTGGGAACAGTTATAGACACCCTCGAGGGCAGGGTGTCACTATCACAGGAGAGACAGGAGAGCATTAAATCCCTAGTCGCTCAGATCCAGCAGGAACGCAGGGTTCCTCTGGCTACCCTGTCAACTCTCCTGGGGAAAATGATATCCTGCATCTCCATTACCCCATGGGCCCATCAGCATTCTAGGGAACTACAACGGTTCCTCTTACCATTTCAGAAAACGGGGCGCAGCTCCTCGACAACCAGAGTCCTAGTTCCTCCGGAGGTCTGCCACTCTGACCTGGTGGAGTTCTCCAAATATCTCCAGGTGCTGCCCTTTCCTGGAGCCGACCAGAGTAACGGTGACAACGGATGCAAGCCTGATCGGATGGGGAGCGCACTCACAAGGTCAGATGGCTCAGGGACGCTGGTCCCTATGGGAATCCCAGGCACAGATCAATTGGCTGGAACTCCGGGCTGTGTTTCTGGCCCTCAAACAGTTCAAGAGTCAATTAGCGGGACACCACGTCCTGGTCCTCACCGACAACATCACCACCAAGGTGCACGTCAACCGCCAAGGGGGCACTCGCTCCAGAACCCTCATGAAGGAGGCACTCAAATTAGGGCTGTGGGCAGAAAGGAACCTGCTCTCTCTAACAGTGGAACGTGTATCGGGCACATCCAATACTCAAGCAGACTGGCTCAGCTGATCAGAGGTAGACCAGGCAGGGTGGCGTCTGCATCCATCCCTCTTTCTCAAAATATCAAAGCAATTCGGCCGCCCCAAGTCGATTTGTTCGCAACTCCACAGAACACCCATTCTCTCGGTTTCCATCCCTGGGGGCGGAGGGAGTAGACGTGCTCTGGGAGAAGTGACCGAGAGGGCTCCTCTATGCCTTCCCTCCACTACCAATCCTACCTCGGGTGATACAGAGGATACTAGATACTAGATAAACGAGCAGAGATAATCCTAGTGGCTCCTCATTGGCCCCGGAGACCCTGGTTTGCGGATCTCAAAGCTCTGTCTGTGTCCTCACCATGGCGGATCCCTCCAGTCAAAGCAGCACTCAGCCAGGGAACACTCATCCACCTGGATCCTCAGTGGCTTCAACTGACCGCTTGGAGATTGAGTGGCGCATCCTAAGACAATGGAATTATGATCCAGACGTTATCTCCACTATCCAGGTGTCTCGACGACCATCCACCCAACGAATTTATGCCGCAACATGGAAGGCCTTCTGCTCATGGTGTGCATCAGGGGGCCTCTAGCTCACTCTTATTCCACTGCCTAAGGTGCTAAAATTCCTCCAGCGGGGATTGACCATGGGCTCTCCCCCAACACACTTCGCAGGCAGGTGGCAGCTCTTTCATCAGTTCTAACCAGTGAGCAGGTAGAGTCCTTAGCACAGTTCCCTTCAGTCCGCTGTTTCTTACGGGGAGCCGCCAATCTCCGACCTCCTATCATTCATTGCTATCCGACCTGGGACTCCCCAGGATCTTAAAGTCGTTAACGGGCCCTCCGTATGAGCCTCTTCAGGAGGCCCAGCTCAGATTTCTGTCCTATAAGGTAGCCTTCCTGTTAGCTATCACATCAGTCCGCAGAATATCTGAACTGTCGGTGCTATCCATGAGGAATGACCTGTGCATCTTCCACCCAGATAGAGTGGTCTTCAGACTGGATCTATCCTTCATTCCCAAGGTCAACTCAGCGTTTCACAGGACTCAAGAATTAGTTCTTCCCACCTTCTGCGCAAATCCCTCTCATCCCACAGAGCAATTATGACATACCTTAGACGTTCGCAGGGCTCTGCGAATCTACCTGAAGAGAACTAGACAGGTACGAAGAATGGAGGCACTCCTGGTGGCCTTCCTACCACATTCGGCAGGGCAAAAGGTATCATCCGCAACCATAGGACGCTGGACCTGTGGAACCATTGTGAAAGCTTACGAGCTCTCATCTTTACCAAGACCTTCGGGAATTACGTCTCACTGAACTCGCAGCACTGCTACCTCAGCAGCCTGGGCCGCCCAGGCTCCACTGACGGAAGTATGTAGAGCGGCCATGTGGGCCTCGCCATCCCAGTTCATCCGCCACTATAAGATTGACAAGTTTGCATCAGCAGATGCGGCCTTCAGTCGCAGAGTCTTACAACGAGTTCATGAAGAGTCCCACTAAGACAGGCAGCACATGAGGCCCACCCGAGGGACTTGGGGCTTTGGTACGTCCCAGCCTGAATGATGGCTCCACCCAAGATGGAGAAGGGGCATTGGACTCACCTGATACGCCTCTTCTCATCAGGTGGAGCCATCATTCAGTCTCGCCCTTGGAAGAGAACTGGGGACTCTATGACCTCGTGATCCTGTAAGAGACTATTATTAGTATTAGTATTAGTATTTTTTTAAATTTTTTAATTTTCTGGGAACAGGAATTTTAATCCTTATTTTCTATAAGCCAATACCGACCAGGTGGTCTCAGGAAGGGAGAACAGCAGAGAGTTTTCCGAAGATTTTTCTTACAAAGAAAAGAGTCTGTACCTTCGGCCTCACCAAACACTGGAAGCCCAGGTGGGCAGATCCAGCAATTTATACTAAGAACAGACTCGGTCCTTACCTCTGACTGGACAAGGACATCCCAACCTGAATGATGGCTCCACCTGATGAGAAGAGGCGTATCAGGTGAGTCTGACAACCCTTCCGCTGTGCGCTACTCAGGAGAGTCCAAGCATGGGATAAACTTTGGTCGGTTGTCAAGGGACTGAGTTATTTTTAGAATGAAGCATGCCCTCTCTGTTCCACTGGCTCTTGTCAGTTTAAAAACTCAGTTGGTAAGAGGGACATGCTTTTTCCAGCTCAGCTACTTTGCAATCAACCCAATTTCTGCTTGGACTCTCACTTTCAGTTATTCGATTTTTATGACTGTATGCTGCCGATGTGTGCGCAGGTTAGTTGATGCACCGACAAGAACCGCCACCACCAAACAGCTGAGGCAGCTTGGGTCCCTGCCCTACGGGGCTATACTCTGCCAGTGGAGCAAAGTTAAACTAGAGTCCCTGCCCCACGGGGCTACACTTGGGCTCCGCCCCCCTCTGCTGAGTGTGGAAACAGAAGTGGAGGGGGTTTGGAGTCCGATCCCTGACTTAGAATGAGTGGAATGGATGGCCTGCCGGGGGGAAGGGAGACCAGTGGGGGGGATGGGATCTCTGGTGGGACGGGGAGTGGGAGCATTACAGTCATAACAGGGAGGGGTAGGTATGGCGGGAGCAGAGGGGTAGGCTGCTCTCAGGGAACGAGAATTCACTGTCTTCAAGCGATTCCTTGTTCTGGCCCCTCTGGTTTGGTTCCATCTAGCTCAGCCCAAGTACCTGGTAACCAGGGCTGTCAGGACCCTGGGCTCAAACTGCTGCTGTTGAATGCCAGGTCGATTACGAACAAGGCCCCCCTTGTATGGGATCTTGTATGGGCTTTAGATTGAATTGTGCCTTTGCGGCCTCTCCGTGGCAGCAGATCTGGGAGATGAAACGCCACAAGAGACGCCTAGAGCGACGATGGAGATCCAGTAAAGTTGAATCTGACCGGACACTACTAAAAACTTTTATTAAGTCTTATTTAGTGGCGATACGGGCGGCAAAATGTGCGCATTTTTCCGCTCTTATTGCATCTGCCGATTCTCACCCAGCCGCCCTGTTTACGGTGACTCACTCCCTTCTTGCTAAGAGGGAAGTTGAAGAACCCCTACAGGGCAGAGCTGAGGAATTTGTTCAGTTTCTGGCGGATAAAGTCACTCAGATTCGGACAGACCTGGACTCCGTTTGGACAGGGCAAGCCGAGATGACAGGGGCGAGTCTTAGTCCTGTTGTATGGGATGAATTTGAGCCTATCACTCCTGATGATGTTGACAAGGCCATAGGAGCGATGAGTGCCTCCACTTGTTTATTGGACCAGTGCCCCTCCTGGTTGGTCTCCGCCAGCAGGGAGGTGTCACACGGCTGGCTCCAGGATCTTGTGATCGCATCTTTGAGAGAGGGATCCATCCCACAGCCCTAAAAAGCTGCGGTGGTGAGGCCCCTCCTCAAGAAACCTTCCCTAGACCCAGCGGATTTAAAGAACTTCCGTCCTGTCTCCAACCTTCCCTTCGTGGGTAAGGTTGTTGAGAAAGTGGCGTCGCTCCAACTATGGCTATTGGAGGACACTGATTATCTAGATTCCTTTCAGTCGGGTTTCAGGTGCAGCTACAGCACGGAAACTGCTTTGGTCACCCTGATTGATGATCTCTGGCGAGCCCGGGATGGAGGTCATTCCTCCATCCTGGTGTTACTTGACTTCTCAGTGGCTTTTGATACCATTGACCATGGTATCCTTCTGTGTTGACTCGGAGAGATGGGAGTGGGAGGCACCGTTTTACGGTGGTTCTCTTCCTACCTCTCCGATAGGACGCAGTCGGTGTTGACAGCAGGGCAGAGGTCATCCCCTAGGCCCCTGATTTGCGGGGTGCCTCGGGGTTCGGTCCTCTCACCTATTCTGTTTAACATTTACATGAAACCTCTGGCTGAGATAATCCGACGACACGGGGTGAGGTATCAGCAATACGCTGATGATACCCAGTTGTACATCTCCACCCCGTCTCAGTTCAGGGAAGCAGTTGATGTAATGTGCCGGTTCCTGGATGATATTAGGGTCTGGATGGGAATGAATAGGCTCAAGCTCAATCCCGACAAGACTGAGTGGCTATGGATATTGCCCCCCAGGGATTATGTTGACTTTCCCTCCTTAGTTCTTGGGGGAGAAAAATTGACTCCCTCGGAATGAGTTCGCAATTTGGGTGTTCTCCTAGATCCACAGCTAAAATTGGAGCAACATCTTTCAGCTGTGGCTAGGGGGACCTTTGCACAGGTCCATCTTGTGCACCAATTGCGACCTTACTTGGAGAGGGAGGCTTTACTCACAGTCACTCATGCCCTTGTCACCTCATGGCTGGACTACTGTAACGCGCTCTACATGGGGCTACCCCTAAAGAGCATTCGGAGACTACAATTGGTGCAAAATGCAGCTGCGCAAGCTATGGTGGGTGTTCCGAGATACACCCACGTAACACCTATTTTCCGCCAGCTGCATTGGTTGCCCATTAGTCTCTGGATGCAATTTAAGGTGTTGACTTTGACCTTTAAAGCCCTACATGGCTCAGGGCCGGGTTACCTCTGGAACCGCATCCTACCACACACCTCCCTTCGACCAGTCGGGTCCCACAGAGTTGGTCTCCTCCAGGTCCCATCAGCCAAACAATACCGGTTGGTGGGACCATGGGGGAGATCAGCGCTCCAATAGTTACCTGAAGGGATTTCCCTTCCTCTGCCATGCTTCTGGGGACTGATCGAGGGAGCAATATTCGCCATGTGCGAATCACATTAATTGCGGCTCGGCGGCTGAACTCCATTTGTGCTGGCGGCCATTGGAATGCTATGATCTGCCTGTTGCTAGGTAGATCTCCTTATTACTTGCTGTGTGCCGGTGGCCATTTTTGATTGCCTGTCTCTAGGCAGATGTCATCACAGTTTCTTCAGTGCCGGCGACTATTTTGTCTGGCCACAGATCGGGTCTTCTGATATAGTTTGTGCCGGTGGCCATTTTAAACGGCCACAAACCTCCCGTTCACCATTTTGCCTGCTAATTTGCTATCGCACGGCTGTGTCTTTGATTGCTGAGGTTCTACGTCTCTGCTGAACTGATAAGGCATTATTATTCTTATAACGTGGCCAGGGTGAGTGCTTTTCCCGGGGATCCGCTGGACTTATTTACCATCTTTTCACCCGGCCTCAGTTGGAGTCCCAGCCTCAAGGGTATACTCCTGCCTCGCCCCTTATTCTAAGGGGCCTCACTGCCTCTAATATGGCTGGCAAGACTGATAATCCAGCAGAGGAGGAGCCATCCACATTAGTCCATATTTTGAAGTTGCTGTATCATAAACTGCCATTTTACGTTATCAAATGCCTTCTGTGCATCCAAAAACATTAAAGCTACTTGCTTTCCAGGATGTTGTTCATAGTATTCTAAAGTATTTAAAATCGTTCGCATATTATCTCTAATCTATCATTTTGGAAGAAATCCATTTTGATCTGTATGTATAAAGTCACTAAGAAATCTTTTAAGTCTATTCGCTATTATCGAAGAAATATTTTATAGTCTGCATTCAATAAGGAAATTGGTCTGTAGTTTTTAATCTTTTGTGAATCAGTCTCCACTTTCTGAATCAAAGTTATATAAGTTTCTGTCCAGGAATCCCTTATCTTGGCTTCCAAAATTAACTCATTGTAAAGCTCCAACATTACAATTCCTAATGTTCCTTCAAATGTTTTATAATCTTCCGCTGGTAATCCATCTGGCCCAGGTAACTGCCATTTCCCTGCCTTTTAACTGCTTCGGTTAATTTCATCATTGTTATTTTTTCCTCTAACAAATTTCTATATTTTTCTGATATTTTAGGTAATTTCATTTCTTCCAAATATTGCTCTATATTCTTATTCTCAATTTTTTCCTGTTTGTATAAGTCTCTGTAATATGCCCATGCTATCTTCTTCTTTTCCTCCTCTTGATATTGTATTTCTTCATCATCATCTTCCAATTGTTTAATCCATTTTCTTTCTTTCTCTTTCTTCATCTTGTAAGCTAACCATCTTCCTGGTTTGGTTGCATGTTCAAAAAAAATTGTTTTGATATTTTTAACTTTTTTATTAAAAAGTTTTATAAGTAGTACAAACACTTTTCCCCACCCCTTCCCCCCTCCCTCCCCCCTTGCCCTCCCCCCATCTCCCCCACCCCCTCCCTAGACTTCCCAGAACAAACACAGGGTATAGTATTTATAAACATAAAACTAAAATATGCTAACAAATTATTGACTTCAAAATCTCTCTAAATCTTTAACTCCTTATAGCTCGAAACCCTTTAAACTTAAACTAAGAGTTAAAAATGCTTCATTCATAAGCTATTTGAATCTTCTTGGTCTAGTACTTGTTTTGAGTATAGTCAATCCATCTTCTCCATTCCAATATATATCTTTCGTTTGAGTGATCTTTAAGATATGATGAAATTTTTGCCATCTCTGCCAGATGCACGACTTTTAGTGTCCATTCCTCGATAGTAGTGGGTCTTCCTTCTTCCAATACTGTGCCACCAGCAACATGGCAGCTGTTATTAAATTCAAAACCAACTTAGTCTCTATTACAGTATAGTCCGTAATTATTCTCAGCAAAAAAACCCTGTGGTATAAATTTAATCTTTTTCTTTAAAATGTTTTGAATAATCCACCATATTTTTATCCAAAAAGCCTTAATTTTTTTACATGCCCACCATATATGGAAATACGAGCATCTTCACACTCGCATCGCCAAAACTTGGGTTGTAAGTTTGGATACATACAGGCTAGTTTTTTTGGATCTAAATGCCATCTATAAACCATTTTATAATAGTTCTCTCTTAAGTTTTGAGCTTGCGTAAATCTTACATTTCTAACCCATATCTTTTCCCATGTTTCCATCATTATAAGTTCTCCAATATTTTGTGCCCATTTTATCATACAGTCCTTAACTAGCTCTGTTTCTGAATCTATTTCCACTAGTACATTATACAACCTTTTTATATGCATTTGACTTTTGTCTCTTATTTGTTTTATCAAATTCTCATCCTGCTGCAAAATACCAGTTTTTTTATCTTCTCTCCATCTGGCCTGCAGCTGCCCATATTGAAACCAAGTTCTAATTACTCCTTCTTCTCTGAATTGCTCCGTAGATTTTAATTGTAATCTAATTCCTTCTTCATAAATATTGGTGAACCTATAATGATGGAAACATGGGAGAATATATGGGTTAGAAATGTGAAATTTACACAAGCTCAAAATTTAAGAGATAATTTTTATAAAATGTTTTATAGATGGCATTTTGATCCAAAAAAACTAGCCGGTATGTATCCAAATTTACAACCTAAATGTTGGAGATGTAAATGTGAAGATGCAACTTATTTTCATATTTGGTGGTCTTGTAAGAAAATTAAGGCTTTTTGGATAAAAATATGGTGGATTATTCAGAATATTTTGAAGAAAAAAATTAAGTTTACACCACAGTTTTTTTTGCTGGGAATAACTACAGACTGTACTGTAATAGAGACTAAGCTGATCTTGAACTTGATAACGGCTGCCAGATTGTTGGTAGCACAATACTGGAAGAAAGAGGATATACCTACTACTGAGGAATGGACATCTAAAGTTACACACCTGGCAGAGATGGCAAGAATTTCATCATACTTAAAAGATCATTCAAATGAAAGATACAAGTTGGAGTGGAATAGATGGACTGATTATATTCAAAAAAAGTATCAGATTAAGAAGATATATATATATAGTTTAACAATGATATATGGTTAGAATTTTAGAATGATTTAATAGATTTTAGACAAAGTGGAGTTTTCTTAGGGGGGGGAAGTGTATACACATATAACAGAAATTAATGTTTTTTTTTAGTATATTTTAGCTTATGGTTATTTGAAGATTATATCCTGTGTTCTTTCTGGGAAGTCGGGGTGGGTGAGGGAGGGGGATGGGAGGAAGGGGGGGGGAATGTAAATTTTTTTTTTGTACTTTGTACTAATAAAACTTTTTCAATAAAAAAAAAAGAAGAAGTTCTTTGTATGTAGTCTTATCGTGCTTTTGCTCCAAGTTTATATTTTCTGTCGCGTGTCTGGGTATTGCCCATATTGGTAATTTATCATTTAGTTTATATTGATACTTTTTCCAGACACGCAATAGAACATTTCTTAATATATGACTTTTAAAAGCCTTATCTACTTTCTTATCATACAATAAATAGGCATGCCAGCCATAGACCAGACCATATCCTTCAATATTTAATATCCTTTACTCCGTTAAATTAATCCAATCTGTAATTGCTGAGAGGGCAGCGGCATTGTAATACAATTTTAAATTGGGCATTCTAAGACCTCCTCTTTTTCGTGTATCTTGCATTATCTTCTGGTTTACTCCCTGCCCAAACAAATTTATTTATGCCCTTCTGCCATTCCTTCAGATTTTCATCTTTTTTAAGTATAGGTATCATTTGAAAAAGAAATAAAAACCTTGGTAACACATTCATTTTTACTGCAGCTATCCTACCCAGCAAAAACAATTGTAGTTTTTCCCAATTTTCCACCTCTTTCTGTATTTTTTGCCATAGTGGTTCATAGTTATATTGGTATAATTTCATATTTGTAGTCATAATATAAACCCCTAAATATTTGACCTTCTTAACTATCTCAAACCCCGTTACCCTTTCTATCTCTTCTTCTTGGCTTCTGGTCATATTTTTAACTATTATTTTTGTTTTAGCTGTATTTATTTTAAAATGAGATACTTGTCCATATAGGTTAATTATATCCATCAGGGCTGTAATCGATTGTACTGGTTGGGCTAAGGTAACAACCAGGTCATCCACAAATGCTTGAAGCTTATACTCATGCTGTCTCATTTTAATTCCCTTTATTGTATCCAACCCCCGTATTTTATTGAGTAAAATTTCCAACGTCAAAATAAACAGTAATGGCGACAAGGGACAACCTTGCCTTGTTCCTTTTTCTATATTAAAAATATCTGTTAAACCACCATTGATTATTATTTGCGCTGTTTGTTTTTGGTATATTGCCTTAATAGATTGTATAAAATGTTCTCCAAGTTGCATCCTTTCTATTAATTTTAATAAAAATTGCCAGTTCAATCTATCAAAAGCTTTCTCTGCATCCAGAAATACTAGCACTGCGGGAACCTGGTTGTTCCTTCCCAAATACTCTATTAAGTTAACAATTTGCCTTACATTACTCTTCATTTGTCTACCATTTAAGAAACCAGTTTGATCATGATGAATTGTTTGCTGCATAACTATCATTAATCTATTTGCTAATATTTTAGCAAAAATCTTGTAGTCTATATTTAAGAGTGAAATTGGCCTATAATTTTTAGGGTCTGTATGATCTTGACCCTCTTTTGGGATCAGGGAAATGAAAGCTGTCTTCCAAGTTGGAGGTACCTCTCCTCCCTGTTGTATATTATTAAATAATTCCTTCAGTGGTCCCACCATTTCCTCCTGTAGGTTTTTATAATAAACAGCTGTCAAACCATCCATCCCTGGAACTTTGCCCACTTTCAACTGCTTAATTGCCAACAAAATTTCCTCAGAGGTTATCAATTGAGTTAAATTATCCCTCTGCTCTTTAGAGGTTATGTAAATATTCTCTTTCTGCAAATATCTATCTATATCCTTAACTTGGACTTTATCACCAGAATACAACCCTGAATAAAACTCTAAAAAAATTTTTTTAATTAATTCTTGCTCATAAACCTCTTTACCCTTATATTTTATTTTCTCAATAATCCTTGATTTCTGCTTTTTTCTTAACGTATATGCTAACCACCTGCCTGGATTATTAGCATTACAAAAAGTATTATGTTTAGCATATTGTAAATTGGTTGCCACTTGATCTGCTATTAACATATTAAATTGACCTTTCAGTAAATTAATTGCCTCCTTAATTTTCCTATCTGTTGGATTAGCTATTAACGCTCGTTCCTGTTTTCTAATCTCTTCTTCCAATTCTTTTCTTTTCCCCCCTTTTTCTTTCTATATTTATTATTCAAATATATCAAAATACCTCGCATATATGCTTTACTTGCATCCCATACTATTTCCATCGATGTACCCTTTTGCATATTCATAACAAAAAATTATTTCATAATTTTTTTACACTCTTTTAAGTTTTCTTCATATCTAAACAGATTATCATTTAACCTCCAGGACCTCCTAGGCCAGTGATGGTGAACCTATGGCACGGGTGCCACAGGTGGCACGCGGAGCCATATCTGCCGGCATGCGAGCCGTTGCCCTAGCTCAGCTCCAGTGCGCATGTGCGTGTCCGCCAGCTGATTTTTGGCTCACGCGGAGGCTCTGGGAGGGCGATTTCAGCCTCCGGAGGGCCTCCAGGGTGGCAGGGGGAGTGTTTTCGCCCTCCCTAAGCTCCAAGAAAGCCTCTGGAGCCTGGGGAGGGTGAAAAATGGGCCCACCGGGCCCATTGGAAGTCGGGAAACAGGGAAGTCGGGAGGGTCACACATGCATGTGCAGGTGGTGGGGCAAGTGAGGGGCTTTGAATTATGGGTGTGGGCATGCACGCGCGTGCAATAGCGCGCACGTGCACTATTTTGGCACCCGAGGAAAAAAAGGTTCGCCATCACTGTCCTAGGCCCTTTTCCATATTCCAATTCCAACCAGACTGGGCTATGGTCTGTCATTGTTCTTAAACAAATCTTCGTTTTCTTCACCCTAGAAAAAAGATAGTAATTAATATAAAATCAATCCTTGAAAAGGATTGATGTCTATCAGAAAAAAAGGTGAAATCTTTTTCTTCAGGGTTCCCAGTCGTCCATCATCTCCAAAAACAATTTAGGTAATCTTGCTTTTGTTACAACATTTTGCTTAGGACTCTTCTTATCCTTTTTCATATCCAGAACACCATTCCAGTCACCCAGAAGGATACAAGTTTTGTACCCCCATTGTATCAACTTTAAATGTAAAAGATTGTAAAATTTTTCCTGTTGTTGATTCGGGGCATATACCCCAATTACAAGTAATTTTTCTCCTTTAATTGAAAGTTCAATCGCTAAAAATCTTCCTTGATCATCAGCTTCAATTAATTTGGCAATTAAATCTCTTTTCAAATATATAACTATACCATTTTTCTTCTCTGGTGCTGCTGCTACATATTGTGTACCTAATCTTGAATTTGTCAAATATTTTTGATCTTGTGTCCTAATATGAGTCTCTTTACTTATTTATTTATTTATTTTGTTATTCTTATATGCCGCCCAACTCCCGAGGGACTCAGGGCAGCGTACAACAGGAGAAATACAAGAATAATCAAAAATTATAAAGAGTTAAAAAGAAGTACAAAATTTAAAACAGTTATTTAAAAACAACAACATCCATTCAGCATATACATACTTGGGGGGTAGGCTCAGATGGAATTAAGCTGTCCCCCTCACCTGCAGGAAAAGCCATGTCTTCACGGCTTTTCGGAAGGCCAGCAGAGTAGGGATGGTCCGGGTCTCTGGGGGTAGTTGGTTCCAGAGCACGGGGCCAGCCACAGAGAAGGCTCTCCCCCTAGGGCCCGCCAGCCGGCATTGCTTGGCCGACGGGACCTGGAGGAGGCCAACTCTGTGGGCCCTAACCGGTCGGAGGGAAGTATGAGGCAGAATGCGGTCCCGAAGATATCCTGGTCCTAAGCCATGAAGGGCTTTAAAAATGGTGATCAACACCTTGAATTGGACCCGGAGACCGATGGGCAACCAATGCAGCTGGCGGAGTATAGGTGTCATGTGGGTGTACCTTGGCACATCCACCACAGCACGCGCAGCCGCATTTTGCACCAGCTGAAGTCTCCGGATACTCTTCAAGGGTAGCCCCATGTAGAGCGCATTGCAGTAGTCCAAACGCGAGGTGACAAGGGCATGAGTGACCGTGAGTAGAGCCTCCTTCTCCAAGTATGGCCGCAACTGGTGCACTAGGTGAACCTGTGCAAAGGCCCCCCTAGCCACAGCAGAAAGATGGTGGTCCAATTTTAGCTGTGGATCTAGGAGGACCCCCAAGTTGCGGACCTGGTCTGAGGGGGTCAATTTCGCACCCTCAAAGACCAAGGAGGGATAGTTGTTTTTAACGACTGCGGTACGGATCCCTCCCTCAAAGAAGCAGTGATCACCGCCTGGATCCAGCCGCATGCCACCGCCCTGCTGGCCGAAACCAGCCAGGAGGGGCACGGGTCCAATAAACAGGTGGAGGTACCCATCGCTCCCACAGCCCTGTCCACATCCTCGGGAGAAACAGGCCCAAACTCCTCCCACAAAGATGGACTAGGACTGGCCCCTGTCAACTCTATGGACTCTGCCCTGCCAGAGTCCAAGTCCGACCGAATCTGAGTGACTTTATCCGACAGAAACTCAGCAAATTCCTCAGCTCTGCCTTGCAAGTGTTCCTCACTCCCCCCTTTTCCAAGGAGGGAGCGAGTCACCCTAAACAAGGCGGCTGGGCGAGAATCTGCGGACGCAATAAGAGCGGAAAGATAGGATCGTCTTGCCGCCCTTATCGCCACTAAATAAGATCTGATGTAAATTCTTAATAGTGTTCGGTCAGACTCGGCCTTCTTGGTCCTCCAGCGGCGCTCCAGACGTCTCTTCTGGCGTTTCATCTCCCGGAGCTCCTCGGTAAACCAGGGAGCTTTCCGGGATCCACTGCCACGGAGAGGTCGCTTAGGCGCAATTCGGTCTAGGGCCCCTGATGCTGCGGTGTTCCAAGCAGCCACCAGGGAGTCAGCCGAATTGTGTATCAGGGTTTCAGGTATTTCCCCAAGTTCCCTCTGGAATCCTTCCGGCTCCATTAGGCGCCTGGGGCGGAACCACCTAGTCGGTCCCGCCTCCCTGCGGGGGAGGAATGGGGTCGTGAAATCCAGCCTCAGTAGAAAATGATCTGACCATGACAGAGGGGTGATGACTATGTCCCTTATCTTCAGATCATCTCTCCACTGCCCCGAGAGAAATACTAGGTCAAGCGTGTGACCACCCTCATGAGTCTTTCTTCATCTTGTAAGCTAACCATCTTCCTGGTTTGGTTGCATGTTCAAAAAAAATTTGTTTTGATATTTTTAACTTTCTTGTCACATCTTCGTTTTCCATCATATTCAATTTATGTTTCTTCAAGTCCATCATTGTTTTAATCTTCTAATTTTGAATATCTATTTGAAGCTGCTTCTCTAATTCTTTGTGTTCTTCCAATTTCTTCTTAACATCTCTTCTTTGCTTATTCCTTTTACTCATATATGTCATAACTAATCCTCCTAAATATGCTTTAGCCGTATCCCATACAATTTGTAATGAAATACCCCTTTTTCTATTTTCTTTTTTAAAAAATCCATTTCTTTTTCTATAAATTGTTGAAATTCTTTTTCTTGTAATATTTCTTGATTTAAAGTCCATCTAGTTCTTTTCCTTCTTCCTTTCCAACTAGTCATTATTGGATTATGATCAGCCCAAATTCCAGTTTCAATATTTATATGTTGTATATCATGTAATAAATCCAAAGACATCCATAGCATATCTATTCTTGACCACGACATATGTCTAGAAGAGTAAAATGTAAATTGTTTTTCCCTTGGAAATTTCTCCACACATCAAATATATTTAGTTCATCTGCCATGGTGAAAAAAGATTTCGGCAATTTTTTCCTTTGTCTCTTATTCTTTTTTGTCGTTTTATAATCCAAATCAGTCTCTACAATAGCATTAAAGTCTCCCATCATACAAATGTTTCCATAGTCTAATTCATTTATTTTTTTATGTAATTTTGAGTGGAATTTGTCTTGACTTTCATTCGGTGCATGAATTGCAACTAATAATATCTTTTTATTATTCATAAATATTTCTACCATCAGTATTCTTCCATCTTCATCTGTATATATACATTTTGAATTTTTTTTTGTATATATAATACCACACCTTTTTTGCTTTGACCTAATGTCAAATACAAATCTCACAATCTTGCATATTCTAATAATTTCTTATTTTGTCTTCTGATATGTACTTCTTGTAAACATATAATGTCCATATTTAACTTCTTCAATTTATTGAATATTCTTTTTCTTTTTATAGCGGAATTCAATCCATTTATATTCATTGAAATCATCTTAATCTCCTCTTCCATGATTTTTCTTTTTTACTTTAATGCCTTGGCCTATCTAGTTACCCTTTGCTCTTTTACTTCCAGTGCCGTTGCTCCCTCCAATTCTTTCTCCTATATCTCTTCCTCTTGTTGAATTGTTTGTTGTTGTAGCATCTCATCTATTGCCTCTTTTTGTAGCCTCACATCTCTCTCTTTCTTATTCCTTCCTCGCTTTGTACAAAATGTTGTCTGTAGAATATTTTGGCTTTGTCAACTGTACCAGTCTAAATCTCTGTTCATGCCACTCCACCATTATCCCTTCCGGTATCAGCCATCTAAAATTAACTCCTTCGTCAAGAACTGGTACTCTCTTCTTAAATCTCTAACTCTTCTGGGAACTTGCTTCAATGCTACAATCTTCTTCTCTTTATATTTAATAGTAGCATTTCTTAATTTTTGTAGAAGTTCTGTTCTCAGTGCCTTCTTAGTAAATCTTATATCAGTGGTTCCCAGCCTTTCTAATGCCGCGACCCCTTAATATAGTTCCTCATGTTGTGGTGACCCCCAACCATAAAATTATTTTCGTTGCCACTTCATAACTCTAATTTTGCTACTGTTATGAATCGTAATGTAAATATCTAATATGTGGGATGTATTTTCATTGTTACAAATTGAACATAAAGTATAGTGATTAATCACAAAAACAATATGTAATTATATATTGTAAAATATTTATTTCTAATTACAAATAAATGAAATTTCCTTCCTTCCTTCCTTTCCATCCATCCTTCCCTTTCCACTCACTCACCCACCCATCCTTCCTTCCCTTCCCATCCTTCCTTCCTTCTCTTTCCATGCTTCTCCTTCCTTCTTTCCTTTCCTTTCCACCCACCCACCCATCCTTTCTTCCCTTCCCATCCTTCCTTCCTTCTCTTTCCATCTTTCTCCTTCCTTCCTTCCTTCCTTCCTTCCTTCCTTCCTTCCTTCCTTCCTTCCTTCCTTCCTTTCCATCCATCCATCCCTTTCCACTCACTCACCCACTCACCCACCCTTCCCATCCTTCCTTCCTTCTCTTTCCATGCTTCTCCTTCCTTCCTTCTTTCCTTTCCACCCACCCACCCATCCTTTCTTCCCTTCCCTTCCCATCCTTCCTTCCTTCTCTTTCCATCTTTCTCCTTCCTTCCTTCCTTCCTTCCTTCCTTCTGCGGCTTCTCCCCATCTCCTCCCTCCATTCACACATACGACACACATTTCCTAGCCCTCCACCCCTGCCCCACCCCTTCCACTTTCCCCACTCCATGATCAAACCTGGGATCGCGCGAGGGATGCGGAGTGAGCTCGGGCTGGCTCGGCGGCTACTTGCCTCGCAAATCTCGCCTCACCGCGCCTCCATCACACACACACACCCCACAGCCGCCTCCCTTTCGGGCCCTTTCAAGAGTGGAGAAGAGAAAGAGGAGGAGATCAGACTACCTGCACTCTTTTTCTTCATTATCCCTAATCCAAGTTCTCTGATCCACAAATCCTAGGTTCCCTTCTCATCTCTCTTCATATAATAAACCCATTTCCTCTATTCAACATTTTATTACAACCATTTTTCTGCCCTTTGCCTTCCATCCTCTCTTTATTTCCTGCTCCTCTCAAGCTTTATTTCCTCCCCCCTCAATAAACACCCCCCTGGAAGCTTCTCAGTTCCCCCCCACCAGCATTCATCCTCCTACCGATTCAATCCACCTCCTTTCTTTCCTTCTCCTACCCTCGGGATTCCTTCGTTTACCTGCTCCACGTGAAGGAAATTTGGCTGCCTGCCTTTTAAAAGCGTCACCTCGGCTAATTTTCCCTCGCCTCTCCCTCCGCGAGTCATACCTACGATCTCCGTAGGAGCTAGGTTCCCCCCCCCTAAATTACTGTACTTCGGCAAGGCTCATTTCCACAGATGAAAGGCGTTTTAAAACCATTACTCTCGCAACCCCTATGTCCCTTGCAGCGAGGAAAACTCGACTGCTGCTGCCTCCTCAGAGAGAGAGCGGGGGAGGGATGGTGCCATTGTCTGCCTTCAGCTTTGCCAAAGCCAGCTGCTTTGGCTTTGCGCCCCCACCCCACCCCCTCTCTTCGGCCTCGCTGCTCCTCACTCTCACGCAAGGAGGAGGTGGCAGCAGCTTCGCGTGTGCGAGTGCAGCCCGGCTCCCTTTCTTGGTGCTCTCTGTGTCTCAGTAGGAGAAAAGGTCGTAGTAATAGCGCTGCTCGGTTTCACTCAGCATTAAACCCTCCATCTTACACCGGCCCTGCCCTGCCCTGCCCTGGGGATCGATCCTACAATGGGGTGGAGTGAAGGAGGGAGCCGGGGCTGTGCTCACACACACGAAGCCGCTGCCACTGCCTCCTCACGCCAGTAGCGGCTGGGGAGGAGGGGGGAAGGAGGCCTTCTGCAAAAAAAGGAACAAGAGCGCCGCCTCGGCTGTCAATTGTTGATTTCAAACCTGCCCTCCCGACAAGAGTTGCGGAGGAAGGTTCCAATCCAGAGCAAGCCCGATGTCAGGGGGAGGAGGGGACGTGTCTGCGCGTGCAAAGCAGAAAAATAAAAGCGCACAGCACTGAGTTAGTCAAAGTCTCTTAATAAAGTTTCTGTATGTTTCTCTTCTGTGCCTTTGCCCACGCCCATTTCCCCTCCCTCGGGCACTCTGGGGTAGGCACGTGCAACTAAGGGGCGGATAGATTTAATTCCGCTGCCGGAAAAGGAGGAGGATTAAAAAAAAGGGCTGTCCGAGATCTCGCGCACAAGACCTGATGCGAAGCTGAGACAAGGTTTAGCTCTTCTCTCCGCTTTCTCATATGACAAAAGTGTTGGGGAAGGTCGGGGAGTGAGAGAGAAAGAGAGAGAGAGGCGGCTAACACTGCCCTCTAATGGTCTGGAGGTCTACTACAGTGTTTGGTTCCTAACACCGTGGGAAGTTTCTCTTTTCCGATAGTGTTAGGCGACCCCTGGGAAATGGTCATTCGACCCCCAAAGGGGTCGCGACCCCTAGGTTGGGAACCGCTGTCTTATATGAACTTCTCTCAGTAACTTATTTTTCATTGTATATCCGGTGTGAACTCTATATATTTCATCAATATCATTCAGTATCTTTTCTTTGCTTTCCTCCATTACTTTTGCCAACATTTCTGCCATTATCTTGGCCAAGTTTTCTCCCCTCTCTTCCACAATGTTTTGGAACCATAAATAATATTCAGACCTATCCATCTCGAGGGTTATGATTGTTCTTTCCTATCTTTTATCAGATTCTGTCAATCATCCATTTCCTCCATTTTCTTCTCATTCACTTCAACTTTCCCTTCAATTTTCTGCAGACGTTGTTCATTTTTTCCTGTCAAGCCCTTCACTTCTTTCAAACCCTCTTCCACCTTACCCATAGTTTTTTCCATCTTGCCAATGCTTTCTTTGACACCATCAATACTCTCTTTAAAACTTTCGTTAAGATCTTAATAGCATTTTATAGCAATAGCATTTTACTTATATACCGCTTCATAGTGCTTTACAGCCCTCTCTAAGCGGTTTACAGAGTTCAGCATATTGCCCCCAACAATCTGGGTCCTCATTTTACCGACCTCGGAAGGATGGAAGGCTGAGTCAACCTTGAGCCTAGTGAGATTTGAACAGCTGAACTGTTGAACTAGCAGTCAGCCTGCAATGGCTGCATTTAACCACTGCACCACTTTAGTTCTTAACGTAGGGCTTGGATCATGCTTTTTATTTCCGTCATGTTGGATTTATCTCCTTGTGCTGATGTGTCTGTCGTTTTCTGTCCTGGACTCTGTGCTGGTAATGAAGTTGCCGATGCAAAGTGTGATGGTATCCTCCTCATACTCATATTTCAAAAATTTTGTAATCCAATAAAAACAAAGCGGGGAGATCCAAAAAGAAAAATACAAACAAAGTATATTCCAATATAGAAAGCTAAAAAAGAAAAAGTTTTTTAAAAAGCCCAATTATAATCCAATAAAAATAAAACGTAGAGTTAAAAGAAAAATGAAGGCAAAATATATTCCAAGGTGAAAAGCTCAAAAAGAAAAAAGAAATTTAATTAATAAAACAACCCAACTGTAAAAAAGCTAAAGATATATATGAAAGAGCAAACAAAAATTCAAAATAAGGAGAAAGCCAATTCAAAAATAAAAAAGTAAACACAGTTCTCCAAGCCAAAAACACAAAATCTGTAGCCAACAATCCAAATACTCCAACAGTTCCAATAAAAGTTTTTTAAAAAAAGCAATAGAAAAGAAAAAGGCAAGAGCAGCGTTTCCAAAATCCAAAAAAGAGAGCTACAAAAAGGAAAAAGAAAAAGAAAAAAAATACTCCAAGGCCATAGAAAAAAGAAGACAGTTACACTATGAAATTACTCTTCAGGCTCTTCCTGCCTTCATCCTTTAAGCATGCTTCAAAGTTCAAAAGTACAAGAAAAATCTGTTCCCAAACAAAAAAAGAACAGGGACATTTCCAGCCAAAACAGCAACCAATCAGCAGATAAGTTCAATGTTGTCCATATATAACTCATTCCAAAGCAGATAAAAGGTTCTCAAACATAAAAGCAAACAATCTACAGCTGTGTTCCAAGGCTATAGTATACCAACATTGATCTCTAGATGGCAGTGCTTCATATAAAGTTCTCAATAGTCCAGCAAAATTTACTTAGAGAGAGCGGGGAAAAAGCTCCGAAGAGAAAACACAATGCAGCAAACAGAAAGCAGATTAATATTCCTTTCTTTTTAAAGCTTCAGAGGCACTTAACCCTCTGACATCATTTCCAAACTATCAATTGTTCTTCAATCCTTATAAAATCAAGTCCTTTTCTCCGTGTAATGCCTTCCCCGCAGCTAAAATCCGGAAGCAGCTAATAAAGCCACTTCCCTTTTCCACGACTCTTCAAAAACATTCTTGTTTGGTTTAAAGTCACAGTAAAAGCTATTCCTTCACTTTGTTCTCTTCCAGTTAGTAGTTTTTAAAAATTTCTCACCCAGATGACGTCTTTCTTCTTTCTTCCTGCTCCCAGCGTTGGCTGACAGGGCTAATGGCGACTCCGGTCGCCTCTAAACAGCTGACAGTCGGGAAGCTAATTGTGGCTGCCTGCAGGTTTGCGATACTCCCGTTGTCCACCACAGTGTGCTTCCCTTGTTCCCTGCTCCTCCAGAGCGGTTCTGACCCAAAAGAGGGTCTCCAATCAGCTGCAGTTCGGCGTTTCCCTCGGAGCTAACATGGGAAATGACCGTCTCGCCCTGACGCTGGCTCCACCCCCAGGTCATGGAATTTGAGGAGGTTTCCTTGGAAGGTATCCCAGCCCATGGGGCCATTCTTCACCAGGCTCCAATCCCATCCACTTCAAGGGCACCTGCTTCGGCAACCTTTACCCCCACAGTGGCAGGGCTCCATCTGGGGGCGGATGCCTGGCAACGTCTTCCGCCTAAGTTGTAGGACATGATCACCAATGCCTATTCACAGGGCATTGCTACAGGCCTACAACAAAGGTCTCCTTATCTGACAGTTCCTGCCCCTATGCAGGGAACTTGGTTGCAGGTTGACGACACCTACTCTTGCCACTCTTTTGAGCTCAGTGAGGCTTCTCTACATGGTGAAGGGAGTGTGACAGATGAAGAGTTGTCTGATGATGAAGGTCTGATTCCAGACCAGCCGGCTTTCACCGGGCTGTTTAAACCGGCCCTCTTCAAGACACTGCTTCAAAAGCCAAGCTCACAGCGAACCTGGTTGTAGCTGCCAAGTCTTCTGAACCCTCTGTGGGTATTGACCCTGCTGCTGGTTTGTTCTCTGAGCCTGAGAGAGAGGCTGAATTTCTCCCATCTTCAAAGCTCTTTATCAAGACCATCAAAAGATCTTGGAGCCATCCTTCCACCGCTCCTGGCCCGACCTTGGCAGAACGCAAGTTTATGGCTTCGGCCCAGAGATTGATGAACTGTTGCAGCTCCCCACGGTGGACACTCCCGTCACCAATTTAGTGTCTTCGGCCATTTTTCCATCAGAGGTGTCGGAGGGCCTTAAGCCTAACGACCGGAAGACCAAGTCTATGCTACGAAAGTCCCACCAAGCGGCTGCTTGGTCCTTGAGGGCAGCCACGGCTGCATCCTTCTTTAACCGCACCTCCATCATGTGGATTAGAGAGATGCAGTCTAGATTGGGTGCGGAGGATTCCTGGGCTCCGCCAGGATTTGAATAAGTTGTTGTTGGCGGCTGAGTTTTCTGCAGATGCGACACTCAATTCAGCCAAATTCACATCCTGTGCCATGGCAGCTACTGTCACATCTCGCTGCATGCTTTGGCTCCGCAATTGGCCAGTGGATGCGTGCTCTAAATGGTGCCTCGCTGCTGCCCCCTTTACGGGGAACCACTTATTTGGTGAATCCCTTGACTCTATTCTGGTGGAGGACAGAGAGAAACACAAGGTTCTTCCCAGAATACATAGACGGGCGGACAGACGCTCGGCTCCATTTTTTAGGAGGCAGCCCTTTCGGCCCGAGTCTCCCTTTGAAGGCCCCCAACCCCAGAGGTCGTACTACCTGGGGACTGACAGATCCACTGCCAGGGATAGGGGCAGACTATTTTCCCAGACAAGATGCCCCTTCAGGGAATCTGGGTCTCGGGGGTTTAGAAGATCTAAATGACTCCGGAGAGGCACTTCCCATTGGAGGCAGGCTTCAACAATTTGTTACCCAATGGGAGCTAACATCCTCAGATGCCTGGGCCTTGCAAACCATAAAATTCGGCCTCGCAATATAATTTGTTGCCCAGCCCCCCACCTTGTTTATCCAGTGTCCCATTTTCCCAGACAAGATGCCCCTTCAGGGAACCTGGGTCTCGGGAGTTTAGAAGATCTAAATGACTCCGGAGAGGCACTTCCCATTGGTGGCAGGCTTCAACAATTTGTTACCCAATGTGAGCTAACGTCCTCGGATGCCTGGGCCTTGCAAACCATAAAATTCGGCCTCGCAATATAATTTGTTGCTCAACCCCCCACCTTGTTTATCCAGTGTCCCATTTTGCCTGATGCCACCAAACGGGCGCTGATGGAATTAGAGATCCGCCATCTTCTCGATATTGCAGCCATAGAGAGGGTGCCCCCGGGCCAGGAGAGGCTAGGATTCTATTCTGTTCTCTTCCTAGTCCCCAAGAGCTTGGGGATGGAGGGCCATCCTCAATTTGAAGCAGCTCAATGTGTACGTCGCGTACAAGCGCTTCAAGATGCAATCCCTCAAGTCCATCAGGTACCGAGATTGGCTCACTTCCGTTGATCTCAAGGCAGCCTACCTCCATGTACCAGTACGTCCGTCACACCAGAGGTTTCTGAGGTTCTGTTTAGCTGATGCTCATTTTCAATATCGAGCCCTCCCATTTGGCCTTTCATTGGCGCCCAGGACCTTCACCAAATTACTCGATGTTGTGGCGGCATATGTCAGGGTACGTCCATTAAGTCTCCAATGCTACTTGGACAACATAATTATTCAATTAACATTGCCCCAGCGTGTACACGAGTACCTCCTGTACACCATTCAAACTTTGCAGGCACACGGCTTCTTGGTGAACTTTGCAAAGAGTCACCTGACTCCCACCACCTCGCTCCTGCATCTCGGTGCCATCATCAATACTGTGACCTGTGAGGTGTTCCTCTCTCTAGAGCATTGAGCCAGCATTATTTCCCTTGTGGAGACTGTTCATCAACAGCAACGGGTGCACTTATCCCTGCTTTCCCAACTGCTGGGCAAGTTCATCTCGTGCATCGATGTGGTACTGTGGGCGAGAATGCACACTCAGGCTCTTTAGCGGAGCCTCCTCCCATACCAACGGGCTACGACCAGCCACTCCAGTACGTTGGTCAGTGTGACTCCCGACGACCTTCGTTCGCTCAGCTGGTAGTCATCTCCAGCTCTTCAGAAGTGTTGCCTTTTCAAGGAACCCACTCGAGTAACTGTTACCACCGATGCCAGTTTGTTCAGGTGGGGAGCTGACACACGCTCTCGAATGACCCAGGGTCATTGGACACAGGCAGACTTAGTCAATGTCAACATCAATTTACTGGAGCTTTGGGCTGTGGCATTAGCCCTACAACACTTCGAGCCACTTCTGTTGAACTGTCATGTTCTCGTACTGATGGACAATGTGGCGACCCGGTCCCACATAAACTGTCAGGGGGGCACGAGATCGAGATGCCTCATGAGGGAGGCAGAAAGAATCAGACGGTGGGCAGAGTTACATGTGCAATCGCTCCGAGCGGAACACATATCGGGAGTCTCAAATCTACAGGCGGACTGGCTCAGTCATGCCACGATCGACCCGGCGGAGTGGCGCCTGCATCCGGCGCTCTTCGACACTCTGTCCATGATGTTCGGCCGGCCACTGGTGGACTTGTTCGCAACTCCCACCAACACACAGCTGCCAAGGTTCTACTCCAGATTTCCAATGCCCTCTGCAGTCCCTGCCCCCCCAGACTCTTGTACGCCTTGCCCCCTTCCTCTCATTCAGCAGGTGATTTGGAAGCTGATTTTGGAGAAGGCGGAAGTCCTGTTTGTCGCCCCCCCCATTGGCCCTGGTACCCTTGGTATGCGGATCTGGTGAAACTCTCGGTATCTCGTCCGTGGCGGATTCTTGACTCCAGAATCTCCCTCAGCCAGGGGCCTCTACTCCACCCAGAGCCTCACTGGTTACATCTGACCGTCTGGCACTTGAGGGGGACCTCCTGAGAGGGGACAACCTGCCAGCAGAGGTGATTGTCACCATTCAGGCATCTCGACAAGAATCTACTACACGCATCTACAATTCTACATGGTCGGCCTATTGTGCCTTTTGCCTCCAGTCTCACCTTGATCCGTTGTCTCCATCGATTCCTCAGATTTTGACCTTCTTGCAAGCGGGACTTAACTAAGGCCTGGCTCCCAACACTTTCCGTCGACAGGTTGTGGCCTTTTCCACGGTCATCAGACTCGACAATTTGCGTTCTCTCTATTATCACCTGAGCGTCCTCAGTTTCTTGAAGGATGCAGCCAATTTGAGACCCCAGGTCATCCATAGATACCCTTCTTGGGATCTCGCTTGTCCTGCAAGCGCTCACGTCTTCTCCGTTTGAACCTCTCCGAATGGTTTCACTTAGGTTCCTGTAATTCAAGATGGCCTTCCTGGTCGCCATCAGCTCAGCCAGGAGGGTTTCCGAATTGGCGCTTTCAGTGCGCGAGGATTTGTGTCACTTCCGTCTAGACAGAATCGTCCTCTGTCTGGATCCATCCTTCCTTCCAAAGGTGAACTGATTTCACCGGGCCTAGGAGGTGATTCTACCATACTTTTGTCCCAACCCACAACATCCATCAGAACGTCGTTGGCATAAATTGGACGTATGGACGGCCCTCCGGATTTATATCCGACGGACTGCTACGTTCTGGAGATCGGAAGCACTGTTTGTGGCATTTCAACCGGCCTCCATGGGTCGCTACCGGTTTTTGTGCACCTCCTTCTTTTGTTGGTCATTCTCTCTTCGTTTTGAAACTGACAAGATAAGAGCCAGTGGAACAGAAAGGGTGTGCTTCATTCTAAAAATAACTCAGTCAATCAACTTCCTGTTTTACCTCTGAAAAAAGAGGATCCTCCTCGTCCTCCACTGCTACGCTTGAAGAAGGTGCGGGAATCTTAATCCCTGCCGCTGCACGAGCCTTGAATAGCAATGACTTGAACAATGTGGGAGAAAAAAGCCCGGCTGTGGCCGGTTGTTCATTAGTTGTGCACTCATTATCTGATAATTTCAATTTGGAATCCCCTTCCTTCAATTCCTCTTCCTCTTCACTGGAATATTCAGGATTTGACTCCTCTGAAGAATCCTCAGAGCTACTGTGCCTTATAAATACCTTGCTTTGGCTGGGGCCTTCCCTTTCCCCTTGCGCTTGGACGTTCTGATTAAGGAATGTGAGGGACCTTAAGCTGGTGGAGATAGCCCTTTGAAGAGCTGACTCCATCCAATCCTTGAAGCCAGGTTAAAGGATGACTGAGGGTTTTCTGATGATGTGGAATTTTGTGTTGGACCTGATGAGTCCCGACCAGGTTGATCAGAGAGCACCTGATGGACTTCTAAACTTTCCTGCGTGTCAGAACCACCCCATAGGTTCTCTTCAGGCCTGACAATGTTAGTAACATCCAGTGCTAAGGTGTCCCCTGCCATCTCATCGCCCTGTTGCTCTGATGTCTCCCTATAGCTTTTCCCAGCCTCTGCCGCCTTTTGCGCTTTATCACAAATCCTTTGAAGGACTCTGTCCCTTCGCTTCTCAGATTGTTCCATTGCTTTGGAAATTCCTTTTCTGCTTCTGAGAGATCAGGGGGGTGACCTCTGTGGAGAAGAAGATAGCTCCCTCTCTGGTGATTCTTTTCTATACTACTTTCCTGCTCTGGAATTCATGGAATGTTCAGAGTCCATGCCCCTAGTGGCTGGAATGAGTCTGTTGGGAATTTACGGTCACCGCCCCCTCTTTGTTTGGAATGGCCGCCCCTTGGGCGGCCACGCGGTCAGGGACCAGGCATAATGGTCGACACTCAGATCTCCTGGATTCCCTTAGTCAGAGAATCCTGGGGAGGTACTTGACTCTCCCCCCCCCTTTCTTCTTCTCTCACTCCTTTGATCATTGGTGGCAGTGAGAGAGGGAGATCAGATGCCGTGAATAATTCAAGCGGCGCCCTGGGGTGCTGGCCTCAATCTGTGAAGAGCTAGTGGGGATTCCTGTACCCTACTGGCCCTAAGGAATGCGATCACGGGCAGCTGAACCATGTTCGAGTGGCGCCCAGGCGAGGAGCTCGGCTGTAGCATGGGCGAGGGAGGAGCTCCAGCTGTAGCGCGGTGAGGGAAAAAACAAGGCGAGGTAGCAGCGGGCCTTTTAAAATTTCTTCCTGAGCCATGGGCTGTAGCACAGTGTAGGGAGCTCGGCGAGGGAGCGTCCCAGCTGTAGCACGGTGAGGGAGCTCGGCGAGGGAGCGGCGGGCCTTTTAAAGTCCTTTTCCGGCTCTCCGGCTAATCTCAAGGGTTTCCCTGGAACAAAAAGGCACTCACGCCGCTAACTTTCTTCCCAGTATTATTATAAGGGCGGGGGCAGAGGGATGTTTGGCTGCCCAAAGGACGCCGAACTTGCCTGCCTTCCTGGATCTGTTCATTGCCAAAGCCCCGCTGGAGCCCCGAGAAGGTCTATCCTCGATCTTCTTCTAGAATTAAGTTCTTTTTTTTAAAGAATAGTAAATGATAGAAAGAAACGTTCAGGAGGGGAGTCCTACCACACCTTCCCTCTCGAAGGGTCGAGTCAGATCTGGGCAGGAAGAGGCGGATCCGTGCTGAATGCAAATTAATTGACTCGACCCTTGAGACGATTGGTCCAGGACAACCCTTTCTGAAGGCTGGTTCAACCCCAAGATGGAGAACACCAGGATAGAAATCAGGGACACTGTAAGCTCTAGTCCCACTTTAGGCATGTAAGCCAGTTGGGTGACTCTCAGTCAGTTATTCTCTCTTCGTCAGCTTATCCCAAAGGTGCTTTTTCAAGAGGCAACTGAACTTTCAGCTAACTTACCTCACTGAATTATTATTGTGGGAAAATAGGATGAAGAAGGACAATTAGATATGTTTTTAACCTTGAATTATTTATAAAAATAATAAACTTGGGATAAAAATCAATAAATGAAATAAAAAAATGAAATACATTTAGTGCTATAGTCAGAGAGAGTAAGCTGTCATTATCTGATTGCTTTTTTATGGCTTTTTTATGTCGGTGTCTAATAAAGTCCTATTTTATAAATTTTCAAACTGCTTACTGAGGATTAGCCTCTTTAAGAGCCATTTACTATCAAATTTGTCCACATTCAACAAACAATTATTTATTAGTAAAAGAGTTTCCTATTATACTGTAAATAGAAAGAACTGCTTTCTCATCCCAAGATAGTTGGTGGTGGTTTATCTAACAAAACAAAACCATCCTACTATCTCAATGAACCATCAATTTCTTGATGTGATGTGCCAGTGCCTGGATGACGTTAGGACCTGGATGGGGAGGAACAGACTCAGACTCAACCCCGACAAGACTGAGCGGCTCTGGATATTGCCTCTGAAGGACTATATCGATTGTCCCTCCTTGGTTCTTGAGGAAGAAAAATTAACTCCCTCAGAATGGGTTTGCAATTTGGGAGTCCTCCTAGATCCACAGCTAAAATTAGACCAACACCTTGCAGCTGTGGCTAGGGGGGCTTTTGCACAGGTTCGCCTGGTGCACCAATTGCGACCATACTTGGAGAAGGAGGCTCTACTCACGGTCACTCACGCCCTTGTCACCTCTCGACTGGACTACTGCAATGTGCTCTACATGAGGCTGCCCTTGAAGAATATTTGGAGACTTCAACTGGTGCAAAATGCAGCTGTGCGTTCTGTGGTGGGTGTTTCAAGGTACACCTACGTAACACCTATACTCTGCCAGCTGCATTGGCTGCCCATTGGTCTCTGGGTACAATTCAAGGTGCTGATCATCATCTTTAAAGCCCTACATGGCTTAGGACCAGGCTATCTCCAGGACCGCATTCTGCCGCATTCCTCCCTCCGACCGGTCAGGTCCCACAGAGTGGGTCTCCTCCAGGTCCCGTCAGCCAAACAATGCCGACTGGCGGGGCCTAGGGGGAGGGCCTTCTCTGTAAAGGCCCCTGCTCTCTGGAACTAACTTCCCCCAGAGATTTGAATCATCCCCACCTTGCTGGCCTTCTGAAAAGCCGTTAAGACATGGCTCTTCTTGCAGGCGGGGTGAGTTTGAGACAATTCTATATCTGATGTCTTCCCCATGTATGTATGGTGTGTGTATATGTATATATATATATATATATATATATATATATATATATATATATATATATATATATATATATATGTATATGTATATGTATATGTATATGTATATGTATATGTATATGTATATGTATATGTATATGTATATGTATATGTATATGTATATGTATATATGTATATATGTATATGTATATGTATATGTATATGTATATGTATATGTATATGTATATGTATATATGTATATATGTATATATGTATATATGTATATATGTATATATATGTATATGTATATGTATATGTATATGTATATGTATATATATATATATATATATATATATATATATATATATATATATATATATATATTTCTAATTGTTTTTAAGCTGTCTTTTAATGATTTGTTTGGAATTTTTTTTTATAAAATGTTGTACGCCACCCTGAGTCCTGAGGGAGTAGGGTGGCATAGAAAAACTGCCAAATAAAATAAATAAATACCTGAGTAAACGTCTGGCCTGTGCATGCGCAGAGGGTAAAAGAACTCAAATGGCGATGTCCCGGCAGGTGGGCGGAGCATTGTGCTGCCTTCGCGATCGGCTCTCCGATGACAGACAGGTAAAAGCGAACCGGGAGCATTTCACCGCTGGAGGATGCAATGCGCCACTTGTAATCATCCAATGCACCACGTTTGGCGCATGCGCCACGGTTTGGCCACCCCTTCATTAGCCATTACACCACACTGGCTATCATCTAAACATACTGTACGGATTTATAATTGTAAAGTCAATATGATAATAAGACCTGGACCTTCAAACTAGTTCAATTTTGATATTGCTGCAATCTTGTGACACTTTTTTCCTTTGGTAGGGTGAAGCAAGACTTGTGGCAAAGCGTGCAGCACGAGCTGAAGCACGGGAAATTAGGATGAAAGAACTTGAGAAGCAACAAAAGGAGGTATGTGACAGCTTCTTAATTGTCCCCATTATCTTGACTTCTGAAGTACAAGAATTTCTTGATATTTGGGATAAAATAGACAAATAATTATTGTAAGAGTCATACTTGGTGCCTATTGCAAGAATGTTATAAAATTATCTCTTTATCGTTGTCTATGTAAACATATGTTCACGCTCATTTGTAAAATACGTGTGATTGGGGGTTTTTTGGAAAAAAAAATAACAGCATGCATATTTAGAAGTAAAATGCACCTAGTTCTCCCTACTTGAGGACTTGACTTAACAGTCTATTAAGGAATGCAACAGATGAAAACTTGTTGATTATGTGCACAAAATTGGTGCAGGGATCTAGGTCAATGGAGATAATGTCTACTTGATAAGATAAAAGAAGATAACCTTTATTGTCATTTTTTTTTCTGTGAACACACTGGCACACATTAGAAATGAAATTCTGATGCTCACTCTCAAAACAAAATATATATCCATTCACAGATATGCATTCACATAAACATAAAAGTTCTCCTTGACTTTACCCGCATATTTTGTTCATTCATATGTTAATATTTGAATCTGTGAGCAGTATTTCCTTCCTTCTCTATTGGAATTTTCTGCCAAAACCAAAAGTCTTCCAACTGCTCACCTGTTTGCCCCTTCAACTCCTGCTTTGATGTCCTGACATCCTCAGCATATTTGGTCCTAGGCTTCTCCATAGTGGTGAATATAGCATCCAGGAATAGGTTAACTCCGTCTACCAGCTGATTGGACTGAGTCTGTCAAAGCTGTTTAGGTCCCGCCTCTGTTGCTATCCTTGCCAGCTTTATGATTCAGTCACTCAGCATGGACAGGCGTGCCTTCCATTCCTCCTTTGTGACTGTTTCAGTATTTCCTGGATGCTATATTCCTAGATACTTCAAATCGTGAGTTTTTGATGCCAAGCTGACTCCCTGATCATCAGTTGAGTCGCTGGCCAGAATCTCAGCAGCTGAGCTTTGGCTCACGCTGCCTGGGCTATTCCCTGCTCAGGATTCATAGCCTGACAGAAAAACTTTTTTAAACTTCGGCTTCAGCCTGTGGAGCGATTGTGCTTGGCTCGCAATAACATCGGATCAAGCCTAGCACAGAAGATACTTCCGATCTCAGCCCTTTCCATCAGCAGAGCCTAAAATAGCTGACAGCCTCAGTCCACTTTGAAGCCTCGCTTTCCAGTGCTACGAAACGGCTGTTGCGGCCGCCATTTTGGATGTAAACAACCAAAGCGACTGCCCTCAAATTCCACAGTATTGCTCGCCGGAGTGCATTTATTCAGTTGCTGACTGCCCGATACTCCAAAGGACCCTATCATCGGCTTTCTGCCTTTTTCCAATTGGGCTGTTTCCCCTAGTTAGGGGCTTAAAGCCTGGGCTGCCTGGGGAGAAGGTCCATTCCTCCCCTGATTAAAGGGATCGCTGTGTCCTGTTCTTGCCGAGAGGGAGAAAGGCCATTTACAACACTTCTCCTAATCAGCCGCTCTAGGGTTTCCTTGCTCCCTTACCAGTCTTGCAGTTATCTTGCACAGGAGAGGAGCTTCACGCTTCTTAGTGCCTTAGTGGCTTGCAGCCACGCCCCCACAAGAGCATGGCAGAGGCTTGCTCTGAGAGAGAGAGTGAACATTCTGGACTATGATAGGGGAGCTTCGCACTCCCGATTCCACAAGCCTCTTTTCCTCAGTGGTGGCAGCACCATCACAGCCCCTTTTGCTTTCTATAACCTAGCCAGGCCAGTGCCCGCCTCTGCCAATGGCATCTAGGGCTTCAAAATCCGCCAAGTCTGGCTCCAGCTCTGAAGACAAGAGTGATAGGAAAGAGGGAGGATCCAAAAGGACCTCCACCAATTCCTCCCATGAGGCCTCATCATCTGAGGGTCAAAGGCGGCCAGCAAAGACAAGTCTCGCCGCCACAAGACACTGAACAAGCTGTGTGAGAAGGCAACTACCAGTCAACAGACCAAGCAGGCTCATCTGCTAGACCCCGAGGCCGCTCTGTCTTGTCCTTCAGTGGCACTACCCATTAGGGCGCCTGAGACCACTGCCCCCTAATTGGACAACATTGTGCCTAATTCAGATGCTGATATCTGGGATCCATTCTTTGAAGGTGCTGTTCCTGCGGATCTCCCTCAGGTACCTCCTTCAAGGTCCAGGAGCGCACCAGAGGCCACCTTCACCCCCACGGCCATTGGTCTACGTTCCAATACTGACACTCAAGTCTTTCCGGAATCCATGCAGGCCACAATCACCGAGGCGATTAGACAGGGCATCTCAGCTGGCCTTCAACAGGCTTGACTGGACATTCCCTTTGCCCAAGCACCTCTAATTCCCTCAGTTCAACACGGATCCCTTCTTCCAGAGGATTCTGGCGATGCGCACCGGCAAGGATCACCTACTTCCTCCCGGAAAGACATGTCACAAATCTCGGAGGACAAAGGACCTCCGGATCTTGACCTATCTGACGACAGCATAGGACCAGACCAAGCACCATTCATGGGACTATTTCAAATTTCGCTCTTTAAGTCCTTTTGCGCAAGGTGAAGCATGCTGCTGGCATTACTACGTCGGCGCCAGAACCAGAATCACAATCAGAACAGGACCTGACTGACCCACTGTTCCTCGAATGCACATCAGAGGAAGAAATCATCCCTTCCCCAAGACTGTTCATTGACATCATTAAACGATAGTGGAATTCCCCTGGAGTGGGCCCTAATCCTTTAACATCGGACAAAAGGCTGTATAATGTAGCCCCTGATTTGGCTAAAGTCATCCATGTCCCCTCAATCGATCCACCGGTAACACACACCATCATCTATTCCAGGCGACCCATCTGAATCTTTACGTCTGGAGGATAGGTGTACCGAGCAATCTCTGCAGCGGGTGCACCAAGCAGCGGCCTGGGCCATTCGTGCCTCAACAACGGCGTCCTTTTTTACCTGGACTTCCTTCATCTGGCTCCGCCATTTACAGGAGAGGATCCCGGTGGCAGACGTTAGATTACGTCAGGACGTAAATAAACTCATTGCCACTGCACAGCTATCAGCAGATGCGGCCCTCAATGCTGCAAGTTTCGCCTCCAGATCCATTGGTTCCACAGTGGCAGCTAGGCATATGTTCTGGCTAAAGAATTGGCAAGCCAATGCACGCCACAAATGGCAACTGGCATCAACCCCATTCTCCGGGGGTAACCTATTTGGGGAGAGTCTGGAACCCCTCCTGGTCGAATCCAAGGACCGACGTAAAATCCTACCTCCCATTGCGAGATGGGCCGACTTTCGCCCATCACCTTATTTCCGCTGACCGTCCTTCCACCCAGTGGATTAAGGTGCAGGTTCCCTCAACTTGTTTTTTCCCATCCTGACTCTAACAACCTTTAAACATTGGGCAAGAATAACAATTATTTTACATAACAGTATAGAACTTCATTACATTAATTTTACTTAAACATATTTTATGTGGTCTATTTAAAATTAATGTGAATTGAGACAGTGAAGATGAACTTCTGTGAAAGTTATTTCTTAACAATTGTGTAGATGGTGTCTTTTCTGTTTCCCCTCCACTTTAATTAATCTTATTTGTTGTTACTGCTCTGATAGTAGAATCTTTGTATTATAGTTTTTTTAAATTTCATACGTCCACCCAGTTATAAACCGAGAAAGAATGGGCCAGAACTCTGTCAGTATGCCACCTGGTCTTGTTACCTTTCTGAGAGAAGTGTCTTAAAGGAAGATCTCTTCCCACAACAAAACCTAATCTTTCTGAAGCTTATCACTTAGTAATTGATCTGAGTCTAATAACCCAACTGGGATAGCCTGTACCAACTTAGCATCACAACAATCTCAAATATCATTTCTGTCAACCATTTCCGAATTCTTTTCCAGTAGATCCTGGAAATGATATCACAGAAAATAGAATTAAAACCAGAAACATTCCTCTTAGGCATTATGGATGATAAAATAAATAAAAATAACCAATATTTGATGATACATATTCTAACAGCGGCAAGGATTACTTATGCTCAAATGTGGAAAAAAGAAGTAGTTCCAACCAACTTAATGGTCATAAATAAAATATTTGAATGTGCCGAAATGAGCAGACTAACCACGCGAATAAAAGATAAAGAAGAAACAGATTTTTATAAAATTTGGAAAACCTTTTACAACTGGTTGAACTGTAAAAATACAACAAAATAGCAGGTTTTGTATAGCGAAGATGGATTATATTATTCGTGTTCTACTTTGTTGCCTTTTTCTTCGTTGTTTTTTTTCCCTAAGGATTGTTGTAAAACAAAAGAGATATATGTAGAGATATAAATAAATATATATATATATATATATAAAGATATTTAGAAAGATAAATGATACAATAAACTGCTTAATGTAAAATAGCTACACCTATGTGAGATGTTAAGTTTTGTTTTTTTCTGTGGGTTTTGTTAGTTTTGTACTGTGTGTACTTTAAAAAAAAATTGCATCTATTTTCATATATATATATTTGTATATATGCCATTATGTTCATATATGTTTTGTTTTTCATGTTCTATGTATTTTTAAATTTACTTAATAAAAATTATTTTTTTTAAAAAAAAATCTCAAATATCTAGGAAAAAGAGTTGAGAATTCCCTCTGATATATTAGGAAACTCTTTTTTTTTAATTTTTTTTCTCCATCATTTCATATACAATTCAATACACATGTACCTTAAAATATTACAATAAAAATACATATTTGTTCAATATAATCAATCATTCAAAAGTCAATATCTTATTCAAGACTTGCCTCATCAGTCATCAGTCTGTTCTACTTCATTCCAATACACTCCCCTCTCTCTATCTCCAACTTCTCCTCCTACTTTCTAACTCCTTCCCTCCTCCTCAACCAGTAGTGGGTTGCTACCGGTGCGGTCCACTCTATCGCACCGGTAGCAGCTGGCTGGTGACGTCACTGTCATGGCGTCACCGTCAGTTACAGGTCCCAGGTGGCCATCATCTTTTTTTTTTAAAAAAATCATTTTTTAAAAAAAATTCTTCTGCCCATGCGCGGCCTTACTGTTTGCACATTGCTGATTTGCTGGCCATAATTGCCCCGCCTCTCTCTCAGCGCCAAATATAAACCGCGCGCTCACCACGCGGTCTGTCCCTCGAGTCTTGTTGTTACTTGACTTCTAGGGGCTCTGTTTGCTGATACTGGCTACAGTGTCTGCATTCTGCTACTTTATTTACTCTTCCTGTCCTGCCGCGGCTCTTTAATGTAAGTAAAGTGCTGCTGTGTGCTGGGCTTGCTTGAGCCCTGGGGATAGCGTCCTCCTCCCCCTCCCTTCCCCTGCGCGGCGCAAGAATGGCGGCCCCCTCCCGGTAAGCATGGAGGGCTGAGGGCTGAGGAATGCCGCTTTGTGATGGGCTTGAGGCTGGGGAACGGACCAGCCAGGAGCAAACTATCGCTCCCCCCCCACGACACAAGGATGGCGGTCGCGGCCCCCTCCTGGAGCCCTGGGAATGCATTCCGTTGCATTCCCAGGGCTCCAGGAGACCGGGGCTATGTTATTTGCAAGTTGCAACTTGCAAAGTACCCCGCTGCTCTTGGGAGGCTTTTCTTGCCACCCGCCCCTCCCACCCCAGTGACCCCACCCCCCAGTTCCCGGCCTCACCTGGTAATTTCTGGTGTTCTGGGTACTGAAAATTCCGAGCCGGGGGAGCTCAAAAACGGCACCTCCCTTCGAAGGAAGAAGGAGCCTCTGTCGCTGTCTCTCGCGGGGCTGCAGCCACCTGACTGAGTTTCTGACCGTGGCCGGCAGGGAAGGAGAGCGCGAGCTACCGCTGCTGCTTTCGCCGCTGCGATATTTCTTCAGTGTTTGCGCATGGGAGGGCCTGCTGAGCAGAGGCACCCGGCGAGCGGGGTGAGAGGCGCGGGGATACCAGAAGTGGCGGCGTCAGCGGCAGCTCCTGCCCGCCTCTTGCCTTAAGCCGCCTCTGCTCCGCGGTCCCTCCTGCGCGCAAACACCGAAGAAATATCGCAGCGGCGAAAGCAGCAGCAACAGCGGTAGCACGCGCTCTCCTTCCCTGCCGGCGCCGCGGTCGGAAACTCAGTCAGGACGGTGGCTGCAGGCCTGCAACCCCGCGAGAGACAGCGCAAGAGTCTCCTTCTTCCTTCGGTCGGGGCAGCGCCGGCAGGGAAGGCGAAAGCAGCAGCAACAGCGGTAGCATGCGCTCTCCTTCCCTGCCGGCGCTGCGGTCGGAAACTCAGTCAGGACGGTGGCTGCAGGCCTGCAACCCCGCGAGAGACAGCGCAAGAGTCTCCTTCTTCCTTCGGTCAGGGCGGCGCCGGCAGGGAAGGCGAAAGCAGCAGCAACAGCGGTAGCATGCGCTCTCCTTCCCTGCCGGCACCGCGGTCGGAAACTCAGTCAGGATGGTGGCTGCAGGCCTGCAACCCCGCGAGAGACAGCGCAAGAGTCTCCTTCTTCCTTCGGTCGGGGCGGCGCCGGCAGGGAAGGCGAAAGCAGCAGCAACAGCTGTAGCACGCGCTCTCCTTCCCTGCCGGCGCCGCGGTCGGAAACTCAGTCAGGATGGTGGCTGCAGGCCTGCAACCCCGCGAGAGACAGCGCAAGAGTCTCCTTCTTCCTTCGGTCGGGGCGGCGTCGGCAGGGAAGGCGAAAGCAGCAGCAACAGCGGTAGCATGCGCTCTCCTTCCCTGCCGGTGCCGCGGTCAGAAACTCAGTCAGGACGGTGGCTGCAGGCCTGCAACCCCGCGAGAGAGCGCAAGAGTCTCCTTCTTCCTTCGGTCGGGGCGGCGCCGGCAGGGAAGGCGAAAGCAGCAGCAACAGCGGTAGCACGCGCTCTCCTTCCCTGCTGGCGCCGCGGTCAGAAACTCAGTCAGGACGGTGGCTGCAGGCCTGCAACCCCGCGAGAGACAGCGCAAGAGTCTCCTTCTTCCTTCGGTCGGGGCAGCGCCGGCAGGGAAGGAGAGCGCGTGCTACCGCTGTTGCTTTCGCCGCTGCGATATTTCTTCGGTGTTTGCGCTCGGGAGGGACCGCGGAGCAGAGGCGGCTTAAGGCAAGAGGCGGGCAGGAGCTGCCGCTGACGCCGCCACTTCTGGTATCCCCACGCCTCTCACCCCGCTCGCCGGGTGCCTCTGCTCAGCAGGCCCTCCCGCGCGCAAACACCGAAAAAATATCGCAGCGGCGAAAGCAGCAGCGGTAGCACGCGCTCTCCTTCCCTGCCGGCCGCCGTCAGAAACTCAGTCAGGTGGCTGCAGCCCCGCGAGAGACAGCGGCAGAGGCCCCTTCTTCCTTCGAGGGGAGGGGAGCAACACACCCACCTACCTCGCTTGGTGTGGTTCCCCGCACTTGGCGTCTTGGAAGAGGGCTGGGCAAGGGAGAAAGAGATTGGTTTGCACTGCAGGGAGAAAAGGAAGGAAGGAAGGAAGGAAGGAAGATGGAAGGAAGGAAGGAAGATGGAAGGAAGGAAGGAAGATGGAAGGAAGGAAGGAAGATGGAAGACAGATAGACAGACAGAAAGAAAAAAAGAAAGACAAAGAAAGAAAGAAAGATGGTAGGAAGGAAGACAGACAGACAGAAAGAAAAAAAGAAAGAAAGAAAGAAAGAAAAAATAATTACCAATGCTATGATGGAAACCACCAACTCAAAGACAAATATCACTGTGGAGCAAGGAAGCAAAGTAGTTTTCACAGTACAGGCATATGTTGCCTAATTGTCTATCACAAAGCTTGCAATTGTGAAGAAATTAAAAAATCCAAGGTAGAAGAAAAGGGTTCCTGTTATTGGTTCTTTGTCAAAAAATGCATAGCAAAGGCATCAGATGGAGTCTTACTTGTAGGAAAGTATGCAATAAAGTGTGAAAAGGAAGGAAGGAAGGAAGGAAGGAAGAAAGGAAGGAAGGAAGGAAGGAAGGAAGGAAGGAAGGAAGGAAGGAGATGAAAAGAAAAGGAAGGTGGGAGAAAGGAAAAGAAGGAAAAAGAGGAAGGAAGGAAGGAAGGAAGGCTGGCAATGGGGGTGCAATTGTTTCTTTTAGGGAGCACAACTGGCTGGAAGTTGTAGTAAGATATCAGTTTAATGGACTAATGGGGAGAAGACGTGTCTGTTAAAACAAAATGTCTGTTAAATTCAAATGGTAAGTGGGATTTTTCTTAAATTAATTTTTCATTTTTAGCCAATGGTATAAGGGATTTTTATGCAGAAGTATAAATTCCATAGGCAGATTTTGTCTGCTGCATCTGAAGTCACTAAACTAAGGGTCTGTTAAACCAATACTCTAGAGGCATACTTGTTATTGTTATAGCTTTATTTTGTTGTAAATAATGCATCTTGCAAAAAGAAGCATATAATTCCTATTCCTATATCTTTGGTTTCAAAGATCCCCATCCAACATACAAGTGAAACAATACTTCCTGGACATCGGAACAAGAGATCTGCAGGGCAGAGAAATACTAACTTGTTTTCTGATACTTCATTATGATCTCTGCTCTCACTGCAAAAAGCAGCACATTTGCTAGCAGGAAGGTTCTCTAAAATCCTGTCATATCCATACCATCCGTAGAGAATGGGAGGGTGATACCTCTTCTCCAAGAATCTATCAACATTGTGTAGCATAAGTTACAGTTTTCCACAGAGATAAACATTTGATGAAAATCTGGATTTTTAAATAAAAGAATTCCAGGAAATGGTACAGAAAATGCAACAAAAATATCCAGATCCTTCATAAATCAAAGTGTAGCTAAACTTTGAAAGAAATTTCCTTGATTTTTAAAAAGTTAAAGTGGACTCTGGGTGCGTTTTTCCAAATGCAGTAGGTAAGGTTGAATGTGTATAGTTTTAGAAGAGAGGGGTGTGTGTGTGTGTGTGTGTGTGTGTGTGTGTGTGTGTGTACATACACATACAGTATATATAGTAGATAATGTATATTTTTGTGTGCCAGTGTGTAATATGTATGTACACATTACATAGGATTAAATAGTATATTTTGGATGTTCAGTAGTAGTAAATAGATAGGGAAATTGTATCTCATTGAGGCCTTTGAGGCGAGGAGAGGCCAGGCACCCTAACCCTAACCCTTGACGTGAGTGACGTCAAGTTGGCCATGCCCACCCAGTCACATGACCCCCCAGTCACATGATCACCAAGCAACCCCCACCCAGTCACATGACTGCAAAGCCACTCCCACCCGGTCACATGGCCGGCAAGCCACTCCCACCCGGTCACATGGCCGGCAAGCCACTCCCACCCGGTCACATGACCATCAAGCCACACCCACAAAATAAGCCACGCCCACAGAGTGGTAGTAAAAATTTTGAGAACCCTCCACTTTCCTCAACCCTCTCTACACCTTCTCTTCCTCCCCTTCTACTTCCTCTTTCACTTTCTTTACCTTTCCTTGAGTGCTTTTATACTAAACTCATTTTATATTTGACAGACTGATGCTACTCTCAATTTAAAGACTTATCGTATCTCTTTTTAAGAGAAAAAAACATCATAATAGTTATTTTATTTCTTTTTTAAGTTATACTCTCTTCTAGGTACATGCTGCTATTTCCATCAAAAAAAGAAAAGAAAAAAAATATAATTTCTAGTTTTGTCATCTGGGATATGCACCAGTTAATTCCAAATTTCCATCCAAATTAATCGCTGTTCACTTAACTTTCCAAGATGGTTACTGTCTCCTGCTTCTTAATTTTAAGCCAAATTGCTTCCTTTAATTCTTTAATCTCTTTATTCATCGCTTCTGTTTTTTATCCTTTGTTCTATCAAAAAACTAAATACCCATTTATTCTTTTAATTTCTCATATTAATCGTCAAAATTTGTCTAATTTTGTCTGCTCTGTAAATATTCAACAAATAATAAAGAATAAATAAAATATAAAAAGAAAAGGAAAAGATCCAAATCAGTTAACTTATCAACTCTCAGCTTAATAAATTTTAAAGTAACTAACATTCATAATATTTCCTGTTTATTATTTAATATTTAAGTAATTTCCCATAAATTCTAGTAATCATATTTATTCCATATTTCTCTTATTATCATTGTTTTATCTGTATTATTCCAAAGAATTCAACATTATTAATCTTTATAAAATGAAACAAAGGGGAGAGGATAAAAAAAACAAAAAACAAAAAAACCCATAATATTTAAACTTCTAACAAGTTATATTAGTTATACACCATCATAATATATTGTTTCATTTACTACTCATCAACATTCTTTCTAAATTTATTCAATTACGTATTCAACTCTTAAGATAATACATTTTCCCCCTTTAAGATTTTTCATTTGTGCAAATTTCATATGTGAAAAAATAAATTGGAATAGATAAAATAAATACACGATCAAAATACCTCTTTTAAGCTCTAGTACTTATATTTATAATTCATACTTCTCGTCTTAATTAACTTTATTATATCTAAAATATCAAATCTTTTAATTTGTTAGACAATATTAATCTGTATATAAAGAAAAGAAAAAATAGAGAAAAAAAGTCCTTTGAATTAAAAAAAAACATTTCCATAATATTCCAATATCATCATCCATTCCCTTTTAATTTCTCAACTATTTTGTTTTTGTATATATATTTCCTCCACCCCATCTGCTTAAATTCTTTTTCATCTTTCTTTTAATTTTGTACCAATAGGTTCTCTTTCCCCACGCTGTTTTCCTCTCTCTTAATTTTACTTTCTGTATATATCTAATTTTCTCCATTCCTTTTTCCATTCTATATATTTCAAAATCCTTATCATCAATCTGAACATAATTATTCTTAATATCTTTATCTCTATTCTCATTATCGCTGTTATCTTTATCTCCATTTTCACTGTTCAGTCCAATAGAGTCATTGTCCTTAGAATAGTCATTAATCAGCATTACATTTTCAGTATTCTTTCCCTTTTTATCATCATTTATAGTGTTTTCATCATTCTTTTTTTCTTCAGCTCTCTTGTCCAATTTTTTTCCATATGCATTTCATTTTTTCCTGTCTCAAATGTTCTAAGTATAGATCTTCTGAAGTTTTCAAAAAGGTCCTTCATAAACTCAGCCAGTTCTTCCTGATCAATTCTCTCCATCTTAAAATCACAAGTCACCAATTTTTATGGTCCTTACAGCTTATAGTAATGAGTTTTGTAGCTTTTTTAATCTTCTAGTAAGTCCTCACCAATTTAATCCTTTTAGTTTCTTTAATCGTTACAAATCCAAATGCTTCTTGCTATTCCATTGTGTTAAAATTCAGTCCAATTTGGTTCTTATCCAACTCAGTCCGAATGTTTTCCTTTTATGCAATAACAAGTTCTCCATTCATAAACAACAGCTGTTAAAACATTTATTTCTTGTAATATCCCATGCTTGCAATAACCAGCAGATGGCTCTTCCTACTTCAGACTCCCAACTCTGCCTTTTATTATATTCCAATTCTTCCGTTTTTTAAGTCAATTCCAGCAACCAGGTTATTTCCCTCTAAGTTTCCAAATCTTTAAAAGCAAAAACTCCAAATCTTCCATCAATTGGGCTTTAGTTGTAGTTCCATTTAAGAAAAGACTTTGCACTCTATAGTCTTCAAGTGCCAAACAGCCGCTTCTTCATTTCTTTTTGTTCCCGTTAATATATCCAGAAAACTTTTTAAAAGAAATTTATTCTGGCAAACACACTCACCAGCTTCTTCTTACTTCCACGCTCCCCAGCACAACACTTAAAATTTTCCTTCCCAGATGACTCCAAACCACTTTTAACAATCCTGTCGATGTGGCCGCTGCGGCTAGGAGCGACAATTAATGTCGCTTCCGTACGCCATAGGCCAAAGGGAACAAAGCCGATTCCCTGGGGGGTTTGCCGCCCCCCCAGTCCACCAGCTGACGCCCTCTTTTCCCCCACCCAATCCGGGTGGTTCTGACCTGGTTCCGATTGAGCCAGGTCTCCTAACGATGCGGGATCGGCGTTCCCCCCGCGGAGCGCAGGGGAGCACCGTGTCGTCGCGGCGTTGCCCACGTCTTCTCCCCATTAGGAAACTCTTTAAGGCAGCATTTCTTTTTTTAAATAGTTAAATAGTTTTTATTAAACATTTTCAACATTAAAAAACAAAACACAAATTTTCACTCATTGCAGCATTTCCATATCATCCATAACATTCATATTTACATAAGTTCTATTTCTATGGTTCACTATCCCCTATTATATAATCATTTGAATTATAATAACATTTACACACACATACAATATAATCATATTGTCATCAATATTATATAGTTCTTATACAATAATTTTATTCCTATTCTCTAGCCAGGTATACCATCAATTCCAAACCTGATAATACTCCAATTCTTCTCTCTCTTTCAACTCCATAGTCAACCTATCCATCTCTGCACACTCAAGTACCTTTCTTATTATCATTGCCTCTGAAGGGATATTAGTCCAGTTTTGAGCAAAAACAATTCTAGTTGCAGTTAATATATTAATATTATATATTGAATTTTTTTACCCATTTTCCTCTCTAAAATACCCAATAAAAATAGTTCTGGCTTCAGTTTGATCTTTTGTTCAGTAATTCCTTCCAACCATTCCCTTATTTTATGCCAATACTTCCTGGCTTTGGGGCAGATCCACCACATATGGTAGAAAGTACCTTGTTTGAAACCACATCTCCAGCATTCAGGTGAACGGTTTGGAAACATTTTCGCCAATCTGTCTGGGGGTAAATGCCAATGATAAAACATTTTGTAGAGGTTTTCCTTACAGGTTGCTGACATCGTTAATTTATAGTTTTTCTCCCATAATTTGTCCCAATGGTCTAATTCAATACTATATCTGAAATTTCTAGCCCAACTTATCACCGTCTCCTTCACAGTTTCTTCTTCTATTTTGAATCTTAGGAAGAGGTTATATGCTTTGGTAATCATTCCCCCCCCCCTGTCCCTAGCAATATTTTATCCAGTTCCAGTTGTTTTCCATAAATACCATACTGTTCTAAATCTTTTTTGTATCTTGTCCTGATTTGAAGATAGGGCCATCAATCAATCTTTATTCCTTGATTTTTTTAGTTCCTGATCAGATTTTAATTCTCCTCATTCATCCAATAGTTTTGTGTATCTCACCACCTTGTTTAAATCTAATACATTTGGGTAAATCATCACCTCCATTGTTGACAGTCAAATTGGAATTTTCATGTAATGATTTTTCTTAATTTTTTCCCAAATACTTATCAAGGCATCTCTCACTAAGTGCCTCTGGAAATATGAGTGGGTTTTGTTTTTCCCTTCCCAGAGGAATGTGTGCCAGCAAAGTTGGAGGTCGTGGCCCTCTAATGTTAATACCCTTTTATTCTCAATTGAATCCAGTCTTTAAGCCACGTCACGGCTGCCGCGTGATAATAAAGTTCCCAGTCAGGGAGGCCAAAACCCCCTTTATTTCTAGAATCTTGCAAGAGTTTGAGTTTTATTTGGGCTTTTTTCCACAATCAAATAAATGTTGTTATTATTTTATTTAATTGTTCAAAAAAGTTTTTCCCTAGCTTTATTGGTACCGTTTGGAACAGATACAAAAATTTAGGTAATATATTCATTTTTATTGTGGAAATTTTGCCAATTATATTTGTAATTTCGCCCATTTATCCAAATCTTTTTGTACTTGTTGTAATAATTTATTGTAATTGTCCTCTTTTATCGAAGAACATTTCGCCGTTAGCAAAATTCCCAAGTATTTCACTTTCTTGGCAGTTTGAATCCCCAATTTCTCTCCAATTCCTCATTCTGCCTGGTAGTAAGATTCTTAGTTAGTATTTTAGTTTTTTCTTTATTTATTTTCTTTATTTATTTTAAGCCCTGCTACTTTGCCGAATTGTTCTATTTCCCGTAATAATATGGTTCCCGTCCCTAGAGGATCTTCTATGACAGTGATGGCGAACCTTTTTTTGCTCGGGTGCAGCACACATGTGATGCTGCAATGGCGCGTGCCCATACCCATAATGCAATGGCCTCCCCTCGTGCATGCGCACACAACTCCCCTGCACTGCCCCTGTGTTTCCGAACTTCCAGTTGGCCTGTTGGGTCGTTTTTCGCCATCCACAGGCTCCGGAGGCTTTCCTGAAGCCTGGGGAGGGCGAAAAACAGCCCAACACGTGAAAACGGCCTCCCCCCTGCCCTCCAGAAGGCCAAAAATCAGCTGGCCAGCATGCACATACGTGCTGGAGTTGACATAGGGAAAGCCTCGCGTGCCCTCAGATATAGCTCCGCGTGCCACAGGTTTGCCATCACTGTTCTATGATAAGGGCCAAATAATCTGCAAAGGCTTGTACTTTGTATTCCTCCTTTTTAATTCTCAATCCTTTTATTTCCTGTTTTTGCCTAATTTGTATTAATAATATTTCCAACGAGAAGATAGATAAAAGGGGGGATAGGGGACATCCCTGTCTCACCCCTTTGGTTTTACTAAAGTCCTCTGTTGTTTCCCCATTTAATATTATTTTTGCCGATTGGTTGGAGTAAATTGCCCTAATCATTCCCATAAATTTCCCCCCAAAATTCATAATATTTAATTGGTTAGTAAGAAAATTCCAATTTAGATTATCAAAGGCTTTTTGAGCATCAACCAATATCAGTGCTGCTTGCTTTTCCGGATGATAATCATAATATTCCTCATAATATTCCAATGTATTCATTATAATCTGTATGTTGTTTCTTAGATGCCTATTGGGTAAAAACCCATTTTGGTCCGAATCAATGATTTCGTTATTGAGAATTTTTATTTTGTTTTTTTTAACAACAATATGCAGGTAGTCCTCAATTTACAACCTTTCATCTTTTTCCCTCCCCCAACCCCCCCTCCCCTCCCCCCTCTCCCCACAACCTCCCAGAGCAAATACAGGGTATAAACATTTAGCAACCATATACTAAAATAAACTAACTAACTTTGACTTCATCCCTCTCTTGTACTTTAACTCCCCTTATATAAAGGTAAATTTAGATAAGTTGTAACATTTCTTGCTCATTCATTCGTAAGCTATCTGGAATTTCTTAGTCCCATATTTATTTTGAATGTAATCAATCCATCTTCTCCATTCCAGCTTGTATTTCTCGTCTGAATGGTCCTTAAAATATGCTGATATTTTAGCCATCTCTGCTAGGTTTGTTACTTTTAACGTCCATTCTTGAATAGTAGGCAATTCTTCCTTCTTCCAATACTGCGCTACCAACAGTCTTGCTGCCGTTATTAAGTTCAGAATCAGATTAGACTCTATAGCTATAGAGTCTGTGATTATACCCAGCAAGAATAACTGAGGAGTAAACTTTATCTTCTTTTAAAGAATATTTTGCATAATCCACCATATTTTTATCCAAAATGCTTTGACCTTTTTACAAGTCCACCATATATGATAATACGTAGCGTCAACACAATCACATCTCCAGCATTTAGGTTGTAAGTTCGGGGACATACAAGCTAATTTTTTAGGATCTAAATGCCACCTAAAAAACATCTTGTAAAAGTTCTCTCTCAGGTTTTGGGCTTGCGTAAATTTTACATTTCTTACCCATATCTTCTCCCATGTTTCCATCTTTACTGGTTCTTTGAAATTTTGTTCCCACTTTATCATGCAGTCTTTAACTAGTTCTGTTTCAGAATCTATTTCTATCAATATATTATATAACCTTTTTATATCCATCTGACTTTGGTCCCTAATTTGTTTTATTAGATTGTGCTCATTTTGCGTAATACCAATTTTCTGGTCCTTTTTCCATCTGGCCTGTAGCTGTCCATACTGAAACCAGATTTGGATTACCCTTTCCTCTTTTAATACATTCAGAGGTTTTAGCTGTAATACCCCTCTTTCTATGGTAAGAAGCTGTCTGTATGTGACTACATCCTGTTTTTGTTCTATGCTTATATTCTCTATTGTGTGTCTGGGTATTGCCCACATAGGTATCTTATCATTTAGTTTATATTGATATTTTTTCCAGACTCGCAATAGAGCATTCCTTAAAATATGACTTTTAAAAGTCTTATCCACCTTCTTGTCATATATTAAATAAGCATGCCAACCATATACCAAATCATACACTTCAATGTTCAGTATTCTATCCTCTGTTGAGTTAATCCAATCACTAATTATTGATAAAGCTACTGCTTCATAATATAATTTTAAGTTTGGCATTTTCAAACCTCCTCTTTCATGTACATCTTGCATTATTTTAAGTTTTATTCTCGGTTTCTTCCCTGCCCAGACAAATTTATTAATACCCTTCTGCCATTCTTCCAAATTTGCATCTTTTTTGAGCATTGGTATCATTTGAAAAAGAAATAAGAACTTAGGCAAAACATTTATTTATTTATTATTTATTTATTAAAATTTCTATGCCGCCCAACTCCCGAGGGACTCTGGGCGGCTCACAGCATGTATAGAAACATATAATAAGTAAAAACAATTTTATAAAAAACCATATTAAAATACTATCCATAATTTAAAAAACTTTCATTCATACCCCGCCTGCCGAAAGAGCCAAGTTTTTATTGCTTTACGGAAGGCCAGCAGGGTGGGGATAATCCTGATCTCTGGAGGGAGTTGGTTCCAAAGGGAGGGGGCTCCCACTGAGAAGGCTCTCCCCCTCGGCCCAGCCAACCGGCATTGCTTAGTCGATGGGACCTGGAGGAGACCCACTCTGTGGGACCTAACCGGTCGTAGGGAGGTATACGGCAGGATGCGGTCCCGAAGGTAACCTGGCCCTGAGCCATGTAGGGCTTTAAAGGTAACGACCAACACCTTGAATTGGATCCGGAGACTAATGGGCAGCCAATGCAGCTGGCGGAGAATCGGTGTTACGTGGGTGCATCTGGGTACACCCACCACAGCTCGCGCAGCTGCATTTTGCACCAATTGCAGTCGCCGGACACTCTTCGAGGGTAGCCCCATGTAGAGCGCATTGCAGTAATCCAGCCATGAGGTGATAAGGGCATGAGTGACTGTGAAAAGTGCCTCCTTCTCCAAGTAGGGTCGCAATTGGTGCACAAGACGTACTGGTGTCGTATAATTAACATCAACCTATTTGCTAATATCTTAGCAAATATTTTATAATCTATGTTGAGTAGTGATATAGGCCTATAATGATTTCATTTAATATTTTTTGACTCTTTCGGCCATTGTAATAAATATTTTATAGTCGGCATTTAGCAGTGAGATTGGCCTATAGTTTTTAATTTGCTGTTTGTCTGTATCATCTTTTGGAATGAGCGTTATAAATGCCTCTGTCCATGACTTTGGTAATTTTGCCTGTTCTAATGTTTCATTGTATATATCCAGTAGTAGTATCTCCAATGGCTCTTGTATTTTTCCATCATGGGAGGAGACATCATTCAGGATGGGTTGTCCTCGTCCAGTCAGATTGAGGGCTGAATCTGCTTTTTTTCTGCTGGATCCACCCTCTCCAGCCCAGATTTGACTCGGTCCTCAGTTGAACAAGACATGGCAAATCTTCCCTTCCTGAAAGCTGTCTCCTTTTTGGATTTTTTTTTACTTTTGGCTTGATCTGGACTGTCTCTTGACCTCTCTATCAGTTTCTACCTTCTACGGCTGTTTCGACCTCGGACTGTTTGACTACGCTTGGAGTTTCTCCTGTGAGTTACTCCCTCTGGCCTTCGGGCTGTTTGGACTCTTCCTGGCCTTTGGGTCGATTTGAAATCCTGCTGTTTCTGATCCACGAGCTGCTTGCAGCCTCACTCAAGCACGCAGCTGCTTTCTTTAGGGTTCGGAGGAGCTTTTCCCGCTGCCGGCCTTGCCTACCAGGACGTGCCTGAGGGCGGCTTTTACGCCAGCTGCTTGATTTCCCCTGCACCTGCCTGGGGATTCCTCTTCGCCGCATAGCCGCTGACAGGTCTTCAATCACACCCCCTAACTGTCCGGCTCATTCCGAGGGCACTCTCAGTCTTGCTAGAGCTGAGACTCGCGCGGCCCTTCCTTTAAAGTAAAGAGTAGCGGCGGCTGCCATCGGGGCTTAGTTAGGTGCTTGAGTTCGTTTGTGCAGCCCGAAAAGGAAGCGGCGGGCATCAGGGCTTAATTAGGCACTTGAGTTGGCTCGCGCAGCCCAAAAATGGAGCGTTAGTCATGGGGCTCAAGTAGGTGCTTGAGTTCGCTTGCGCAGCCCGAAATGAGCCATTGGTTGGCCATTTTATTACCTGTCGATTTCTGCCTCGAGGCCTGTTACCGCGCTAGAGCTTGCTCGCGCTGTCTTGCTGCAGCTGGCCCAGGAGCGGCTTAGGCCAGCAGCTATAGTGCCTAGACATTGTAGGACTCATCCTTGTCGGCACTAGCAGCCTCCAGCTCCCCTCTCACTACCATAGTCTCTATTCCACTATAAACAGGGCCCTGTTCTTCCCCTCCGTCCTTGACCACGAGGCATCCGTCGGCCATTTTGGATCTCCGCAGGCCCATCTCACGGCAGCCATTTTGTGGGGTCAAATTAACGATCTCCACAGCAGCCTTATATTGCAGTGGCCATTTTATTTGACCGACTTCAAGCTCCATTGTGGATATGTCAGCCCCTGTGGAAAAAGTGGGGGGCAAAAGGCTAAATAAATCTAACTGCCCTGTCCCAGATGAGGACCCGGTTGACCCCAATCATGAGGGGGTGGGCACATCTAACTCTGCTCGCCATTCTAAAGCCGCTGAGAGGGTAGAGCAAAGGAGAGACAAGGTCCTTAAATGACTGCCCAGATCCCCTCCCAAGGGGGCCAAGGGTCTATTCCAGCTGCTCCTTCCTCCGCCACCTCCCTGTCATTAGACAACCCAGAGCTGTATAGAAGCTCGCAGGACCTGTGGGGTTCTCTGGGCGCATCTGTTGCTCAAGCATCAACCACATCTGCTCAGAAGGGACAATCTACCTCTGGGGCTAACCCTGTGCCATCAGTTTTGACAGCTGCTACTGCATATTCTACAGCTACATCCTTTCAGATGGACCAAGCTACCCTACAAATATTGCTGGTGGCAGCGGTGCAGCAGGGCATTGCTGCTTGTATGCCACAGATGAACAGCAGTTCTCGCTCCAATGGCTTGCCTTCCAGGCCTCCAGCTTCCAGGCAGCCTCATTATCGCAGTATGAATCACTACTCAGATGAATCTGAGCTAGATGACCAAGAGGCTATTGTCGAATTTGATGGGGATTATGTCCTTTCTGATGCTGAGGAGCTGCCTCCTGAACAGCAGCCTTCTTCGACTCTCTTCCCCCCGGCCTTGTTTAAGTCACTTCTCTACAAGGCCCGGGCGGCAGCAGAATTGGAGATCCCATCAACATCTACGGCGGCTGCCTCCTCAGCATCTCAAATCGATCTGCTGTTCACTGAGGTCATTCCAGAAGTGGAATTTGTACTGGCGCCTCCTCTTTTCATAGACAATGTCCAAAGACAATAGAAGGTGCCGGCTTCGGGCCCACAGGGCAACACTCTGGAACACAAGCATTTTAACATCGCTTCGGAATTGTCCTCGCTTCTAGGCGTGCCAACTGTAGACGTACTGGTGTTGGCGCTCCACACCACCTCTAACTTGCCCGGGGAAGCAGAGGAGGTTCTACGGGCCGAAGACAAGCGAACTGAGCAAGCGCTAGTTAAGGCCCACCAAGCGGTGCCATGGGCAATAAAGGCCTCATCATCAGCCTCCTTTTTTGCCCGTTCCTTGCTTCTTTGGCTCCGGCTCATCCAGGATCAAATCCCCGCTTCGAATTTAAGGGCTGAACAAGATCTTAACAAAGTGTTTGTAGCATCTCAATTTGCAGCTGATGCCTCCCTACACGCATCTCGCTTTGCGGCCAAGGCTATGGGATCAGCGATTGTCACAAGGCGTATGCACTGGCTTTGCCAGTGGACAGTGGACTGCTGCCACAAATGGCTCCTGGCCTCGGCTCCTTACCAGGGTCAAGCTCTGTTTGGGTCCTCCCTGGAACCGATAGTCATCGAGACCAGGGACAAACAAAAAAATTTGCCCTCCCTCTCCAGCAGGTGCTATTCCAGACAGCCTCCCTATTCCCGATGGCCCTTTCGGACCACTGACCAGGGCTTCAGCTTCCCCCGGGCCTCAGGTCAGTCTGGATCTCAGCAGCGCCAGCCACAAGACCGATCTGGGAGGGGGAGGCAGTTCAAGAGGCCATTCAGGGGGGTAGAGGTCGCCCTTTCCACCGCTCCCGTTAGGGACATTATGAATCCTCCCATTGGGGGTCGTCTTTCCCTTTTTGCCCATGCCTGGGAACAAACCATCCAGGACAGGTGGGTCCTGGAGACCGTTTCCACGAGCCTAAGGCTAGAATTTCTTTCCCTTACCCCGGGGTTTTTTGTTAATCGTCCCACATCCAGGGTGCCCTCCAAGAAAGCCCTGATGGATGAGGCGGTCCAGCACCTGATGGACATTCGTGCCATCCAGCAGGTCCCATTGGATCAGCAGGGACAGGGGTACTATTCCATTATTTTTGTAGTCCCCAAAACCTTGGGCAATTCTAGACCTCAAGTGTCTATATTAAATATAGGCGGTTCAAGATGCACTCCTTCCAGTCTATCTTGGGGGGGGGTGTTAGGAGGGGAGATTTCTTGGCATCCCTTGACCTAACTGAGGCTTACCTGCATATACTGATTAACCATCTCCATCAGCAGTACCTCCAGTTCTGTTATGCAGGTAGGCACTACCAGTATAGGGCCCTTTCCTTTGGCCTTTCCTCAGCCCCAGGGTCTTTACTAAGATCCTAGCTGCTGTGGCTGCCCATCTCAGGGCTCTACCCATGCGAATCCAGTGCTACCTGGATGATATTTCAGTTCAGGCGTCTTCTGAACATCTCGCGAGGCGCCATCTCCAGGTAGCCATTTCCATGCTGGAACAACATGGGTTCTCTATTAACATGCAAAAGGGCCACCTTACCCCCTCCACCTCCATCCTTCACCTGGGAGCCATTGTAGATACCTTAAGAGTGTAGGGTTTTCCTTTCCCAGGAGAGAGAGGGCAGCATCAGGTCTCTGGTGCTTCAAGTCCAACAGGAACGCAGGATCCCTGTTCTCCTATCTACTCTCCTGGGGAAGATGATTTCCTGTATATTCATTACACCGTAGGCACGCCTGCACTCTAGGGATCTTCAATGGTTCCTTTTGCCTTTCCAGAAGTCCGGTCACAGCACCTCCCTGTCCAAGGTCTTGGTACCTCCAGAGGCCTGCCACTCCCTATCCTGGTGGCAATCCCCAGACATCTCCAGGGGCTCCCTGTTCCAAAAACTGCCCAGGGTAGTCGTGACAACAGAAGCGAGCCTGTTCAGCTGGGGCGCCCACTTACAGGGGCAGATGGCATAGGGCCGGTGATCCCAACAGGAATCATTTGCGTCTATCAATTGGCTAGAGCTCCTGGCGGTGTCTTTGGCCCTCAAGGAATTCAAGAGTCACCTGTCCGGTTGTCATGTGCTTGTCCTTACGGACACCACCACCACGAAGGCCCACATCAACCGGCAAGGGGGCACCAGGTCATGGGCCCTAATGATGGAGGCTCTCAAGCTAGGACTATGGGCGGAGAGGCATCTTGTCTCTCTCTCTCGGCGGACTACATCTCCGGGGTTGCAAATACGCAAGCGGACTGGCTTAGCCGGACCAAGGTGGACCCAGCAGAGTGGTGCCTGCATCCATCTCTTTTTCGAGCCATTGTCAGCCGCTTCGGACTGCTGATGATAGACCTTTTTGCAACCCCGAAGAACTCCCAGCTGCCCCGCTTTTCCCGATTTCTATCCCAGGGAGCGGAGGGAGTGGATGCTCTTCGAACTCCATGACCACGAGGGCTTCTTTATGCCTTCCCCCCTTTGTCAATTATTCCATGGGTCATCTGGCGGATCCTGGAACAGCGAGCAGAGGTGGTTCTTCTGGCACCTCATTGGCCTCGGAGGGCTTGGTTCGGAGACTTGAGACTATCCGTGTCTCTGCCATGGAGGATTTCACCTGCAGAGGGGTCGCTCAGCCAGAGTCAGTTGGTCCATCCGGATCCCCAATGGTACCAACTGACCGCCTGGAGGTTGAGCGGGTCGTGCTAAGGTGCCAGGACTACGACAACAATGTAATATTGACCATCCAGGCGTCCCGTCGACCATCCACACAGAGGATCTACGCGGTGACGTGGAAGTCCTTCTGCTCCTGTTGTGCGTCGGAGTGTCTTTCACCCACATGTATCCCGCTCCCAAAGGTGCTGCGCTTCCTTCAGAAAGGTTTGGCAATGGGTCTTTCCCCCAATACCCTTCGTTGACAGGTGGCCGCTCTGTCGTCCGTCCTGACCTGTGACCAGGTGGACTCCTTGGGACAATTTCCAATGGTGCGCAGATTCTTGCAGGGGGCCTCCAACCTTCGCCCTTCGGTAGTGCATTGCTACCCTACCTGGGAGCTGCCTAGGGTGTTGCAGTCACTCACCAGGCCTCCTTACGAGCACCTTCGGACAGCTACTCTACGACACTTGTCATACAAGGTTGCCTTTCTTTTAGCGATAACATCAGCTCGCAGAATTTCCAAGCTCTCTGCTCTGTCCACCCGTAAGGATTTGTGTATATTTCATTTGGACCATGTGGTTCTTCGTTTAGATCCTTCTTTTATCCCCAAAGTCAACTCGTCCTTCCACAGAGCTCAGGAACTCGTATTGCCCATGTCCGTAGAGCTCTGTGCATTTACCTGGATAGACATCAGGAGTTCCGAAGGACTGAAGCCCTCTTAGTGGCCTTTTTACCACACTCTTTAGGTCAGAAGGTCTTTGCTACGACCATTGGGCAGTGGATCAGAGGAACTATTGCTAAAGCATGAACTGTCATCCTTGCTGCGGCCATTGGAGATCACGGCTCATTCCACCTGTAGCACAGCTACATCTGCTGCCTGGGCAACCCAGGTGCCTCTGGTGGAGGTATGTCGTGCAGCAACTTGGACTTCCCCCTCTCCATTCATCCGCCATTATAAAATAGACAAATTTGCATCGGTGGATGCAGCCTTTGGATGCAGGGTCCTGCAACAGGTCACGGAGGATGCACATTGAGTTACACTTGTTTTTTCCCACCCTAGGGACTTGGGGCTTTGGTAAGTCGCATCCTGAATGATGTCTCCTCCCACGATGGAGAAGGGGCATTGGTCTTACCTGATATGCCTCGTCTCATCAGGAGGAGACATCATTCAGTCCCTCCCTTGGATTTCATGTGTTTTTTTTTCTGTGTTTTAATTACATTTGGACTAGTGCATAGACTGGATTTTTGCCAGACAGCATCCCCCCTCTCTTTTCTTGGCGGTTTCAGGAAGGGAGGCCATCTTTTTCACGGTATTGGACTTTATTGCTTGCCACGATGAGTCTGCAACTTTGCTCTCATCAAATCTGGGCTGGAGAGGGCAGATCCAGCAGAAAAAAAGCAGACTCGGTCCTCAATCTGACTGGACAAGGACAACCCATCCTGAATGATGTCTCCTCCTGATGAGAAGAGCGTATCAGGTAAGACCAACGCCCCTTCTTTATAAAACTCTGCGAGAATTTCATCTGGTCCTAGAGTTTTATTGTTTTTTTGGTTTTGGATTGCCGTCTTCATCTCTGTCATAGTAATTTTATCATTTAACATTTCCTTTGTTATGTCTGGTAGTATGGGGAGACTCCTCTCATTTAGATACTTTTTAGTATCTTCTTCCTCTATCTTCTCCTGACTAAAAAAATTTAATTAGCTGAGTTTAATTAGGTGTAAAGTTTTCACAAAACCAAAGTGTCCAGTTAATTTGGAGTTGTGGCACCTTGCCATTAAGCACAATCTTTGGCTAGCTGGAACATACAACTTCCCTCCCACCCAACCTAAGTCATCTTTCATCAGACAGCTAGATTTGTGGCTCAAAAACCATTCATCGGTGGCCAATACTTGTTTAAAAGTTTGGGTGGTGTCATTGTCCATCAATGTTTCTTGTTTTGCCTGGGATCTGGTGATTACTTTAGCGGCCAGTTGATTGTTTTGTACTATAGGCTTGATTATGTCTGGTGTCGCACTATTGTATTGCGGTTTTCTGGATAGTGCATCTGCCAGAAAGTTTTTTCCCCCGGGGAGATATTTGAGAGTAAAATCAAACACTGCGGGAGCTCCTTGTAACCCAAAGGAGAGGACTTTGAATTGGTAGCAGCCAAGAGGGGTGTTAAACGCCATTTTCCACTCGTCCCCCTCCTTAATTCTGATTCGGTTGTAAGCCTCCCTTAAGTCCAGCTTTGAAATTTTTTCCCTTTAGCGAGGTGTGCTAGCATATCTTTCATAAGGTGGAGAGGGTACATGTTATCCACACTGATTGTATTTAAATTTCTAAAATCCATATAGAGACGTTTTGAGCCATCTTTTTTTCCTCTAAATAACACTGTGATTTTTGGTCGGGCTGACTCGATGAAAGCCCTTGCTAGTTTTTTCTCAATGAATGCTCTCAATTCTTCCAGCTCTCTTGGGGACATGCTATACATCTTGGGTTTAGGGAGTTTGGCGCCGGGTAGGATTTCTATCACATAGTCAGTGGAGCGGTGGAGGGGGGGAGCTCGTCTGAGGCTTTTTCGCTAAAAACTTCAGCCAAATCTTTGTATTCTTTGGTATGCCCTTGGTTGGCATGGTGTAACCAGGCATGGCTGTTTCTCGGTGCTCTGCCCCCTCAGTTTCTTTATGTGGATTCTCTGCAAAAGTCACATGTATCTGAAATTTTATGATGCCTTGCCTCCAATTAATTTTGGGGTTCCAATTTTTCAGCCATGCAAGGCCTAAGACTAGCGGCCATTCCATGCCAGGTGCCACTATAAATGTAAGCATTTCTTCGTGGCTCCCGATGCCTATTTGTAGAGGCTCAGTGGCAAAAGAAGCTGGCTCCCCCCTGCCAAAAAGCAACGGGGGTTTTCAGTTTTCTTACTTTAATCCTCAACTTTCCTACTAGGATTGGGCTGATCAAACAGCGGGTGCACCCTGAGTCTAATAAAGCAGAGATTTTTTATCTCCCTGTCCCGGTTGGGGATAAATAGTCTTAAGGGGAGGGTAAGTGGTTTAATTGGTTTGCTTACCAGTGATTCATCTTCTGGATTGCTCCCGAATGAGTGTGATTCTTCCTGCTGAGATGCCGGAGTTTCCTTCCCAAAGAGGGGAGGGGATGGAAACTCTACGATCACACTGCTCCTCAGGGCAGTCTCCTTCCCGCACAAGCTTACCCCCCAGCAGTCCTTTTGGTTTCCAGGTGGGTGTTTGAGAACGATACTCTGCAGCTTGGTGCCCCTCCTTTCCACACTTGAAACAGGCTGAGGATTTCAGAGAAAATGCAGTTTGCGGTTTCAGGAGCTCTTGCTTCCATTGGGGTGGGGATTTCTTCCATGTTCGTCCCGCTCAGTACTGGTTTCTGGCCATATCGATCTCAGCTTCTTTGGCGGTGAGGTACTACTCATGTAGGTGATTCGGTGCACCTCGGGCCATGCAGGTATTGTAGAGGTCATCACTCAGCCCATCCTTGAAACAGCTTGCCAGAATGTTCTCTGGCCAGTTCACACGACACGCGAGGTCCCAGAATTCTTCAGTATACTCTGCTACTGGGGGGAGGGTTTGCTGGGCCCCCTGCTGCTGCTGCTGCGCCATCTGCTCGATCGAAGGGCCCTGGAGGGGGTGCCCCCCCCCCAGCATCATCCGCGGCTGCTGCCCTTTCAGCGCTCCTTGGCTGTCATTCTGGCTCCCCTCGGATGTTGAGATTTTCCAAAGTTTCCATCACCAACTAGGTTATATGTCTCTTCAGATGATTCTCTCTCAGCGGTGCTTCGGTTAGTTCCCTCTGGTCAGAGAGGGCTTCTAGCTCCAATTTCCACCCCGGTTTTTGGTTACCGCGGGTGAGGGTTAGATTCCTCTGGTTCTCCCATCCCAGCTGTCTTTCTTCCGGATGCCAATTGACCAGCGAGGCTTTTGGGGATCCTCCAGGGTTACATCATCCTCTCCGATGGGATGCAAGAAGCAGGCATTTGGCTGGGTGGTGGTTGATGTCTCCCCCCAGCATTCGGCTTCTCCCCGCTCACTGTTTTGCTCAGAGATTAAAGGATTAAAGCAGTAGAGCCTCCTCCCATTAGCCAGAATGCAGATTTTAGCCAATACACAAGTGTGAAGATGTTTTCTTTGCCAGCTGCCCTGAGAACCGGATAAGCATACATTCCCATGTCTATCTTCCATTAGCCATTAAAGTGAAACATCCCACATGGCCATCATATACATTCCCCCAAAGGTGAGGAGATATCAGGGTGCTTTGGCGCCAGGATACAAGTTGTAAATTACCAGTTGTCACAGACAATGCTAATAAATCGAATCCACCCCCCTTCTCCCAATTGAATGGCAGTATCACTTTTAGGGATCTGACACTTAGACATACACATACAGAAAAACAAGGACAAAGAGAGGAAAACAGAACTCTGGGGTTTACACACACACACACTAGTCATTCTCGCCATAAATCTCAGTTAAATTTGGGAAGGCACAAATCTTAACAAACAAACCATAGAGAGGAAGAGAGAAAAACAGACAATCAAACAAAACCCCAACATTTTCCCTTTTCTTTTAAGTAACTTTATTTAGTCAAATTGGTTTTCCTGTGTCATCCCTCAGCAAAGCCCATTTTTTACATATTCTTTTTTCCTTTCCTCTTATTCATACCGGCCAGGATAGGCATCTGCCTCTCATCCCAAGGCTCAATCAAGTTTCCTAAAGGGCTTTCTACCACTGCCCTCGAGCTAAAAGTTCCCATGTCCCCTTTCTGATGTGGGGTTTCACTTTGGTTAAGCTGGGCTGGTTTTGCTGCCAGTTTTCAGAAAAAAGTCTGGAGAGGACTTCGGTTCCCACGAAGTATGCACACCTCTTCTTTTAGGGAACTACCACTGGTTTTCAGATCCCTCTAAAAAACAGGAATCTGGGAGGACCTGCTGCCCCCAACGCAGACGAGTATGGGAACCTCCTACACTTCACAACTTCCTAACTATCCTATTTTTCGGAGTATCGGACGCACCGGAATATAGGACGCACCTAGATTTTAGAGGAGGGAAACAAGGAAAAAAGTATTCTGAACCAAATGGTGTAGTAATGGGGGAGATCATCCATAGACACGGGGTGTGTTTCCATCAGTATGCTGATGACACCCAGCTGTACATCACCACCCCGTCTCAATTCAGTGTGGCAGATGATGTAATGTGCCAGTGCCTGGACAACGTTAGGATCTGGATGGGGAAGAACAGACTCAGACTCAACCCCGACAAGACTGAGTGGCTGTGGATATTGCCTCCTAAGGACTATGACAACTGTCCCTCCTTGGTTCTTGAGGGAGCGAAATTAACTCCCTCAGATCAGGTCCGCAACTTGGGGGTCCTCCTAGACCCACAGCTAAAATTGGATCATCACCTTACTGCTGTGGCTAGGGGGGCCTTTGCACAGGTTTGCCTGGTGCACCAGTTGCGGCCATACTTGGAGAAGAAGGCTCTACTCACGGTCACTCATGCCCTTGTCACCTCCCGTCTGGACTACTGCAACGCGCTCTACATGGGGCTACCCTTGAAGAGTATCCGGAGACTTCAGTTGGTGCAAAATGTGGCTGCGCGTGCTGTGGTGGGTGTGCCAAAGTACACCCACGTGACACCTATACTTCGCCAGCTGCACTGGTTGCCCATCGGTCTCCGGGTGCAATTCAAGGTGTTGATCATCATCTTTAAAGCCCTTCATGGCTTAGGACCAGGCTATCTCCGGGACCGCATTCTGCCTCATACTTCCCTTCGACCGGTTAGGGCCCACAGAGTGGGCCTCCTCCAGGTCCCGTCAGCCAAACAATGCCGGTTGGCGGGCCCTAGGGGGAGAGCCTTCTCTGTGGGGGGCCCCGCGCTCTGGAACCAACTTCCCCCAGAGACCCGAACCATCCCCACCCTGCTGGCCTTCCGGAAAACCGTCAAGACATGGCTCTTCCTGCAGGCCGGGGGGAAAGACTAAATTACATCTGAATTCCCCCCCCCCTTTTGGTATGACTGATTGTGAATATTTTTCTTAACTTTTGTACTTTTTTAATTGTTGTTTTTAAACCATTGTTTTATTGATGTTCTTATAAAATTGCTGTACGCCGCCCTGAGTCCCTTGGGAGTAGGGCGGCGTAGAAGAACAAACAAACAATAAATAAAATAAATAAGATTTTGGACTGTGCTGAAATGAATAATGAAAACATTAAGATTAAATGATAAAGAAGATTCTTTGTACTACAAGACATGGGGGAAGTTTTATACATGGTTTGAAATTGAATATAAATGAAGAAGATTAAATGAGAAATGATATAACCTAGATGTAACACTTGTAAAGAAAGTAGGGGGTTGGGAGGGAAGAGAGGGGGAAGGGGAGGGAGGGGGAGGGGAAAAAGGGAGGAAACCAAAATTGGTAGTATATTGACCGACAAACACATAAAAAGGGGAAAATTAATTGGAGAGTTTATAAATGGAATAAATTGGGAAAAATATGAGATTAAGTAAAAATAAAAATTCAGGGCTGTTGAAAATTAGATCATAGATGAGAAAATACAGCATAGAAGGAGTGGTTAGGTAGAAGGTTAAGGAAGAGGAGAAGGGAAGAGAGGGGTAGAGAAGTAGGAGAGAGGGTAGAAGGGGTAGAGGAGAGGAGAGAGAATAAGGAAATGATAGAGGAGGTGAAGAAGGAAGGTGGAAAGGGAGGGGCTGTAAAAGATTGAGGTGGGGAAGAAACAACCCTGAATCAAATAAAGCATTAAGGAAAATATAAGAAATATATATATGTAAAATAAGAATGGAATGTATAGAAAAATGAAACGAGAATGAATCTATAAATATGTGTATTGTCTGTGTGGAAATAATAATAAAAAACTTTTGAAAAAAACCCCTACAGAATCCTTTAGAAACAATAATGTTCGAGGTATACAATAAAGCTCTAGCCAAAGCAAAAGTCCCGGACTCCTGGAAAGAAGCATACGTAACATTAATTCCCAAAAAAGGATCCGATAGACAACAAATTAAAAATTACAGACCGATATCACTCTTAAATACAGACTATAAAATACTCACAACAATCATGGCCGAAAGACTTAAAAGAATCCTCAACCAAATAATCCATCCGGATCAAAACTGATTTCTGCCAAACAGACAAATATTTATTTATTTATTATTTATTACTTATATTTATATGCCGCTCAACTCCGCAGGGACTCTTGAGAGGCTAACAGCAATACAAATAACATCAATATAAAAACATTTAAAAACAGAGTTAAAATACAATATAACAATATGTAAAATAATCAAATCAATCATTCAATCCTTTCATTACAAGGGCCAACGTTAACAATCAATGGCCCCAGGCTTGCCGGAAGAGCCAGGTCTTCACGGCTTTTCTGAAGGCCAATAGGATGGGGGTAGTCCGGATCTCGGGGGAGTTGGTTCTAGAGGGTAGGGGCCGCCACAGAGAAGGGCCCGCCAGCCGACATTGTTTAGCTGACGGAACCCAGAGCAGGCCAGCCCTGTGCGATCTAACCGGTCGCAGGGAGGTATGTGGTAGCAGGCGGTCCCGTATAAGGAACAATACAAGAATAATACTTAATACATTGGAATACTATGACAAACATATCGAAAATCAGTTAGCTTTAATATTTATTGATGCACAGAAAGCGTTTGATAATCTCCACTGGAAATTTTTTATAACACAACTTGAAAAAATGGAATTTGGGAATAGATTTGTTGGATTAATTAAAGTAATATATCACGAACAAACTGCTAAGATACTAGTAAACAATGAACTAACCGAAAGAATAAATATAAGTAAAGTAGTCTGTCAAGGATGCCCCTTAGCTCCATTGCTATTTATCTTAGTGTTGGAAATACTTTTAAGAGAAATTAGAGCCAATCAGGAAATAAAAGGACTGAAGATAAAAAAGGAGGAGTATAAAACACAGGCTTTCGCCAATGATATGGTCTTTATTTTGGAAGATGCGTCTGAGACCGGACCGATTTTGCTAGAGGAAATTGAAAAATACGGCAAGGTGGCAGGATTAAGAATAAATAAGGAAAAAACCAAAATAATAACAAAAAATTTAACGGCAAAGCAAAAGAGTAATCTGGAAAAAGCATTGGGTATTAAAATTGCTTAAAAGGTTAAATACTTAGGATTATGGCTAACCGCAAAATGTAGCACAATAAAAGAGGACAACTATTTAAAACTTACCAAGGAGACTTAGATAAATTTATTTTATTTTATTTATTTTATTTGCATATGCATTTGCAACTCCAGAAGGACTCTGGGCGGCTTACATCAGAAATAAAGTGAATGCAAATAACAAAATTAAAAACATTTAAAAAACATTTAAAAACCAATGACAAAGTTTAAAAACCCATTCAAACACTCTTCAGTCAGAGTGCAATCTGTCCAGATGTTACTCTCATTGGCCCCAGGCCTGCCGGCAGAGCCAAGTTTTTACGGCTTTTCTGAAGGCCGGGAGGGTGGGGGTAATGCGGACCTCCAGGGGCAGTTGGGTCCAGAGAGCCGGGGCCGCCACAGAGAAGGCCCTTGCCCGCGGGCCCGCCAGCCAACATTGCTTGGCGGACGGGACCTAGAGCAGACCAACTCTGTGGGCTCTAACCGGTTGTAGGGAGGTATGTGGTAGCAGGCGGTCTTGGAGATACACTGGTCCTAAGCCATGTAGGGCTTTAAAGGTAATCACCAACACCTTGAATTCCGTTTGGAGACCGATGGGTAACCAATGCAGCTCGTGGAGAATGGGAGTCGTGTGGGTGTACCTAGGGGCACCCACTACCGCCCGCGCCGCTTCATTTTGGACCAATTGAAGTCTCCGAACGCTCTTCAGGGGTAGCCCCATGTAGAGCGCGTTGCAGTAGTCAAGTCGTGAGGTGATAAGGGTGTGAGTGACTGTGAGAAGCGCCTCTCGATCCCGGAAGGGCCGCAATTGGTGCACAAGATGCACTTGTGCAAAGGTCCCCCTAGCCACAGCTGTCAGATGTTGATCCAATTTTAGCTGTGGATCCAGGAGGACACCCAGATTGCGAGCCCGTTCTAAGGGGAGCAGTTTTTCACCCCCCAGAACCAAGGAAGGACAGACACCATAGTCCTTGGGAGGCAACATCCATAGCTACTTGGTCTTGTCCGGGTTGAGTCTGAGCCTGTTCACTCCCATCCAGACCCTCACATTGTTCAGGCATCGGCACATCACATTCACCGCCTCACTGATTTGGCATGGGGTGGAGATGTACAACTGGGTATCATCAGCATATTGCTGGAACCTCACCCCATGCCGGCGGATAATCTCACCCAGCGGTTTCATGTAAATGTTAAATAGTAAGGGGGATAGGACTGATCCCTGGGGCACCCCACATAAAAGGGGTCTAGGGGTCGACCTCTGCCCCCCAACCAACACCGACTGCAACCGGTCAGAGAGATAGGAGGAGAACCACCGGAGTACAGTGCCTCCCACTCCCAACTCCCTTAGCCGGAGCAGAAGGATACCGTGATCAATGGTATCGAACGCCGCTGAGAGGTCAAGTAGCACCAAGATGGAGGAGTGACCTCCATCTCAGGCTCGCCAGAGATCATCCATCAGTGTGACCAAGGCTGTTTCTGTGCTGTAGCCGGGCCTGAAACTCGATTGAAAAGGGTCTAGATCAGTGATGGCGAACCTTTTCTGGTTCGCATGCCCATGCCCATTGCCCCCCCCCACGTATGCAAACAATGGGCAAACTGGAAGTACGGAAAAACGCACTTTCGGTTTGCCATTGGGCTGTTTTTTTGCACTCCAGAGGGTTCAGGGAAGCTTCCTGAAACCCCGGAATGCAAAAAAGGGCAAAATGGGCAAACCGGAAGTGCGGAAAATGCACTTCTGTTTTGCCCATTTTGCCATTTTTTGCATTCCGGGGCTTCAGGAAGCTTCCCTGAACCCTCCGAAGTGCAAAAAGCAGCCCACCGGCAAAACGGAAGTGAGTTTTTCCGCACTTCTGGTTTGCCGGTGGGCAACGCTTACATGCCCTCCGCTATGGCTCCACATGCCACCTGTGGTACGCATGCCATAGGTTTGCCATCACGGGTCTAGATCATCTGTATCTTCCAAGAGCCATTGGAGCTGCTGCGCCACCACTTTCTCCACAACCTTCCCTACAAAGGGAAGGTTGGAGACTGTTCTAAAGTTCTTAAAATCAGTTGGGTCCAGGGAAGGCTTCTTGAGAAGGGGCCTCACCACTGCCTCCTTTAGTGGCTGTGGGACGAAACCCTCTCCCAAAGAAGCGTTGACCAACATCTGGAGCCAACCTCGTGTCATTTCCTTACTGGCCGAAACCAGCCAGGAGGGACACGGATCCAGATACAAGTGGAGGAGCTCACAGCTCCCATGGCCTTGTCTACTTCCTCAGGGTTCGCAGGCTCAAATTCTTCCCACAAAATATGGACAGGATCTGCCCCTGTCATCTCGACTTGTACTGCCCAATCGGAGTCCAGGTCAGTCCGGATCTGAGCGACTTTATCCGCCAGATACTGAACAAATTCCTCAGCTCTCCCCTGTAAGGGTTCCTCTGTTCCCTCCACATAGAGAAGGGACCGAGTCACCCTAAAAAGGGCGACTGGGCAAGAATCTGCGGATGCAATAAGAGCGGAAAAATGCGAACATTTTGCTGCCCTTATCGCCACTAAATAAGTCCTAATAAAGGATCTTAAAAGTGTTCGGTCGGATTCGGACTTACTGGCTCTCCATCATCGCTCTAGGCGTCTCTTGTGGCGTTTCATCGCCCGCAGCTCCTCAGTGAATCAAGGTGCTTTCCGGGATCCACTGCTGCGGAGGGGCCGCAAAGGCGCAATCCGATCCAATGACCCCGCCCCCGCCCGGTGCCAGGCAGCTACTAGGGCTTCGGAGGGATTGTGTACCAGGGGTTCAGGAATATCCCCAAGCTCCCTCTGAAACCCTAAATGGGTTTCCATAAATGAAAACCATAAATGGAAACCATAAATGGTCAAAACTACAACTATCATTCATGGGCAAGATAGCAACAGTAAAAATGAATATACTGCCTAAAATGTTATTCCTATTTCAGGTGGCTCCAATAAAATTAAATAAAGAGTTCTTTACAACATTAAATAAAACAATACATAAATTCATTTGGTCAAAAAAAAGCAAGAATTAAAACAAAACTACTGCAGGACAATAGGAGAAGAGGAAGATTTGGGCTTCCCGACTGGGAAACATCAACAAGCGGCCAATTTAATTTGGATAAAAGACTGGATAGCACTTAAAAGCAAACGAATCTTAACAATAGAAGGATATGACCTTCAGATCGGGTGGCACGCATTTTTATCAGGTGGAAAACACAACACACTCCTACTTCCAAAATCACCAAATTAGAGGACCTTTATTAGACAATTGGATTAAAATACAGAAGCAACATTACAGTAAAGTCCCAAAATGGATTTCCCCTGTAGAAGCAATTATTTATCCAAATTTATTAAATGACAAAACAATAACAACATATCAACAACTATTGGATGAGCATGATAACTTCAAAACAAAACAAGAACTTAAAGAGATGGGTATAGAGTTAGACTGGTGACACTATCTACAAGTACAATCTAGATACCACAAAAATAAAACACAATTTGGATTTCAAAACTTGCACGGATTAGATAAAATATTATTGGGCACAGAAGAAAAAATGATTTCTAAAATATATAGCTATTTACTTCAATACAAACTATATGAAGAATCTGTTAAAGGACCAATGATTGCCTGGGCCCAAAATTTTGGCTATTCAATAAAACTGTCCAAATGGGAAAAAATCTGGGAAGAAAATTATAAACTAACTCTTGCAGTATCATATAAAGAGAACATATACAAAATGTTTTATAGATGGCATCTTCCTGCCGCACGATTGGCAAAAATGTTTCCGAAACTCTCCCCGAAATGCTGGAAAAAGAAAACGGGTCGTACTACCGCCTCTGGTGGACATGCTCCAAGGTGAAACCATTTTGGAACAAAATTAAGAACATGATTGAACAAATTAGAGCACAAAAATTTGAATTAAAACTGGAGTTATTCTTATTAGGTATATTTAGGGAGAAAATTACTAAAGAAGATAGATATTTGATATTACATATCATTACGGCAGCTAGAATCACCTATGCACAAAATTGGAAAACAGATTTAATACCGACTATGATAACTCTGATTACGAAAATTTTGGAAGCAGCGGAGATGAGCAAATTAATTATCTATGGAAACAGACTTTTATAAAACATGGGATAGATGGTACATTTGGCTAAAACAAAATATATATAGAAATTTACTATAATATAACTTCTTGCAACACCATAACAAATTACAACATACTATGCAATACCATATTATTCTGTCTCACTTTCTGCATATTGATTAATACAATATGACTAATTAAACTTGTAGAATAAATGAAATAGCTGTTGAAATTGAAATAGGTGACTCAATTTATAGGAAATAACAAATTTACAATAATCAAAATGTAAATACTTAAAGTAATAGTAATAGGCTGTTAAAAGGAAATGAACTCGTTTTATCGGTTCGTGTTTGTTGTTTTCGTTGTAAGCTATGTTTACGTTATATGTTCATAGTTTGTTATATGTTATATGTTTCTTTTTTGTTTTTTCTGTTTTGTATATATTTTGTGTGTTTTCGTTTTAATGGAAAATTTAATAAAGATTATTTTTTTAAAAAAAGACTTCCGGTTTCTCCTTCGGTGGCATTGGAAGCCGGACTGCGAGCTCTGCAGCCACCTCCGAAGACTCCCACGCCTGAGGGTCCTGGATTGGGATCTAAGCCCCCCCAGAGAGGGGGCGAAGCGAAGGGGGACATCAGGAAGGAAGAGGGAAGCCGCATCTCCCCCTCCTGAACTGGAAAGCCCCTAGCCGACGATGTGGTGCAGAGGCAGCAAACATGGCTGCCACAAAGCCGAAGGAAGAGCAGAACAACAAAACGGAGCAGGAGGGAAAAATGAGTGATTTGTGATCTGGGATTGTTGCCTTTTAAAAGGAAAAAAAGTGACCCCCCAAAAAAATACGAGGGGGAAAAAATACGGAAGCTAAATGTTAGCGGCGGGACAAGCATATTAAAATCTTGAAGAAAACATTTTGAGAACTAAGAGGGAAAAAAAGTTTTGTTGGCAGTTTTAAAGAAGATGTGGTTTTGGAAAGATACTTTGTTTTAAAGAAAATATTGACATTTTAACTAACCCGTTGCCTTTACTTCATTAAAACTAAACTGATTGCTAAATATTTATTTACATATTGGACTTAATGAAATTGAAAGTGCAGAACAACAAAGAGGAATAATACTGACGTGAAGCACAAACACCATCTTAAAGAAAGAAAGAAGGGTGCAGCACTTGGAATTTTTGTTCTTACTGATTAAATGGAATAAACCAAAAGAAGGAAGAGAGGTGGTTAAACCCCCGATTTTTTCTTTGGAATTTTAGTTGGATTGTAAAAATGATAACAAGGGGAAACAGACATGGAATGGATACATCAGGATATTAAAGACATTATAAATGGACAGCATATGGGAATGAAAGAAATACTTGAAGATATGGACTGCATTGAACTAAAACTGGAGAATATAATACAAAGAATAAGTGCAGAACAGATAAATGAGGAAACTATGGAGGACCCTGGAAGAGTGGAAGAAACAGAGGAACTGGAAAAAAAAACAACAAGAAAGAAAATACAACAAAAGGATGATGGAAACACCGAGGGTGAAAAAGGGATTGGAACAGAAGGGGAAGATCATAGATGGCAGGAAAAAGAAAAGGGGGAGAAAAGATTAAAACAAAATTAATCAATGGGGGAAAAAGAGAAGAGAGAAAAATAGAGAGTACAGCAAAAAAAAAAGAGAGTTAAGAATAAAATGAAAGAGTTGAAAGAAACTTGGGAGAGGCAACCCAAAAAGAGAAAGAAAAGAGGATTAAAAATATGGAACAGGGTAAAAGATAAGGGATAAAAAAGAATAAGAATGTGTATGTTAAATTAGTATAATAGAATTAAATAATTTTGAATAAACTGTTTTTTGTGGTGATAAGAGTAAAAATAATAACACATTTGAATATAAGACATGAATATAAGAGCTATAATGTGGAAAAAATAACCTGTATGAACTAGTATGTAGAAATGAAACTATAAAATAATATTAGAAAATATGAAATGAAAATTGGTAATTTTGAAATGTGATTTGTACGGGATATAAATGATAAATATTAGTTTTGAACTGATAAAGTGATAGGTGATAAAGTGATAGAATTAATTCGCAAGAAGATAAAATTAGTTTGTATTAAAGAGTAAGAATGATATGGAGAAAGGAAGTAAAATATTTTAAAGTTAGAAATGTATGTATGTTTATTAGAAATTTATAAAGTGGGAAAAGACCACATCTTTGATTGCGGGAAAGGAAGGAGAAGAGTAGGAAAAAGGGGAAAGAAAAGAGGGTTAAAATAGAAATAAAATAAGAGGGGGAAAAGACTAAAAGATAGATATTAAGATGAAAAGAAACATGAGAGCAAATAACCAAATTCAAGAGTTAGAAAAGAAATTGGGTATCCAAGTCGTTAAAAAAATTAAATATTTAGGTATAACGCTAACGGCAAAATGCACAACAATTAAGAATGATAATTATACAGAATTGAATAAACAAATAGAAAAAGACTTGGAAAAATGGACTAAACTACCTATCTCACTAATAGGGAGGATCTCGACGATTAAGATATCAGTGTTACCAAAAATACTATACCTCTTTCAAACGATACCAATTAAGTTAGACAGAAAATACTTTGACAACTTAAACAAAATGATATCTAAATTTGTTTGGGCAGGGAAAAAGGCAAGAATTAAATTAAAATACTTACAGCAAAATAAAGAGCAAGGGGGCTTTGGACTCCCAGAATGGGAAACCTATTACCAAGCAGCAACACTACAGTGGGTAACAGATTGGATCAAAATTAACAATAAAAGAATATTAACCCTCGAGGGACATGTTCTACAGGTAGGGTGGCATGGATTTATATGGGACGGAAAACACAAAACGCATTCCTATTTCCAGAAACACAAAATTAGAGAGTCACTATACAATGTATGGAACAAAATAAAACACCAACAATACAAAGAAATACCGATATGGTTCTCAACTATGGAGGCGATTACTTACCCTACCACAACAGATATACACAAAATGGTTAAATATGAAGAAATATTAGATGAACAAGGAAATTTAAAAGAGATCCAAACTGTAAGAGAACAAGGAATTGGAATAGACTGGTGGCCATATCATCAAATTAAAACTAGATTACAAGAAGATAAGAAAAAATTCGGAATAGCAAAAAAGAAATCAGAATTGGACAAAATTTTACCGGGACCAGAAAAAAAGATGATAACAAAAATTTACAAATTTCTAATAAATTGTAAAATGAAAAAAGAAACGGTTAAGGGAAATATGATTAGTTGGATTAAAAATTTCGGATATGAAGTACATTTGGAGCAATGGGAAGAAATTTGGATCAAAAATCTGAAAATAACTAAATCAACATCATACAAGGAAAATACTTATAAAATGTATTATAGATGGCACTTTCCACCGGCGAGATTGGCCAGAATGTATCAAAATATGAACCCCAAATGTTGGAAATGCCCACACAAAAACTGAACCTACTACCATATGTGGTGAACCTGCCCTAAAATCAAAAATTTCTGGAAAACAATTCATACCTGGCTCCAAGAAATAACCAATCTAAAAATAAATATTAAACTGGAAACCTTCTTGTTAGGGATGTTAGAGCAAAATATAGAAAAGGAACATTGGTACATTATAACCCATGTATTAACAGCAGCAAGAATATCATTAGCACAATACTGGAAACAAGGTGATACACCGACAGAAAACATAATAATTAGAAAAATCCTAGAATGCGCAGAACTGGACAAATTAACAATAGAACTAAATCAGAAAGAAAATTCAGAATTCTTAGAAATTTGGAACCCTTTTTATGATTGGCTAGAAAAGAGAAAAGGAAAATAAAGAAACATAGAAATGTTTAGACTGATGGATAATCTACAACCTACAACTTACAAACCTATAGAATAACAGATAAGTTTAATTACTATAAATATATGTATGTATTTATTAATCTATAATTAGATAAAAATGAGAAGAAAAATGTTATATATATATATATATATATATTATATATATATATATATAGATAGATAGATAGATAGATAGATAGATAGATAGATAGATAGATAGATAGATAGATAGATAGATACAGTCGTGTAGAAATATTTAAATAAAAGGATAAGGTGAAGACGCTTACGTAAAAGTTTATATGTATATATGTACATGTAAGTACATATAATGTCATGTTTAATGTATGTTTGTCTTTTTTAATGTTTATATCTCAAATAAAAATTATTTTTTTTAAAAAAGAAAAGAAACATGAGAGATTTATTAAAAATGAAATGATAATGAATTGTAACTTGTGTGTGTGTGTGTGTGTGTGTGTGTGTGTGTGTGTGTGTGTGTGTGTGTGTGTGTGTGTGTGTTTCTTCTGTCGAGTCATCCTGGTGTATGGAAGGAAGCATCACAGCTTCCTTTTGCCTTTCAGCCCCTCCTGGGACCATCCAGGCAGACCATCTGCCTGGATGGTCCCAGGAGGGGCTGAAAGGCAAAAGGAAGTTGTGATGTTTCCTTCCATACACCAGGATGACTCGACAGAATAAACATATATAACCCTTTCCTGGTGAAGAGCTGATTGGGAACAGAACCTTGTGGCCCCGAGGTTAATCTTCTGACTTTCAAGCAGACTGCCCAGGTTCAATTCCCACTATGGGTATGGCTATCTGACGAGAGCAAAATAGCTCGAAATAGATCTATAATAGTCTCCCTTTATTTTCATTTATCAGCAAAAAATGTTACATATATATATGTATGTATGTATGTATGTATGTATGTATGTATGTATGTATGTATGTATGTATATTGTTAAGACTATGATATGGATGTATGAAACTCAGAAAGCAAATGCTCACGACATGAGATATTGAAAGACCAAAAATAATAAAACTTATTGGGGGGGAAAAAGGTGGAGACTCTCTGCAGCAACACAAATATTCATTGCACGTATCCAGCCAAAGGGCCATAGTTTGAGGACCCCTGGTTTAGTGCAATATAAAGAATGCAAATAATTTTTCTGCGGACCACCAAAATTTTCTCACGGACCACCAGTGATCCACAGACCACCAGGCCATCTTTATGTAGAACAGCAATTTGTTTTTTCAGATCCTCAGTTCATTGCCATGAGGTGCCATGTTGAACTTCCAGTGAGAGAGTGAGAGAGTGAGAGTGATAACACCAAATTTAACACACCTGCACCTTCACACCTGAGACCTTGTACCACTAATGAGTCACAGGACACCAGGGAGGGAAAACGGCTACTTGGGCCCCATTTGGACATTCTTAGGGGTGTATTCACTTTTGTTGCCAGCAGTTTAGACGTTAATGGCTGTGTGTTGCATTTTTTTGAGGGGACAGCACATTTACACTGTTATACAAGCTGTATACTCACTACTTTATATTGTAGCCAAGTGTCATTTCTTCAGTGTTGTCACATGAAAAGATATACTTAAATATTTACAAAATGTGAGGGGGTGTACTAACTTTTGTGACATACTGTATGTATGTATGTATGTAAGCTTATTTCATCCTATTCTTATGAGAACTGCTTATAGCTTTCTATCCTTTGCAATTCTAATTATTCTTTCTTTCATCTCTCCTTGATGCATTCTTTTGTACTGTATATATGTGCACAGCCTACAGAATACATTTACTATCTTGGCTCAGGATCACGACTCATCTCTCCTTGATGCATTCTTTTGTACTGTATATACAGTATGTGCACAGCCTACAGAATACATTTACTATCTTGGCTCAGGATCACGAGCATCTTCTAGAACTAGTTCTGCTCATGCAAGTCCTATGGTGAGCATTTTTTCACACTTTCCCTTTCTGTGTCATGATTTGTTTGTTTATTTATATTTCATCTTTATTTGTAAAAAGGTGGTGAACATATCCAACACACATTCTTTCTCCTATTTTCCCCACAACAACTCTGTGAGCTGGGCTGAGAGAGAGGGACCTTATTAAAGCTCTTCCCCTACATTACAGAACATTGAAGTATATGATTATTAAATGAATTCAGATTAAATTACAATGCATGACTGGCAGTCTTGGATAGTTACGTGGTTAATACTACAACTGGGGTTCTTATTCTTAATTTCATAGGAGATTTTATATATGATGTGATAAGAAGAGATTAATAGATACCTTTGTTTCACTCAGCTTGGCCCCAAACATCTGGTATTTTCCAAATTGTTATGAAGAAATTAAGAGTCAGATATGATCATTCTACAACATTACATATGACTAGAAAGCATTTTAGTAATTATATTTAGTATAAAGTACTAACTCTGTTCAGGATCAAAACAAAAATAATAGTCTTGCAACATAGAAAGAACCTGTTCAGCCAGTTATGCTACCTTTCAATGTTTTTCATTCCATTCTCCCTACCTTGGTTTCTTTCAACTGCACCCTCACATCATTCTTTGGTCTCTGAGCATGCTCAGTCCTCACTGGGTTATAATTAATGCTTTGGCAATTTGGTTTGTTTGTTTGCTTTGTTTTAGTTTTTCTCCAAAAGTATTGACATTCTTCCCAGCCTGTTAATATAGGTAGTCCTTGGGTTACAATTGTCATGGAGCATTGTAATCAAGCATCATGATGGTCATGACTAACCCAATTTTATGATATTTTTTGTGGTGGTCATTAAACAAATCACCGCTGTCATTAAGCAAAGCCATAATTTGTTATGTGCACAATTTTGATGAAAACGAAAGGTAAATGCCAGTTTTCAGCAAACCATCATAAAACACAGTCACATGCCGATGGGATGCTGCAGACAGCCATAAATATGGCCCAGTTGCTAAGTGCCCAGAATGTGGTTGTGACCATAGGGGCCGCCTGAGTATCAGAACTTTGTTTATGTTCATAAGTACTCTCTAGGTAGGGGATAAATATATGTAATCTTTCCTGGAAATACACACCATTTGAACATCCAAAGTAAATCATCCACTTGGGATGCAGTATTTATTGGGACCTAATATGGCACTCAGGAAAGCTGTTGCATCATCCTGGCGTGATATTTGGGTTTGAAAAGATATAAGATGCAATGATACAAGACTTGATACAAAGGTGTTGCCACAGAAAGAATATCCCATTTGTTGACAACTTTCTCACTTTTAAAAGTGTTGACACCCCCCCCCAAAAAAAAACCCATCAGAGGGTAATTTTAAGGACTGGCTAATTTCAAGTGGACTTCTTGGCTTGAACAACAATTAGATGTTGCCTCAGAAAAGCTAACATTTTGTGTTATTTTTCAAAGTATGTTTGGTGACTAGTCGCAAGGTGACAGTAAACATCCTCTATAATATGCAGTTCTGAGATTTTCCAAGCTTTGAAGAGCCTGATCAACCTCTCAAAGCAAAAGCATGTATGGCATAATCTCTAGCAAGACAGAATGTATTTTAGTCACTATTCCAAAGTTTCATCTGAGAATAAGCATGAAACAGATTTTCAGAAGAAAGAAAAACTCCACAGGAACAGCTTCAAAAACAGAGGCTTCTCCAGTGAGAATATTTCAGAATGCCTCTTAAGAAACCCAGTAAAATAAAGTACATGTGTTTCTTCCATATTTCTGCATTTTAGTACAGTAAGGTTTCGAAAGTAGCAGCAACAAAACAGCAAAAAAATAAAATTCAGGTGGTGGGGAAAGAGAACAAATATATCAAAAATAGCGGGAATAAAATACAAATGATCCGAAAATGATTAAAATCTCAATAGAAGATGTACAGTACTTGAAATCAAAGAGTTTGCTATTGTGTTGTACATTTCTTTTAACAGAAAAAGCAAGAGGCTGAACTATGACAAGATTGAGGAAATTCACATATTCTGTTCAAAAGTTATGGCCAATTTTGATTGCAAGATGATGGTATCATTTGGAGAACTATATGAGTTTAGTGGGTTCAGGCAGTGATAAATTTTTCACTGCAAGAGGGGCCATTCTGGGGGCCTTTTAATGAGGCCTCACTTTGCTCTTTCCTCAAAAAAAAGTCACTTGATCGCACTTACTTGGACAATTTTTGTTCAGTTTGCCATCTTCCCTTTTTAGGGAACGTGGTAGAAAAGGTAGCTGCTTGACAGCTTCCACAGGGTCCTGGATGGAACAGATTATTTGGACTCCTTTCAGTCAGGATTCAGGCCCAGTTATGGGACAGAAACAGCATTGGTCACATTTGTGGATGATCTCTGGCAAGAGCAGGATGGGGTAGTACAGCCATCCTAACTCTCCTTGATCTCTCAGCAGCCTTCTATACCATCAACCATGGTATTTTTTTGGGTAACTACAGGTCTAGGACTGGGTAGCACAGTCTTGCACTGGTTCGGCTCCTTTCTCCAAAGTTGATCCCCATCAGTATTGATAGGGAGTGAAATATCCAGTCCATGGTCACTCTTCTGTAGCATGCTGCAGAGGTTGGTACTTTCTCCACTCCTTTTTAACATGAGATTATCTGTCACCACGGGTTGTGGTATCAGTATGCAGATGATACTCATCTTTATAGCTCCACTTCTGGTGACCCAAGTGATGCTGTTGCTGCCCCCTCGCGGTGCCTGCAGACTGTGGTGTTCTTGATGGGATACAAAAGGCTTTGGCAGTTATAATGAAATTTTTTAAGTCCAGTGTTTTCCCATGTCTGGTATAGCTAAATCAGATGCTATTTGTTTTCTTATAGCAGTGATGGCGAACCTTTTTTTCCTCGGGTGCCGAAATAGTGCGCGCGCACGCTATCGTACGTGCGTGCGTGCCCACACCCATAATTCAAAGTTCCCCACTCGCCCCACCCCCCTGCGCATGCATGCGTGACCCCCCCACTCCCCCATTTTTCGACTTCCAGTGGGCCCGGTAGGCCTGTTTTTTGCCCTCCCCAGGCTCCAGAGGCTTTCTTGGAGTTTGGGGAGGGCGAAAACGTTCTCCCTGCCACCCCGGAGGTCCTCCAGAGGCCGAAATCGTCCTCCCAGAGCCTCCGCACGAGCCAAAAATTAGCTGGTGGGCACGCACATGCGCGCAGGAGCTGAGCTAGGGCAATAGCTCGCGTGCCGGCAGATATGGCTCCGCGTGCCACCTGTGGCACCCGTGCCATAGGTTCGCCATCACTGTCTTATAGTATCCACATGTTGGATACTCTTCATTCTTATAAATAAAGGTCATTTAATTGTTTTTCATTGATGATTTTTCTTTTAAGCTTTGCTTAATCCTCAATTTAGAACCATAATTGCTAAGCAAGATAGTGGTTAACTGAGTTTTGCCCCATTTATGATTTCTTGCCACAGTTCTTAAGTGAATCCCTGCAATTGTAAAGTTAGCAACAGGCTTAAGTGAATCTGGTTCTACATTGACTTTGCTTGGCAGCAGGTCGCAAACAATGATCACATCACCCCAAGACACTGTAACTGTCATAAATACATACCATTTGCAAAATATCAAAATTTTGATCATGTGACCACAGGAATGCTGCAGTGGTTTTAAGTGTGAAAAAAGATCATAAGTAATACGTCAATTTTTTCAATACCATTGTAACTTCAAATGGTCACTAAATGAATGGTTATAAGTCAAAGACCACCTATCGTAATAGTTAGATACCTATAGTATACTGGTAAGCTGAGGTTAAGCTGTGGCTGTACTCAAAATGTACTTTGTCAGAAGAAAAGTCTGCTGTAGTGAAATAATGAGATACACAGTCAGAAGATTGGGGGTGGGGGGGAAGCCCTGACAGAATAATTTTGTTATCACATAAATGTCACAGCCAAATTAAGAAGATGTTTCCCCTGCTGAATGTTATAGCTGTGTTTATGTATTCAGATGAGGAGGATGTAGAGGAAGAGGACCCAGAGGTCCTCTTGCTTGAATTGAGATTTCATTAGCATTGGAGCGAGTGTTTGACAAAAGCAAATTTATAGGACCCTACACTCATATTTACCAATAATTACTTGCATTTATAAGGTCAGCCTAGGTAGAGGCATTTTAGGAAGATCCAGGAACTTTGCAGATTTGAGACACTAAGCCAAAGGGCATCATGTGAATTAAAGAGTAGATTCTGCAGCTTGATTGATAAATCTGAGCTATGCACTTGGTGGAGGCAGGGCATGCATTCTTTATTACTTTCATTCCCTTTGGCAGTGTTTATCAGAAACTCAGGTCTTATCTATGAATATCCTGTATTGCTATGTTTTGAACTTCTCTGACATCATTTATTACTTTTTTCAAATTTGCTTCCTGCAGCTAGCCATGCTAACATAGGAAAGATGTAAGCTGAGAATATTGCTAAGTAATTTTCTATCTGAGTTGGTTGGGCATTGGATTCAGCACAGACTGGGCTTTGGTCATTTGGGGATTGGTCTGTTAGGTAGTGGGACCACCATTATATTTACTTGTTATCTATACTTTGTCTAGCAGCTGAAGAAAATCATGCTATTCATTCACATGTAAATTGTCATTGGTTTATAGTTAGGGTTGAAACTTTATGCCATGAAGGACACTCTTTGAGTGTCCCCTGCTTGGGGAATAGTACATTATAAACTTCTGCCTATATTTTTCAATCTTTGCAAAATAGGTAAAAGTAAGTGATTGTGTTATGTTGTGATAAACTATTGAGAAGTGATTGCTCTCTGATTTTTCTTGACACCTAAACAGATAATTTGTTGTAGTTAACTGTTAAGCTGAGAGTAGGGTATATAGAATGGTTTCTCACTGATGGAAAAAGGTGTCTGTTGAGCTGGCAAAGAAAACAGACTCAAAACAAAATGTCATTGGAGGGAAGTGGAATTGGAGAAGGAGGGGACTGGATGGCAACTTAAGAGGGATGTAAAAAGTCTGTGTCAACTTAGAAACAGATCAGGCCTGTCACAGCCATTTTCTCCGTTACACAGGTGACACACTTTGGGGGGAGGAGAGAGCTTTGGAATGTCAGACCAGATATCAATAACTTACTATCTCGTGGGAACCAAGGTCATCCCAACAGGTGATGGCCAGAGACTGAAAGAGGTTACCAAGGAGATGCCAGAACACCTAATTGGATAACATGATCTGTGACAAGGAGGGAGGGAGCTGTCTAATCTTTAATTATACTGAAAGCGCGGGAAATAGCCAGAGCTGGTTTGCATTTCAAACGTGTCGAAATAGTACTCAATAAAGCAGTTCTTTGAGAAAGCCGAAAGTTGCTGGATTGGTTGGGTTCATTACTCGGAACCTTGATAGTCTGAAGTCTCTTTTTGAAGTGGACCAGGTTATCACAGAAAACAACTTTCTCCTAGTCCCAGAAAGAAAACCACTACTAGTTTGAAAGAGGTAAAGCTGATCAATAATTTTGCCTCCACTTATCTCTAAATAAAAAGTAGGTAGAATATTTAAAAATAGAGATATGTATATTATGCCAACATTACAGTTTGCAAACTTAATAGAAAAAAAGTTTCCAGTCAGGCTGCTATATTTCTCAGTCAAATGGGCAAAGGGAGGAGGAAGTAGAGTGTAAGGACTTACCGTATTTTTTGGAGTATAAGATGCATCTTTTTACCCCCCAAAAGAGGGTGAAAATTTAGGTGCGTCTTATACACCGAATGTAGCCCTACCCACCCGCCAGCCCCCACCCTTCGGAGGTTTTTGGCCTCTGCGCGTCGCATTTTTGGCTGGTTCCAGCCGTTGCTGGCCACTGCTGCCGCTGCCGCCCGCCACTGCCATTGCTGCCCGCCGCCCCCACTGCCCGCCGCCCCCGTCGCCATTGCTTGTCGTCCCCGCCGTCGTCCCCGCCGTTGCTTGCCACCGTTGCTGCCGTCCCCGCCATTGCTTGCTGCCGCCGCCGCCATTGCTTGCTGCTGTCGCCATCCCTGCCGTTGCTTGCTGCCCCCGCCCCCGCTGTTGCTTGCCCCCGCCCCCCCTGCCCCCGCCGTTGCTTGCCGTCACTGCCACCGCTGTCGCTGCCATTGCTTGCTGCCGCCGCTGCCGTTGCTTGCCGCCGCCACTGTCCCCACTGTTGCTGGCCGCCACCGCCGCCATTGCTGCCCGGAGCCAGCAGCGGCGGCGCTGCTCACCCCGAAGTGAGCAGCCTGACAGGTTTGAAGACCAACTTGCCAAGTTTGAAGAGCCCTGGTTTAGGGGTTAGAGGTGGCAAGGGTCTTCAAACTTGGCAAGTTTAAGACTTGTGGACTTCAACTTCCATTCCTGAGCAAAGATGACTGGAGGAGGAATTCTGGGAGTTGAAGTCCACAAGTCTTAAAGCTGTCAAGTTTGAAGTTTGTAAAAAGTGTACATGGTTGTAAAAAGTGTACATGGTTGTAAAAAGTATACATGGTTGTAAAAAGTATTCTGCTACACTGGTATTTTATTAAATAATATATTACTATACCATTTGATTCAGAATACTTTTTTCCTTCTTTTCCTCTGCTAAAATCTAGGTGCGTCCTATATTCCAGTGCGTCCTATACTCCGAAAAATACGGTACTTGCCTCTCCTCTCTTCAAGAAAGCAGAACTCTTGAAACAGGCATTATTTCAAAAGGAAACTTTTATTGAGAGAAAGTGATAGCAAGTAAAGCAAGGCAGGATCTGAAGTTCCCACTTGGAACTGTTAGGTTAAACTTTGCAGAAAACCCCTTCCCTATGTCCAGTCCGAGGTGAGCCAATCCACAAGTGTGAAGTTGTTGTGAGAACTCAAGCTGAGAAAGTGATAAGCTGTTCTCAGGCATCGCTTTGCCCGTTTCGGAGCTGAGACAAAACTGATGGCCCCAGGCCAATCCCTCCCCCTCCCTTTCCTAAGCAGGTACATCAAAGTGACAGGAAAACCAGAAACAGGAAAGAGGTTGTAAAGGGGCATCCAGGCCCCCCTCCCTGCCCGAATGACAGTGTCCCGATAGGGATCTAAGGGACCTGACACAGAGAGTGGAATGTGGTTATTCAATTGTAAACAATACTTGTAAAGGAAAACTGGAGACTGAAAGTAAATGCTGCTTTTAAACATTATACATGTTCCAACATTGAATGTGTTGCAATGTCAACCTAAAGGCAATACAGGTAGTCCTCAACTTGCCATAGTTGTTAAGTGAATCAGTGCAATTATTAAGTGAGTCACTGCAGTCATTAAGTGAATACACTTCTCCCATTGATTTTTCTTGTTGGAAGCCAGTTGGGAAGGTGTCAAATGGTGATCACATGATCCTGGAACACTGCAGCTGTTGTAAATACGTGCCCAAATTATGATCATATATCCATGAAAATCCTGCAATAATCATGAGGGCAAAGATTGGTCATAAGTCACTTTTTTTCAGTGTCATTGTAATTTCCAATAGTCACAGGAACAAACTAAAAGAAGATCCTCAAAACAAGTAATTTTTTCTTCAGGCCTTTCAAATTGAGGATCAATGTCAGGACTTCCATTATTCACTTGAGCTTCGCCTTCACTAGCTGTCAGTCTGCCATGGATTATGGGCATAGGGAGCTGAACAGGAGGGGGTTGAAGTTAATCAGGGAATTTTGGCATGCAAACATCAGTTCTGGCTCTTGCTATACTGCAATCACCTTGGCTTTTAGTAAAAGTATATCTTTCACTATTAGTGGAATCGAGGGTCTTTCTTGACTAAAGGACCAAGTTGAGGCAGATCTGACAATATTCTAAGAAGAAAAATAAAGGATCATGAAAAGAATCACTTACCACAGTGATAGTTTAGACCACACCATTGAATTTGGGTTCCTCAGCCATGGTCTCGGCTATCTACTTAGGTAGGTGTGGGTACCAATCATGATCCCAGAAATTGCTACACCAATACACAAGGTATGGGAATTAGAGAGAGAATTTGAAATTCTAACAACAGGACAAATGTGATGCCATAAGCACTACTTGCAGTTGGTTTTGTGTGAGTGTGTGAGATGGAGGGAGAGAGAGGAGGGAGGGATTGAGTTTGAGTATATATATTGAAGAGTATTTGCCTGTTTGGAAATTTATGAATTAAAACATGGAAAGCCGCTGGGGATGTGTTTGGGTGAGAACAAAAAAGGAGAAAAAGTAAAGTAATGGTTTGTAATAAACTCTTATCATATCCTTTTATTTGTCTCTCCCTTTCAGCTACTCTGATATCTAGATATGTCAAAACTGGGTCTCCTGGAAATTTTAGGTTCAGTTTCTATAAATGTTGGCTGCAGCTTTTGGAGCTTTTTAAAAGTTACTTTCATTAGCAGGTTTTTTCCTACTATTCTTGCAATGGTAAGAAGTGAAAAATAGGATATCCTATGTTGGTCTTTCTGGATATGATAAGAGAAGTATCTATTCAAGTCTATGGCCACTTATTTGGTTGGTTGTGTAGATTTATTTTGTTGGTTATGTAGATTAATTTCAAGCTGACAAATAAGTGGTGTTATATCATGTTGACTTACAACCACAATTGGGACCAGAATTTATTTTTCTAAGCTAGGCGGTTGTTAAGTGAGTTGCCTGACTTTTTTTTGCCACAGTTAAGCATATTATAGTTGTTAAGTAAAGCACATGGTTATGAAGGGAATCTGGCTTTCCCCATTGACTTTGCTAGTCAGAAGCCGGCGGGGAAGTTGCAAATGGCAATCACACTGGGATGCTGCAACTGTCATAAATACATGCTATTTGCCAAGCGCCTGAATTTTGATCAAGTGATGGTGGGAATACTGTGACAGTCATAAATGTAAGGATTAGCTGCACGTCACTTGAATGTCCAGTGCATTGGAATTTTAAATGGTCGCTAACTGAATGGTTGTAAGTCAAGGACTACCTATACTGAATATATTTTCAAATGAAACAGTTCGTGGACTTATTGTCAAATTAAGTTTCCTTTTTTCTTATTCACTCTAGGTTGAAGAAAGGTCTGAAAAAGACTTTGAGAAGGTAAGAAAGGTAAGAAGGTAAGATTGAGGGTATATTAACATGTACTATTTTATATTACAAATTCTCAATATCCTGATAACACCAATTCAACTGAATGATCCTATGTGCTAAAAACCTGTCTTTCTTTGACCTAATATAGCATAAAGTATTTTTCTGGCTGAAACTGCCAATGGAAAAGTACAAATAGCAATATGCTGATTTGTAATTGTCCTCTATAAGGAAAGAAGTAAAGCTGTGGGACCTTGAAATAAATTCCTTGCTTCATCAAATAGTTGGTGTGATAATTGCAAGCTGGCTATGTTCCATGTTGCATTACAACTCTTCGGCAAGAATTCAGTACATAACCAAATGTGAAATGTTTTGAATGTTCCATTGTAGGGAATAATGGAAATTTGAAAAAAAGCTTACTGTCTCAGTCAACTTAGACCCAGTGGCAGCTGCCTTTGATATATCCTTAAATGACTTCATCCCCTTCTCAAATCTTATTCTTTTCCCCTCTCACCTAATCCCAGCTAGTAGTATCAAAGTTGAAAATAGTTGGTACTATTCTCCTGTGCACTGCTTGGAGAGTCCAAGCATGGATTAACTTCTGTCTGTTTGCCCAGGGACTGAGTAAAGAAAGATCCGTCATGCCGCCTCCTCGGCTCCTCTGAGTCCAGTTTTTCTACTCAGTCTAGCCTAGAGGGACGTACCAATCTTTCTCTAATCAGATCTTAAGTAAAAAAACAGCAGAATTTGGCTTGGATTCTCCTCTAAACGCTTAATTAGCACAAATTGGATTTGACATTGTTATTCGGGGCGGGCGAGTGCAAGGAGGCTTCCTTGCCGCCAGCGGCTTACTGATTATCAACTGCTGATGTGTGTGCTAGTTACCCTGGCACGCCGGCAAGAACCGCCACCACCTATTTATAGCAATCAAGGCAGCCCGGAGTCACTGTCTGAAGATCGGATAACACTCCGAAGACAATCAGCAATCTCAGCAATCTCAGCAATCAGCTGAGCATCGGGAGAGTTCGCTCCCCACACGGGCGCCATTTGGAAAAACCCGATGATCGCAGCCGCGAGTTTGGCACCGGGAGAGTTTGCTTCCCACATGGGCACCATTTTGGAAGCATTCATTGACCATGGCAGTGAATTTGGCACCAGGAGAGTTCACTCCCCCTCAGGCGCCATTTTGTTTTGATTGATTGCTGTGTGTGCCGCTAGCTCCATCCTGCCGCCGGTGAGTGTGCTGTTCGCCAGTAAGACCGCCACTACCTAGAGTCCAACTGAAGTATGTGGTTCCAGAGTCCCTTCCTGTCTTACAGGCTACACTCCATGATAGAGGATCACTCCTAAATGCCTTAGGCTTGGTGCCTAATTAACAACATAGCACCGGGGGATGAGTAATAAGGGCTTGGATCCTCCATTGGAACTTGCTCCTTCTATTGCCCTTTCCCCCCACCCTGCTATCTGAGCTGATTAAGAGATCTCAGACTTCAAAGGCCCTAATTTGATCATAAGCCTCAAAATGGTCGACAAATCCAAGGCAGGCAGACCTGAGGTGGGAGAGGCCTCTTCCAGACACCAGGACACTGCCAAATCTGCTGGCTCTAAATGACACAGAGGAGATAAAAGGGCCCCTAAACAGAGCAAGGCCCAGAAGGAACCCCCCTAGAAGGGCATCCACTGCTGAGGACAGGGCGTCTAAAGGCCCTAGAGAAGCAGTTCTCAAAAGCAAGGAAGCAGGCAGAGGCCAGCAAGCCTCAACTCTTTCCCTTACAGGAGGAGCCTTCTCCATAGCAAGACCACTCTCCTGTGGCCATTGATACTAATCAGGATTGGTCACCTGATAATGCTAACGATCCTCAGGATCTTGAAGCAGCAGATTATAGACTGCTAACTGATCCCTTTATGGGTCATAGCTCAGCTGATTTGGGGCCCTCCGGTCCAGCCAGCAGGGCGTCACCAACTGCTACATTGACCCCCCCACAGCAGTGGGGCTCTGTTCTGGGGATTTCCAGGAGATGGGCCTACCCCAAGAAATTTGGGATATTATATCTACGGCCATTTTCCAGGGGAACGCTGCAGGACTGCAACAAAGAGGTGTATCCCCTGGCTTGCAGACACAGGCCCAGGCTGCCTGGCCTCCCCTGCAGGACCCATATTCTCCTCATCCCTCCCTTCATAGCGAAGAGTCACTCATAGGAGACGAAAGCAATGTAGACCAGGAGCTATCTGATGATGAAGGGCTGGTTCCAAACCAGCCTACCTTCTCTGGCCTTTTTCTACCAGACTTGTTCAAGTCTCTTCTGTACAAGGCAAAAATGACGGCTAACATGGGATTGTCAGATACCCCAGTGGAATCAGCCTTGGGCCTCGACCCAACTGAACAGTTATTTTCTGAGCCGGTTCTTGAGAGAGATTCCATTCCGGCCCCCAAGATGTTTGTTGATGTTATTTAACGCCAATGGAGTCAACCTGCCTCCTTCAATGCTCCTAGCAGTGCTGATAGGAAACTCTACAGTCTGGGGTCTGAACTTGAGCTTCTTTAGCTTCCTGCAATAGACACCCCAGTAGCCAATTTAGTCTCCACCTCTGTTCTTCCCGCTGAATTTCCAGAGGGCTTGAAGTCGGAGGACCGTAAGGCTGAGATGACTCTTTGTAAGACTCACTTAGCAACCGCTTGGTCGATCAGGGCAGCAACGGCTGCATCTTTCTTTAACAGAGCCTCAATCTTATGGCTCAAACAAATGCAGTCTAGAGTGTCTCCCGAGGATACACGCCTGTGCCAAGATTTAAACAAATTAGCAGCAGCAGCAGCAGAATTCTCTGCCAACGTAACCCTTAATGCGGCCAAATTTGCGTCCAAGGCCATGGCAGCTAATGTAACATCCCGTCGCCTCCTGTGGCTTTGCCATTGGCAGGCGGACATGAGATCTAAGTGGCGTCTAGCAGCTGCCCCCTTTAAAGGAGGCAATCTCTTCGGAGAATCCCTGGATTCTATCCTCATGAGAATAGGGCTAAATAGAAGGTGCTGCCTTACATGCATTGGCGAGCAGATCACCGTACGACACCTTACATTTGCCGGCAGCCATTTTGGCAAGAATTCGGCTCTAGCAGCCACCAATATCAAAGGCCATACTACCAGGAGACAGACCGTCCACTTGACAGGTCCGGAGGTCGGGACAGAGGCAGGCAATTTACCCAGGCCAGGTGGCCATTTCGAGGGTCGGGCAACCGGCCCTTTCACAAGTCTAAGTGACTCCCGGTGAGGTGCCCCCATTGGAGGTCGTTTACAACTATTTCTCCACCAATGGAAGGTGGCAACCTCAGATGCCTGGGTGCTTCAAACAGTGAGACTAGGCCTCACACTGGAGTTCCTCTCCAGGCCCCTGAGATGTTTTATTCGATGCACTGTTCCCATCAATTCCAACAAGAGGTCTCTCATGGAAACCGAAATCCAACACTTGTTGGACATAACCGCCATAGAGACAGTTCCCTCAGGACAGGAAGGACTGCTTTTATTCCATCCTGTTCCTAGTTCCCTAAACCTTGGGGTGGGGTGGGGTGGAGAGCTATTCTAGACTTAAAACAGCTCAACATCCACTTAGCGTACAGGCGCTTCAAAATGCAATCCCTGAAATCCATCCTGGATTGCATCAGGCAGGACGATCTCTTGACATCCATAGGTCTCAAGGAAGCCTACCTCCATGTGCCTATCCGACCATCGCACAGAAGGTTTCTATGGTTTTGCTTCGCAGGGGTTCACTATCAATACAAAGCCCTGCCGTTCGGCCTGCCATAGGCCCCTCAAATCTTCACCAAGCTATTGGCAGCGGTGGCGGCACATCTCAGGGCACGGCCAATAAGGCTACAATGTTACTTAGATGACATTCTTATCCAGTTGTCTTTTCCTCTGCAAGCACACGAGGATCTAGGAGTTAACAGTCCATACCCTGCAAGAGCATGGCTTCTCTGTCAATGTCACCAAAAACCATCTGGTCCTGACCACCAGTCTTCTGCACCTGGGCGCAGTGATAAACACCAAAACCTGCGAGATCCTTTTATCGCAAGACTGTCTGTCCAGCATCCTGTCTCTTGTCACTCAAATCCGGAGGCAGAGATCAGTCCCATTGGCTGTCCTTTCTCAGCTTCTGGGGAAAATGATCTCATGCATCAACATCGTGCCTTGGGTGAGACTACACGCTTGCACTCTCCAATGGTTCCTGTTACTGCATCAGAGGGCGAACAGCAGCAACTCCAGAATCAAAGTACAGGTTCTGTCGACAGTCCTTCGATCCCTTCGTTGGTGGACATCCAGCGCCATGAAAGAAGGCTGTTTATTCAAAGAGCCCACCCGCATCACGATAACTACAGATGCCAGTCTCTTCAGGTGGGGAGCTCACATCCAGTCCCAAGTGACACAAGAACGTTGGATCCCATCGGATTTGTCAAACAACATAAACTGGTTGGAGCTGAGGGCTATTCATCTAGCTCTCCAGCATTTCAAGCATCTAGTGACCAACCAACATGTCTTGATCCTGACGGACAATGTGGCCACCAGATCACACATCAACCGTCAGGGAGGCACCCATTCCAACCATCTCATGCTCGAGGCGAGGAAGCTGGGTCTCTGGGTGGAGCTACAAGAGCCGAGATGGTGCAGTGGTTAAATGCAGCACTGCAGGCTACTGCTAGTTCAGCAGTTCAGCTGTTCAAATCTCACCAGGCTCAAGGTTGACTCAGCCTTCCATCCTTCTGAGGTGGGTAAAATGAGGACCCAGATTGTTGGGGGCAATATGCTGAACTCTGTAAACCGCTTAGAGAGGGCTGTAAAGCACTATGAAGCGGTATATAAGTCTTAAGTGCTATTGCTATTGCTATTGCTACACGTCTGTTCCATCCGGGCGGAACATATATCTGAGATCTCGGATGTGCAGGTAGACTGGCTGAGCAGGACCACCATAGATCATTCGGAGTGGCGCCTGCACCAGGATCTGTTCAAGGCCCTGTCCCAGAAATTCCGCTGACCAGTAGTGGACTTATTTGCTCATCCAACAAATACTCATCTTCCAAGGTTCTTCTCCAGATTTGCAGTACCGGGGGTGGAAGGAGTCAATGCTCTCTGCAGCCCTTGGCTACAGGGGCTACTGTATGCCTTTTCCCCTCTCCCTCTTATCCCAAGGGTGATAAGGAAGCTGCTGGCGGAGCGGGTGGAAATTCTCATTGCCCCCCATTGGCCCAGACACCCTTGGTAAGCGGATCTGGTCAGCCTATCGTAGGGTGGCGACGTGGTCATCACCCTCACCTTCATTAAACATTACCGACTAGATGTTTTTGCCTCGTTCGGCAGGAGAGTACTGCAGAGTGTTCACTCCACCTCGGGGACCCTGTACTAGCCTCGTTCCCGCCCTTGAGACATTAAGCTTGGGTACATCCCATGCTTGGACTCTCCAAGCAGCACATAGGAGAAGGAATGTGGGTCTTACATGAACATTCTTTCTGTGTGCGCTGCGGGAGAGTCCAAACCCACCTTGAGGACCGTCGTGGTCAAGGGTCTAGGGATTATTGGACTTACCTACGTTTTGGACTCCCTGGAGGTCTACGCCTTCGTAGAAAAATTGGACTCAGAGGAGCTGAGGAGGAGGCGTGGCCGGATCTTTTTTTACTCAGTCCCTGGGCAAACAGACAGAAGTTAACCCATGCTTGGACTCTCCCGCAGCACACATAGAAAGAACGTTCAGGTAAGACCAACCTTCCTTTTACTCGTGTTGCCCCCCCCCTCCCAAGGCTTAATCATAAAGCAGATTAGTCAAAGGGCTCAAATCTTGCACAATACATGAAGCAACAGACCTCAAAAGAGCATAATTTCAATTTGGATCAAAGCAAGGGAGTAGGATAAAATATAGTTCTTGGAAAACAGCATTTAATGCTTGGACCAGGCATTTTGGGCTTGAAATATTTCAAGCTCTGAACATTTTGCACATTCCTGCTCTAAATAACTATTGGGTGTTTTGTTTGTTTTGTTTTCTTCTTTGTTTTGCTTTGGCTTGTTCCTGATAGAGGAACTCATCACCTTGTAAATGAGATGACACTAAGCAGGTTTACTGAGTAAGTGAGCCAGTGGCTGTGAGACTGGCTTATTATAATGTCTAAACATGCCACTTAATATTTAGAAATGTGATTTAGTGAATTTGTTAATGTCAGAGTTTGCAGCTATCCAGCCAGCACACAAGCAAATAATTCAGCAGGATTCATTTATAGATGAAACTTATTTATATACAATAATATAAAATATGATGCATGTATACAATACCCATGCAGCTCTTGCAACGTGGTAGAGAGAAGAAGTTGCAATTACTCTCAAGGACAAGAAGTAGAAGCCAGAACCCTTGAACTCTTATATACACAGAACTAAGTTAAGTTAAGCTAAGCCACGCCCAGGCTCCGAGCCATCTCACATGGCTTACAACAGATCCTGTGTCTCAGTCACCAAAGAGTTCCCATTGGCTGACTTGTTGTTATGGCTATTCCAGTTCATAAATTCTTATACACTGACACTCCTCCCTTTATGACTGTAATAGACATAAAATCGAATAACTTAATATTCTTCCCATGGTGCACTCCACCCAATGGCTAGGTCATTATATCCGCCAGATTGTCTTCTGAAAAACAGTGAAGCAAGCTAATTGATTTACGTTTGATGGCTTCTCCATGCTAGTGGAGACAGCATCCATGAATGGGTTAACTCAGTCTATTATCCAATAGAACTGAGTCTGCAAAAGTAGATGACACGCCTCCTCTTCCTGTGACTTCTGCTTTTTAGACTCAGTCTGTCCTTAGACATTGACATGTTTTCTAAAAGCTCCCATTCTGAATTCTGTTTTTCTAGCATCTAATTACCATTTCTAGAGAATTTTTCTTGCATTGTTCTTATTCCAGTGTAAAGGGCTTGCCTGATCCCGCCGAGGGCCGTTTTTACGGTGGTTAGGCTGCCGGCTGGCAGTCCTAACAGGGCAGCGTGCACGAGAGGCTTCTCCACCATGCTGACCCTTTGGGAGGTTTTTGATTCCCCGTTGCCTGCTGTGAGTGCTGCCGGCTGGCAGAGTAGGTTCTGCGCGCACGAGCTGTTCGCTCCGCAGCGCCTGGAGGTCTCTGGAAATTGCCGATTGTAGTGAGGAGGCTCCGCATGGCTGATTGAACGTGAGTTTGTTCTGTTTTGCCTTTCCCCTCTTCATTTGGATCAAGAGTCAGCGGCAGAAGCAGATCCAGCGGGGCCCCGGTCTTGTTTCAGCCTCTGAGGCTGCCCATGGACATTTCCAATAGCGCACAAGCTTAGCTATATTCTTCAAGAGAAGAGAGGCTCCATTTTAAAAGTTTCGGCCACCATTTTGAATTTGCCTTGTGACGTTTTTTTTGTGTTTCTGAGAGGCTTTGGAGCTGGGGGGGGAGGAGGAATTGCCTCTGTATACCTCCTTAGTCGACCTCCTGGTAGCCTCTGCTTTCTCTAAGCAAGCTACTTACCCTCTGTGGACTTAAGCCCATATTTCTCAGACTCTACGTCCATGTGGTGGCAGCCAAGATGGCGGATGACACTTCTTCCAGTGCGGCTATTTCTGAGGCGGGTTCTTCCCCTTCATCATCTAGTGGTAGAAGCCAAGCTGGGGCTACCACCAGGGCGTCCAAGAAGAAGGCTACCTCTGGGGGATCTCGCTCCAGCAGATCCCATAGGTCCTCTAAAATGGCTGACAGGCAGGACCAAAGTAGGCACAGGGCCATCGAAAAGGTAATTGCCAAGGCCCAAAAGTCCAGTGGTCAGCAGGGACCCTCCCTTCAAGTGACCTGTCTCCTCCCCTTCCAGGGACAGGGGATCAGGCTCCCAGGACATCACAGGTGGCTGCCTTGTCCTCTGATATTTTGTCTGACCCTCCTTTGGATTTGCCTGGCATCAGTGAAGGGTGGTTTGGCTACATGCCATCCCCTAGGGATTTTGTACTTTTAGGGATCCAGCCTCACAGGGGTTCCAGGGCAGAGGCAACATTCACTCCCAGTGCTGCAGGCCTTCGCCTTGAGGAATTAGGTGGGTCTGCGGCCCAAGCCAATATGGGGGTGTGGATTTCTGAGGTCATTAAACAAGGCATTGCAGCTGGATTGCAGCAGAGATCTTATAGGGAATCTAGTGTCCCTAGAGTCCAGGAGTAGCATCTGAGTCGTCCTCCTCTAATAGAGGAAGGTCACTGCCAGGAACAGGCCCTGTCCCACACTTCTTCTGGTAGAGAGGCTTCCTTGGGAGAAGGAGAAATCGGGGAATTTGATTTTGATTTATCGGAGGATGAGGGCTTTTAGCCCGATCACCCCTCTATTGTGGGCCTGTTTCATCCTCCGCTTTTTTGGTCTTTGCTGTTTAAGGCTAAGACCACCATCCATTTGGGGTCCAATCCGGCAGACACCCTTTTTGTGGAGCCCACAGTGGAGACGGAGGAGATTCCAGCTCCCAAGATGTTTCTGGACGTTGTACAGAGGCAATGGGCCTCTCCTGGTTTTGGTCCCAGTCCCAGTGGGATAGAGAAGCGTTTTTATAACGTGGAATCAGGTCTTTCCAATATTCTCCAAATTCCCGTGGTAGATGGTCCATTGGTGGCTATGGCCTCTACTTCTGTAGTTCCCGGGGCTTCGGAAGAGGCCTTAAGACCAGAGGACAAAAGGGAAGAACAATTACTGATTAAGGGTCATCAGGCTAGCTCATGGGCAGTAAATGCTTCCACAGCAGCTTCATTTTTAAACAGGGCTTCGCTGCTTTGGCTCAGGTAGTTACAGGAGCAGCTACCTGTAGATCGCACCAGGATCTGAACAAGGTCATGGCAGCCTTAGAGTTTTCGGCAGACACCACACTTCACGTGGCCCATTTCTCGGCCAAGGCCATTTAGTCATCTGTAGCATCCAGGCGTCTTCTAAGGCTGAGACAGTGGCAAGCTGACACCCATAATAAATAGCGCTTGGCATCTGCACCATTTTCAGGGACTAGCTTGTTTGGAGAATCCTTAGACCCTCTCCTAATTGAATCCCAGGACAACAAAAGATTTTGCCCTCCATTTCCCAAAGATCAGACTCCAGGCCTGTTCCTTATTATTGCCCATCGTTCTTTCGTGGGCAGGAGGGCGGCTTCAGGTCTCAATGTTACCAGAGAGCCTTTCCTTCCCGACAGAATCAACCTCAGGACAAACAGGGCAGGCAGCCTCCCAAGTACCCTCCCAGAAAATCCTTTCGGGGCAGAGGGGTCACCCCTACAGACGGTAAGGAGGGACCCATGTCCGCTCCTCCCATTGGGGGTCATCTGTCAAATTTCGCTGACCAATGGGAGGAGACCACCTCGGACGTTTGGGTAAGGGAGACGGTTAGAGCAGGCCTCTCTCTGGAATTTCATTCCTCCCCTCCAAGTGTATTTTTTCTGTGCCCGATATCCAAGAACAGAGTGAAAAGACTCCTCATGAATTCGGCCATAAATCATCTACTCGAAATTTGCGCTATCCAACCTTTTCCTGAGGAGCAACCAGGTCGGGGATTCTATTCTCTCCTGTTCCTTGTTCGGAAATCATCGGGAGGATGGAGGGCTATGTTGGATCTCAAGACCCTCAACCATCACATTGTTTACCGATGGTTTAAGATGTATTCCCTCCAATCTATTTTAGAGACCGTCAGGAGGGGCAATTTCCTTACATCAGTAGATCTGATGGAAGCCTGTCTGCACGCCCCCAACCACCCGCCCACAGGCAGTTCCTTCATTTTTATTACGCAGGCAATCACTATCAAGCCCTGCCATTTGGCCTCTCTTCAGCTCCTCGGGTGTTCACCAAGCTGATGGCGGCTCTTACAGGCTACCTACGCACTCTGCCCATCTGCATAGTTTTGCCTAGACAACATCCTGATCCAGTCAGCTTCGGAGTGGCAAGCTGCTCGAGACCTGGAGACCACCATTTGTGTCCTCCAGAACCACGGCTTCTCCATAAACAGGGCCAAGCGTCATCTGATATGAGCTGAGGTGGCGCAGCGGTTACTGCAGGCCACTTTAGCTGACTGTGATCCGCAGGTCAGCGGTTCAAATCTCACCGGCTCAAGGTTGACTCAGCCTTCCCTCCTTCCGAGGTAGGTAAAATGAGGACCCAGATTGTTGGGGGCAATATAAATATGCATTGCTTACTGGTGTAAACCGCTTAGAGAGTGCTTGCACCGTGAGGCGGTATATAAATGTCACTAATAAATTAAATACATAAATAAATCTGGTTCCCACCACGCGCATCCAACATCTCGGGGCGATCATAGACACGATTGAGTCCAAGGTCTACCTTTCACAAGAGCGCCAATCCAGCCTGCGGGAGATGGCGGCAGGAGTCAGTAGTGAGCACAGGGCAATTCTTCAACATCTGTCCCAGCTGTTGGGAAAGATGATTTCATGCATCTCCATCACGCCTTAGGCTCACCTTCATTCCAGGAGCCTTCAGTGGTTCCTTCTTCCGTTCCAGAGGGATGGCACCAGCACCCCTCTGCGACAGATCTCCATTCCGTCAGAGGTTCTTCGATCACTCCGGTGGTGGACTTCGGAGGCCATCACCAGAGGCAGGAGCCTCGCCAACTAGTTATGACCACTGACACCAGTCTCACTGGTTGGGGGGCTTCATCTAACCGCTTGGAGGTTGAGCGGCACCTGTTGAGGGGGGACAATCTTCCAGATTGGGTCATCTCGATGATCCAAGCCTCCCGCAGTGACTCCACCAACAGGATTTATGGTGCCACTTGGAGGGTGTTCTGCTCGTGGTGTACATCGCAGAGGCTCCAACCCTTAGAGGCATCGGTTACTAAGGTCCTGGAATTTTTGCAGGACGGTCTGGACAAGGGGCTTGCTCCTAACACGCTTCGTAGACAGATGGCGGCCCTATCTTCTGTCTTGACTTGTGGAGCTAAGGATACATTGTCTCAACATCCGGTGATTTCGTCAATTTCTTTGGGGTGCATCCAACTTGTGCCTTCCCATTGTGCATTGTTATCCCACGTGGGATTTGACGAAGGTTCACAATGCACTGTTGTTAATGTATTAGCAGAGTATTCCTTGTGTTTCCAAGGTTGTGCATACAGAAACATTTAGATTGAGATCAGTTGTGAGTAAGTACTCAGCCACACACAGATACACTAACTTGAGTTAAAGTTTCTTTAAGAAATAGCATTTTCCTATAAACAGTCCAAAGTCATACACTTAATAGTCATAACAATCCAAATATTATCAAGTACAAATACATTTTAGCTATAATACATAACTACAACACAGAGAGAAATGCAGAGCATACATACACAATGTCTTGCTCTAGTGAGTAGCAGAGAACAGTGAGTAGCAGAGACAAAGACAAACAGAGAGGGACTCCCAGAGAAATTAGCTATGAACTCTAGCTCCCTCTTGTGGCAGTCTGCAACACCTCAGCTAAACAGACATAGCTCTGTTAAAAGCTAGACATATATTGTCTACCCAATCATTATGGACAGAGTCCTAACAACTGTCACAAAGTCCCTTCGAACCCCTTTGTGAGGCCAGTCTACGCTATCTGTCCTATAAGGTGGCGTTCCTTGTGGAGGTTACGTCTGCACGCAGAATATCGGAGTTGGTGGCTCTTTCTATCAGAGTTGGTGGCTCTTTCTATCTTTGCGTGTTCCACTCTGACCCTGTGGTGTTCTGTTTGGACCCTACCTTCATTCCCAAGATTAACACTTGGTTCCACAGGGCCCAGGAACTGGTTCTTCCCAATTTCTGTCCTCGCCCAGTCCATCAGCTGGAACAAATCTGGCATATGCTGGACGTTTGTAGAGCCCTCAAGATCTACATCTCTCAAACTTCGTCCTTCCGTTGGTCTGAGTCACTCCTTGTTTCATTTCAACCCTCCACGTTGAGGTCTAAGGTATCTTCCCCCACCATGGGGAGATGGATCAGGGCAGGGGCGAAATCCTCCCGGTTCGCCCGGGCCAGTCCTTCGGCTTATAGCAGATGGAACTGGCGGCGGTGGCGGCGCGGAGCTTCTCCCGCCCGTTTTCCCGGCCCGGCTGACCGCCGCCATTCGGGTTATTTTTCCCTCTGTGCATGCGCGCGCATGCACAGAGGGAAAAATAACCCGAATGATTCTGTTCAGCCGGGCCGGGAAAGCCGGGAAAGCAGGCGGGAGAAGCTCCGCACCGCGACCGCCGCCAGTTCCATCGGCTATACGCCGAAGGACTGGCCCAGGCGAACCGGGAGGATTTCACCCCTGGATCAGGGCCTGTATTGCCAAGGCCTACGAGATTCAGGTCTTACCGCAGCTGAGGTGTGTCACCGCCCATTCGATGAGAAGTGCGGCTACGTCAGCCACATGGGCTTCACAAGCTTTAGTAGAAGAGGTCTGTCATGCGGCCACCTGGTCTTCGCCATGTCCTTTTATTCGACATTATAAGCTGGACTCTTACGCATCAGCTGAGGCAGCCTTTGGACATCGTGTTCTTCATCGTGTTCGATCTGATCAGGAGGTGCAAGGACAGCCAGCTTTGGTATGTCCCATTCATGGATGCTGTCTCCACTAGCATGGAGAAGGGGCGTTGGTCTTACCTGACATGCTCCTTCTTGTAACCGTGGAGACAGCATCCAGCCCCACCCGGATTGGCGTCCGGTCCTGTTTTTTCGCTGAGCACTGGGAGCACCACGCATGTCTGCATCAATGCCTTCGTCAAAATGGAAGTCACAGGAAGAGGAGGCGTGTCATCTACTTTTGCAGACTCAGTCCTATTGGACAATAGATGGAGTTAACCCATTCATGGATGCTGTCTCCACGGCTACGAGAAGAAGCATATCAGGTAAGACCAACGCCCCTTCTCTTACATTACAATATTTAATATCCACATGCTTGCTTCTATTTTTTACTCTATCATCTGTTGCCATTTTAATGCAAACAGCATTATCCTCAAACACTGTTACAGCATCATTTACTTTACGTTTAAATCTTTTAATAGCTGTATGTACAAAGTTACCTCTGAACAAAGTTCAGATAGAGCAATAAATTCTGCCTCTACAGTAGAAATGGCTACAGTTGTTTGTTTTCTGGACTTCCAACCAATTAAAGCCCTTCCAAATAATACCACAATCCCAGAATTGGACTTTCTGTCATTTACATCATTGTCATAATCTCTGTCAACATACCATTTCAACTTTAATTCTCAGAGACTATTTGAAGACCCAAATTCACAGTTCCCTCCAAATACCCGAGAACCCTTTTTATACCCATCCAATGCAATTGCGTTGGTGCAGCAGTAAAGCGACCTAAGATGCTTACTGCCCAAGCTATGTCGGGTCTGGACCACTGTGATAGATATAGCCAAGGTGGCACAGTGGTTAAAAGCAGCACTGCAACCTTCAGCTGATTGCTAGTTCAGCAGTTTAGCTGTTCAAATCTCACCAGGCTCAAGGTTGACTCAGCCTTCCATCCTTCCAAGGTGGGTAAAATGAGGACCCAGATTGTTGGGGGCAATATGCTGAACTCTGTAAACCGCTTAGAGAGGGCTGTAAAGCACTATGAAGCGGTATATAAGTCTATGTGCTATTGCTATTGCTATAGCAATCTCCCTATTGCTGACTGATATATCTCTTGATCACAGGCTTTTGTCCTCACCCAAATTGTTATGAAAATCTGTGCTCATAGGTGTTGGAGCAGAATTGCAATACTTCATGTTTTATCTCTCCAACAACTGTTCAATTTTCCTTCTTTGACTGAGAGCATAACCACCTTTCTCAGTTTTTTGTATCTCTACACCAAGATAGTTTTGTATTTCACCCAAATCTTTCAATTCAATTTTTTTCTCTAATTGATTAGCAAATTCTTTTACCTGTGACAGATCTTTTGCAAAGAAACAGATCATCCACAAATGCTAATAATTGACAATCCCCACCTTGTAACTTTCCAATATATATACAACCATCAGCCTTGCAATTATTGAACACAAGACCCTTCAATGACGTATCTAAACAGATATTCTAATTCCTGGCTGACTGCTTTAGCCCATAAATGGCCTTGTTCAATTTATATACAGTATTAGGCTTTTTACTTTCATACCCTGGTGCTTGAACCATGTAAATTTCTTCCTCTAATTCTGCATTGAGGAATCCTGTGGTTATATCAAAATGCCAAATTTTATGGACACGTGCCGCTGCTAACGCTAATGCCAGCCTTATGGTTTCACTCTTTACCTTAGGTGCGAATATCTCATCATAGTACACATTTTTTCTTTGTGAAAAACCTTGGGTCACTAATCTTGCCTTATATTGGACCTCATTGTTGGGTAGTACTTTCTTTTTGTACACCCATTTACATCCTACGGCTTTGCAACCTTGTGGCAGTGTCATAGATGTGAACACTTTATGTTCACCCATGGATTTCATTTCTTTGTCCATGGCTTCTTTCCACTTCATTTGTTCAATTTTGGGTAATGCCAATACTTCGTTATAGTTTCTTGGTTCATACCACACATTACACACCTTTACTTCACTAGCAGAATACCTGTGAGGTGGAATCCCCTTGTTCCATCGCTCTGACCTGCGTGGCATTGACTGCTCTTGTGTCTCCACCCTCTCTTGCTTCATATCTGAGTCATCATCTTCTCCTGACTCCTTTTCCTCTTCTTTTTCAGTTTCTCCTCCCTGAACGCTGACACCATCACTGTGAGTTACTGTCACTAAGTTGGTCACCATCACTAAGCGGATCATTCCAAAAATTGGCATAAATTCTGTTCCAATTTTGCTCTGCAAAGCTAACTGATCTGGAAATCTCTATTCTCTTGCTCCCATCACTAAAGCGATAATTCTTTGGGCCAGGCTCATAGCCTGTAAACATGAGCTTTCTAGCCTTTGTTTGACTTTTTCTCCTGATTGCTTTTGGAATATGCACCCATGCATTGCTTCCAAATACCCTTAAATGTGCCAGAGATGGCTTTCTCCCATATAACACTGCATATGGAGTATCATTTTTAAACTAACTCCACAGCCTATTGATTAAATAATTAGCAGTCAACATGGCTTCACCCCAATATGACATGCTCAGACCAGAATCCTCCAGCAGTGGGTCCTTCATTGTTTGTAAGACACCATTCCGCCTCTTAGCTACACCATTCTCAGCTGCTGTGTATGGATTTGTGTGTCTGTGTTTTATTCCTAACTCTCCCAACCACTGTTAAAAACTTGCTGACATGAATTCTGAACCTTTGTTAGTTTGCAGCTGACATACCTGTTGTTTATATCTACTTTCTACGAAGCTTACCCATTGCTTAAATTTCTGTAATTTTACTCTTTAGTAAATAGCAGAAACCAAATATGTTGTAGTCATCTACAATGACCAGTGCATACTTTCCTCCTCCCAAACTGGTTTGCATTGCCCCATCACATCTGCATGTACCAGCTCTAGAGCTTTTGTTGTCTGCCTTGTTCTACTCTTGCTTACTGGGAATGCCTTGGACTTTGATGATTTACATACTGCACAGTCCAAGTATGCCTTACATCCTTTCAAGTTTAACCCTTCTCATAAAAAGACCGGAAGCATCGGAGCAACACAGTCTGGAAATAGCTGGCTCTGATGAGCTCAGCAAAATTCCAGGTTGACAAACCCCTGTAGGGGGATCTTCGGATTGGAATCTGTCTTGGAGGGACAGAGAAGGAGAGACATCTTGGAAGACCAAGAGGGGTAGGCAAATCCCTCGGAGGTTGGAGATAAAGCTCTTTGAACTGACGGGGGGAGGTGGCCATGCGCCATCACAAGCTGTGGCAACCGGAATAAGATTTGTGCAGGAGCGGTGAATTGAGTGGAGTATCGACATCGGGAGCGTGATTGGCCAATATATATTAAAGAAAAAAATTGTTTAAAGAATTTGGAAGTTATCCCAGAGAAGAATTAGCAGCTGATTTGGCGTGGGGAAAAAGTGAAAGAAGCAGTTTAAACACAAGCCTAAAATGGAGATTGAGACTATTAAAGCATTTTGAGAAGAAACCTGAAAGAAAGCAGTTGTTTAAGAAGACTTGAAGTAATATTAAATTTGGTGTATTAAAAGGAGAACATAGAAAAATGCAAAACAAAGTTTAAAACGTGGATTATATGGAAAGTTTATTTTATTTTATTTTCATCATTCTGTGGATTGGAGTTTCAGAGGGAGACACCTACTGGCAGGAAAAAAATTGCAACAAATAACACCTTTGTTTTTAATATAGTATCCTTGGATTTCAAGCTGTGAGAAATCTTAGGGTGGACTTGTTTGCTTTTGAGAGGTTTGATCCCGGCAACAGAAGGTGGATTTACAGAGATTTAAATTGAAGTTACAACATTGTGGAAATAACAAAATGTCCCAAGAAGTAATTGAAATGATCAATGAAGTGAAAGAAATGATTAAAATGAAACGTGGACTATTTAAAGTTGATCAATCAGAAAATATACTGGAATACACCCAAGAGAATAAAGAAACCATGAAAGAGAAGCAAAGACTCAGAATTGAAGAAAAAAATACTGACTTTGACATTGGAAGTAATAATGTAAGAAAAAGAAGGATTAGGAAAAGGAAACAAAGGGAAGAAAGGGGAAGGTTAATGATTACACTGAGGTTAGCAGTGGTGAAAATGGAAATGGAGGAAAGAAGCAAAGAAGAAAAGAAAAGGGGATAAATGAGTATACTGGGCGTGACAGTGGGGAAAGGAAGAAGAGGGAAAAGGGAAAAGAGAAGGGATTAGATGGGATTTTAAGGCAGAAGAAAAGATATAATAATTAAAAAATTAAAAAAGAAGAAAAGAAAGATAAGAGAATGTGAGGATGAGAGGGAAATATTAAGAAGTGGAGTGTATGGGAGACTAAATGAAAATGGTTAAACGAATGAAGAAGAAAAATGGGAAATATGATATGTATAAGTAGGCTATGTTAAGATTAATATGTGTAGTAGTATTTGATTATGATGATATGATGAATGAAATAGAAAAAGGAAAAGAAAGGTAATATATATTTAAAATTGTTTGAATAGTAAATATTAATGACTGTAATAAAGTAAACTGGTGAAAGTAATGTTTATAGGCAGAAGCGATATGTATTTAGATTAATATTGGTGAATGGAATAGATGGTTGATTGTTTATTAGACCAGTGGTTCCCAGCCTTTCTAATGCCGCAATCCCTTAATATAGTTCCTCATGATGTGGTGACCCCCAACCATAAAATTATTTTCGTTGCTACTTCATAACTGTAATTTTGCTACTGTTATGAATCGTAATGTAAATATTTAATATGCAGGATGTATTTTCATTGTTACAAATTGAACATAATTAAAGCATAGCGATTAATCACAAAAACAATATGTAATTATGCCAGATCAGAAATTCTCGGGCCAGTCTTTGCATGAGCACAAGGAATATCATCTTCCATGTTGAGATAAGAATTACTCTTATCAGAGGCGAAATGAATCTTTTCCTGGAACTCTGACATTGTCAAAATAAACCGCATTATAATTCTAATGAATAAGATATTTATTTCTTATCAAAAATAGTTAATTACATACTGGCTATATAAAAGAGATGTTGCTTCGTCATGAAGCAGAGAATACAAAGGAATGAATCAAAAGAAAGGAATGTACACATGCGTACTAGGAACATTAATCACGTGCTCAGGAATAAACCATTATATTTGATAGGGATGCATCTCCCTGCATATACATGTAACAGGCAACACAAAATCACTGCGTGACACCCCTTCTTTGTCTGTTGGATGGATATGCTTATATCACTCTACACACATCAGATATGTCAAAGATTCATGTCTTGCTGCCGGTAACGGCTTGTTCAGGATGTCAGCTATCTGATATTCTGTTGGCACATATTCTAACTTAATGAAACCTTGTCTTACTAAATCTCTAACATTTTTATAACGAATGTCAATGTGTCTGGACCTAGAACCTGTGAAACGTGTTTCTGAAATATAAACAACTGATTGATTATCCTCCATCATGGTGATTGGCTTCTTCGGTTTGGTCCAGATATCTGTAACTAAAGAATAGAACCAAGTTAACTGATTACTAGCGTCAGAAATGCACGCATATTCCGCCTCCGTGGAAGAACAGGAAACAAAACTCTGTTTTCTCACGTTCCAATGAACGGGACATCCATTTAGGTACATTATGAAACCTGATGTACTTTTTCTTGATTCCTTATCGCTTGCCCAGTCAGCATCTGCATAACAATACAAGTCAGCAAAATCAGAATGTGTAGGTTCTAGCTTTAATTTCATGTGTTGAGTGTATTTTAGGTATCTCAGTAGCTTCTTAATACATGACCAGTGGAATTCTGTGGCTTTGCCTACATGTCGTGACAACAAATTGACACTAAGTGCTATGTCTGGTCTAGTCCAACCACTAATGTATAGTAGTGAACCAATTACTGAGCGATAAAGTGTTTGATCCTTGAACTCAGGACTTTGTTCATCTTTTAAGTTACAAAAATCTGTTTGCATAGGAGTGTGTGTCGGTGTAGCATCTTGCATGTTGCAATAGTGTAAGAGTTGTTCTATCTTGGCTTGTTGTGAGAGGCTAAACCCCTTCTGTGTCTTTTCAATCTGTACACCTAAATAATCATTGATGTGACCTAGTGACTTCAATGTGAAGAATCTCTTCAGACCTGAAACAAAAATTTCACTCATTTGTTTGTTAGGACCAATGTAAACAATATCATCTACATAAACAAGAACAATTTCATATGCATCCCTAAACCTTTTTGTGAACACGCATTCATCAGTTTCGGACTTAATAAAGCCCATTGAATTTAGTTTGTCTTTGAGACAGTTATACCACATCAAACCTGATTGTTTCAGACCATAAAGACTTTTGTTGAGAATCCACGTGTCCCCTTCTCGGCCACGGAGGTCGTCACGGAATCCGGGGGCGCACTTCACGTAGATTTCTTCATCTAGGTCTGCATGTAGATAGGCAGTTTCAACATCAAATTGGAAAACTTCAAGTCCAAGAATGGAAGCTGTAGTTAAGGCTATTTTCACACTTTCAGTCCGCACTGTAGGTGAGTAAGTGTTTGTGTAATCATCAGGATAACTTTGTGCGAAACCTTGTGCTACTAGTCTTGCTTTGTATAATAGTTCACCATCTGGTTTTTGTTTGATTTTGTACACCCATCGTGTGCCAATGACTTTCTTGTTTTGAGGAGGTGCTGCAGGTGTAAATACCTTAAGATTTTGGAGACTGTCCATCTCAACTTGCATGGCGGTATTCCATTTATCTTGTTCATCTTGTGGAAGATATTTGATTTGAGCATAAGTCTCTGGTGGAAGTGTAACATTGCAGACCAATGGTGGTGGTCTGTTTGTGCATTGCAATGTATATTTCTTTGGAGGAATACCTTTTGTAGTTCTCTTGGAACGTCTTGGAGCGGTTGTCCAATCTTCTTCATCTTCCTCATCTCCATCGTTGTCGCTAGCATGAGCGTCCGCGGCAGGTGAAGATGGAATGTTTGATGTATCATCTCTAGGAAAATAAACTCCAGGATCATTAGAATGTATTTTGGACCAATCTGAATCTTCTTCAAAGTTAGCAGAATTAGAAATTGTAATCATATTGTTAGAGTCGATGAATTTTCCCCATTTCGAATTGTCATCAATGCCCATATATCTCAGTCTTTTAGCAATTTGGCCACCTTTTCTTCTTAGCGCTAATGGAATGTTCACCATTGCATATGAACCAAAAATGTGTAAATTAGAAAGGTCTGGCTGGTAGCCATGCAGCATGTAAAAAGGTGTTTGGTCAATCACACTACTCCAAGTGCGATTAACAAGGTAGTTTGCATACTTAAGTGCTTCGCCCCAAAATGAATGTTTCAGATTGGCATCTTCCAGAAGGCAGCGCATCATGGTTTGGAGAACACCTTGCCGTCGTTCTGCGACTCCATTTTGAGCCGGCGTAAATGGGGCAGATGTTTGGTGAATGATACCGTTTCTGCGCATCCAATCCTGGAAACGTTGTGACATGAATTCGGAACCACGATCACTCTGGATTCTGCGGATCTTCACCCCATGCTGATTGTAGATTTGAACTGCAAAATCTTTAAAGGTCTGAAACGATTCAGATTTCTCTCTCATAGGAAAAACATAACCATATCTAGAATGATTATCAACAATAGTTAAGAAATACTTTTTACCGCCAATAGTTGGGCCATAAGGACCCACAATATCAGTATGAACCAAATAAAAAATGCGTGTTGACTTACGTATAGCATGTTTTGGAATGGCTGCTGCCTTTGATTTTGCCTTTTTGCAAACAGCACAATCCAAATGTACCTTACATCCTTTGAAATTCAAACCTTGGGCAAACAATGGCATACGCTTAAGGACTTCAAAACTGGCATGCCCCATTCTCCTGTGCCATTTATGTATACAGTTATAATGTAAGGGTCTTCCTGTAAGAGAATTAACAAGGTTAACATTTGAATTAGGAACCTTAGCTTTGCTTTTAGGAGTCAGTGAGGCAATCACAGGGTCTCTCTCTTGGACAGTTCTCTCTGGGCCTGCATTGCCATTAATGGAAGGTATTATACTTGCTTGTTTTTGAGGCTCAGGTTTTGGCCTTAAGTAGAAGACTCCAGCAATCACAATTGTGTCTGCAACAATCATACTATTCTTAACAATGTAGCTTGCGTTCTTAAAATGATGAATCTGAAAATCTAAAATATTGATTAAATGGGTATAACTAAGCAAATTAAAAGCTGCAGCAGGAACATAATAAACATCTGGAACCAGTGTATCTAACTCTTCAATGTAGACAGTCCCTTTTCCTTCAACTTTGCAAGGACGTTCAGTGAATGTATAAAGTTCACTAAGTTCTGGTTCTGGTGCATGCATTTCTTTGAAAAGGTGCTTTTGGTAAGTAATGCTAATTGAGGCACCTGAGTCCAAAGTCCACAGTAAATGTCTATCATATTGCTGACAGGGTTGGACAGCTTGTGTGATGGCAAGAGTGGCATATGGGCCAAATGGGTCGCGCCTTGGACCTGGGCGACGTTGGCTGCCACCTCTGCTTCTGCTGCCTCTGGAGACTGTTCCTCTGGGCTGGGATGCACTTCTCCTGTAGGCTGTGCTTCTGAGTTGGTACTGATCCCTGAAATCTGTTCCTCTGGGCTGGACAGGAACTTGAGTGCGTTGCAATTTAAGACAATTTCTGCTTTTATGACCTACACGATCACAATATTGGCAACGTAGCAATCTTGGAGTGTATCTCCTCTTTGGGGGTCTTCTATTTGGAAGACATGTTGCAGCTAGGGGGCGCTGCAAGTGTGAGGCTTGAGGAATTGCCTGTGGACCCACTTGGGGTTGAAGAGGAGGTGGCAAAGTAGCCTGCACTGGAGCAGGTGATGGTGCCTGGGCTGGCTGTTGTACAGCAGGGACTGGCTGCATAGGAGCAGGTAGTAGAGCTGGAGCAATTCCAGCCTGTGAAGCAGCTTGAGTCTGCAGCATAATTTTTGCAGCCATAGGGATGGATGGTACACTGTGTGCCTGTATTGTTTGAGCAGGCTGAAGAAATTGTTCTTGGGTTATAGTTGACAAAGGTTGTCTTTTCTCAGAGATCAACATTTCTATTCTGCTTAGAGCCATTTGAAATAAAAGTTCTGTTCTATCTATATTTTGTCCACTAGATGGCACTGCAACATTACTTTTGGGAGAGTCTCTTTGTTCATAAAATCTTTGATCAGAGCCAGCCCCTATTGACATATAGTCATATGTCCTTTCCCTTTCCGGCATATGAAAGGTAACACCCATTTTGGGGTGGGACTCTAATGTTGAAGAGACCGGAAAAGAAGGCCCAGGAAAGGCTTCTGGAATGTGGGACTGGCAGACATCTTGTTTTTCATATGGGCGTTGGCTTTCTAGTAACTGCTTTCTTAAGTATTCAATTTCTCTGTCTTTACTAGCAAGAAGGCCTTTGTGACGTTTATCAATATATTTTTCTGTGCCAGATATGTTGGTTGAGGGGACTTCCTCAGAAAAACTTTCAAGCAATTGAGTCGGAATTGGCTCATAATGAGTAATCTTTGGAACGGCCCCCATTTGAACGGCCCCCATTTGAGTTGAACTTGCCCCCGGGAGAAAATATGTGTTTTTGACTTTGACTGATCTTTCAAAATCTTTTTCTTGTTGGAGGGCCTCTTCCGCTGTAAATGAAGGTGTGGGAGACGGCATCGGAGAGGTTTGTAGAGAAGTGATGTCAGTCTTTCTTGGTGCAGTTATTAGAAGCGAAGAAGGTGCTGGCAAATAGGGTGCCTCTTGAGATGTTTTTCTTTCTTCACCCGGCTGGCCGAGGATGAGTAAAAATTCTTTCTCCGGAGAAGACATTCTTAATTAGATTAAAGTTTCACTTCAAAAACAGCCAGAAACATTCTTATCTTTCTCTTACTAGGCTAAACGCAATAAATCTGTCAGAATTAATTAAGGTCCAAGAACCAATCCGTCTGCTATCATATTGAGATAAGAATTACTCTTATCAGAGGTGAAATGAATCTTTTCCTGGAACTCTGACATTGTCAAAATAAACCGCATTATAATTCTAATGAATAAGATATTTATTTCTTATCAAAAATAGTTAATTACATACTGGCTATATAAAAGAGATGTTGCTTCGTCATGAAGCAGAGAATAAAAAGGAATGAATCAAAAGAAAGGAATGTACACATGCGTACTAGGAACATTAATCACGTGCTTAGGAATAAACCATTATATTTGATAGGGATGCATCTCCCTGCATATACATGTAACAGGCAACACAAAATCACTGCGTGACATTCCACAACAAGTCTACTTCTGTATTTAGACTTGATAACCAACAAGTGTACAGCAATATTTCTCAATCTCAGCAACTTTTAAGGTGCCTGGACTTAAACTCCCAGAATTCAAAGCAAAGCTGGCTAGGGAATTTTGGGAGTTGAAGTCCAGGTATGTCACGTAGTGAATATTGTCAGTTGTATGCATATGCAGGGAGCTGCATCCCTATCTATTATATTGGTACATTCCAGAACACGTGATATAATATTCTTGTACGCATGTATGCATTCCTGATACTCCATTATTCTTCTTGACTTGGTTTTTGACCGAGAAGGTCACATTTTATAGCAGAAATGTAAACAATCAGATTTTATTGTTTTTGTACCGAAATAAATATTTTCAATTAGACTTTTAAACTTCGGCTTTATTTCTAAATGTCTGAATTCCGGGAGAAAGATCAACATTGCCTCTATGGAGATTTATTCTCTATCTATCAAGGTATATTCAAGTTGTTGAGGTTGAGAAATTGTGGCCTGCCATGTCGAAAAACTAGAAATCAGATAAGCTTCCAGCTAAGTAATCCCTGTTTAGTAGCTTTCTCCCAGGACTCCAAAGTTTCAGGAGGCAAACGGGGCAAAAAAACCCATGATTGGTCCAAAAACATTGCCAGGGTCCCCAAAGCCAATTTCCTCTTTTAAGCTCTTTCTTCTTAAAACAGCCCCATATTCCTTCCTCCCCCATGGGGCCTGCTCACCCACCCTTTCCAAAATCCCTGCAAAGACAACAATTTTAATTTGCAAGGCTCTTCTTTCAACAGTTTCTTTCTTTCTTTCTGTCTTTCCCTCTCTCACTTTTTCTCTTCCTTCCTCCCAACCTTCCTCTTCTTTCTTTCTTTCTTTCTTTCTTTCTTTCTTTCTTTCTTTCTTTCTTTCTTTCTTTCTTTCTTTCTTTCTTTTTCTTTCTTTCCCTCTCTTGCTTTTTTTTTCTCTTCCTTCCTTCCTTCCTTCCTTCCTTCCTTCCTTCCTTCCTTCCTTCCTTCCTTCCTTCCTTCCTTCCTTCCTTTCTCCCAACCTTCCTCTTCTTTCTTTCTTTCTTTCTTTCTTTCTTTCTTTCTTTTCTTTCTTTCCCTCTCACTTTTTTCTCTTCCTTGCTTCCTTCCTCCCACCCTCTCACCTAACATTCCTCTTCTTCCTCTCCCTTCCTTCCTTCCTTCCTTCCTTCCTTCCTTCCTTCCTTCCTTCCTTCCTTCCTTCCTTCCTTCCTTCCTTTCATCTTTGGTCTTCCTTCATTCCTTCCTCCCTTCTCTTTTCTCTTCTTCCATCTCCTAGCTCTCAGCACCGCAAGATCCGCGCGTGCCAAACTCTCTGGCAACCCGGACAAATAAGCGCATTGTGGTTATTCAGTCACTCCAGGAAAGCGGAGCCAGCACGGAGGGGATCCTGCCCGCCCTGCTTACACTTGTAGCAAAGCCAGCCTGCCCCATAGAGCCGATCTTGTCCAGGGAACCAGCCAGCCAGCCAGCCAGCCCAGCCCACCCTCGCCTCGCTTTCTCCAAAAGGCGCCCTCCGCTTGGGGGCAACCCTTTGGAGAAAGCTCCCGGTAGGGAAAAAAAAGGCTGGCCCCAAGAGACCCGGACATGCCCCGGAGAGAGCAGCCCTGGAAACCCGGCCATAATTTCCTGCTTCTCCCCCACCCCTCTGCACTCCTTCCCCAGTCCGATCCATACCCCACCCAGGAGATGGGGGGCTGCAAATCCCCACCGCGCAGCAATCCCATCCACAACTCCTTGCTCCCCATTGCGCGTCTCTAAAAGCGCGCTTTGGAGAAGTTGCCCAACTGGAGGAAGGTAGAGCTGGAAGAAAAAGGGGGGGCTGCCAGTCATAGGGACCCTTGATTAGAAACCCCCTCCCCCTGCTCTCTCCTCCCTCCTGGAGACCGCCAGCTGCAGAGCCCAACTCTCCATTGCGTTGTCGGCCATCTTTTTCTGCGGCGGAGGAAGAGCCCGGGTTACAGGGCTAGCCTGATCATACGGAGCAGGGCGGCGGCGATGGACCATGCTTCAGCACCACCTCCTTCTCCAGTTCCCTCCGGCTTAGCTCCTCCTGCCCCCGGCGGTGGCGCCCTCAGCACTGAGGCTGTATGATCAGGCTAGCCCTGTCCTAATATCTCTCAGTCTCTCTCTTCCCTCCCTCCCTGTTTGCCTCTTTGTTCGCTGGGTCTCCGCGCCAGCCAAGGGCGAGAGGGCAGACAGATGAGCCCGACCCAGCTGTCCTCCTTCCCACCGTCGTGCGCTATTAAACTTAAGTGGTCGTTGGCTGGCCGTTCCCTCTCATGACTCCCTTTCCCTTGGACACCAGCGGGAAGAAACTGCCGCTGCGAGCAGGAGACAGGGTGGCTACAGATGTCTTAAGCACCGCCTTGCACTCTCCAGCGCGCAATCTTGCGACGCCCCGCCCCTTAGCTGATGCCTTCAAAGCTCGGCTGCCAGGTGTCACAAACGCCTCTCACCGAATGGCACCTCTCCCGACCAATCGGAGAGCTCGGGCGAGTTGAGCCAATATGGCCAGGCTTGTGGCAGTGGGGGGGGGGGAGCTGAGGATGCCGGGGCGACCCCTGGGAAATGGTCATTCGACCCCCAAAGGGGTCGCGACCCCCAGGTTGGGAACCGCTGTATTAGATGATGTTAGATAGTTGAAGAAGGTGTTATTTTTTTCCCCAACATCATATTGCATGCAACTTTGTAGAGAAGAATTGCTACCAGCATTGTGAAAGGGTTTTGGTATTTATCTTCTGTTTCTTCACACAGGGTAGTGAGATCATACAACTTCACTATATCATTTCCATTTGCTTTAAACAGCCAGTGTGTATGTCCTTTTGTACAATTTGATTTCAGAAAAGATAAAATATTTTGAACAATATCTTTTATTACTTTAGTAGAGAAATTGGAGTTCTCCAAGTTGGGTATATCTTCTGTCTTAATCATTTCATATTTCTGAACAATTCCATTGACATGAAAACACATAACAACTTCTGGAACATTGCAGATCAAGTTGTCCAACCAATAATCACTTCCTATTAGCACATTAATTGGCTTATTGTTATCCCTGAGATGCAAGCTGACAGCAGGGTATCTTCCTCCTCCAAATATAGGCATATTTGAACCTACCAACATGTGGATATCTTCAAATGTCCATAAGATGTTCCTAACGAAGTCATTTTTAAGACCCTGATTAGAAGCACTTGCATCTTCAGAAAGGGAGGAAGGCATTTCAAAAGGAGCTGGCCAAGAAACCCTGCTAGGTTCATCCGTTTCATCTTCTGTTGTCTCTTCTTGATTTTGCTCTTTGGAACCAGGACCAGGTTGAGCAGCTTCATCACCATTGATACTGTAATATAAAAATTTGGAAAGTATAACCCTGGAAAACCGGAAATATTATGGTACTATTAGAACTTTACTCCTTAACTGCTTAAAATTATTGGACAAGGGCAGGCATCCTCAGATTATTGCTTCAGCAAATTACATGCTCTCAGAACTGTTCCAATTAGATGAGCCAAAAGAAGAAGAAAGCAGCGAATTTCCTTTAAATGGCAACTCTGATGAAAGTTATAGTGAAGAAGAAGAAATGCCTGATAGTGACGAAAATGGATTGTATAGCACCAGCTCAGATTTTCCAGATGACAGCAAAGCTGTTGCTATAATCAAATCTGTTGGAGAATTGTCGGTACTTGAAAAATACAAGTCTACTCATCAAATACATCCTAACTGTGCCTTTCTTGTTTGCCATTACACTGAAGAACGATGCAGACTACTACTCAGCTATGTTCTTAAAGGCTTAAAATCGGTTGATAGTACCATCAAGAAGGAAAATGATCTTCCTGCTGTGGATCCCAATATAAAATATGAAGATGAATCATCAACAGTTGGCCCTGAGTGCCTTGAAAAACAGATGGCCTTGTTTTTAGGCAAGATGGGGTCATTCCAGGAAGTTAAACATTCCAGTCAGTCAGGAATGATCCCTGGAATCTGGCAATACAAAATGAAACTTCAGCTGATTTTAAAATCTTCAATGTTCTTTCTGATGCTGCTGTGAGTCTTCAGAAATATGGGAGAGCATTATGGTACATAAGATTAGCTTTACAGTGTTATGATGCATATTTCTGCCTCTTCATGAACATGCTTTCTGAAGTACTCCTATTTCTTTGTCAGAGTTTAACTCTTTGTGGTGATATTCAATTAATGCTGGCCCAGAATGCAAACAACCAAGCTGCATATCTTGAAGAATATAACTTTCAAACAAAAGAAGATCAGGAAACACTGCATAGCCTACATCAAGAGTCTAGCTGTCAAGTATTTTCTTGGGCTACTGACCTGTCTACAGATTTGGAATGCCAGCTTTTGGTCAGCGGCAAATGTTATGAGGCAGCTCATGAAATTTTGCTTTTCAGTAGTTTAAAAGAACGGAATTCAGATCAGTATACCCAAGTGGTGAAGAGAATGGGCAATATTCAAAATGAAATTGGAGTATTTTATATGAATCAAGCTGCTGCTTTACAAAGTGAAAGAGTAGAGAGCAAAATGGTATCTACAGCAGAGCAGCAACTTTGGAAGAAAAGTTTCTCTTTTTTTGAAAAAGGGATTCAGAACTTTGAATCCATTGATGATTCAACCAATGCTGCTCATCTCTTGTGTAACATGGGAAGGTTAATGTGGATTTGTGCACATGCGCACTGTGCGTTGGGCGGAGACTTCAAAAGAGAATTTTCTCCTGAAGAGGCTCTTTATTATAATAAGGCTGTTGATTATTATCTGAAGGCCTTACGATCGTTGAACAAAAGAGAAGTCCATCCAGCTGTTTGGGATTCTGTCAACTGGGAACTGTCCACTACGTATTTTACCATGGCAACTCTGCTGCAAGACTATGCACCATTATCTAGGAAAGCTCAGGAACAGATAGAAAAAGAAGTTAGTGAATCAATGATGAAATCTTTGAAATACTGTGATGTTGAGTTAGTGACTACAAGGCAACCTCTTTGCCAGTACCGGGCAGCCACAATTCACCACAGGTTGGCTTCCATGTACCACAGCTGTTTAAAAATCAGGTTGGGGATGAGCATCAGCGTAAACAGCACAGAATACTGGTTGATCTTCATTACATTAAAGCCGTGAAGTTTTTTCAGCTCTTGAAGGATGCACCATGTGAACTTCTCCGCATGCAATTGGAAAGAGTGGCGTTTGCTGAATTTCAGATGTCAAGTCAGAATAGCAGCACCAGAAAACTAAAGACTTTGTCCGGGGCCTTAGATATAATGATTCATTGCTGGTCTGTTTTCCAATCTATCAGGAAAAAGCTTGGTGTTGAATGTGAACAGAAATGTGTTGATGACTCAAACAATGCTGAGAGAATTCCTGTTGAAGATCCATCTACTAACCTTAATAAAGAAGAAGTATTGAAGCTCCTTAGTATATTTTAATCTTGATTATCTTTCCTTCTTCTTCAGTTCATCAAGTTGCTTTCGTCAACTAAGAAGAAAACTGGCAGTAAAGATGAAGAAAATCTAAAGGTGAATAAGTATGCCTACTCATTTCTCTTGTGATTAGCAGCAAACAAAAATCTAACTTTACTGGAAAGAACAGACATTATTTTAAACATACTGCAACAGCTGACTCAGGACAAAGAAGGAAATAATCTGGGAATTCAATGATCCACCTTAATGCTGGCATACTGCATTGTGGTAAATCAGTCCCTTGATCAAAACGGAATGTGTGCTTCTGTCCAATATGGACTGTTTGATTTTATTTATATTGTTACATATTTAAGATTTTACAGTTGGAAAAATAAACTTTGACCATTATTCTTTAAAAAAAAGAAGGAAAGGTGTATAAGAAAATATGAGGATAATTAACATGTGTAATTGGAATATTGGAATAAGAAGATGATATAATGAATGAAATGGGAAATGTTTGAGATATATGTGAGAGCAATATTTGGATGAATGTATTATCAGATGATGCTGGATAGGTGAAAAAGGAGATGTAAAAATTAAGTTTAAAGAAATTTATTATTTATGAAGTTAAATGGAAAAGGTATTGAAAAGTAAATGGAATTTTATTTTATTATAACAAATGAGAAATTAGGAATTTAGATGGAAAGGACTGCTTTTAAAGGGTGTTAACTAGACAAGGGAATAAGAAAGTTTTGGGGTAAGGGCAAATGGTGATATTGTTTAAATGTTAGAAAAGAAGTAGGAGGTAAATAGAATTTAAAAATAGAAAGAATATTATGGCAGAAATGGGAAATATATAAAAATTGTGTATGGGGATGTTATAAGCTGTAAAAATTTTTTGACTTGAGTGATACTCTGTTCAGAGAAAATACATTGTATGTCTGTATATGTGTTAAAAAAACATTTATTAAAAAAAACCCTTCTCCAAAGTGTTGCATCTTTTGCAAAACTCTGAAGCTGGCATGGCCAAACTTTCTATGCAAGAGATGAACGCATGAATCATGTTGTGCCACATTTCCAAATGTTTGGGCACATTGAACCTTTTGTCCCTGCAACACATAAAGATAATCCTGTTTTATGCCCTGTACACATACACTTCCATTTCTTTTTATGAGACACTTCCCATTTACAAATGTAGTCTCAAATCCTTGCTGGTCTAGACTGGAGACATTCGGTAAATTATGCTCCATTTCAGGCACACATAATACGTTACTAAACTTTTCCTCCAGACATGGAATCAGCACACTGCCTTTTCTTATGACTTTAGCCTTCTGGCCATTCACCAAAGCTACTGCATCTCCTCTAGCTGGATCCATTCTGAAAAACAATTTAGAATTATTAACAATTGTTTGACTTGCCCCACTGTCTATTAACCATTTGTCTCTGCTATTACAGTAGCTAATTTTTGCAACAGCACCTTGTCCATTTGTTGTTTTTCTTGCAAACAGTCTTTCTTTAAATGAGTCTTATCACCACAGATGAAACACCACCATTCTTTTTCTTTCTTCGTAAAAAAATCTTTGCTTGGCTGTAATTTGTTTTCTTCTATTACTCTGGTCTTTGCAGACATCCTGTCTGTTACTTTTCTCTCTCTGCTCCTTGGGCCCCCACCTCAGGAATTTCTCCTCGTGGCTTCTTCAAAAATGGCATTAGTTTTTTTCAGAAATCAAACAGACTTTAAGGGCTTCCATTTGTAATTCCTGTTCTGGTTTGCATTCAAAAATGGCTGAAAAAATGTCCCATGTTTCAGCAAGACTATTTAACACCAACAGCACTTTCTGAGATTCAGGAATCTGCATTCCATGCTGTTCTAACTCAATAAACAGAGTCTGCATGTGCAGCAAATGCTTCTCTACACTCTCTTGTGGTAGCAGCCGGGCTCTGTATAATTGTCTTGATAATTGCACAATATTTCATGCTGATGCACTCACTACATACATCTCAATTTCAGCCAAACCTCCTTTGCCGTTTTTAAATTAGCTACATTCAAAAATTGTTCATCTTCCAAACTTAAGATGATGTAGGCCAGTGCCTTATCATACTGCCTTTGACCTGCAGCTGCTAATGGTGCCTGGGGTGGATTAATAACAAGATTCCAGAGCTCCATAGCCTTCAGGAAGCATACCATTTTTGCAGCCCAAATAATATAATTCTTCTGGCCCAATTGAGGCAGAGAGCTCTTCTTGAAATCAACAGCCATCCTGCAAGCCTTCTCAGTCTTATTCTCTTTTACTTATAACACAGGTGGTCCCTCAGCTTGATTACAGTTCAGTCTTACTGTGTGTTTGGACCGGCTGGGGGTGCTCTGGGCCCATAAACTGTTAGAGTTTGCAGCTATCCAGCCAGCACACAAGCAAATAATTCAGCAGGATTCATTTATAGATGAAACTTATTTATATACAGTACAATAATATAAAACATGATGCATGTATACAATACTTACGTAACTCTTGCAATGTGGTAGAGAGAAGAAGAAGTAGCAATTACTCTCAAGGACTAGAAGTAGAAGCCAGAACCCACAAACTCTTATATACACAGAACAGTTAAGCTAAGCCATGCCCAGGCTCCGAGCCATCTCATATGACTCACAACACATCTTGTGTCTCAGTCACCAAACAGTTCCCATTGGCTGACTTGTTGTTATGGCTATTCCAGTTCATAAATTCTTATACACTGACAGTTAATAATACTATTGATATTCTGCTGTAGTATTTTTGTTGGCTTTGTGTTACAATTTATAACATAGTCAGTTTTGCTTGATTCAACAATGACAATGTTTTGATGTCTTTTCCCATTTATTTGGTTGAAAGAGTAAGCCTGACAATACATTTTGGCACATATTAAATAAGAATATTTCATTTGTTGCTGGCTGAAGCATATATATGTTTAGCATGCCCTTAAAGTAAAAGAAGTAGTACCTGAAGGTACAGAGCCATTAGATGTATAGAATAACTTATATATGGAATGGTTTACAATGTAGTTTTCAACAAAGTGTGTAAACCATAGTTTTCTGATTTGCATCTGTTGGGAAATTAATTTAACCAGTGAAGTAGTGTCATCTCAAACTAAATGTCTGTCAGGAGAAAACAGGAAACAGAATACTTTTTTTAAAAAAAACATATGGAAGTATTCCCATCTATATTGTGACTCAAAAGGAATGCTACAGGTAGTCCTCAAGAACCAAAAAGAGTGAAGCGACTGGGCCAAAGCCGAAAGGACGCTCAGCTGTGGATGTATCTGATGGTGAAAGGAAAGTACAATGCTGTAAAGATCTTTTCTCCATAGGAACCTGGAATGTAAGATCCATGAATCAAGGCAAGCTGGACGTGGTCAAACAAGAGATGACAAGACTGAACATCGACATCTTAGGAATCGGTGGACTAACATTGACAGGAATGGGTGAATTTAATTCAGATGATCATCAGGTATACTACTGCAGACAAGAATCCCTCAGAAAAAATGGAGTAGCCTTCATAGTCAATAAAAGAGTAGGAAAGGCAATACTGGGATACAATCCCCAAAATGACAAAATGATCTCAGATCGAATCCAAGGCAAACCATTCAATATCACAGTTGTCCAAGTCTATGCCCCAACCACTGGTGCTGAAGAGGATGAAATTGACTGGTTCTATGGAGCCCTACAGCACCTTATAGAATTAACACCAAAAAGTGATGTCCTTATCATGAGGGTTTAGAATGCTAAAGTAGAAAGCCAAAAAATAACCGGAATAGCAGGCAAGTTTGGCCTTGGAGTACAAAATGAAGCAGGGCACAGGCTGATAGAATTTTGTCAAGAGAATACGATGGTCATAGCAAACAGTCTTTCCCAACAACCCAAGAGACTACTCTACACATAGACGTCACCAGACGGTCAAAACAGAAATCAGATTGACTATGTGCTCTGCAGCCAATGATGGAGAAGCTCTATACAATCAGTAAAAACAAGACCAGGAGCCAACTGTGGCTCCGATCATGAGCTTCTTGTTGCAAAATTTAGGCTTAAATTGAAGAAAGTATGGAAAAGCACTAGGGCACTCAGTGCTTTTGAACTAAATCATATCCCTGATTTATATCCCACCATACAGTAGAGGTGATAGACATAGTTCCTGAAGAACTATGGATGGAGATTCGCAACATTGTACAAGATGTAGCAACTAAAACCATCCCAAAGAAAAAGAAATGCAAGAAATCAAAATGGTTGTCTGACGAAGCTTTGCAAATAGTTGAGGAAAGAAGGAAAGCGAAAGGCAAGGGAGAAAGAGAAAGATACACCCAATTGAATGCAGAATTCCAGAGAATAGCTAGAAGAGATAAGAATGTCTTCTTAAATGAACAGTGCAAAGAAATAGAAGAAAACAATAGAATAGGGAGGACCAGATATCTCTTCAAGAAAATTGGAGATATGAAGGGCAAAGATGGGCATGATAAAGGACCAAAATGGCAGGGACCTAACAGAGGCAGAAGAGATTAAGAAGAGGTGGCAAAATTACACAGAACAACTATAGAAGAACAAGCTTAACGTCCCTGATAACCACAATGGGGTGGTGACTGACCTTGAGCCAGACCTCCTAGAATGTGAAGTCAAATGGGCCTTAGGAAATCTGAGCAACAACAAAGCTAGTGGAGATGACAGATGAGATTTTAGAATGTATGGAGATGTACAGGCTCACAATGGAAATGAAAGGCAAAGAAGAAACAGATTTTTATGAGGTTTGGAATAAACTATGATTGGTTAGAACAGAGGAATAAAGATGTATAGAAATAAATGTAAATGTAAATAATTAAACTGTAAATAACATATGACACAGTACTGTTAAAAATGTTTATTGTTTTGTAAGTTGGAAAAATAAAAAAATATTAATTAAAAAAAAGACGCTTGCTCCTGGGGAGGAAAGCTATGACAAATCTAGACAGCATACTAAAAAGCAGAGACATCACCCTGCCAACAAAAGTGCGTATGGTCAAGGCTATGGTTTTCCCAGTTGCAATGTATGGCCATGAAAGTTGGACCATAAGAAAGACTGAGCACCAAAGAATTGAGGCCTTTGAACTATGGTGCTGGAGAAGACTCCTGCGAGTCCCTTGGACTGCAAGGCGGTCAAATCTGTCAGTCCTAGAGGAGATCAACCCTGACTGCTCTTTAGAAGGCCAGATCCTGAAGATGAAACTCAAATATTGTGGCCACCTAATGAGAAGGTAGGACTCACTGGAGAAGAGCCTAATGCTGGGAAAGATTGAGGGCAAAAGAAGAAAGGGATGACAGAGAATGAGGTGGCTGGATGGAGTCACTGAATTGGTAGGCGTGAACTTAAATGGAGGATGGTAGAGAACAGAAAGGCCTGGAGGAACGTTGTCCATGGCGTCGTGATGGGTTGGACATGACTTCGCAACTAACAACAACAAAGTCTACGCATAGATGGAGGGACCCATCTTTTTTCTCTTGAAATAGCATGGGTGCTGCCATGTGTGATTTCACCAGTTGAATGAAACCCTGAGATAGGTTTTTATCTATAAAGGACCAGAGCTCTTCTAGTTCCCTTGGGATCATGGAGTATAGCTTCGGCTTGGGCAATTTTGCTCCTGGCAATATCCCTGTGGAACAGTCCATGGAGTGTGGGGAAGTATGTCTGAATCCTGCTCACTGAAAACTTCCTGCAAGTCCCAATGCTCTTTGGGGAGTAAAGAGGCCATCTCTTTATATTCACACATCACTGCCACACTTTCTGCTTTCATTTTCTTAATGCGTAGCGCATGGCTGTAATAGCAATAGCACTTTTCTTATATACCGCTTCATAGTGCTTTACAGCACTCTCTAAGCGGTTTACAGAGTTCAGCATATTGCCCCCAACAATCTGGGTCCTCATTTTACCGACCTCGGAAGGATGGAAGGCTGAGTCAACCTTGAGCCTAGTGAGATTTGAACAGCTGAACTGTTGAACTAGCAGTCAGCCTGCAATGGCTGCATTTAACCACTGCACCACTTCAGCTCTTAAGATGTAAGATGTCAAGCTTCTCTGCTAATCCTCCCTTGATCCGTTTTTGTCGGATCTTTAGTACGCATCGCCTCCAATTTACGGAGGGATTTCATTTTAATAGCCAGATTTGGCAGTTGGCAGCACGGTGGAGTGTTTGGCTCACGGCAGCATGGGCTCTTCTTTGCTGTAGTGAAAGCAGGTCATGAATCAGTAACATGGGATGAAGTCTCATTTTTCAGGCTTCAGGGCTTTCTTCTTTTTTGCGCTGAAGGGGTGTTGCTGTTCCCGGATGGTGCACCCATGGTACTTGGCCAGGTCAATCTCTACTTTGTCAGCCAGGATGTACCAGGTACTGGCGCCTGGAGGCTCAGCGGGCTGAGATGGTCAGCCAATTCCAGGCCATGATGCAGTCCCACTGGAATGAGGCCCTCCGGTTCTTCGCCATCAGTGGCACTTCCCTCCACCCTTCGCCCAAAGCCCCGCATCAAGAGGCCGAAGCAGACCCCAAGTCGGAATTTCTGCCCCCCTCCGACCCGAACAAAAAACTTCCGAAGGGAGAGACTCTCTGCAGCAACACGAACATTCATTGCACATATCCGGCCCAGGGGCTGTAGTTTGAGGACCCCTGATTTAGTGCAATATAAAAAATGCAAATAATTTTTCTGCGGACCACCAAAATTTTCTCGCAGACCACCTGTGGTCCATGGAGCACCCACCCATAATTCTTTCATCACTTTTGGGACATCTTTCTCTTTATTCTTTTCTATATTTTGAGCTCTTAAAAAGTAATGTCCCAGCTTGGGCATTTAAGAAAGAAAGACCCTCGACTCCATTTGTAGTGAAATGCATACTTTTACTAAAACCAAGTGTTTACAGTGTAAGCAAAGCCAGATCTGAGATTTCCCACATAAACCTGATTTTCCCGCATAAACCTGATTATTTTCCCTTCTCTCAGGCCTTCTTCTTTGGTCATCTTGGTAGTGTCCAGTAAGGTTCAAATTAGGTGTTTTGGTTAACAGTTCTAAAATTTGGTGCCTCTTTGGTGGGTGTTTGTATTCCCCTCCAGGAATGTCCTTGGATCTTTCAACCATTGTCTCTGGTGGGCACTTCTGTTTCCTGTCATCCCCCCCTCTCCCAGTGGTGGGATTTAAATACTTCACCAACCTATTCTCTGCCCTAATGATTGACTGGGTAGGCATGGGTGGGTGGTCATGTGACAGGGTGGGCGTGGGCGTGGCCAACTCGACGTCACTCACATCGAGGGGTGAGTGACGTCCTCTCCTCGCCATGCCTGGCCCCATCCCTCTCTGCCACTCCTTGTCATGCCCGGCCTCGCCTTGCGGAGTAGCTTGCCTCGCCCGCCCCTCACCTCAAAGGCCTCTCTATTTATTTACTACTACTGAACATCCAAAATGCACTATTTAGTCCAATGTATATATGCCATATGTGCCTAGTACATTTTGACACTGTTGATCTTCACTCCCTAGAGTGAATTTTTAAAAGTAAATAAAAACTGTAGCAGTAAATTTAAACATTAGAGATTGTGTATATCCAGTACATATCCAGAGTGGCATCTGTGCAGTGGGGTCAAGAGTATCAAAATGGTAGATGCCACCAGGGTCAAGTGAGTCCTGTGAGTTCTTAGGAGTATCTGATGTAAGTGACACATTCAAAAGGACAGGTTTTGATTGCTCAGTTAAGCATGACATTTTATTTTATTGACTCCCTCCATGGTCACCCTTGGACATACTGTATATTTTTAATGGGGAGGGCATGGGATGATAGTGCTGCAGTGACTTTTATGGGAAGTCTTTTAACATGATTTTTCTCCAGGTGACAGGGACACTTGTGATCATGCAAGGGAGCAGTTGACTTAGTCAACCATGTGAAAAAAATATCAGCAATGTGATGACCTATCACCTATTATTCTACATTACGGTTGACTTTGAATGATACCTTCTATTTATAATGCTTTACACTAGTACAACCAACTCCTAGTTTTCTGTACATTTATTTTTTATGTATTCTATTATTGTTTTAAATTTGCTAGAAGTACAACCATAAATAGTATAAAAACAGTATAACAAGAAGTTAGAAAATAAAACAAATTTAACATTGTACAAATGCAGGAAAACAAAAATTTAAACCATTCAGTTTTATTATTTAAATCACATTTCCACATTCAGAATATCAGGTCGTTTTGACTAAAGATCACCATATTTCAAAGTCATTATGAGTCAAGCATTATACAAATTTAATATAGTATTTTAATAAAATACATATCTTAAATGCTGTGGTTACTTTAAGTGATAAAGATAACTCCCCTAATTTTTGAGCCATTTTATTCGTGTATTTTCTCTCACAATGTCTTGGAATAAGACTACATTAATTTTTTAATATTATTTTATTTATTGTTCCTCTACTTGCTGTAGTTTTATTCTGCTTTTCAAACAATTGTCTCCCAACGCTTGTTACATTTGTGGAAACACCGACACACACATACACACAGATACATAGAATGTTAGTTTTAAGTGTGAAAACCAAGCTTTTAAAGGATAATCGTGTTGTACCAACACAAGCTAAGACTTATATCTGAGTTGAAATGCACAGGATCTCATAGAAGTGATTTCAGGAGCAAAGAATCACAGGTTGAACAGTTTATCTATAACTGAAAAGGAGCTTCTAAAAGTGATGGCAAGGCAGGAAAAAGGGCCTTTTCAGTTATGGTGCTCCTGCCCTACAGAGTAACTGAACTGCTTTTATAATTGTCATTTGAGAGCAAGTACTTTTTATTTTCTCAGGATTTTTTTTAGCATTTTTATAACTTTTACTGGTATTTCTATTTTCTATTGTCTTATTATATTTTTATTGCCATTATTATAGCTTCTACTGATTATTTTGCAGTTGTGCTCTTTAAATTTTTTACTTTAATACAGTGCAAACTTTATGCAGAGCAGGATTGTGAGAAAAATTAATTAGGCAGGAGTCCAGATTAATAATATAAAAAGATTTATTACATACTTTGCGCAAAGGTCCCCCAAATTTGGACAGAAGACAGAACTTCTGACACAAATAGAGGCAAGGCCATTATCCAGGCCCATGGTTTATATACAGAACATGGCTCCACCTTACTCCTCCCATTCTCCTCACATCATATCATCCAACCTCCCATTATGTAACATCCTAACACAGTGTTTTCTAGCTAGGAAAAATCCTAGAACCTATCCATCATCCTGTCAGCTGCACACTTCCTCTCTCTGTGTGAACTTGTGCTTTCCCATAAGCTTATATCCTGTAAACATGTCTTTTTGTACATTCCCAGCTTCCCTCAGCATAATTTTGGTACAAACATAGCCTGTGTATGAGGACAGTGTAAAAGAGCTGACATACATAAAATACATTTTGTTACACAATTAGATAGGTAGGTAGGTAAACGTGTGTGTGAGAGAGAGAGAGAGAGAAAGGGGGGGGGACGGCTGGGGACTTCAAGCCAGGCACCCCCCACAGCCCCCGCCTCACCCACCCCCACCAGCAGCTCTGGTCTGGACAGCGGTTCAGCTTTCCTAGTTCGCCGCGACCCCCGATCCCCACCTGCCCTGCCCTTCCCTTCCTCCTGCAGCTGGTGGCAGAGAGGAAGGCAAGCCAGGGCTGAGCCGCTACCACTCGATTCCGTACCCCAGGCCGCATTTCATCCCCCGCCCGGACTCTCCGCAGCTGCTGGACTTCACCTGCTGCAGTTGCCAGCAGGCAGGGGGCAGCCAGGGACTGCAAGGCTGCCGCCCGCATTACTCCTCTGCCAGCTGGCCCTGCCTACCCACTGGCCCACGCCCTTTGACCGAGTGCAGTGGGCCCAGAGCAGATCACCCTTCCCCGCCGTCGGCCTTACCTTTGTGGGCAGCCACAGTGAGCAAAGCGGTGCAAGCTCTGCAGGCTGGAAGGTAAGGCCGATGGCTGGGGAGGGAGATCCGCTCCAGGCCTGCCATGCTTGGCCGAAGGGTGCAGGCGGACGGGGAAGGGCCAGCTGGTGGAGGGGCAAAGCGGGCAGCGCAGACTTGCGGTCCCTGGCCACCCTCCCCCGCCCGCTGGCAGCCACGACAGGCGAGGTGCCTCCTCAGGCCCCCATCCATTTCCCCCCCAACAGCCAGACAAACCTAGGCAAAAAGCCAGCCATGTGCGGAGTGGCGAGGAGGCAAGAGGCGAGGTGGGACCAGCCAATGGTGGGATCAGCCGGTTCGCCGAACTGCAGAAAAAGTTAGCTACCCGTTCGGGTGAACCAGGACAAACTGGCTGAATCCCACCACTGCCCCTCCCTATATCCTCTTCTCCCCACTCTCCATTCTTTATGGCATGCTATCAAAGCAAAGTAGAGCTGAAGTGGCTTGATAGCAGATCTGTTCGTCGATTGCCTCTGGGAGCTATTTAGGGCTTTCCTTTTAAGTCCTAGCTGGGTCATTCAGGCAGTCAACAAGCAACAAAACAGTTTTTCAAGGACACAATATTTCTCAATTGTCACACATATGCTGTAGCTGGCTAAAGTTTGGGAGCTGATTTTTTTTCTGCAGAAAGCTATGAAAAGCTAGGGAAATGGTCCTTTTTTGTCCCAGAAAGGCAGGGCACCTTCACAGGAGGACAGATTTAGGAACGGCATTCATGCAGTTTTCTTTCCCCATTGTTTCTTGCTGGCAAGTCAGTTGTGCAGTGGGTCAGTATGCAAGGCACACAAGGAACGGGAAGCAGAGCATGGGGTATCTTGAGGTGGTGGAGGCCTGAGACAGATGGGCCTGTGCCTGAATTAGACTTCCCAGGATCTCCCCTCATAGGACTCTGTCCATAACGATTGGGTAGACAATATATGTCTAGCTTTTAACAGAGCTATGTCTGTTTAGCTGAGGTGTTGCAGACTGCCACAAGAGGGAGCTAGAGTTCACAGCTTATTTCTCTGGGAGTCCCTCTTTGTTTGTCTTTGTCTCTGCTACTCACTGTTCTCTGCTACTCACTAGAGCAAGACATTGTGTATGTATGCTCTGCATTTCTCTCTGTGTTGTAGTTATGTATTATAGCTAAAATGTATTTGTACTTGATAATATTTGGATTGTTATTATCACTATTAAGTATATGACTTTGGACTGTTTATAGGAAAATGCTATTTCTTAAAGTAAACTTTAACTCAAGTTAGTGTATCTGTGTGTGGCTGAGTACTTATTCACAACTGATCTCAATCTAAATGTTTCTGTATGCACAACCTTGGTAACACAAGGAATACTCTGCTAATACATTAACATCCCCCACCCCCGAACTTTACTGAATGATCTGTACATTTGTTTAACTAATACACTGGGGAGAGCAGGGATGTCTGGTAGTTACAGTATGTGAGGCAAATTCATTTAACATTGTTCCGACTTTCAATGGGAAGGCTAAACTGTCTCGTAAACATTAGTTATATATATATATATATATATATATATATATATATAGAGAGAGAGAGAGAGAGAGAGAGAGAGAGAGAGAGAGAGAGAGAGAGAGAGAGAGAGAGAGAGAGAGAGAGAGAGAGAGAGAGAGAGAGAGAGAGAGAGAGAGAGAGAGAGAGAGAGAGAGAGAGAGAGAGAGAGAGAGAGATTGCAGGGAATCCGAACTGCATCAAGTTTCTCAGCAGCTACCCTAGCCTCCCTAGGTGGAACCTTTTCTCGCCGAGGCAGTGGGGATACTTCTATCTCAATTGATATGGAAGCATCTATTAGAGAAATTAAGGTAAGGTCTTTGTTAATAGTGAAAGGCTTTGTTTGGTTTCCCAGTGCAGGATCTGATCACAATTTGGGGTCTGTCCCATATAAAAGTGAGGTCTAAGCACATTCAAGAAGAGTGATATACTTTCCCTAGCTTGGAAACAGAATCATAGGGCTGGAAGAGTCTTCTAGTGCAACCCCAAGGCAGGAGACCTTATACAATCCTGAATAAATGGTTGTCCACTTAATACTTAAAAACCTCCAGCGATGGAGCACTCACAACTTTGGGATGTAAGCTGTTCCATTAATTAATTGTTCTCACTGTCAGGAAATTTCTCTTTAGTTCTAGGTTGGAACTCTCTTTAATGAGCTTCCACCCATTGGTTCTTGTCCTGCCCTCTGATGTTTTGGAAAATAAGTTGACCCAGAGGTGGGTTCCTCCTGGTTTGGACAGTTTCACCCGAACCAGTAGCAACCCGCTGGTGACGTCACTGAACTGGATCGGTTGGTGCCGGTCCGTGAGCGCTGCCATCTTTTTTTTGCGACTTTTTTACTTTTTGGAAGGTTTTTTCTGTTCTTCTGCTTGAAAGAGGGCCCTCCCTCCCCCCCGGGTTTATACTGACCTTTATTCCTTTGCCTGAAGCCCAGCTGATCAGCTCCTCAGCTGTGTTTTGGGCTAATTCCAGCTACTGAGCATGTGCGGAAGCAAAACTGCACGAGGGGATGCGCACAAAACGTCGCAATGCGAACCGGTGGGGAAGGTAAGTAGAACCCACCCCTGAGTTGACCGACCCCTTTCTCTGTGATAGTCCCTCAAGTACAGGAAAACAGCTATCAGGTCACCATTAATCCTTCTGTTTGATAGCTAGACTTACCTAGTTCCCTTAACTGTTCATCATAAGCTTTAGCCTCCAGACCCCTTACTGTATTTGTTGCTCTTCTCTCCACACTTTCTATGGTCTCAACATCTTTGTTGTATTGTGGAGACCAGAACTGACTGCAGTATTCAAAGTGTGGCCTCGTTAATGCAGTATAAAATGGTACTATCATTTCTCATCATCTTGATACTAATTCCCTATTGATCCATTGGTTTTTTTGATAGCTGCAGCACACTCTTGGTTTATACTTCAATGGTGGTCCAGCAGGACACGTAGATCCCTCTCACAGATACTATTGGTTGAGCCAGATGCTGCCAATTCTACATCTATATATTTGGTTTTTTTGTCTAAGTGCAGGACATTATTTTTCTCTTTATTGAACTGCATTTTGTTGGATAGGGCCCAGTGCTCAATTCTGTCAAATTCCTTCTGAATCTCGAATCTACCTTCTAGCAGTTCTTTCCAGCTTGATGTCATTTGCAAATTTGATGAGTTCCCTTTCTGTCCCCTCATCTAGATAATTTATTAAGATGCTGAAGAGCACTTAATAGGCAGAGCCTTGTGGTACCTCAATGCATGCTTCCCTTCATGTAGACCAGTGGTTCCCAAACTTTTTCAGTCCACCGCCCCCTTGGTGCTACAAACTCATCCTCACCGCCCCCCACCCCACCCCCTCAGGTGGGCGTGGCTTAGTGGTCAGGTGACCGGGTGGGCGTGGCCAACTTGTAAAATGTGGTGAAACTCACTTAACAACGCTCTTGCTTAGCAACCAAAATGTTAGGCTCAATTGTGGTCATAATTCTTTCTTTCTTTCTCTTTCTTTCTTTTTCTTTCTTTCTTTCTTTCCTCCCTTCCCCTTCTTTCTTTCTTTTTCTTTCTTTCTGTCTTCCTTCCTACCATCTTTCTTTCTGTCTTCCTTCCTTCCTACCATCTTTCTTTCTGTCTTCCTTCCTTCCTACCATCTTTCTTTTTCTTCCTTCCTTCCATCTCTTTCTTTCCTTTCTTCCTTTCTTTCATCTTTCTTTCTGTCTTCCTTCCTTCCTTCCTCCCTCCCTCTTTCTTTCCTTTTTCTTTCCTTCTTCCCTCCCTTCCCTTCCCTCCTTTCTTTTTGTCTCCCTTCCTTCCTACCATGTTTTTCTTTTTTTCTTTCTGTCTACCTACCATCTTTCTTTCTTTTTCTTTCTTTCCTTTTTCTTTGCTACATCCCTCCCTTTCCTTCCCTCCCTCCTTTCTTTTTCTCACTGTCTTCCTTCCTTCCTACCATTTTTTTCTTTCTTTCTGTCTTCCTTCCTTCCTACCATCTTTTTTCCTTTTTCTTTCCTTCTTCCCTCCCTTCCCTCCTTTCTTTTTCTGTCTGTCTTCCTTCCTACCATCTTTTTCTTTCTTTCTGTCTTCCTTCCTTCCTACCATCTTTCTTTCTTTCTTTCTTTCTTTCTTTCTTTCTTTCTTTCTTTCTTTCTTTCTTTCTCTTTCTCCTTTCTTTCTTTCTTTTCTTTCTTTCTTTTCTTCCTTCCTTTTTCTTTCCTTATTCTCTCTCTCTCTCTCTCTCTCTCTCTCTCTCTGTATATAGATAGATAGATAGAGATAGAGATAGAGATAGAGAGATAGAGATAGAGATAGAGATTAGATATATAGATATAGATATAGATATCTCGCACACACCCCAAGTGACTACATTGGCTCCTCTGGGCTCTGCCTACGGCAATTTAAAACATGCTTCTGTCTGCGAGGAAGAGGGGCGTGTTTGAAAAGAGGGGCTGGAGGTGGGTGGGAAATCTATCCCACATTGAGCCATTGGGTGTGTGTGAGTGTGTGTGTGTGCGTGCGTGCGTGGCCGAAAACTTCCAGGTTTGGAAAACTGGGAGGTTTTGAAACTGGTTCCCCCAAACCTGGTTTGTATTTGGTTGCAAAAACAAACAAACACACAAATACACAAGCTATTTTGGTTCCTCGCCGAGGCTGGCTCAACTGGATGATCAAACAGAGCCTGGAAAGGAAAAAAAAACTGCAGAAGTGGTCAACGGATGGGGTGGGTGGGACAGATGCACATGGGGGAGAGTCTTCTCCCCTCCCCCCCCCACACTGGCACATTCAAGGGGCTTCCTGGAAATACACCCCCTCCCCCGTGGGAAGCGCTGGCACCCTCCGAATTGCCTTCCTTGGCACAGAGCAGTTCGGAGAACCGAGGCCGGGTGGAGGGAGGGACTCCTGTACCCAGCAGGCACAGCTAGAAAGCCCCCTCCTCACCTGGTGGTGTGTCGTGCCTGCCTAAATTGCTATCCATCCAGGGGCAGGGGAAGATGGCATCGCAGGGATGAGCGAGAGCAGTGTGTTAGGTGGACAGAGGAGGCGAGGCCGAAGGCCACATTGTGAGATGGGCATGCGGAGAGGTTGCTGGGGGGGGCGCAGGAGGCTGGGCACCTGGGATCTTCAATGGGAGGAGAAGGGGGTGGTACTGGGTGTTTGGGGTGGGGTGGGGAGTTATGATTTTTAGAAGATGAGACACACATGCACGCACAATGGCCAAGTGGAGGATTTAACTTGGGGTTGTTTGGGAGAGAAAAATAGAGGGAGGGAAGGAAGGAAGGAAAAGAAAGGAAAGGAAAGAGAAAGAAAAGGAAGGAAGGAAGGAAGGAGAGGGAAGGAAATGGAAGGAGGAAGGGAGGGAGGGAGGAAGGAAAGAAAGAAAGGAAAGAGAGGGAGGGAAATTAAAGGTGAAAAGGAGAGGGAGGAAGTAAAAGGAAGGAAGGAAGGAAAGGAAAGGGAGGCAGGTGAAGGCGGCAGAAACTCTGGCGGGCAACTGTTCCCAATCTCCCACCCACCCACCCAACTTTCCGGCCGCGGCGCCTCTTGGCTGAAGGAGCGGAAAAGAGGCAGCTGCAATTTCCCCACAAGGTCTCCCTCCTCCTCCTCCTCCCGCCCCCCCACCCAACCCCCCCACCCAGCCCCTGCCCGCCCCCCCACCCAGCCCCTGCCCATCCCCCAATCCCATGTCTTACTGGTTTAACAGCTCCGTGTTTCTGTCAGCTGGTCTCTAGGGAAAAAAGCTTGCAAAATACAGAAACTCTTCTCGCTGCGAGTTGTTAATTGCTCACCCTGGCGAGAAGAGTTTCTGTATTTTGCAAACTTTCCAGGGGTCTCCAACCTTGGCAACTTTAAGACTTGTGGACTTCAACTCCCAGAATTCCTCAGCCAGCTTTGCTGGGAGTTGAAGTCCACAAGTCTTAAAGTTGCCACGGTTGGAGACCAGTGCAAAGAGACCAGACGATAGACACATGGAGCTGTTAAACGTCCAGTAAGACACCCGTCTCGCAGCCTGCCCAGTCCCCGCCGGGAAAAGAGTGGCGGGAAAAGCAGCGAGCGGGCGATTGGGTGGACATGGGTGGCGGCGCGGGGACAGGACCGGCGAACCACCTACCGCCCCCCTGGCCCCTCTCACCGCCCCCCTGTCACCACCCTTGCCTCTCACCGCCCCCCCTAAGAGTTCCCACCGCCCCCTGGGGGGCAGTACCGCCCACTTTGGGAACCACTGATGTAGACGTTCCATTGACGACTACATGCTGGGTGAAGTTGGTCAACTTTGAATCCATCTAGTGGTGGTACTTTCTATCCCACATTATTCTATCTAATCTAGAGGTAGACTATTGTCTACTTTGTCAAAGCCTTACAGAAGTCCATGTATGCTATGTCCGCAGCATTTCCCTGATCCATTAATTTAGTCACATTATCAAAAAAAGCAGTAAGGTTTGTCTTGCATGATCTGTTTTAACAAACCCATGCTGGCTTCTAGTAATTGCCTCATTCATTTCTAGGTTCTCATGGATCTATCACTTGATTTTCTTTTCTAGTGTTTTCCCAGATATTGATGTCCACTGATTGGCTTATAGTTTCTTGGAGATTGGAACCACATCAGCTCTTTTCCAGTCTTCTCATAATTCCCCTGTGCTTTGAAAGAATTACATTCATTGGTTCTGAAATGACATATGCCAGTTCCTTCAGAACCCTGGGATGTAACCCATTGGATCCAAGTGATGTGTACTTCTACAGGGTGGATAGGTGTTGTCTATTTTGCATTCCTGTTCTATTTCCCTTTGGATGGCTTATAACATTAAAACATTAAAACTCTAACATAAATATTTCTAAAATAATACAAATGGAAATCACATTCAAAATAAAGTTATAGTTAAAAGATGTGGAGGGAAGGAACAGGATGCCTCCGGGAAAAGGTGGGATTGCCTTTTCATTCATCAACCACCTCCAGTATGATGCTTCCCTATTGGGGCCCCAAGCATTTCCTAGAACTAGGTTTTGATGCTCTTTCAGAAGGTCAGAAGGGTGGGAACCAATCTCACTTCAGGCACTAAGATGTTGCAAAGGGCAGGAGCCAAGTTAGAGAAGTCCCTTCCCCTGAACCCCTGGAATTCCTTGACTGATGGGCCCCACAGCATGCTTCCTCTCCCAGTGTGGATGGGGCAGACCACTCCCTGTGGGTTGAGTTTGTGAGTATACAAATGCTGATTTGGTTTAGTTAATTAAGTGTGAAATCTTTCAGAAAAGTTTTTAAGTGCAAGCCATGTACCTTATGACATATCCTATTCTGATACTTCTGTGGCAAACTCAAACAAATAGCATACCTTGCAAGAAAGTTCGTCCATCTTGCCTGTGATACGTCACATATAAGATTTAGGCCTGATAAATAAATTGAAAATATTCCTTTGAATTTTTCTTTTATCTTTAGGACTCTTCGACAGAAGTTGAAGAAAAATATAAGAAAGCTATGGTTTCAAATGCTCAATTGGATAATGAGAAAACAAATTTTATGTACCAAGTAGAAACCCTACAGGATGCATTATTGGAACTAGAAGAGCAGCTTGCAGAATCTAAGAGGCAATTTGAAGAGAAAAACAAAGTAAGTGAGATCATCCGACCACACGGGGTGAGGTTCCAGCAATATGCTGACGACACCCAGTTGTACATCTCCACCCTGTCTCAATTCAGGGAAGCAGTGGATGTAATGTGCCGATGCCTGGACGATGTTAGGGTCTGGATGGGAATGAACAGGCTCAAGCTCAACCCTGACAATACCGAGTGGCTATGGATATTGCCTCCCAGGGATTATGTCAATTGCCCCTCCTTGGTTTTTGGGGGAGATAAATTAACTCCCTCAGAACGGGTTCGCAATTTGGGTGTTCTCCTAGATCCACAGCTAAAATTGGATCAACATCTGTCAGCTGTGGCTAGGGGGATCTTTGCACAGGTTTGCCTGGTGCACCAATTGCGACCCTACCTGGAGAGGGAGGCCTTACTCATGATCACTCACGCCCTCATCACCTCACGGCTGGACTACTGTAAGGCGCTCTACATGGGGCTACCCTTAAAGAGTATCCGGAGACTGCAATTGGTGCAAAATGCAGCTGAGCGAGCTGTGGTGGTGTCCCTAGATACACCCACGTAACACCTGTTCTCCGCCAGCTGCATTGGTTGCCCATTAATCTCCGGACGCAATTTAAGTTGTTGGTTTTAACCTTTAAAGCCCTACATGGCTCAGGGCCAGGTTACCTTCAGGACCGCATCCTACCGCATACCTCTGTATGACCGGTTAGGTCCCACAGAGTGGGTCTCCTCCAGGTCCCATCAACCAAGCAATGCCGGTTGACGGGACCGTGGGGGAGAGCCTTCTCTGTAGGAGCCCCATCTCTCTGGAACCAACTCCCCCCAGAGATCAGGACTATCCCCACCCTACTGGCCTTCTGTAAAGCCTTGAAAACATGGCTCTTCCTGCAGGCGGGGTAAAATTAAGATCAACCCCCCATGTTTGAATGATGGTCCGTTTTTAAATTTCTGTAATTTTTAAATCATTTGTATCGTTTTTATAAATTGTTTTCGTAGTATGTTGTACGCCGCCCTAAGTCCCACGGGAGTTGGACGGCATATAAAAACGACCATAAAAATAAAAATAAAAATAATAAAAATAAAAATAAAAATAATAAAAATAAAAATAAAAATAATAATAATAATAAAATAAAAATAAAAATAAAAATAAATAAAAATAAAAAAAATAAAAATAAAAATAAAAATAAAAATAAAAATAAAAATAATAAAAATAAAAATAAAAATAAAAATAAAAATAAAAATAAAAATAAAAATAAAAAAGTAGTAATAAATCTTCATAGTGTCTTTATCAGCTGTAAGGTTGAAGAAAACACTGTATGAAAGGTCTAGAGTTTAGACAACAATTGTTAAAACACACTTTTACTAAATGAATATTATATTTGTGGTAATATTGATGTAACTGTTGACTAAATATAAAGGTGATTCATTTTCATTCCCTTATCTGTTTATTTATCCAGGTAAATTCTGTGAGTATGACCTCACTACATAAAAAATTATGTCTAGGCCATGATAGAGACTAGAACGTATAGTGGTATAAATTCATGAGTGGCTTAGAATAGAAATCTAATAAAATATATAACTTAGCATATAAATTGAATAAAAAGAAAACATGCCTGATTAAAAGCATTTAGAATATAGATGCAACACAATATTATCTAATTATAAAATGCTCATTTTGTAGGATTTTGAGAGGGAAAAACATGCTCATGCTATATTGCAATTCCAATTCATGGAACTCAAAGAGGCTCTGAAACAAAAAGAAGAACTGCTTGCTGTAAGTATACAACTGCTTGTAAATAACAGACTTTTGTCATTATATCAGAAGATAAGAACATTTGCTCACAACCCACGAGTAACAAGTATATTGAGACTGCATGAGTAAAATTCACTGACAAAAGTGATTTTCCTTGTGATATTCTTCAACTTTGTTAGTACTTTAAAAATCAAAATGGATTCTCTGAGTGTGTATGTGTGTGTGTGTGTGTGTGTGTATGTGGGAGGGAGGGAGGGAGGGAGAGAGAGAGAGAGAGAGCATCAGTCCCTTTTCTGTGACAAGTAGAATCTGTTAAAAAGAAGGACATGTTTAATTACCACTCTGGGGAATAGCAACCAGAAAGCGGGGGGGGGGGGGACGTGATTTTCTGAATAGTCTCAGAAAGAAGAGAAAAAGTGAGTTGAAAAGAAGTCAAGTAAAGCTGACTCTGGAACAACAAAGCAAATTAGGCTTCTTGAGCAAAAGTCACAGCAGGAGAATGCAGAGGAAACTCTAGAGGAAGAAAGAAAATGAGGCTCAGCCCAGAAAAGGCAGCCAAGGGAACTGCCCAAGCAAGGAAGGAAACCTTTCTGGCTATAGGAAAAGATAACAATGGGTGCAAACTAGAAAGTGCAGTGAAAAGTTGGGGTTAGAAAAAAACTGAATGAGAGAAAGGAAAGAAATGCGGCTAAGGAGAAGATAATCTTGCCTTGACTAGTGTAGGCAAAATTCAGATAAATTAAAGCTGCCTAAAGTTGAGTCACACAGCCTCAAGGATCCCTTCTGTTGTCCTCTCTGCCACCAAATCAGAAGTCTTTCAGTCCTCTCAACGAGTGTCAGTGAGGCTGTTTTGGGCCTGGATGGCCTCTTGCACCATGCTGGCAGCCAAAACAGGGTACAGGGGGCTGTGCGCAAGGACCCGACGCCCGGTTTTGGGCCTGGACGGCCTTCTGCACCACACTGGCAGCTAAAATGGGACGGGGGCCCGTGCACAGCTGCCCCGTTCCCCATTTTGGGCCTGGATGGCCTCCTGCAGCAGCTCCCCATTGCCCTATTTTGGCTAGGAGAGGCACCGCGGGCCAGTCCTTTGCTATTTTCAGGCCGGCCCAATGGGCCGGATCTAAACATCCCACAAGCCAAATCTGACCCGTGGGCCTTGAGTTTGACACTCTGTCATAGACTAATACAAATAGTGTGCTACATGTTACACACACATATCAAAATTAAGTTTAAGACAAAGTTAAAATATAAAACAAACTACCATATTTTTCGAAGTATAAGACACACCGGAGTATAAGACGCACCTAGATTTTAGAGGAGGAAAACAAGGAAAAAAGTATTCTGAACCAAATGGTGTAGTAATATATTATTTAATAAAATACCAGTGTAGCAGAATACTTTTTACAATCATGTATACTTTTTACAACCATGTATACTTTTTACAAACTTCAAACTTGATAGCTTTAAGACTAGTGGACTTCAACTCCCAGAATTCCTCCTCCAGTCATGCTAGCTCAGGAATGGGAGTTGAGGTCCACAAGTCTTAAACTTGCCAAGTTTGAAGACCCTTGCACCCTTAACCCCTAACCCAGGGGTCTTCAAACTTGACAGCTTTAAGACTAGTGGACTTCAACTCCCAGAATTCCTCCTCCAGTCATGCTAGATGGGGTAATTAGAAGGCAAAAATGCCCCAATTTTTGCAAAAAATGGCCCATTTTTTGCTTGTTTTTTTTTGCAAAAACAGGACATGCAGAGGGTTTGGGAAGCCTGCAGAGCACTCCTAGGGGGTGTGGAAAGGCAAAGATGCCCCCATTTTTTCAAAAAACGGCTCGTTTTTCACAAAAATAGGATGCGGGGGCGGGGCTTCGGGAGAAATGGCTGTGTTCGGCGTATAAGACGCACCGACATTTCCACCCTCTTTTTGGGGGCAAAAAGGTGCATCTTATACTCCAAAATATACGGTGACTAACATCTATGAGTGAAGTCTAGGATGCAGCCTATATGGAATTATAATCTAAACATTAAAATTATATTTATAATAATATCTAAAAGTACAAAAAAGTGGTAATATTTATAATTTACAGTTACATAAAATGCATTTGGCTAATAGAAAATTGGCCCATCAGTGTCTGAGGGATCCTCCATGTTTCTGCACAAAACCTAGCTACATCTGGTGAAACAAAAGGCAGTTTATCCATGAGCAGTATCTGGGCATAGACTGAATTTGAACAATCAGGATCTACTAATCAAAGGTTAGGATGAATCTGATTCAGGTGTCTATAAAAGGAGCAACAGAGAAGAACATGTTCCATATTTTCCACTTCCCCAGAATCACAGGGGCAAAATCTTTCAGCCAATGGTACGTTTTAATATTTATATTCAAATTTATATTTGAATTTAAGATTGAAACCACTACTTTTCTAAATAATTGGTTCCACAGTTGAAATATCTTCCTGTGAGGATTTTTTTTTTCTAACATTCAGTCAGGGCCTCTCTTCTTGTAACTTATTTTTTTAATGTTATTCTGGAGCAATGAAAAGTAAATCTACATTTCTTCTGGGTGACATCCTTGTAGATATTTGAGAAATTCTCTCATATGCCCCTCTGTTGTCCTTTCTCAAGGTTAATCACACCTGGTTTCTTTAAACTCTCTTCATATAATTTATTTAAGGTAAAGGTAAACGTTCTCCTGCACATGCGTGCTAGTTCTTTCCGGGTCTATGGGCGGTGCTCATCTCCGTTTCTAAGCCAAGGAGCCAGCACTATCCAAAGACGTCTCTGTGGTCATGTGGCCGGCACTAGTCCTCTAATCATCATTAAATCTTTTCTAATTCATTTGATTTCTTTTTAAACTGTGGTGTCCAGAACTGAACACAAGACTTGGGTCTAGACTTTTCAGCAAGAATAGATTGTGTGGTTAATTTCATAAATGTAACTAATTCAATTATTGCTAATTTGACTGCATATTCCAATTTCTTTGCTGCTCTACAATATCTTGGAAATAGTTTTATCTTTTATCTTGTAGTGTAGGTATATAACAATACTTTGTTCCTGGTGGATCCTCCTGTTTCTTCTTAATTAGACTCTACTATATATTAATTTCTTAGAATATTCTGTTCTGTATAAGGCATGGCATTTTTGATGGATATTAACAAATTAGTACATATTCAGAGGAGAACAAGCAATATATCAAGAGGTCTGGAAGACAAAAATTAAGCTTATGGGGAATACTTTGTGATGTTGGTTATATTTAGCCCAAAAAGAGAAGAGTAATGAGAGATATGTAGCTGTCTTCAAGTTGTGTGAAGGGCTGTCATATAGAAGAAGGATAGAATTGTTCAGGTATGTTCCATGACAAAACAGTGGGTTTCAAAGAGAAAGAGCTCTTCAATAGGTAATTTAATTATTGTTATCACTTTTATATATGCTTTATCACTAATGTATTGTTTTTGGCCATCTGTTTGGGATACTGTATATACTGGGAAATTGGAAAGTCTGTAGACTGTGTATTAGCAATAGCAATAGCACTTAGACTTATATACCGCTTTACAGTGCTTTACAGCCCTCTCTAAGCGGTTTACAGAGTCAGCATATTGCCCCCAACAATTTGGGTCCTCATTTTACCCACCTCAGAAGGATGGAAGGCTGAGTCAACCTTGGGCCTTGTGGGATTTGAACTGCCAAATTGCAGGCAGCCAGCAGGCAGCAGAAGTAGCCTGCAGTATTGCACTCTAACCACTGCGCCATCTCATATTATCTTGAAATATTTTGAGATTTCAGTGTAAATCCATGCATTTGAATGTACAGGTAGACATTTGGCCTTATTTCATGCATCCTTTTATTTAATTGTGAATGTCGCCACCTTGAATGTTCACCTTCTCATTAACTATCTTCTCTGCTTTCTATCTTGTTTTACATCTCAGGAAATCCGACAACTGCAACAAAAGCAAGAGGGTTTTGTCAGGGAAATAACTGATCTTCAAGAGACAATAGAATGGAAAGAAAAAAAGATAGGGGTAGGATTTTTGTAGCATTGTTATTTTTTTTTCCAAATTTTCAATGTTCTGTTTTAAGTGAAAAATGTTATAAATTCTGAAATAAAATGGGTCAGGATCAGAAGAATTTATTGGACTTCTCCAGAACATCAAGCTTGCAGGATAGTTAGGCTACAATCTGCATTATTTACTCAAAGTGAACCGTCAAGTCCTCCCAAATTTTCAAATAGGTATGATTCCAAAGTCCATTTGAATAAACCCAAGGATAAGTTGAGAATGAAACCATTCCTGCAGTTTTATAACTGGTGGGGCAAGGGCTTGGCTGCACTGCTTTTCTATGGCCACACCAGTTCTTTAGTTCAGCTTCCCAGGTGCCTTTTGGAAACAACTGAAAATTGAGCTCTTCCAGAGGATTTGTTGGCACAATTCCATCTTGCCTGGGTTATAATTTGGCATTGTTATTTAATTTTCTTCTATATTTTTAAATTATTTATAGATACAGTATTTCTATTTCCATATTTTTATTGTTTATTATTTCTATTTTTAAACTCATAAGATTTTGGGACTTTGGTGGTCTTAAAATGTGGTAAATAAATTAGGGAAAAGGTAGAGTAAGATGTGAGTTGTGCAGTTGTAGTTGCAAAATGCCTTTGAAAAGAAATGCAGTGATAGAATAGAATAGAATTCTTTATTGGCCAAGTGTGATTGGACACACAAGGAATTTGTCTTTGGTATATACTGTATGCTCTCAGTGTACATAAGGAGAATAAAATACATTCATCAAGAATAAAAATATACAACACTTACTGATAGTCAGGGTTACTAATAAGCTAACAAATCATACTAAGAAACAAATAAAAAACAGTATGAATTGAAAGATACAAGCAACATGGTTATAGTAATAAATGGGAAGTGATAGATACTAGTAAGGAAGAGAAGAAGAATAGTAATACAGTCTTAGTAAATTATTTGACAGTGTTGTGGGAATTAGTTGTTAAGCAGAGTGATGGCATTCGGTGATGGCAGAATGATGGCATTCAGGATGATATTTGCATCTTTATATAATATAGGAAATAGCCAGTATAAAAACCAGTTTAGTGGTTAAAGGATCAGGCTAGAAACTGAGCTAGGCTCAGAGATAAGTCTAGAAACAGACTAGAAACTAGACTCAGACTGTAGGTTCTAGTCTTGCCTTGGCCACAGAGCTAGCTGGGTGACCTTGGGCCAGTTACTTTCCCTCAGCCTTAGGAAGAAGGCAATGGCAAACCATCTTGCCAAGAGAAACTTGTCCAGGCAGTGTCCAAGAATCAGACGTGTATTTCTTGCAGATTGATACTAACTTCATTTTTTTAGTCTAAATAAAAGATACATATTGTCTAAAAATTTCAGAAACTCTGGCAAAATTAAAAACAAAATGTAGTGAAAATCATTCTATAATTTCTGAAGTTTTAAATAGAGAGCCTACATATGTCGATTTGGAAAAAAAATAAGATAGTGTAGGGTTTCCTGCCTTAGCAGGGGGTTGGACTAGAAGACCTCCAAGGTCCCTTCCAACTCTGTTACTATTACTATTACTATAATACAATATTGTTTTCCAGAAAAAAACAACATTATAAAAATTGAACAGAGCTTCCAGTGAGACTATTTGTTTATTTATTAAATTATCTTTCTTACTTATTTTTTTTAAGACCTCAAGTAATACTGATGCTTGGTAACTCTTTCAAATGTAGCTTTGGAGCTAAAAAGTTAGAAAATGTTTTGTTATGCCCTCTCCCATGAAAAAACATACTGTTTTTAACTTGGTGTGATTTCTGAAGACACCCTTACAGTGATGTGGGTACAGTGTACAGATGTGTCAGAGAAGAGTCAGACATTAAGGGAGTAGGAGAGTATTGTGCCAAGTATTTATTTATTTATTTATTTATTTATTTATTTATTTATTTATTTATTTATTTATTTATTTATTTATTTATTTATTTATTTGTCAACAAGTGCAAGGAAACAGGACACATGAAAAATGGCACAAATAAATGGATATAAAGAAGCAAAACATAGCCATAAACACATAAAAAGAGTACATACAAATGGGTACAGTAGGACAGGGATGGTAGGCACGTTGGTGCGCTTATGCATGTCCCCTTAGGGTAAGGTGACCAGACGTCCCGCTTTTGGCGGGACAGTCCTGCTTTTTAATAATTTGTCCCGCGTCCCGCGGCATTTCAAAAAAGTCCCGCTTTTAAAATTTGAATTTGCGCAAAGCGTCTCGCTTCCCTCGAGCGGCAGCGGGAAGCAGCCCGAGAGCTGGGGTGGGCGCCCCACATGCTCAGCGGCCGAGCCGAGCCCTGCACACCCCTCTGCCTGCTACCTCGCCTGCCTCCTCCTGCCAGGCGGGGAGGGAGGGCAGTAAGAGGGGCAGCGGCCCCTGCCAAGCGCAGCGCACGGAGGCGATGGGCAAGGTGTCCGCAGCACACCTGTTAATCCGGCCGGCCATGCAACTACAAGTGCGGCGTGGAAGCTGCTGGTGGCTGGGTGGGCGGCAGCCCCCTGGGCGGGTATAGGGCCAGGCCTGCGCTTGGAAGGGGCCGCCGCTCTCGCTGCTCTCCCTCCCTGCCTGCCTGCAGATGTCTGCCTGCCCTCCCGAAGCAGCGCTGCCACAGTTCACTTTTGTTTCACGGCGGGAGAAGGAAGAAAGCAGGCAACGAGAGCGGCAGCCTCTTCCAAGCGCAGGCGTGGCCGTCTCCCCACACGGAGGGCTGCTGCCCGGCTGGCTGGCGGCGGCTTCTGCAATGGAGGCAGCATGCGGCTGTGAAGAACCCTCACCACCCGCCCTCCCGAAGCACCACAGCCGTGATTTGCTTTCTTCCTTCTCCTGCCGCTGTCCCTCTCCGGGCCAGACACAGCAGAGTCGAGTCCCGGCCATGGCAGCGGTAAGGGCTGTGATGAAGGGGGGGTGTTTGGGGGGGGTGCACAAAGCTACAGGATAAGAGAGACAGACCCCTGCCGTCTTGCTCCCCTAGAAACCCACCCCCCGTCAATGGTGTTCTGCTTTACAAATATTAAAATCTGGTCACCTTACCTTAGGGACCTCTTAAGAAACGTGTAAGGTCCACGGTAGACAGTTTAAGGTAAAAGGTATGGGGGTTAGAGAAACTAACAACAGGATCAAGTAAAGTGTTCCAGACATTTACTACTCTATTGCAGAAGTCGTATTTTTTGCAATCAAGATTAGAGCGGAATACATTTAGTTTATATCTATTGATAGTCGTAGTGTTATTGCGGTTGAAATTAAAGTAGTCGTTAACAGGTAGGACATTAAGGTAGATGGTCTTGTGTACTAAGCTTAGGTTGGAACATAGACAGCATAGTTCAAGGTTATCCAGGCCTAAAATTTCAAGTCTACTGGAATAAGGAATTTTATTGCGAGCAGAGGAGTTGAGTACTCTTCTTGTAAAATACTTCTGGACCCTCTCTAATCTATTAATGTCCGAAATACAGATATATTAAATAAATACAGTATGCAGAGCAAGGATAAAGAGTGAGACTGATTTGTGGCTAGACATGTAGGTAAGGGCAGGGTTGCACAGACGTTTCTAGGAAGTGGCATTTGGATCATAGTTGTAACCATTTATTGTGCTTAATTTTAATAGAGATGGTGGCACGGCTTAATTATGGGTTAGGCTATTATTGGAATATATATGATGAAGAAATGGATAGTTTGTGAGAGTCATTGGTCAGTTTAAGGAAGTCCTAGGTAAGTTGAAAAATTATTGCAGTTGTCTCATGGTTCTGAATCCAGGGGATGGGGAAGTTTTGCTTTAGTCTTTGCTATTCAGAAATGAGTAGCTCTTTTTTATATTTTTGTAGCTTGATGAGCTTGGATTATGAGATCTATTGCTTATTTGGAAACTGGTTGAAGTCTGGAATAGTTGGGGAGATGGGTAATGTCATCTGGATTCATTTCATCAAAGTTTCAGATTTCTGTACCTGAGACAGAGGTAGGATGAATGGTATTGCTACCCTTGCTGGAGACTCCATTTTCCTATCCAGTTCTAAAATGTGAGAGGCACAACATTTCGTTGAATAGATACAAAGACCTTGTATTATACACCACACTACTGAGCAGTTTCACTGTCTGAACTGATCTTGGAAAACTCTGAAACGTTTGTTTTTGAGGATTTCAATATTCAGACTGAGCTCAAACTTTCAGGAGTAGTTTAGGAATATTTAATCTCTATGCCTTTTATCAGTCTATCTCAGATAGTATCTGCAGGAACATGGGGCAGATTTTTAGGACTCTGTGACATTTTGTGAGTATGGTAGAATTCTAGAATTCACTTATGCAAAATAAATTCAGTATAGTTCAGCAAAAAAATATTCCTCTCTTTGAATATGGTTTCCAAGCTACAGATTGGGACTATCTAGAAAGTACCGTATTTTTCGGAGTATAGGACGCACCGGAATATAGGACGCACCTTAATTTTGGGGGAGCAAAACAAGAAAAAAACAATTCTGCCATACCTAGCATTCAATACTTTAGCAAGTGACTGTGGTATGCCCCCCCTCCTCTCTCTCTCTCTCTCTCTCTCTCTCTCTCTCTCTCTCTCTCTCTCTCTCTCTCTCTCTCTCTCTCTCTCTCTCTCTCTCTCTCCCCTTCCCCTCCCTCTCCCTCCCCCTCTCTCCCTCCCTCCCTCTCTTTGAAATAAATCTGCTGGCTTTGGTGGGGTTTCTATGGACACCCCACCGTTTGCTCTGTTTTTGGAATGGGGAGAAAGGTGATTGTAGAAGCAAAAAAAGAGCATTGCGTTTCAGGCTGCAGCCCGAAAACACTTCCCTCCCCGATTCCAAAATTGGAGGAAGAACTTTTTGCATGCCGCTCAGGGCATTGCATTGCAGCCCCTGCTGCCGCGGGGGTCTCTGCCTGAGAAGGAATCAGCCATCTCCAGGGAGCCACCCTCGTCCTCAGGAGGCAGCAGCCCCTTTAAGAATGAAGGAGCTTTTTATTTTTTATTTGAGCCGGCCGATCGAGAGCCTGCTGGCAATGACAGCACGCTGCAGACGTTCGTGGAGGGGAGGGGGGAGGTGATCGCTTGCCACCGCCGCGCAGGTATGGGAGTCGCCCGGGGGTCAGCCGCGCCTCGGCTTGGAGGGTCCTTGTCCTGCTGCTGCCCCAAGGAAGCTGCGGAGCTGAAGAAGCCTCCACCCATCTGCCAGCTCGCCACTCAGCCTGGGGAGGAAAGCGTTTTCAGGCGGCAGCGCTGCGATCCCCTCCCCGATTCCAAAAGGCTGAGTGGCGAGCTGGCAGATGGGTGGAGGCTTCTTCAGCTCCGCAGCTTCCTTGGGGCAGCAGCAGGACAAGGACTCTCCAACCCGAGGGACGGCTGACCCCCGGGCGACTCCCATACCTGCGCGGCGGTGGCAAGCGATCACCTCCCCCCTCCCCTCTACGAACGTCTGCGGCGCGCTGTCATTGCCGGCGGGCTTGCGATCGGCCGGCTCAGGCTGGAAGCAGGGAAATAAAAAAATAAAAAAGCTCCTTCACTCTTAAAGGAGCTGCTGCCTCCTGAGGACGGGGGTGGCTCCCTGGAGATGGCTGATCGAGGGTCCTTCTCGGCAAAGAAGAGCATCGCGTTTCCGGTGGCGGGCAGCGCCGGTTGCACGTTTTTGGAATCGGGGAGGGGATCGCAGTGCTGCCGCCTGAAAACGCTTTCCTCCCCAGGCTGAGTGGCAGGCTGGAAGGTGGGGGGGTGGGGGCTACATTTGAAGTATAAGACGCACCCAGTTTTTGACCCTCTTTTTGGGAGTAAAAAGGTGCGTCTTATACTCCGAAAAATACGGTATTTTTTGCTAGTACATTTCTCTCTTGCTTTTTAGGCCAAATAATACTCGTCATGAATTTACTTCTGTCCATTCCTACAGAGGTGAATGAATCATTCCCATGTTGATTGGAATGTGTCAACCATCCCAACTCGATCATCTAGTAAAGAACGATTCCTGGCCCATTGTTCAGCCCAAAGTATACTTTACTAAAGCCAAGTAGCGAAGCTGGATCTGGCAATTTCCTTGACCTTGACATGTTGTTCTCCTTCTATTAAGATGGGACGGGATGATGACTTCATGGCAGGACACAGGGTGAACCAATGACAGCTTTCAAAAGACTACAATGGAAAACTGGGTAGATGCACTTGAGGTTTTAAGGCAATTTCAGTTCAAGCGTCACCGAATTTATGACTCAGGTGATGGGGAATGGCTCCAGATATTTAGGACCAAGTTTTCTACAAGGGCTGTCATGACTGCAGAAATTTGATAGAAAGGCAGACTTTATCTCCTACTTTAAAATCCTTCTGCGGACCCTTTTTCTTATTGGCTTGTCTCTTATATACTTGCCTCACCTCATCCAGCGCTTTGCAGGCCACAGGCCAGGTGTTCTGCAAGGTTTGGATCCAATCGGCCAACAATGCCAGTTGAGGGGTGTGGTGAGGAAGTTCTGGCATAGGCACAAGGTCCAGGCCAGTGGCTACTTGGAATGCTACGAATCCAGTATTACTGGGTACTGAATTATTGTAGGCAACCTCAGTGAAGGGTAAGAGCTCAGCCCAGTTGTCTTGCTGATAGTTCACATAACAGCAGAGGTATTGCTGATAGTTCACATAACAGAGGAGGTATTGCTCCAATATGCCATTTGTTTGTTCAAAGCCTCCATTCATCTGGGGGTGATGAAGGAGCCATTCTGACCCAGCTTACTGACAAAGGAACACAGCACAACACAGCGTTCGTACAAACCTTGTTTTAATAGTAACGGCTACTGATTGTCTTACTTAGCAGTCCTAAAATCAAATAAAGTATAAACCAGTCTTTTCTGTGCAAGGCTGTTAATTAGTCTTCTTAACAATCGGCAATAGTCCAAGCAAAAGAACACAAGTCTGACGAGTCTTTCAGATACAGCAGATAATCCACACAAACCTTAAATGTTTTTGGCAAAATGCCCAGGAACAATTTTCAGGCAACTTGACATTCCCCATTGGGGGTTGAAGCTAGCCTTCAGATAGGGTGATCCACAGCCAATCACATGAAGGACTGAGTCTACCAATCAGAAATTGAACCTCTGTCCGCCATGTTGGTTCCAGGCCCAGTTTTAGACTCAGTCAGTCATTAGGATAGACGTGGATCTTGATTCTCCTACCTGATTGCTTGCTTCTTCATCTCCTGTGAGTTATTTTGACTATTTTTGTACTCCCTTTTTATTTTTTTGGCTCATCCTCCCTCCTGGGCAAGAAAAAAAAAAGCCGCACTTTGCCTTTTGCAGCGCCGCGGCGCTTGGGCTCCCTGGCTCAGATCGGTGCTTGCACCCCTGATTGTCCTGGGGAGGGGGAGCTGGGAAACTTTTTTCCCCCTCCTGAAGCAGTGCGGCCGGGCGAGGCACAAAGAGCTTGCTCGCCTCCTTCTTACTGCCCGCAGCGGAGCCGGATCAGCTGTTCGGCACTCCGCTTGCTTCCCGCGCCATTTTCGCGCCTTCTTCTCTGCCGGCCGGGAGCGATTCAAATTTCCCGCCTTTTCACCAGCTGGGTCGCAGCGGCCATTTTAATGGACAATTTTTTTTGCCGGCAATTTTGCGCTCCGATGGCAGAGGCCTCTTCAACCTCTTCGTCCTCCCGGCCATCCGGCAAGCAGCAGCAGAAGACGGCTAAGACCCGCAAGCAGGTCGAAGCCATAGTGCACGCTCCCGCGGAGGCTCCTCAGGCGAGCCTGGCGCCGGCCTCCAAAGCGGTCGAGTGTGACGAGCGGAGGCGCGATTGGGCGCTCCGCAAGATGACCGACAAGGCTGCCCAGCGCTCGACCTCCCTGCCTCCCCCACAGATTTCTCCATCGTCGGGGGGGGAGGACATTGATAGGCTGGATGCCCCGCCCTCTGCTTTGGTAAGCATCGGTGTCTGGGAGGATTGTGGCTTAGTGGCCACACCACTGATTGCGCCAGAGGAAGTGGCTTCAGCCTTTGGGCCTAGTCAGCCTCCCACTGTGCTCCCTATGGAAAACCTGCCCCAGCCTACAGGCATGGCCTCAGCACAACCAGGGCCCAGCTCTTCCCAGCTCCAACCTGGGCCTTCTGCCCTACCTGGTCAACCTAGCTGGCAAATGCTAGTGGCCTCCACTGTGCAGCAATGCCTTGCCGGATTTCAACAGATGAATTGGCCCTCTCAGGCTCCTTCGGGCAGGGTTTCCAGCCGAGCTGCTTCTCAGCCCCTAGGTGGTGAAGACCTCACGGGGGAATACTTTGATGACTCCAGCGAACTCAGTGAACCGCCAGAGTTGGAAGAGGGTGAGTGTGATCCCACTGCCCTGTCAGAGGACGAAGGCCTCAAGCCAGAACAGCCACCTTCAGTGGGCCTTTTTCCACCGGCTCTCTTCAGATCATTGCTGCATAAGGCCAGGAATGTGGCGGGCCTCCCTACAACTCCGTCCGCTACTGACACCTCTGTCCTGCCACCAAGGTTCCGGTGTTCTCGGAGCAGCTGCCAGAATCTGATGTAATACCTGCACCCAAGATTTTCCTGGACAATGTTCAGCGACAATATACAGCTCCAGCCTCGGGGCCTATGCCATCGGCGCAGGACAAGAAGTTTTTTAACATCGCAGCTGAGCTGGCATCGCTTATCGCGCCACCGTCCGTGGATGTTCCAGTGGCGGCTCTACATTCCCCGAATCCAATCCCGGGTGACTCCGAGGAGCTCCTGAAACCAGATGATCGTCGTCTGGAACAGACCCTGCTGAAGTCCCATCACGCATCGGCCTGGGCATTCCGAGCATCTTCGTCTGCTTCATTTTTTGCCCGCTCTTCCTTGCTGTGGTTACGCCAGCTTCAGGAGCTGATTCCAACTTCAGAGCTCCGGATCCACCAAGACCTCAACAAGGTCATTGCGGCTACCCAGTTTACGGTGGACGCTACCCTGAGGGCGGCCAGATTTTCCGGCAAATCCATCGCGGCCTCGACGGTTGGACGGCGAATTAACTGGCTTCGCAATTGGACTGCAGATGCACGCCAAAAATGGCGCCTAGCGACCAAGCCCATTGTGGGCCAGTCACTGTTTGGTGAGGTGTTGGACCCCCTTCTTGTTGAGTCAAAGGACCGTAGGAAGGTGTTACCCTCTTATAACAGGAAAGGGTCCTTTCGACATACTCCTTACTCCCGGCGGCCATTTCAGCCGGCCGACCAGGGTTCCAACCAGCCCCGAACCCCAGGTCAGTACGGGGCAAGACCCTACTATTCAGATAGATCTGCCAGGGGTAGACCCTACAAACGCCCCTTCAGAGGCTGGGGATCCAAATTTTCCCGTCGCTCCAAGTGAGTCGGGGGGGGAACTGCCTATTGGAGGCAGACTGGCCATGTTTGCCGATACATGGGATCTCTCCACTGTGACAAGTGGGTTAGGGACACTGTTCACTTTGGGTTATCGTTAGAATTCACTAACCCTCCTACTCCAAGTTTTGTTCCCTGTTCAGTTTCCAGGGAGCCATTCAAACGGCTTCTGATGGATCAAGCCATCCAACATTTACTAGAGATTAGGGCCGTAGAGCCGGTTCCCAGGTCTCAGAGAGGTTTAGGGGTTTATTCAATTTTGTTCTTAGTTCCCAAGTCCTCAGGGGATTGGCGCCCCATTCTGGATCTGAAACGACTCAACCGTTTTGTTAAATACCGTAAGTTCAAAATGCAATCCCTCCGTTCGATCCTCAGGGCAATCCATCCTGGTGATTTCTTAGTCTCCTTAGATTTATCCAAAGCGTATCTCCATATTCCCATTAGATTTTCAGACAGACAGTATCTTAGGTTTTGTTTTGCCGGAGGGCATTATCAGTATAGAGCCCTCCCCTTTGGGCTTTCCTCCGCACCTAGAGTTTTTACTAAGGTCCTAGCGGCCTTGGAGGCGAAGCTTCGCTCCCAGGGTATACGGGTCCAGTGCTATCTGGACGATATTTTATTACAAGCTTCCTCCTGTTCTCTCACAGAACAGCACCTCCAGATAGTCCTAGACGAACTTCATTGTCATGGGTTTTCTGTTAACCTCAAAAAGAGTTGCCTGATTCCCAACTCCTCCATTCTCCATTTAGGTGCAGTTATCGATTCCCGGGAGTGCAGAGTTTATCTTTCTCAGGAGCGCCAGGACAGCGTCCGGAGCATCATTGACAACATTTCACGGAACCCCAAGGTTTCGGTGGCCCTGCTGGCGACGCTTCTAGGAAAGATGATCTCGTGTCTCGACATTGTCCCCTGGGCACGTCTGCACTCCAGGGAACTACAGTGGTTCCTCCTTCCCTTTCAAACCCCGGGCAGAGGGCCTCCGACCTTCAAGGTCACCGTCCCACCCGCTGTCCGTAGATCGCTTCTCTGGTGGGCTTCTCCGGCGCTTTCCCAGGGGTCCCTGTTTCTCCCTCCTGACAGAGTTACTCTCACCACTGATGCTAGCCTGACGGGTTGGGGGGCCCATGTCAATGGTCACCTGGCCCAGGGTACTTGGTCCTCGGCTGAGGCCAACAGCCCCATCAATATCCTAGAGCTCAGGACCATTTTTCTAGCGCTCAAGAGGTTCAAGCATCTCCTGTCCGGGTCCCACGTGTTAGTCTTGACGGATAACATTACGGCCAAGGCTCACGTGAATAGGCAAGGGGGGATGCGATCCAAAGCCTTAATGCGGGAGGCCTTATGCCTCGGTCTCTGGGCGGAGAAACGTCTCCTCTCCCTCTCTGCTGAGTACATCTCGGGAGAGGCGAATAAGAAGGCGGATTGGCTTAGCCGCACGGAGCTGGACCAGTCGGAGTGGCAGCTAAACCCGGGGGTGTTTCAGGATATAGTCTACAGGTTCGGGACTCCCCTAATAGACTTATTTGCTACTCCACAGAACTCCCAGCTTCCTCGTTTCTTCTCCCGTTTCCCGTCCAGGGGTGCAGCAGCTGTCGACGCCCTCCGAGCTCCGTGGCCCCAGGGCCTCCTCTATGCCTTCCCTCCACTTCCTCTGTTACCCAGGGTCATTCAGAAGGTCCTCAGACACAAGGCGGAAGTCATTCTGATAGCTCCTCACTGGCCGCGGAGGGTCTGGTTCGGGGACCTCCTGCTCCTCTCCCAAGCTCCTCCTTGGAAACTTCCTCCGCTCCAAGACCTGCTCCGCCAAGGGGAGGTGGTCCACCCGGACGTGCAGTGGTTGCAATTGACCGCCTGGCGGTTGAGCGGGAACTCTTGAGGCGTCAGAAGCTTGATGAGAATATCATTGAGGTTCTTCTAGCCTCTAGACGACCCTCTACCAACAGGGTATATCAGACTACCTGGAGGGTGTTTTGCGAGTGGTGCTCGGGGGAGGGCATCTCTCCTTTGCATGTTCCGATTCCCATGCTCCTTCATTTCCTTAGGATAGGGTTATCCAGGGGTCTATCCCCTAATACCCTTAGGCGACAACTGGCAGCGTTGTCGTCCATTTTGTCTTGTCCTAACGTCCAATCCCTGGCCCATTTGCCTTTAGTCCACAGGTTCCTCAAAGGAGCTTCCAACATCTGTCCTCCGGTGATTCACCGTTTCCCTACTTGGGATCTTCCCCTGGTGTTGGAGTCGCTTACCGGGCCTCCTTATGAGCCTCTCCGGGAAGCCTCCCTTAGTTCACTGTCATATAAGGTTGCCTTTCTCCTTGCCATTACGTCCGCTAGACGCATTTCAGAGTTGTCAGCCCTTTCGATCCGCAAGGATCTATGTGTCTTCCACCCGGATAGAGTGGTACTCAGGTTGGATCCATCTTTCCTCACTAAGGTCAATTCTGTTTTTCATCGTTCCCAGGAACTCGTTTTGCCCTCCTTCTGTGCTCATCCCCGTCACCCTAGGGAGCCCCTTTGGCACTCGCTGGATGTCAGGAGGGCTCTAAAGATCTATTTAGACCGTACAGCGGCCTTCCGTAAATCAGAGGCCCTGTTGGTTTCATTCCTTCCTCGCTCCATGGGTCTCAAAGTCTCATCCCCTTCAATTGGCAGATGGATCCGGGCCACTATAGCTAAGGCCTATACCTTAGCGGGTCCGCCGGTCCCGGATAAAATTACCGCTCACTCCACCTGCAGTGCTTCCACTTCCGCGGCCTGGAAAACTCAGGCTTCCTTGGAGGAGGTGTGTCGTGCGGTGACCTGGGTGTCGCCGTCTCAATTCATTCAACACTACAAAATAGACTCTTACGCCTCGGCTGAGGCGGCCTTTGGTAGATGGGTACTACAACAAGTGGTGGCGCCTCTGTCCTAGGGTTCCTGGTTCCTTCTTGACAGGTGCTTCCCTCCCGAGGGACTTTGGCTTTGGTATGTCCCTATCTGAAGGCTAGCTTCAACCCCCAATGGAGAATGGGCGTTTACTTACCTTGATACGCCCGTTCTCGTTGGTTGAAGCTAGCCTTCAGCCCCACCCGTTTTTTGTTGGCTCTGTTGCCTTTTCCTTGCATTGTTCTTGTTAAGTTAATAAACACCTTGATTATTCTACTGATGGTCTGTCAGTCTCTTCCCTTCGGGGCCTGGGGGTGTTTTCTCTTCCTTATTACCTTTAACAGGCACGATCCACATCGAGTCTGCATTCCACCTTCGTCTAAAACTGGGCCTGGAACCAACATGGCAGACAGAGGTTCAGTTTCTGATTCGTAGACTCAGTCCTTCATGTGATTGGCTGTGGATCACCCTATCTGAAGGCTAGCTTCAACCAACGAGAACGGGCGTATCAAGGTAAGTAAACGCCCAATTTCCTTCTCCCAGACTGCCCAGTGCCTTTCTGCTTTGGAGAGTTTGCACAAGATGTAGGCACAGGGTTGTAGCCCCCCTTGTAAGTTCTTTTGGAGGAGCACTACCCCCACTGCCACATTGCTGGCATCTGCCTGACTGACAAACGGTTCGTCCAAATCAGGGTGTTTCAACACTGACTCAGCTGCAAAAAGGTGTTTCAGTTTCTCGAAAGCAGGTTGGCATCCCATGGTCCATTTTAGTGGTTGGTTTAGTGGTTCCTTTGGTTTTAAAGATATTTGTGATTGGCAGCTCTCTTTGGGCAAAGGCTGGGATAAACTGTTAGTAAAAGTGGAGCCAAGGAAGCTCTGCAACTGCTTTCTTGTACGAGGGGCTTCCCACTCTAGGATGGCACTCACCTTCACCAGGTCCATTTCTATACCCTTCTGGAAAATCTGGTACCCCAAATAGTCCAATTTAGTCTTGTGAAATTCACACTTGGAGAGTTTCACATACAAGTTTTTTGAGCCATGCCCTTACTAGTTTCACGTGCTCTTTCGTTGTCTCAATGTAAATTAAAATATTGTCCAAGGACACCAACACCCCTTTGTATAAATGATCATGTAGCACCTCATTGATCAACTGCATGAACACTGGGGGTGGGGGCTCCCTGTAGTCCAAAGAGAGCTTTGTATTGGAAGTAGCCCAAAGGGAGTTAAATGCTGTTTTCTACTCAACCCCCTTCTTAATCTGCACCCGGTAATATTTTTGCTTGGCCAGGTGACCTAGCATGTCCTTTATCAATGGAAGGAGATTGCACACAGATAGCATTAAGCCCACGGTAATCCACGCATAATCTAAGGTCATCTTTTTTCTCTTGGAGGAGCATGGGTGTACTCATGCATGACTTTGCTGGCTGAATGAAACCCCTGGCCAAATTCTTGTCACTGAAATATTGGATTCTTCCAGTTCCCAGGGCATCATCAAGTATAGTTTGGGTTTTTGCAGCTTGGCCATAGGGACAATCTCAATAGCACAGTCCGTGGTGCGATGGGGGGAAAGCACATCAGACTCTTTTTCTCTGAACACTACAGCTAGGTCCCAATATTCCTTGGGGATTGATGGATTCAGCTCCTCCCCCTTTCCCTGCACCTTCTTCTTTCACTTTTCTAATCAATGGCTTGTTATCACTTTTATTATGGCTTCCTGGCCGAAAACTTTCCTCCACACCTTCAACTGGTTTTGCTTCCAGTTGAAGTAAAAGTGGAGGGGTTCCACTTTTTGACCAATTTAAGCCCCAGGACCATGGCTTCAGTCATCCCCTGAGCCACAATGAATTGGATAGTCTCTACATGGGTTCCTATGTCCAGCTCCACTGGTTCAGTTAGAAATGTGGCTGTAGCACCCCCATCACACTTTTCCATCCTGCTGAGAGAAAGGTATGGGGTTTTTCAGTTCCTCAACCGCTTCCCCAACTTTCCCACCACACCAGGACTAACGAGGCATCTGGTGCACCCAGAGTCTAGTAGGCCACCCTCCCTCATTACACAAATACATATCACCTGATATGCTTATATCCACTAAGTAATCAAATTTATACAGCTTGGAGGTGGAAAATATGCATAAAAATGATATGTTCAAAATACTCACTTGCCTAATAATTGTGCACACAGTGTATATCTGTGGTTTGTGAACTTGGAAATGTTCCTTCTTGGGAGGTACCTCTCAAGGTTTAAAATACCATCTGGAACCAAGGTGACATCTGGATGTACACTTTTCTGGGTGGTAGGTATGTTGTCTTGGCTTATAGGTCAAGAGATGATGTGGTGCTTCCTGTACCTTCTCTTACTCAATATGAATCTTAGCCATATTATTAGCACTATGTGTCACTTCCTTATTTGAAAAGTTGAATGAATCAGCTGAATCCACTGCTGTAATTTAGATGATCATGCATCAATCAGCTGGTACAATGTGTATTATGAGAGTTTTTACTGCCCACCTAAGGATACAAATGCTGTTTGAAGTTTCTCTGTTCTCAGAGGTGGTAGTGCGTATTTCATGTTTTCATAGTCCTTTGGATAGTTAGTATTAATTGACTTCCTTCTGTTTCTTTCATGCATTCATTGTATCTCAGCAGTTAATTTTATTATATTTGAAATCAACTTCTCTGACTGAAAGGTTGTGTTACTTTCTTCACAAGAAAGTAACACAATTTTGTTGCCTTTGCCTTCTTCTTCATTCCAAAGTAAACTGAATAATAACAAAGGAAGCCTTTCCATTCCATGACTTTCCATTTCCTAACAGCATATTTAGAAATCTACCCTTTAGCCAAGAACATTAACATTGCTTCTCAAGACAATCTGAAAACTAGAGTTCAGGAATTCCCTTAATGCACATTATCAATAAGCAAAGCATACTAAAATGAATTGTAGCAAAATATCTTTTAAAAATATCTGAAATTGGTTGGCTATTATATTCTCAAGCACTTTTTGTTAAAAAGGGGGGGGGGAGGTTTTAAAAAAAGATTATTTTAGTATTTAACTCCAACAATGCAATTAAAATAATCCTTTCTATTAGAGATTTATTAACATGCCCACACCCATAATGCAATGCCATCCCCCCCCCGCATGTGCGCACAACCCCCCTGCGCTGCCCCCCGCACATGCGCGCAGGCCTCACTGAAACCTCTGGACTTCCGGTAGGCACATTGGGCCATTTTTTGCACTCCCCAGGCTTCAGGAAAGCCTCTGGAGCCTGTGGTGGTGCAGTGGTTAAATGCTGCTACTGCAGGCTGACTGCTAGTTCAGCAGTTCAGCTGTTCAAATCTCACTAGGCTCAAGGTTGACTCAGCCTTCCATCCTTCTGAGGTCGGTAAAATGAGGACCCAGATCGTTGGGGGCAATATGCTGACTCTGTAAACCGCTTAGAGAGGGCTGTAAAGCACTATGAAGCGGTATATAAGTAAAGTGCTATTGCTATTGCTATAGATGGTGAAAAACTGGCCCAACTGGCCTACCGGAAGTTCGGAAATGAACTTCTGGTAGGCCCATTGGGCCGTTTTTTGCCCTCCCCAGGCATCAGGCCTCCTGAAGCCTGGAGAAGGTGAAAAACGCCCCAACGGGCCTACTGGAAATTCAGAAATGAACTTCCTGTAAGCCCGTTGGGTCCGTTTTTTGCCATCCATAGGCTCCGGAGGCTTTCCTGAAACCTGGGGAGGGCGAAAACGCCCTCCCCGCCCTCCGGAAGACCTAAAATCAGCTAGCCAGCATGGGCATGTGCGCTGGAGCTGACATAGGGTAACGCCTTGCATGCCACCTGTGGCACGCGTGCCATAGGTTCGCCATCACGTCTCTAGAACATTTAATCTCAGCAACTAACAACTCAAAATCATCTGTCACTGGATCATTCTCTGTTATTTAGCCTTCAGAAGAAAAAGGGTGGAATGGTTTCCTTTTATTATAATATGGTTAATACTTGTCCTTAAAAGTGAATTCTAGATTTAGGATATTTCTTAGCACAAACAGCAGAACTGCAAATTTAAAATTTTTTAAACCTTTGGTCATAAAGTCTTTAGAGCAGAACTAAATATTATTTTTCATTAATATGCAACACATTACATTTGCATTACACATAATATTTCTCTTTCATTACAGTAATGAGTATGCCAGCTGTAGCGGTAGTAGAATTCACTGGTTATCAGAATGGAAGGAGAAGCTTCTTGTTGCAATTCTGAGTTGTATATAAAGCCATAGCCATAAAAAAAGATTGTGAAGAAATTCAAATAAAATTAGGCTTGCCTTGATAAGTTAGTGACAGAGTGTGTAGGGCAGTGATGGCGAACCTTTTTTGGTTCGAGTGCCAAAAGAGGGGGGGGGGTATGCGCGCGCTAGCACGCGCACATATACTCACACCAATTTCCTTCCCCCACGCATGCACACAACCCCCCCACGCTGCCCCCTGCGCATGCACCCCTCCCTGCACAAAGGCCTTACCGAATCCTGGGACGGTGAAAAATGGCAAAACGGGCAAAACAGAAATTTGGAAAAATGCACTTCCAGTTTGCCCGTTGGGCTGTTTTTTGCATTCCAGGGCTTCAGGAAGCTTCCTTGAACCCTCCGGAGTGCTAAAAACAGCCCAGTGGCAAACTGGAAGTGCATTTTCTGAACTTCCGTTTTGCCGTTTTTCGCATTCCAGGGCTTCAGGAAGCTTCCCTGAACCCTCCGGAGTGCGAAAAACAACCCAATGGCAAACTGGAAGTGCGTTTTCCGAACTTCCATTTTGCCCGTTTTGCCGTTTTTTCGCATTCCGGGGCTTCAGGAAGCTTCCCTGAACCCTCCAGAATGCGAAAAACAGCCCAACGGCAAACCGGAAGTGCGTTTTTCCGAACTTCCGGTTTGCCCATGGAGCTGACAGGGCAACGACCTCACATGCCCTCCGATATGGCTACGCGTGCCACCTGTGGCACGTGTGCCATAGGTTCGCCATCACTGGTGTAGAGAAACCATTTTCAATGGAAATTGAAACATGAAGCCAGCTATTAACGATAGTGCTTAGAGTTATATACTGCTCTGCTTTGCAACACTCTTTAAGCATTTTACAAATGTCAGCATATTGCCCCCCCCCCCCCAAATCTGGGTCCTCATTTTATTGACCTTGGAAGGATGGAAGGCTGAATCTACCTTGAGCTGTTCAGGATTGAACTCCAGATTGTGGGCACAGTTAGCCTCCAATATTGCATTCTAAGCACTGCGCATCAGGGCTCCCTTAATGTTAGTTAAGAGAAATTTCTGTAAATAAGCATTCCTTCTTCTTTTATGCAAATCTTTTATCCTGTGGATCTAAAATTGCTGATTCTTATTGCTAAATTTCTTAATCTTTATATCTTCTTTTCTGATTTTGCTGTCTTTATCTTCTGCTTCTTCATTAAATACTTAGGCATTAGAAAGGCAGAAAGTTTTCTTTGATTCCCTAAGAAGTGAGCGAGATGATCTTAGAGAGGAGGTGATTTTGCTGAAGGAACAATTAAAGGTATGATGAAGCAAACGAACAAATACAAACAAAATAATAATAATAATAAAGTATAAAAGGTAGTGGTATTAAATAATAGCATTTTATTTCAGAGTACAAGAAGAACCTTCCTTGAGTGTTCCATTATTTGATAAGCTTAAACTAGCAGTGGCACATCATTTTTTTCTTAACTAATTGTATTCTCTCATGCTATTCTTGAAGTGCATTTAGCTATATTTGGAAATTAGGAAGAATTAATATTAGATAACAGCATATAGATAAAAATTTCAAGCTACTGGAATGGGACTGCTGATCATGCCACTTCTGGAGCCCGAAGCTGTATCATGAATTGTTTTCACTTAGGATAATAGCATAATCTGCAAAGATCACCTCCTGCTGCAAAAGTTTTAGTACTGTTATCTAGTTATTATATTTATACTAGTGTCATACTCTGCATTCATGTGATTTTATTATCCTGGATTTCAGTTTTTGCAAACATACTTTACATGGAACTGAATGTTATAAATATATTTTGCTTTGCATTCACAGCAACATGGAATAATCACCAATATAGGAGTGGCTACCAATGGAGAAATCTCTGATTGTGTTGCTAAGGATGGACTATCAAATTCTTCCAAGGTTGTTTCAGAGGCAAGTCATGCCTTTAAACTATCTGAGGATTGTACAGAAGGTAAGCATTTGCATTGTATTAAGATACTATATATGATCATTTTTTGCTTGAAAATATTTATAATCTAACAATAATATTCTGCATGGTCTACACATGTTAACTTTTCCTTAATACAACAATTATTTAAAACCATTGATTTTTTAAAAAAGTTTTTTGGTGAGAAGAGTTTAATTGGGTGTTGTTTAATTCCCAATTTCAGGAAAACCAAATAATTTAAAGTTGGCTTACTTATATATCTATTGTAAATTTCAATTAAATATATTGTATATATATTATTTGTAGACATTAACTTTGCTTTGGTTCCCAGCAGTGTATATGAAAAGGACTTGAAAATGTTGTTTTAGGTAGTAATTACAGATGGTGCTTAACTTATGACCTCAATTGGGACCAACACTTTCCTCACTAAGCAATTTTGTCATTAAGTGAGTCATCCTATAACTATTCCTGATTTTACAACCTTTTTTGCCATGGTTAAGCAAATCCGGTTTACCCCATTTATTTTGCTTGTCATAAATATCATAAGCCAGCTGGGAAGATTGCAAATGGTAATCACATGATCTTGGAATGCTGCAACCATTGTAAATGCTGGTTGCTAATTACCTGAATTGCAATCATGGCCCACAGACACACTGTGATGGTCATGTGAGGACCAGTCATAGGTCATTTTTTTCAACACCATCATACTTTTTAACAGTTGCTAAACAAATGGTCATAAGTTGAGGCATGCCTGTAAAATTAATTACATTGCTATTCATAATAGTTATTTATAATAGTTATTAATTACAGTGAGATTTATCCCAGCCATATATTCAGAGGTGGGTTCCTGCCTCTGATTGCCGGTGTGGTTAATCGCTGAGTTCGGCGCAGAGCCGAAGACAGTGCTCCCGTTCGCAGAGCGGGAGCTGTCCCCGGGCGCTTTCCCCGCCCGCATGGATGTCGCCAATTGCGTTCTTTTGCCCTCTGCGCATGCGGAACGCTTTGGGCATGCGCAGAGGGCAAAAGAACACAATTGGCGGCATCCATGCGGGCGGGGAAAGCGCCAGGGGACAGCTCCCGCTCCGCGAACCGGAGCACCGTCTTCGGCTCTGCGCCGAACTCAGCGATTAACCGCACCGGCAATCAGAAGCAGGAACCCACCTCTGCATATATTCCATTATCATAGTTAACAAAACTTTGTGTATTAAAATTATTGGTTCTATTATACTAAAAAAAGTTAAAAACAAGGAATTTTAATTTGTACAATCCACTTAAAGTAATACAAATTCAATATAGTTGACAGTGATACACTTTTCTGTTTAGATATTTTAAGTTACATTCTTCCTTTGCCTTCATGTAATTTGCAAAAGTAGATACTTTTTAACATTACTAATTCTCTTTTGAGGTTTTAAGTGGAAAGGTAAGTAATAGCATACTTAAATGATGTATCTATATTGTGGTCCCTTGAACTTTCTTATAATGATCTTTTAGGCAGAGCAAATGAAGTGGAGATGGAAAATGAGATTTTGGAGAATATGGGGAAAAGAGAAATCTTGCAGAATACTGAGCATGAGGAAAACACAGAGGACACTAAGGATCAGGAAATCATTCTCAAATGTTTGGAAATAAAGACATTGCCTGCTGATGAAAATGTAGAGACTAAGAAAGTCACTGAAGGCAAAATTACATCAACACTGAAATTAAATAGTAGACTTGAAGATCCTGTAAAAAATTACTCAGAATGTAACCCAGAAATGGTTTATTCTCTTGAAAAAAGATATTCAGGTGAATTAAAAGTTGAAGGGGCTTCATCAAGTCATATTTTAGAAGAGAAAGTGTCTGATAAAAATATAAATATAACTCATAATCAAAATAATATGGCAGATCCAAGTATTGAGATCAATCAGGAAATACATGCCAATTTAAAAATAGTTCCACAACAGCAAAATAATGAAAAACAAATAGATATTGTAATTGATGAGTCAGAAGGGAATAGTGAAGTATTTTGGGAAGCTTTAGATTTTATAAATAATGGCCATATGGCAATTTCTACTTCACCAGAATTGGTAGACGTTATCCTTATGAAAGCCTCTAGTATTGATCTTAATAGTGAGCAATCAAAAAATGGGGTTGTTGAGGAAGATTTAAACAGAGAATTTCTTAAAAATGTACAAAATCCTACCATAAATGCTGTAACAAAAGGGCCAAAAATAGAAATGTGTGAAACAAATGAAGAGAATGAGGCACAAAGAATGATACTGCAGCAGGAGGACCAAGTAGTAGATTCTGCAGAAGAACGAAAAAGAACATTGTGTATTACAAAAGTTACTTCAAATGAGTTTGGAGACGAACAAGTTAAAATTGAAGAAATCCAGTCACCACCTTCAAAACATGATGCAGTTGTTGAGAAACAAAATGAGCAAGAGTTAGGAGCAAATAAAGAAAATGTTGAAGATATGAAGGCATTAAATGCTTATTTAGATTTTGAGGAAAAAAACAATGAATGTACTGTGAAAGATGTTCATGCAGAACAAGCTGTTTTAGATTATATAAATCAAAGCAAATACCAGACCCATGAAGAAACAAATGCAAACATAGAGAATGATTCCAGCTGTAATATAAAATCAGCTTGCATAGATGGAGCTCTGGCAGATATTGATATGATAAATAAAGAAGTTGCTGGCAGTCATAAAGAAGTTTTATCTGCAGGAAAACTGTGTGTAGATACAGAAAATACTATTGAGTCTACTGTAACTACAACTACAATGAAAGAGGGTACTGAAGAAGCATGCACTAGGAATAAAGAGGATAAAAACTGCAGACAGCTGCATGAAGAAATTCACAGTATTGTGCCAGATATTGAGAAGGTTGTTTGTCTTGAAACACAGAAGACTGAATTCATTGAACAAAACAAGACTGAGAGTGAAGAAATAATTGTAGAAGAATATCAGGAAGCCTTAGATGTTTATGCGGCTTCTTTTGGAGAATTGAAAACTTCTGAAAAGAGAGATGATCAGACTAATAAAGATAATGAAAAGGTCAAAGCCAGCTTAATCTCATCAGATGAAGTTGGATCTGAGGCTTTTATGGAAGAAAGTGACAGTATTCAGCAGCTGAAAGAACATAAATTTGAAGAAGTCAAATTTGTGCAGATTGATTTATCTGTTTCTGAAACAACAAAGTCACAATGTGGACAGCTGGAAGAGGAAAGTAAATTGTTGGATGAAATCCGCTCAGTACAAATTGCTGATTATACACCAGAACAATTGGAAAACCTGGAGAGTGCTATGGATGAAAGTCAAGAGGAAACACAAAGGTATAAGAAGGGTAAAGGTAAATCTCGGGAAGACTGCATTATATCATAAACTCAGGAACTGGATCATTAACCTGGCATCTGTTAAAGAACAAAAATACATTTTTAATTTTTAAAAAGTCAAAATTTGAAAGAAGTTCTACCATTGAATTGATGTCATACTCTAAATAATGCAAAGTAGTCAATAATGTATGCATATGGAGGCTACCTTTTTTGTCAAGTTTCTTGTCAAGTTTAATTATAGTCTAATCAAAGCTATTATCCTAATTCCCAATGAGCTGCTTTTTAAAATGCCATCAAATATAGTATTTGTTCTCTAAGAATTTTAATGAATGCTAGGCAGGAAAATTCTTGGGAATTTTTATCTTAGGATGCATGCTAGCTTTTTGATAAAATGTCACTAGTCTGATACATTTATATTTGATTTCAAGTTATTATATAAAACTTTAGCTTCAATACTATTACACTTTCTGAACAAAAAGACAAGGTCAAGCTGAATGAATAACAATAATGAAATCATGACCATTTTTAAAGAAGTAGCAAGTTTTCGCTGTGTATGTTTCACTCACTTCAAATTAATACCATTTCTGTTGCAAAGATATAGACATAAAGCACTACTGCTTACAATAAAAATCATTTACTAAGAATCATATAGAATTCAATCACATCCAATTCAGTCTTTTCTTACAAATCAAGCTCTTGTTGGTTTAAATCAGTGGATTAAACAATATCTCTGTAATTAATAGATAAATGACATGCACTTGATCCAATTTAGTATTTAGTTTTGTCTCTTTTCCTCTGTCTCTTTCACTGTAATCTGTGTAGGTTTATGTATGATAAAAACTTTCAGTTCGCTTTATATTTAGCCTTTGTATTAAGTAATATTTACTCCAAATTGTAATCTATTTACTTAAAAGAAACTATCATTTGTTCTCTGCATTGCCTTGCAAATAAATAGATATTGAATGTAAACCAATATTTTCTTATATTGGGAAATCTATCCCTTTAATTTTTGCTGGAATATAAGTCTTGATTGTCTCTGTATTAATTACCACTATTTAAATCACAAAATGAAAAATAGCTACTGCAGTTTTATATAAAATACACTGTCTTTTTTTCTAAAAGAGTTAATGGCTAAAATAAATCTGAAAGTTTTTCATTTATGAGCATACAAAACTTTTTAAAACACAAAACATTTATGAGCATATAAAAACTTGGAACACTTTTAATGAATAAAGTAATTTTAACATTTGCTTTACCATACTAAAATTAAGACAATGCAAACTCTAAAATTTGTATAGCTATATAGCAATGTAACAACGTATTACATAAAAAGAGAAAAACATTAAAAATATAACATAGTATCTAATGTATATAATGGAAATAAAGTTTTATATTTTAAAATGTCTCTTCTCATTTGTTTGTAAAATTGATTTAACTAATAGTTCTAATATTTTGTGCAACTGCCATTTCAGCAAAACATATACATATTTTAAAAGACATATTAATAGTTTTAAAGAAACTGATAATTATTGCTCATTCCCTATGCTGAGAAATGTATCTGTAAAATAAGCATACTACCTTTTGGGAGGGAAAAAAGATGAGGGATGATGAGACAAAACAAGAGGAGAGAAGAAACTCATTGAAAAGGATTACTATTTTATCTGATATGGTTATACTGCTCAGTCGTTTCACTGAATATGTGTATGTATTAATATGCGTTAGGCAGAAATTTTTGTAATTGTATGGAAATAGGATGAAGGAATATTAGGTATATTTACTGCCTTGAATTCTTTATAAAAATTAGAAAGATGAGATTGAATAATTCTAATCTTGTCTAAATGTTTTATACCTGCAACATCATTTATAAGGAATTCTTATTTATTCCTTAGTTTCATGATATATAATTTTTTTTGTATCTTAATCTTAAAATTTTATTTTCAGCTTACACTTAATGTAATAGCCATTCATTAGAAAATAATTTTCTTTACATTAAAGAATTCTCACTCAGTTCCCAGTGTATCATTACATTGTGACTAAGAAGTCACATTGCATGTATTCTTACATGATTTCCACTAAATTCAAATATTCTTGCTTTCAGTAAATATGTAAATTCTTTACTAAATTTATTAACTTGAACTATTGTCAGTTTTTGAGTATGCTCCATGCTGCTGGATTAATTTATGTGAAATTATTACAAAAGTGTCCTTTTTTTTGCAAGCGACGTATTTTTTCATAATTTTATTATTAGTTAGAGCCCTCTAAAATATTGAACAGTTTACTATTTGCCGCAAAAATATTAAATTAGGGAAAAGCCAGTTAATGATCTCCAAAATAAATGTGAAAAGCACTTGGCCTTCCAAGCTTATAATATAAAAAGATTGGCTGTTCTGTATTCAACTCCATGAAGTGAATCATTTGGTTGCATAAACACTGTCAGAATAGAATTGTTTGCTTATATCCCATTATGTTCATCTGATGGTAAAACAAATTGCTCCAAACTGTTACGGAGCCAGGCAGTACAAATTATTTGAAAGGGAGAAAAGGTTAGGCGAAGAGAAGAAGACATTTCCAACTGGTACCATTGTGTATGAAATCCGATACTTAGTTTTTAAACATTTTAATAAAAAAAGGATATAATTCCAAAGCTGACCTTCAGCCAGCTATCATTCTTATCTCTTAAGAATGTTTGGCATATATGGATCTAAAGGCATTGTTGTGCGGTAAATGTAAATAATAGTAGACACTGGTACTTTGTGGCTGCTTTTCTCATTTATAAAAATAATCTAAAAGGAAAATTAAAAGTTAGGCAGCAGAGAGAGCCATGAATGCGGTATTGCCCTTATCTTAAAAAAGATTTTAAAGAAGCGATTTCTATATGTGGCTTGTGAGAGACCGTTAATTCTCTTTAATTTACGTGTTTGCAACACTTTGTAATTATTTTGTATAAAATGGGTAACATTTCACATTTTGAAGTAAAATCGATGTTTTGAAATCTAGATTTATTTTTGTGCAGTTGAAAATAGTAGCAAATTTTTGGGACTCTTTATATTTGACAAATCTTTTAATGTGGAAAAATCTAAAACCATCATATGCAAGTATTAGAATCCAGTTTATGAAAAACATGACGAGTTTTTATATTGTGTCTGAACGTATCAGTATGTAGGGCTGTGCAATGCTTTGAATTCTGGTGCCAGAAAGTGCCTCTAAGCATGCAGGAGAATGAATGAATGCAGTTGTCTGCGGCATCTTAAAACAGATATACCCTTTCCTAGATTATGTAGCGGCCTCTGCAATACTGAACAATTCCACAAAAAAGCTATTGTAGATAGGTGCTAGATTCATATTCCCACATAATCTGAGGTCCCTTTCATAACATTTCAACTATGCAGTTTGATTATTATCTTTTAAATTTTATGTTGTAAAATTATACATACTTGAACAATAAAAGATTTGTGAGATTTTTGTATTCCAGTGTTTGACCATAGAATACCTGCATGCTAACAGTAGAAGATAGCACTTTGCATGCTGCTGGGTGCTTCTATTGAAGTGACAAGCATGCTTTGTGAGATTGGCATAACCTCCCTTGGTTGAGAATCCCTTCCCAGTCCTGTCTGTGACATCATTTACTGTGGTACGTGCATAATTTCATTTATCATTTGCCCCACTAACCTTCATCATTACCTTTCTTTAAAAAATTGTAAAATATAAAGTGTTTTGTATCTTTTTTTCTCTCTTATAGACATTAGATTAAAAAGACTTCTGGATGAGCAAGAATTTTTACTTCAACAGGTAAGTAAGAGCTGAATACTTTGTATTTAGTCTGTTTGAGTATACTCATTGTTGGCTCACTGCTGATTTAGATGCTATATTTTTCATGGAGTGAAAAGAGTTGCATAAAATGGCTCTGCTGAATTTTTTAAGCTATAGGAAATTTCAGTATATATATTTTGTATCCTTCTGAGCTGTAGTACAGGTAATCCTCAATTTACAACAGTTATTTAGTTACCATTCAAAGTTACAATGGCATTGAAAAAAGTGACTTATGATGGTTTTTTAGTTATTACCTTTGCAGCCTCCTCAGATTATGTGATCAAAATTCGGATGCTTCGCAACTGGCTTATATTTATGAACGTTGCTGTGTCCCAAGGACATATAATCACCTTTTGCAACCTTCTGACCAGCAAAATCAATGGGGAAACCAAATTCACTTAATAACCAGGTTACTAACATCAACTACAGTGATTTACTTAACTGTGACAAGAAAGGCGGTAAAATGGGGCAAAACTCACTTAACAAATATCTCACTTAACAACAGAAATGTTGGGCTCAGTTGTGGTTGTAAGTCAAGGATTACCTGTATCTTAGCATGCATCAAGTATTTTATTTATTTATTTTATAAATAAAATATAATTAATTAATTAATTATAAATTAAATATAATTAATTATAAATTAAATATAATTAATTATAAATTAAATATATCAATTAAAATAAATTTATAAATTAAAATTTATTTTTTTAGTTATATTTATTATTAATTTTTTATGCCACCCAATCTCACAGATATAGCAACTCTGGGCAGCTTACAATATAATGAAAATTGAAAAAGGTAATACAAGGCAATTAAAATTCTCTAATTTGGACTGAATATAGTGTGTAGGTTTAGCAACTGGAATTTTAATGCTAAAAAAGTGTTCTTAACAAAATCAGATGCTTTTGTGTCTTTGTTCTAGCTCCCCCCATCTGCTTTTATCATTACTTTGTGCCACTCTCCACCAAACAACATTCAAATTGTCTTACTGGAAGCTCTTTGTCTATCCATTTAAGAATTAAACAGGTATAGAAATGGCTTGTAGCATCAGCCATGATTCTTACCCTTTCCATCTTTTGCTTCATGACTTTTAGGTATTCTTCCCAAGGAACACTTTTAAGAAATTAGGAGATTTTGGAATTACTGCAAACTTTGGTTTACCTAATATATATATTAGTTCTAGATTTTTTAAAAATTAATTTCCAGATATTGTTCTGTATAGTACAACATAATATTGATTCATCTGTAGGGGATAAATGGCAGAATATGAAACTATTGGATCAGGAGGGTTCTTTTAGAGTTTTTTTTAAAATCCAATCTTTATTTTTATAAATAACTCAAGACAGCAAACATACCTAAAAGCTCCCTCCTTTTTTCTTCACAACAACCACCTTATGAGTAGGGTTGGGTTGAGAGTGCATGACTGGCCCAAAGGCACCCAGTTGGAGTTCAAGCTTAAGGTGGAACTAGAACTCACAACCTCCCAGTTTCTTGCCTGGTGCCTTAACCACTAAACTAAACTGGCTATCACAGTTTTTCTTTCAAAAAGATATGCAATGTATTACTACTATCTTAATAACTGAATTTGGCATCTCCAAAATCTTTTCTGTATTTTTTGAAAAGGCAGGATTGGTAGCCATAATTATTCTTCAGTGTTATGTTACAAAAGTCTGCTGCATAAGCTGAAAATTATCTTGCCATTTGCCACGTTTTCCTCTTTTATAAGTAGAATAGAATAGAATAGAATAGAATAGAATAGAATAGAATAGAATAGAATAGAATAGAATAGAATAGAATAGAATAGAATAGAATAGAATTATTTATTGGCCAAGTGTGATTGGACACACAAGGAATTTGTCTTAGGTGTATATGCTCTCAGTGTACATAAGGAGAATAAAATATATTCATCAAGAATAAAAAGATACAACACCGTGATAGTCAAGGTTACTAATAAGCTATCAAATTGTACTAGGAAACAAATAAAAACAATATAATTGAAAGATACAAGCAACATGGTTATAGTAATGTGGGAAGAGATAGATACTAGTAAGGAAGAAAAAAATAATAGTAATACAGTCTTAGTAAATTATTTGACAGTGTTGTGGGAATTAGTTGTTAAGCAGAGTGATGGCATTCGGGAAAAAACCTGTTCTTGTGTCTAGTTGTTTTGGTGTGTAGTGCCCCATAGCGTCTTTTTGAGGGTAGAAGTTGAAACAATTTATGTCCAGGATGTGAGGGGTCTAGATATTTTCACAGCCCTCTTTTTGACTCGTGCAGTATACAGATCATCAATGGAAGGCAGGTTGGTAGCAATTGTTTTTTCTGCAGTTCTAATTATCCATTGAAATTTGTGTTTGTCTTGTTTGGTTGCAGAGCCAAACCAGACAGTTATGGGGGTGCAGTTGACAGACTCAATAATTCCTCTATAGAACTGAATCAGCAGCTCTTTGTACTCCTTCATAAATCAAAACAGAGGCACCAGACAATCTTCTGAAAGTTCTAATGATTCTATTCATGTGTAACTTGGATCATTTCTCCTTGGATTGATTTTTTTATGGTTTTCAGATTAAAAAATTAAAGGGACAACTGGAAGAAAAACAAAATAGTAAAATTGAGAAGTTACATTTGGAAGATGGAGTCCTAGAAAATGGCCCAGACATGCATGTGGTTGATCTTCAAAGTAAGATTAATCCCCAATTTAAATTTTTTAAATTTAGTAGTTTTTTTTCCTACTTACAGAATGAATATATCAGATGAAATAGGTCTCTCGGTTATTCATGCAGAGATACAATAGCTTTTTTCTGAGCTGTCATTCTGAACTGCTGGAGTTAGCTGTATACTGTCAAACTTACTGGGAACGCCTATTGTAACATGGTGTCAAATGAGTGGCATTTCTCTCTTACATTGTTAAAAAAAAGTTTTTTTAAAAAAGCTTTTTCGGAAGGCTAATCCGCTGTATACCCAAAGTTGGCCTTTGTAATAGAGAAGAGCAATTGTGTCATGCCCATTTCGGTGGGAAGAGTGACAGAAGGCATTAAAAAAGTTGCAATGATGCCCAATACCAAGTTCATCATATTTGGCCTTTCAGAAAATAAATATGCTGTATGGCTGCATTCTAACAATTTAGATGCTGTAGGGGCAGGATTTGGCAGTAACATAGAGATTAAGGCTGATAAGAGTTGGGCAGCTATAGTGAATGGTGGCAATCATTCTTATTAATTTTACTTTGAGTAATTTAGTACTTTCTGACTATCCACACTGAAAGTGGCAGTTATTTGATCAAGAATCAATTGAAAGCACTGGAGAATCCTCTCAAAATATGTCGAAGTACAGGAAATCCCTGGGTTATGAGCGTTCCCTTAGCGAACATTCAAAGTTATACAATAAACCCCCCCTAGTGTTTGTGAACAAGGCCCGAAACTATGAATCTTGCAGCACCATGGCAGTTGTTCGTCCTTATGAACAACCGCAGAGGCTCTGCAACATTCGTCTTGCATGCTGCCGGCCAAAAGGGAGCTTCTGAGGGGTGGATCCACCCCTCAGAAGCCCCGTTCGGGCATCCAGAGGTCTTGCCTTGCACGTTGCTGGCCAAAATGGAGCTTCTGAGGGAATGGTCCGCCCCTCAGAAGCCCTGTTCTGGTGTCCAGAGGCCTCGCCCAGTCCCCCATGGCTTTCCCCACCCTGAAATACCTCATGTGCACTTAATAAATCTCGCATTCGATTAGCCAATGCGTGAGCGAAAGGGAGTGATCTCATTCAAGGTACGAGATTCACAAATTGAGAAATTCACAAATTGTCGGGCAGGCTCCATTACATTCGTAACTCAAGGACTATCTGTATTACTGAAATCTGAAGAGGGAGGGAGAACCATCTGCTGGTGGGTAACATCCTTAGCTGTGTGATTAATGCTAATGGATGCTAAAGGAGTTACAGTATTTGAGAATTATTTTGATGTCAGACATGACTTTATATTGTTATTTATTTAGGAGATGCAAACAGACAAATCAGTGACCTGAAATTTAAACTTGCAAAATCTGAGCAAGAGATTACAGCACTGGAACAGAATGTAAGTTTACAATTGGTAGTATTCTTGAATTGCCTGGTTTGGTGCAGTTATTTACATTTTTTATCTAAAAGTGTTAGAGGAGAAATTAGATTGCCTCAGCTCATTTGCTTCAAAACCATTTTCCATGAAATTAGTCAATATTGTTTAATTGTAATTGTTTAATTTTTAATTCTAAATATATTAACTAAATGCTAATATATGATAATTTGATTAATTTGATTCTGTAGTATTTGATTAATATTCTGAAGTAATTTATGGTGAGTTGCCATATTCTGGCTTCTGGATTCAAATGCTTGTTCATAGAATGTAAGGGTTGGAAGAAACCTGTCTAGCTCAAACCCTGGCCCGGTGCAGAAATCTACAATATCCCTTATAGATAGTCACCCAGTGTTTCTGGTAGGTAACCTTAACAAAATTTACTGAGGACTGGAGTATTTGGGAAACTTCCTAAAAGCTGAACCCCACTATTACCCCTTTCTTGAAGTACCATATTTTTCGGAGTATAGGACGCACCGGAATATAGGACGCACCTAGATTTTAGAGGAAGAAAACAAGGAAAAAAGTATTCTGAACCAAATGGTGTAGTAATATATTATTTAATAAAATACCAGTGTAGCAGAATACTTTTTACAACCATGTACACTTTTTACAACCATGTACACTTTTTACAAACTTCAAACTTGACAGCTTTAAGACTTGTGGACTTCAACTCCCAGAATTCCTCCTCCAGTCATGCTAGCTCAGGAATGGGAGTTGAAGTCCACAAGTCTTAAACTTGCCAGGTTTGAAGTTTGTAAAAAGTGTACATGGTTGTAAAAAGTCTTGCCAAGTTTGAAGACCCTTGCACCCCTAACCCCTGACCCAGGGGTTTTCAAACTTGACAGCTTTAAGACTTGTGGACTTCAACTCCAATTCCTGAGCTAGCATGACTGGAGGAGGAATTCTGGGAGTTGAAGTCCACAAGTTTGAAGACCCTTGCACCCCCTTGGCAAGTTTAAGCCTTGTGGACTTCAACTCCCAGAATTCCTCCTCCAGTTATACTAGCTCAGGAATGGGAGTTGAAGTCCACAAGTCTTAAACTTGCCAAGGGGGTGCAAGGGTCTTCAAACTTGTGGACTTCAACTCCCAGAATTTCTCCTCCACTTGGCAACCTTAAAAAAAACCCTTTTAAAAAACCCTTTAAAAAAGTTCTAACCTGTCGGCTCTCTTCGGACGGCAGCAGCGGCTCCTCAGGTGCCTCGGGAGCAGGCTTCAGGCGGGGGGGGGTTTAGGCAGTAGCGGCGGTGGTGGCTCGCTTTGGGTAGCGTCGGGGACAGCGGTGGGGGCGGGGACAGTGGCGGCGGGAACGCCGGCTGGGACAGCAGCTGGGACAGCGGTGGCGGTAACGGTGGCTGGACAGCGGCAGCGGGAATGGCAGAGGGGGCGGGCACAGCGGCGGTGGGAACGGCGGCTGGGACAGTGGCGGCGGGAATGGCGGTGGGGGTGGGCACAGCGGCAGCAGGGACGACGGCGGCTGGGACAGTGGCTGGGACTGCAGTGGGGGCGGGGACAGCGGTGGCGGGAACGGTGGTGGGGGCGGCAGCGGCAGTGGCTCCGACCGAAAACCTCCAAAGGGTGGGGGCTGGTGGGTGGGTAGGGCTACATTCGGTGTATAAGACGTACCCAAATTTTCACCCTCTTTTGGGGGTTAAAAAGGTGCGTCTTATACTCCGAAAAATACGTAGTTTTGGGCAGCTGTGGAGTTCTGTAATCCTCAGGAAATGGGATAAAACTCTAGCATATTTATTTGATGTTGGCCTTCATTCATATTAAGTTCTTTCAAGAACCTAAAATATTGTAATATATCAGCGTACTATATGTGCGGATCCAAGCCGTGTGGCCTTTTGCAATTAACAGATGGAAATTTTGATTTTTCAGTGCCATTGTAACTTCAAACGATCACTAAAAGAACCATTGTAAGCTGTTAGGAACAATCTGGAAATCTTCAAAGGTCCCGGATCATTTTGCTCAATGAATGAATGTATAATTTTGTTGGATCGGAATCTCTTTAGCTGGTTTTAGTAGTTGTGTGGAGACATATCACATTTTAGGCCCAGGTTTGTGTACAAATATTAAAAATTCAAAAGGATTTGAAAGTTTTCCCCCACTGTGCTTTTCTTCCACCTTTGCTCCTTTGCAAAACCTTTGCAGGCTGTGTGAAATTGCACAACCAATGTGCGTGAATGTGTGTTGTCTTTTCTTTTCCTTTTGAGCAAAAAATTCTCCAGCAAATCTGGGATGGGGCCAGGTGGATAGAAAGGAAGGGTGGATCCCCTGGGTGGATCCCTCAGCCCCCATCAGGGAATGGGGGGGGAGGAAGGATGTGGTGGAGGTACACCTTGGAGCGTGGAGGGTGAGGGTTTCTTGAGGGCTCAACTTCCCTTGCCCGGGATCAGACAGCAGGACCAGGGGTGGGGGTCTCTGGGGAGTTTGTGGAGTGGAGTGGGGTGGGGGTGCATCCAGGCTGCCCAGAGTCCAGATGTGTCAGCCATAGACAATAGGCAAGCAGGAAAGGACAGACAGATGGGCTGCCCAAGACAATGGCCGGCCGCTTAACATTAAGGAGCTGTTCTCCACTGACTTGCTGCTCTCCCCCCCCCCTGCTATTGAGCCAGCCAAAGACTGCCAGGATGAAAAGCCCATCAGCTCAAGCCCAGCCCCCATTCACTTGAGAAGCAGAGAAGGTCTGAAAGAGAGGCTGACACCTTCCCCGGCTTCTCTTTGGCTAGTGTCCGGGTGTGTGTGTGTTCAATGCAGCTCTCAGCATGTGAATCAATACAATGCAATTATTTTTTTGCAATGCAGTGCAGTGCAATGCAATGCAAGAAAATAAAATAAAATAATAATAAAATAAAATAAAATAAAATAAAATAAAATAAAATAAAATAAAATAAAATAAAATAAAATAAAATAATAAAATAAAATAAATAAATAAAATAAAATAAAATAAAATAAAATAAAATAAAATAAAATAATAAACAATAAACAATAAACAATAAACAATAAATAATAAATAATAAATAATAAATAATAAATAAATAATAAATAATAAATAATAAATAATAAATAATAAACAATAAACAATAAACAATAAACAATAAACAATATAATGGCCTGGAGTCTGTGTTGACACTTGGCAATTACCAGGAAAAATAGAAGCATCTTTTCTTTTCTTTTTTACAAATATGCAACCGAACACTCATGATTTGCCTGCCAAAATTTACCTGCAATATATCTTTCATACAAAAAAAATCTATTTCACCATTGCTAGTGATGAAATACAACTAAAAAAGTTCACAATGCATTTATTGCTATTCCTCAAAGCTCTATTTGATCCATGTCTCTTGTCCTCTGCTGCTTTTTATACAACCAACGACATGTTTGAATGCACATGCATATGTCTATACCAGCTGAGACTGTCAACACAGGGCAACTGTCAGTCTCCATGCTGCTTGCTTGCTTCGGCTGCTATAGAAACGGGGTGGGGGAGGTCTAGGTATTTGGGAGGAAGGGGGAAGCAGTGTCTCCATATGTGTCTGATTAGGGAGTTAGGGAGGAAAGTTCTCAACATATACTGCGTGGCAGACTTCCGGTTTGCATCGCGCCATCGCGGACGCCCCTTTGTTGGGCGCCTTTCCAATTCTTGTAAAAAGCTGCCAGAACAGCTGTCTGGCGGCTTTGAAATCTCTTCCCCGGGCAAAGGGGAGAGATGAGAGCCTGACAGGTGGGGTAGAGCCCCCCCAGCGCCCTAGGAGCCATCAAAGGGCGCGAAGGGAGGGCTCCCCATGCAGCCTGTCTTCAGCTCCGGGAATCAGGAAACCTCCGCTTTTGCGAAGCTAGATGTCGTGACCACCGCTGCTTCCAGAATGGGATTTACAACTATTTTTGATTTATAGAAGCAGACAGAGAGAAACAGTCGTGAGATGGGCAAGTACTGAAACCTTTTTTTTTCTTTTTTCTTCAACTCCTGTGCAAGCTTTCACTTCGGCAAGGAAACAAAGTAACAATATGGCGATTGAGAAGTGAAAGTGACTTTCGTTTTCCCAGAGGCTTTTTTTTTATCTTATGGAAACTTTTGACTTGGGAAACTGGCTTTTCTTTCTCTGTCTCCTAACCCTGGATTAAAGTTATAATTGAAAGATCTTTAATAATAAAAGACTATCTGGTTTTGAAACTGGAAAGAACTTTAATTAGGTATCTGGCTTTTTTTTCTTCTTTTTTCTTTGTATTCTTTTGAAACACCACAATGGCTTCAAAATCTGGAAAGATTGTTTTGAGTAAAAGAAATGACTATCCCTCTGGTTATATTTCTAAAACGCAACTTAATACTGAGTTAACATCTCCACAGTCTTTGACATCTGAAAACTTATTAAATAATTTAAAGATTATGAAACATGAACTGACTTTGGAATTTAATCAGAAAATTAGTGAGATAGACAAAAAAATGCAGGCTGCTTTGAAGAATATGAATCAACAACTTAGGTTGGACGTGTTAGAGGTTTGCAAAGGGTTAGCAACAAATATTGAAGTTCTGGCAGAACGTATTGAAACAAATAAACAAGCTTTGGCAACCTCGGTGGAATACATAGATAAAATTCAAAATGACATTGCAAATTTTGAAACAGAGGTGTTGATGACACAGTTCAGATCAATGGAAATTGCTATAAGGGTCAGAGGATTGAAGGAGGGATTATACGAAGATTTAAAAGGAAGGATGGTTGATGCTTTGGATCAGGTGTCTGGAATCTCTAAAGTGGAACTGGCTATACAAATCGACAAGATATACAGAATCAATTCGTGATATGCTAAACAAAAACATTTACCAAGGGACATTGTCATATATTTTACTACAAGAGCCTTACGGAATAGAATTATACAGGCAACGTTCAACAACAACCTTAAGGTGAATGGTCAGGAATTAAAGATCTGGAAAGAAATCCCCGCTAAAATGCTTAAAGCTAGAAAAAGTTACACTTTTCTGATTGATGAACTCAAAAGATTAAATTTACAATATAAATGGGAAGCGCCAGTAGGAGTAGCGGTGAAATTTTCTGGAAAAAGATACCGGCTAAATACGATAAAAAAAGCTACTGAATTTTATGTCAATGTTTTAAAGGCTGATATATCCAAAATTCCAGAGGAAGGATGTACGAAAGTAAAAGAGGAGGAGGAGGGGAAGCCATTCCTGTTGGATCAAAGGGAAATAGATTTAAAAAATCAAAAGGAGTGCCAGAGCCAGACAGTCGGGGAAAAGGAGATGGAGGATCGGGACCAGATGGGAGACGAGTTGATAAATTCAAAATCATTGAGTTATTAAAGGATGCAACTATCAAGATACAAAAAGATGTGGTGTTGAAATATATTGGACGGATAGAGACTAATATGATTGTACTTTTCCTTTTCTCTTCCCCTTTTATATATATATTTGAAGATATGTCTTTCTTTCTTTTTTAAGATCTTAAAGATTTTTTGTTCTTTGAAGTTAATAAGTTAATGTATAATAATATTAGGTTATTAATATTATGATGAAATTCAATATTTAATGATTACTTAAGTAATATTTAGTTAAGTTTTATTTAATTTTGAGGCTATTTTTAATGTTAATAATATTAGATATATACAATTTTTTGAAGATTCATTTTTCTTTTTCTTTTTTTTAAGACTTTAAAGATTTTTTGTTTTTTGAAGCTAATAAATTAATGTAGAATAATATTATGTTATTAATATTATGATGAAATTTAATATTTAATGATTACTTATGTAATATTTAGCTAAGTTTTATTTATCTTTGAGGTTATTTTTAATGTTAATATTAGTTTAAGATTTTTGTATTTTATATTTAGCTATTATTTATATAATATTTACTTTGCACAAGGTAGATGATTGAAGGGAGGAGGAAGGAAGTTTGTTTGTTTATTCTTTTTCTCTTTTTTTTCTCTACTTTATTTTAGTTATGTTTTTCTTGTATTGTTAAAGAGATTTTTCCTTTTTTTCCCCTTTTTTTGTATCTTTATTATTGTATACATAGACGATATATTATTAGTGTATAATTTGGAGTTGAAGCTTTCAAAAAATAATGTTCTTTTTTTAATTAACCTAATTTAAATTTATTTAATTGATATTATGCCCTGTATTATCTCTGGGAAGTCCGGGGGGGAGGGGGGAGGGAAGGGGGTGGGTTAGGGGGGAGAAAAAAATAAAAAATGTTTGTACTTTATATTTAATATTTAGCTACTATCTATGTAATTTTGTACTAATAAAACTTTTTGAACAAAAAAAAAACATATACTGTGTGGCTGAATTGACATGTTTATAGCCAGCTCAAGGTCAACAGTTTCTGCAGACCAGATGTGAAGGCTCCACATGAAGATGTGGCCCACATGACCTCTGGGGGGCATTGGGATTGGATGGCCAGCCCGAGTCTTTGAGGGGAGGGATTTGAAATTACTTTCTATATGTGATTTTTGCGCCTTTTGCTTCAGATCTTGCTTTTAACTTGTTGCTATCAGTTCTTATCCAGTAAAAGTACCTTTCTCTACAATCATGGAGTTGGGGTTTTTCTTTCCTGGGTTTTCAGCAGAGGCACATCTGACATTAAGCAAGATCTGCTTTATCAGCCAACCCAGAGAAAACCTTCTACCGCAGGGGCTAAGCAAAAATATGTCTAGCCCAGGCAGTGACCAGGAGGACCTGGGAGCTGCTGGGTCAACTCCCCCCCCCCCAGTCCTGCCGTGGCTGGGAGAAATCGGAGTGGGTGTGTGAGCCACAGATTGAAGAGAAGCCGGTCAGAGCCAAATGGCTGTTGGGCGTGGGTCGGATGAAGGCTCCGGAAGAAATCCCACCCCCCCCCGGGAGTAACTGCGGCCAGACATCGGAGAGGAGAGGCTGTCTGGCAGGAAGAAGAAAAGAGGACCTCCTGCTAACTCAAGCTTTGAACCTTCTGAAAGAAGCTCTGAAGAGTTGGATTGGTCGTGAGAGGTATGCCTTGCCTGCGGGGAGGGAAGCTGAAGAAATTGTGGGAGAGGGAAATCTTAGCTACCCCTGAAGCGCTTCCTAGACCCAGCCAGACCCAGCAGGGGCAGCAGAAACGCAAGCGGCTGCAGCAGCCCAAGCCCCTCCCCCGCGAGGGGGGTAATTCCCCAAAGGCATCAAATTCCAAAGACTCCTCCGCTAGGAATAAAATACGGGAATAAAATCCCAAGCTTTGGGATTCTTCTTAACCCAATTTTGGAATCATATGCAGGAATATGGGAGGATTTTCCCTCAGAAGTAGCTAAAGTAAGATGTGTCACCATGGCCCTGGAAGGAACCACGGCTGAGTGGATAGTGGCCCTCCATAATGAGGATTCCCCAAAGATGAGGGATTATGATGTGTTTATGGCCACCCTCTGAGTGCGTTTTGATGACCCCCTGGCCGAACGAAAGGCTAGAACCAGGATGAATACCCTGACCTAGGGGAGGAGATCGGTGGCTGAATAAACCCAGGAATTTTGCAAGCTGGTGGTCCATATGCGGGGGTGGTCCGAGAGGCCCTGATGGAATGCTACAAGGACGGCCTCAATGAGGACGTTTATCAAGGCTGTTGTTCTCGGGAGGGGAGGCTGAGACCTGCAACACTGGTATGTGATGGCGGCTGAGGTAGAGATTGACCAGGCCAGAGATCGTTACAGGGGAGGGCCTGCTTCAGATGTGGGAAGGAAGGGCACCAAGCTGCTGAATGTTTCTCCAAGCCAGTCCCTAAGATGACTTTAGCTGGAGGAAAGAAAATTGACAATCTGGCAGCAAAGAACAACGAAATGGCTTTGAAAGGTGTGGAAGTCCTGGAGGAGCTGGGAACTCCGACCACCCCAGAGGACAGTGACAGCGACTCCGATGACAACCACCTGGTAAGTCAGCACACGGGCCCCCTGACCATCCTAGTAGCACTACGGGTACCATCATCCAGTTCCCAGGGGAAGATGCTGGCCCTCTTGGATTCTGGGTGCACTAGGTGTGTAAGCAGCCCAGAGGTGGTGGAAAAAATGGGATTGAGACTGAGAACTATGAAAGTGCCCACTGCCTTTTGCCAATTGGATGGGTCAGTAGCTAACAAAATGAAGAAGCTTTTTAAAATAAATGCTTGATCTGAAGAGGCCCAGTGCTATTGTATCTTCTTTTAAATACGAGGGTGAGTCAAAAAGTAATTCCATTTTCTTTAGGACAGGTATAATTACCAACACAGGAGCATGTAGCATACATCAAAATGAAGCTGGTCCTCTGTGGATCACATCCCTACTTCTCAACGTAGTCACCGTTTCTCTCAATAGCAATGTTCCACCTTTGAATGAGAGCATGTACTGTATCCCTGCCTCGTAAAATTTTGTTGACTGTTCTTTGAGCCACTACTTCACTGCAGTTTTCACTTCCTCGTCACTGGAATAATGTTTGCCTCTCAAACCCTCTTTCATTGGGCTGAAGAGTTGATAGTCTGAAGCCCCATGAAAGAGGGTTTGAGAGGCAAACATTATTTACTGTTTCTATGGGTCAGGCACACATGTACAGAAATATACAGCAAAAAGTGTACCGTATGTGCCGGCGTATAAGACGACTTTTTACCCCTTGAAAATCTTCTCAAAAGTCGGGGGTCGTCTTATACGCCGGTACTGAAAATTCCGAGCCGGGGGGAGCTAAAAAACGGCCATGGCCACATCCCCGCCGTTCTCCAGCCAAGCGGCTGAAGAAGCCCCGGAGCCCCGCCGCCAACCTGCGTCTCCTGCTGGGAAGGAGCCTCTGTCGCTGTCTCTCGCGGGGCTCCAGCCACCCTACTGAGTCCCTGACCGCGGCACCGGCAGGGTTAATGCGCATGGGAGAGAAGGAGAGAGAGCGCTACCGCCGCCACTGCTGCTTTCACCGCTCCGATATTTCTTTGGTGGGCACGCGCGGGAGGGACCATGGAGCAGAGGCGCCCGGCAGCTTAAGGCAAGAGGCGGGTGGGAGACGCGAGCAGGAGCCTGCCGCCGCTGCCGCCACTTCTGGCATCCCCACGCCTCTCACCCCGCTCGCCGGGTGCCTCTGCTCAGCGGTCCCTCCTGCGCACGCCCACCAAAGAAATATTGGAGCAGCGAAAGTAGCAGCGGCTGCGGTAGCGCGCTCTCTCCTTCCCTCCCATGCACGTTAACCCTGCCGGTGCCGCGGTCGGGGACTCAGTCGGGTGGCTGGAACCCCGCGAGAGACAGCGACAGAGGCTCCTTCTTCCTCCAAGGGGAGGGGAGCAACCCACCCACCTACCTCGCTTGGTGCGGTTCCCCGCACTTGGCGTCTTGGAAGAGGGCTGGGCGAGGGAGAAAGGAGCCACGGTGGGGATTGGTTTGCAGGGAGAAAGAAAGAAAGAAAGAAAGAAAGAAAGAAAGAAAGAAAGAAAGAAAGAAAGAAAGAAAGAAAGAAAGAAAGAAAGAAAGAAAGAAAGAAAGAAAGAAAGAAAGAAAGAAAGAAAGAAAGAAAGAAAGAAAGAAAGAAAGAAAGAAGAAAAAGGAAAGAAAGAAAGGAAGAAAGAAAGAAAGAAAGAAAGAAAGAAAGAAAGAAAGAAAGATTACCAATGCTATGATGGAAATCACCAACTCAAAGACAAATATCACTTTGGAGTAAGGAAGCTGCTACAGCAGCAACAAATTAAACAGCACAAAGACAGGGATTCTCTCAATATCCCATTGTCTCTATTGGACAATATTGGAGGGTTGCCAGAAACTTTCTTCATTTGTTCTACAGAGAGCAAAGTAGTTTTCACAGTAAAGACATATGTTGCCTAATTGTCTATCACAAAGCTTGCAATTGTGAAGAAATAAAAAAATCCAAGGCAGAAGAAAAGGTTTCCTGTTATTGGTTCTTTGTCATAAAATGACAAAGGCATCAGATGGATTCTTACTTGTAGGAAAGTATGCAATAAAGTGTGAGAAGGAAGGAAGGAAGGAAGGAAGGAAGGAAGGAAGGAAGGAAGGAAGGAAGGAAGGAAGGAGAAGGAAAGAAAGAAAGATGGAAGGAAGGAAGGAAGGAAGACAGACAGAAAGAAAGAAAGAAAGAAAGAAAGAAAGAAAGAAAGAAAGAAAGAAAGAAAGAAAGAAAGAAAGAAAGAAAGAAAAAGAAAAAAAGAAAAAAAGAAAAAAAGAAAGAAATATGTTAGGAAGGAAGAAAGACAGAAAGAAAGGTGTTAGGAAGGAAGAAAGACAGAAAGAAAAAGAAAGATAGTAGGAGGGGTAGTCTTATACGGCGAGTATATCCCAAACTCTATATTTGAACTGGAAAAGTTGGGGGTCGTCTTATACGCCCAGTCGTCTTATACACCGGAATATATGGTATATCATCTGTACTGTTTGCTGTTTACTGTTTGCTGGGAGGCAAATTGCTGGGAGGCAGAGGCAGATCCCCCCCCCTGTTTTCCTCCCCCAAAACTAAGGTGCATCTTATATTCCGGTGCGTCTTATACTCCGGTGCGTCTTATACTCCGAAAAATACGGTAGTTTTGAGGAATGGCAATAAATGTAGTGTGAATTTTTCTAGTTCCTATGTATTCACATTTGTTTTATTTAACAGAAGAGGCAGGCAATAAGAAATCCTAAGTAGCATACACTATGAGCCTAAACTCAAGAAAATTTGTAGTTTACTTAGAATTCTGTTGTGAAGTATGGCTGCACTAACACTTACCACACCAGATAACTGTAAGAGGTGGGTTTTTCGGTAACATGAGCAGAATCTCCATGAAGAAATAGGTATTTTGTGGATAAAAATTGCTTTTTCCTTTATATTAAACACTATGAAAGTAATAATTCTTAGATTCTTACTACATGCATCTTCAACTTTTTTATATGACTGAAAAAAATGTCAGGGTTAGAAATGTATCATTTTCAAAAGTTTTCAGGTAAGCTCACCAGAAACAAGATAAAAGTATGAGTTATTCTATAAATGGTTGTCAACATATTATAGCATCACATATTTTTTAGAGACAATTGAAACGGCACATAACTGTTCTAAAGTATATCTAAAGTATACTTTAGATCAGGGGTCACCAACCTTTCGGACCTCAGGGATCACTTAATTCATAATTTTAAATCCCACAGACCACTAATATGAATCCAGCGCTCTCTCTCTCTCTCTCCCTCTGTATCTCCCCCCCTCTCTCTCTCTCTCTCTCTCTCTCTCTCTCTCTCTCTCTCTCTCTCTCTCTCTCTCTCTCTCTCTCTCTCTCTCTCTCTCTCTCTCTCTCTCTCCCTCTCTCTCTCTCCCCCCCCTCTCTTTCTGATGCTCCGGTGCTCTCTGGGTCTCGCGGGAGCTTCTTCGGTCTTTGTTGGTGCTGGATGCACCTCAGTCGCTTGGGGAGATGCACGAACTGCTCTCCACCCCAAGACACTCACCCGGCCCAGCTGCGGCTGATGCTCCGCGTTGTAATAGGCTCCAGGAGGAGGAGGGGACACCGTCTCCCCCATTGTGAAGCACACTAAATTTAACTGTGCTGCGCAAGGTGCTGCAAGAGCAGCGGGCAGGCTATGGAGGCGTCAACAGCAGCAGCAGAGAAAAACGGCCGGGCCAGTGTCTCGGGGCAGAGAGGAAGCACCCCGAATGACCGAGGTGCGCGCAGCACCAAAAAGGGCCAGAAGAAGCGCCCTCGAGACCTAGCAAGAGATGAAGCAAGTACAGGGGTGCTTCGCTCCTTCTCTGAAATATGGAGCGAGTCTCCATCCCCATCCTTACCTTCTCAAGCCAGGCGAAGAGTGACTGGGAGGGGACGGCGAGGAGCGGGCCCAGCCACTGATGGGTTCAGCCAACATGGAGCCACAGCAGGGGGATAAAAGAGCCGCAAGTTGCTGACACCTATTGCTTCGGCCCACCTGCACCGCCCCCCTTTCCGCAACAGCACCATTACTTCGTTCTGGCTGGTGAGGGTTGCACTACTCCTTGCACATTGCACCACCTGCAAAGTTGCACATTGCACATACCACCCTCTATGGCAGAGATTTCCAGCCCCACTAAGAGCTGCCTGCCTGGGCCCATATTTCAGAGCTCTAGTCACAGGACTGGCCCATTGGTCATCCCAGAACAGCTCCTCCAATTGAGTGCATTGCGGACCACCAAAATTTTCTTGCGGACCACCAGTTGGTGACCACTGCTTTAGATTAAAAGTATACTTGTTTTAATCATCCTAAACAGAGAATATGAATGTTACCAGTATCCATTATAAAAAGTAAAAGAACAAGTTCTTAATTGTTCAGTAATCATCTATTGATATATACAATTTTTTTTTCTCTGAGCATTTTCAATGGCCCAATTACTTTTTGCCCTAAGCAGAGGTGGTATTCAGCCGGTTCGGACTGAATACCACCAGCCTGAACCGGTAGCAGAAATTTGGACTGGTTCGCCGAACCGGCAAATACCAACTCTGATTGGCCCCGCCTGGTCGCCACTCGCCCCTGCTCGCGGCTCTGTCCGCCCGCCTGCTTGCTGCATGCCCTACTCGTCCCCCCACTCCACCCCATATTTTATTTATTTATTTATTTATTTGGTTTTCTTATATGCCGCCCAACTCCCGTGGGACTCAGGGTGGCGTACAGCAGAGAAAAAAATACAAGAACAACCAATAAACATTGAATTAAAATCAAATATAAAAAAATAAAAACTACAATATTAAAAACCATCCAACAACCAGACATACCCGGGGGAGAGCTCAGATGGATTAGGCTCTGCCCCCCTGCCTGCAGGAAAAGCCATGTCTTAACGGCTTTTCGGAAGGCCAGCAGGGTGGGGATGGTTCGGGTCTCTGGAGGGAGTTGGTTCCAGAGCGCGGGGCCCGCCACAGAGAAGGCCCTCCCCCTAGGGCCCGCCAGCCGGCATTGCTTCAACGTTATATTGCTTCATCCAAGACACGCGGGATTGACGGCGAGATGCTTCATTGTTTTTATGGTAAGTGTCTGGAAAAAGTGATGGCTAATCGGGAATGGTTTACTCAGCTGGCTACAGGACGTCAACATTTAATTGTGTCTCAAAAAATATAACGTTGAAGCAATGTTGCCTTCACCACACGGCCCAGCTAATCGCCTCGCCTCACCTCCACACCTCGCCCGCTCTGCTCACCAAATGTAAGCATGCTGCCCACTCACCCTTCATCTCGGGTCAGGGCCCAGGGATGCACCATTCCCCAAGGCCCCGCCCGCTCACTGTTCGCCTTGGACTGGTCGGGGAATGCGCCATTTCCCAGCTCCGGCCTTGCGCCCTTCGCCTCACTCACCTTCATCAGCGGCTTGGTAGGGATACCCGGTGAAGCTCAGCCGGTGAGCCACCAGCCGCCGGTAGTTTTCGGCTACATTCTGAGCAGCTCTGCTGTGAAGCAGGCCATTCTCCTGGCCGGGTCTGGCTGCAAACGGCACTGGCAGGCAATGGGGTGTGCATGCGCAGCTGGTGCGAAGATCAGGTTGGCAATGGGTCTTCTTCAGACCTCTTTTTCGGCCGGTAGTTTTCGGCACAGGAATCCTGCAACTGCCACTTCTTTTGCAGTGCGAGAAGCCTCCAGCCGCCGCTGCCGGCACGGTTGCGGCTGGCAAAGAGGCTTCTCACGCTGAAAAAGAGGCGGTGGCTGCAGGCTTCTTGCACAGAAAACTACAGGCTGAAAAGAGGCCTGTAGTCCTGTCGCCTCTGTCGCTGCCCTGTTCTTCTCACCAGTTGCGCACACGCACCCCATTGCCTGCACGACCGCACCCCATTGCCAGACCTGGCCAGAATGGCCTGCTGCGCCGGAGGGACGGCATTACAGCGGAGCTGCTCAGAAGGCAGCCGGACTGCAGTGTCCCTTTAAGGTACTTCGACGTGGTGGGGGACCATAAAAGGACAGGCTGCAGGAGTTGCCTTTTCTGCCAGTTTTGTGGGTGTGGCTTGGTGGGGGTCATGTGACTAAATGGGCATGGCCAACTTGATGTCACTCACAGCAAGGTGGCGCACCACCAAGCCACGCCCACAGAACCGGTAGTAGAAAAATTTGAATCCAACCACTGCCCCTAAGTATATATCAGCTGCCACCTCAAGCTTGCGCTTCGCAACTATTCAGTATCAGTTGCCATGAATTCAAGGATGGAAGGGGAGATGGATGGAAGGGGGGATGCAGCTGCATTCCAAACCTATGGCTGAAATGACCATTCTGAAAACAATCTGATTTGAATTTGATTGGACATGGTGGCCCAGTGGTAGGAGGCAATTGTTCCTTTGCTAGCTAATGAGGCTGGGAATGTGCAGTCTGAAGTAAAAGCAAAAGTGAGCTTCCTAGAAACATATAGGGAACTTGGTTGGATTTTCATGACTGTAGCTCCATAAACTTTGTAGCCATATGTGGGCCCCTATGACTGAAAAGGATTGATATATAATCTCTCTTCATTTTCATTTATCAGCAAAAATGTTACACACACACACACACACACACACATGCATAAACAAACAGTGGGGCAAAAAAGTATTTTGTCAGCCACCAATTGTGCAAGTTCTCCCACTTAAAAAGATGAGAGAGGCCTGTAATTGACATCATAGGTAGACCTCAACCATGAGAGACAAAATGAGAAAACAAATCCAGACAATCACATTGTCTGATCTGGAAAGAATTTATTTGCAAATTATTTATGTATATATGTATGTATGTGGTAATGGTAATGATTACTGCCCTAGATTACTGCCCTTCCCCTGTCATTATTACAACTATGACGATTGAGGAGGAGGTAAAGGGGGTTTGTGGCCTTCTCTGTATGTTGACACACCGACTGAGAAACGAGGAAAATTATCTTTCTGAGGGAGAGAGACTTTGGAGTCATCAATGTTTTATATGTTTTGTATGTATACCTATGTTTACAGCATCCATTTTTAGTTTTTTTACTGTGATATTCCATCCTGGGGGGAATGGGTATGTATGATTGTGAATGATTATTGATTATTAACTATTTTTAATTATACCCCAGAAGTGGTGTGTGTTGGTTATGAAAGGGATTGGATATGTTTGGGAATACGAAATGTATAGAATGTCGTAATTTAGATGAGATAGTATGAGTGAGTCGGGAACTGAGGCCCGGACCCCCTTCGCCGAGTGTGCAAACAGAAGTAGAGTGGGGTCCGTCTCTTTTACCTGGCTCAGTGTGAATTGTATGGATGGCCTGCAGGAAGGGAGGTGGACCAGCGGGGAGGGGAAGGGTATCTCTGGGGGGGGGGTGGAGAGCCGGAATATTCCGGTCATGATGGGGAGAGGCAGATATGACGGGAGCAGAGGGGTGGGCCGCTCTTGGGGAATAAGACCTCGCTGTTTACAAGCGATCCCTTGTTCTGGCCCCTCCGATGTGGTTCCATCTTGCTCAACCCAAGTACCTGGTCACCAGGGTTTGCAGGGCCCTGGGCTCAGGATGCTGCTGTTGAATGCCAGGTCAATTGTCAACAGAGCCCCCTTGATACTTGATTTAATCACTGACGAGGGGTCGGACATGGTATGTATAACTGAGACCTGGCTGGGCCAGGAGGGGGGAGTAGCCCTCTACAAGATATGCCCAGACGGATTCTCAGTGCAGCATTCATGATCCCAGGGAAGGGGAGGAGGAGTGGCTATTATAACGCGCTGGAATCTGCATCCTCGTAGGATCCCTGCCCCGGAGATTGTCGGGTGTGAAACACTCCTTCTGAAGTTGGACTTAGGAGTTCAGGTGGGCCTTCTGTTAGCGTACCTGCCTCCCAGCTACGTTACTAAGGCCCTGCCTGAGCTGCTTGAGGCGATAGCTAGCCTGGCGGTGGAGTTCCCCAGGCTTATGGTGCTGGGGGACTTTAACCTGCCTTCGGCGGGCGAAACCTCTGGTGCAGCTCAGGAGTTCATGGATTCCATGACAACCATGGACCTGACCCAAGGAATCCAGGGTACGAATCATGAGGGAGGCCACACGCTTGACCTAGTGTTTCTTTCGGGGCTGTGGAGAGATGATCTGAAGGTAGGGGATATAGTCACCACCCCGTTGTCGTGGTCAGATCATTTTCTACTGAGGCTGGATTTCACAGCCCCACTCCTCCCCCACAGGGAGCCGGGACCGACTAGGTGGTTCCGCCCCAGGCGCCCAATGAAGCCGGAAGGATTCCAGAGGGAACTTGGGGAAATACCTGAAACCCTGGTACACAATTCGGCTGACTCCCTGATGGCTCAGCACCCTGGTGGCTGAGTCCCTGGAACACCGCAGCATCAGGGGCATTAGATCGGATTGCGCCTTTGCGACCTCTCCGTGGCAGTGGATCCCGGAAAGCTCCCTGGTTTACCGAGGAGCTCCGGGAGATGAAACGTCACAAGAGACGTCTGGAGATGTCTGGAGCGATGCTGGAGAGCCAGTAAAATCGAATCCGACCGAACACTTCTAAGAACTTTTATTAAGTCTTATCTAGTGGCAATAGGGGCGGCAAAACAATCCCATTTTTCGCTCTTATTGCATCCGCAGATTCTCGCCCAGCCGCCTTGTTTAGGGTGACTCGCGCCCTCCTCGTCAAAGGGGGGAGTGAGGAACACTTGCAAGGTAGAGCTGAGGAATTTGCGCAGTTTCTGATGGATAAAATCGCTCAGATCCAGTCGAATCTGGACTCTGGCTGGACAGAGTCCATTGAGTTGACAGGGGCAAGTCTTAGTCCAGCGTTGTGGGAGGAGTTTGAGCCTGTCTCTCCTGATGATGTGGACAAGGCCGTGGGTGCGATGAGCTCTTCCACCTGTTTATTGGACCCGTGCCCCTCCTGGCTGGTTTTGGCCAGCAGAGAGGTGGCATGTGGCTGGATCCAGGCGGTGGTCAACGCTTCTTTTAGGGAGGGATCCGTACCGCAGCCTTTAAAGGTTGCGGTGGTGAGACCCCTCCTGAAGAAGCCTTCCCTGGATCCAGCAGATTTGAAGAACTTTAGTCCGGTCTTCAACTTACCTTTTATAGGTAAAGTTGTGGAGAAGGTAGTAGCTTTTCAGCTTCTTCGGCTATTGGAGGAAACTGATCATCTAGATTCCTATCAGTCAGGTTTCAGGTGCAGCTACAGTACAGAAACTGCCTTGGTCGCCCTGATGGATGATCTCTGGCGAGCCCGGGATGGGGGGTAATTCCTCCATCCTGGTGCTACTTGACCTCTCAGTGGCTTTCGATACCATCAACCATGGTATCCTTCTGCATCGTCTTGGCGAGTTGGGACTGGGAGGCACCGTTTTACGGTGGTTCTCTTATCTCGCTGACAGGATGCAGTCGGTGTTAGCAGGAGGACAGAGGTCATCTCCTAGGCCCCTGACCTGTGGGGTGCCTCAGGATTCGGTCCTCTCGCCCATCCTGTTTAACATTTACATGAAATCGCTGGGGGAGATCATCCGTAGACACGGGGTGAGTTTTCAACAGTACGCTGATGACACCCAGCTGTACATCACCACCCTGTCTCAATTCAGGGTGGCAGTCAATGTAATGTGCCAATGCCTGGATGATGTTAGGACCTGGATGGGGAGAAACAGACTCAAACTCAACCCTGACAAGACTGAGTGGCTCTGGATATTGCCTCCTAAGGACCATGTCGACTGTCCCTCCTTGGTTCTTGAGGGAGAAAAATTAACTCCCTCGGAACGGGTTCGCAATTTGGGAGTTCTCCTAGATCCACAGCTAAAATTAGACCAACACCTTACAACTGTGGCTGGGGGGCTTTTGCACAGGTTCGCCTGGTGCACCAATTGCGACCATACTTGGAGAAGGAAGCTCTACTCACGGTCACTCATGCCCTTGTCACCTCCCAATTGGACTACTGTAATGCGCTCTACATGGGGCTACCCTTGAAGAGTATTCGGAGACTTCAACTGGTGCAAAATGCGGCTGCGCGTGCTGTGGTGGGTGTTTCAAGATACACCCACATAACATCCATACTCCGCCAGCTGCATTGGTTACCCATCGGTCTCCGGGTACAATTCAAGGTGTTGATCATCATCTTTAAAGCCCTACATGGCTTAGGACCAGGTTACCTCTGGGACCGCATTCTACCTCATACTTCCCTTCGACCGGTTAGGTCCCACAGAGTGGGTCTCCTCCAGGTCCCGTCAACCAAACAATGTCAGCTGGCGGGGCCTAGGGGGAGGGCCTTCTCTGTGCGGGGCCCTGTTCTCTGGTACCAACTCCCCCCAGAGATCCGAATTGTCCCCACCTTGCTGGCCTTCCGAAAAGCCTTGAAGACATGGCTCTTCCTGCAGGCGGGGTTTTGAGACAACTTGGTCTTCCCTATGTATGTAAGATTTTGTATGCTTTTAAAATGTATTTTAAATTGTTTAAAATTATATTGTTTAGTGGTTCTTCAAATGTTGTACGCCACCCTGAGTCCCCAGGGAGTAGGGCGGCATATAAGAATCATTCATTCATTCATTCATTCATTCATTCATTCATTCATTCATTCATTCATAAATAAATAAATAAGGTGTGTGTGTGTGTGTGTGTGTGTGTGTGTGTGTATGTGTGTGTGTGTGTGTGTGTGTGTATGGTGATCAATAGCTGATCAGGGACTTTACTTTCCTAAAGAATTCACAGAGGAGGTGTGGAACAGAATTCATAAACTCATGAAGCTTGTCTAGCAAACCTTCAGTTGTAAACCATATCCGGGACCTTGAGATTATGTTACAGTATTCAGAAGATGTATGTGGCATGTGGCCTCATCTTTAAATTTTACTTAAGTCAAACTCAGTTGTAGCTGTGTAAGGCAATACAGAAATACTTCTTTTCCTGTATTTCTTCCAGGATTATTGTTTTACTTCCTAATCTAACAATTCTAGATATCCTGATAAACTTGGCTAGCTGCTGCCTAGATATCCTGCATTTCTCCTCTAGACATACAATGTAATTCAATATGAATACAAAGAGAAACTTGATGGTGGAGTTTAACAAAAGCCATTTTGAACTGAAAAGAATTTATAGGCACATAGTGTTTCTGTGATGAACGAATATACCGTATTTTTCGGAGTATAGGACGCCCCTGAATATAGGACGCACCTAGATTTTAGAAAACAAGGAAAAATGTATTCTGAACCAAATTGTGTAGTAATATATTATTTAATAAAATACCAGTGTAGCAGAATAATTTTTACAACCATGTATACTTTTTACAACCATGTATACTTTTTACAACTATGTACACTTTTTACAAACTTCAAACTTGACAGCTTTAAGACTTGTGGACTTCAACTCCCAGAATTCCTCCTCCAGGCATGCTAGCAAGGAATGGGAGTTGAAGTCCACAAGTCTTAAACTTGCCAGGTTTGAAGACCCTTGCACCCCTAACCCCTAACTCAGGGGTCTTCAAACTTGGAAGTTGGTCTTTAAAGCTGTGGGCTCACTTTGGGCAGCAGCGGAGGTGGCGGCTCCTTAGCTGCCTCAGGAGCAGGCTTCGGCCAGCAACGGCGGCAGGGGCTTTCCTGTGGTCCAATGGCAGTGGCGGCAGGCAGCAGTGACGGGTAGCGGCGGTGGACATTGGCGGTGAGTGGGGGCGGCAGGCAGGCGGCGGACAGAGGCGGCAGGCAGCGGCCGCAAGTGGCGGCAGGCAGCGGGCAGCGGTGGTGGACATTGGCGGCGAGCGGCGGCAGCAGGCATCGGCGGCAGGCATCGGCGGCGGGCAGCAGCGGCGAGATGCGGCAAGCAGCGGTGAGCGGTGGCGGCAGGCAGCAGCGACGGTAGACAGCAGCGGCGGGCAGCAGCGGCAGGCAGCGGCGGTGGGCTTTGGTGGCGGGCAGCAGCAGTGGCGGCTTTGAAACAGCAGCAGTTGGAACAGTCTCATGGAATACTGCCAATCAGCTGTCTGTTGCCACCCATTGTCGCCGTTGCCGCCATTGCCACCATCACACCAACTCCCCCCCTCCTCCTAATGCAACATCCGGAGTATAAGATGCACCTAGTTTTTGACCCTCTTTTTGGGGGTAAAAACGTGAGTCTTATACTCCGAAAAATACGGTAATTAAGTCTGGATAACTTCTAACGGACCATAAATAGGTTTCAATAAACTCCTTCCATCCTTCAGAAAAGACCCGTTACATTTTTTCCATATTCAGATAGGCTAATTGCTAACAGTTTTTTCTGCTTTTCATTAGGAAAATAGATTTGTTTAAAGAGAAGCCAATTACCTTCAGAAGATTTAGTCCACAAACATTTACATGCATGTTACTGTCTCATAACTATTGTTTCTTGCAAAGAGGTTATATGACTTGTCTTTTGTTGTGAATTAAACTAAATAATTTGAACTATTTTTATAGTCTTTCTGTTTTTTACATTAAGAACATGCCTTTTGGAATATTTTGACAATTGAAGAAAAATGTAGAAATTCCCAGTAATTATTCTGCAAAAATATATTCTACATGGACTGGCCTTCAACAAATGTGCTAATCACATTTATTCTGTAGATTGTGCTTCTCTTGGGACAGTGATGTCAAACCTTTTAGAGACTGAGTGGCCAAACTGCAACCCAAAACCCACTTGTTTATCGTGAAGTGTCAACACAACAATTTAACCTGAATAATGAGTTTTTAGTTTACAAAAAACCACTCATGTGATTAACGTCTTTTTTTTGAAAAAAACCCCCACAATAAGACGTTTCACTGAATCAAACAACTTTTTATTGAAAGGTAAAAGTTTGCATTTGGCAAGCTTTTGATTAATGTGACTTTTGCTATTATATGCACGCTGATATTTTTTCTAACCTTGGCTAATATTTTGTAAGTTTGAGAGCAACACATGCAGCACTCAGGTCATCTGTTAGTCCAGGGGTGTTAAACTCAATTTCAGTGAGAGCCACATCAGGATTGTGGTTGACTTCGGGGGCTGTGGTGGGCGTGGCCAGCTTCCACTGCTGCTGTGCTCGCTCTCCTTGGCCAGTTGCTCGTGTGTGTGGGAGGGCAAAGTATGTGGGTCAGAGGGAGTCCCACTCCCTCTCCTTATGAGGAGACCTGGCTTTGTAACCAAAGCATCCTCAGTGATAGGATGGGAGTCCACCTGGAGAGGTCAGGAGGAGGGGACAAGGGGATGGCAAAAGGCAGCCGGGCTGCTGGTGGTCAAGTGCTAAGGCAGGATTTATCTCAGACACTCACTCTCTCTCATTATAATCGCCTTCCTTCCTTCCCTTCTTTTTGCTTCCTTGCTCTCTTCCCCTCTTTCCTTCTTTTTCTTTGTCTTTCCTGTCCCTTCTTGGGTGCTCAAATGCAAAAGGGGAATCATTTCTCAATGCCTCCTCACCTTGTGATCAAATGCCACTTTTGCTAGTACCGTATTTTTTGGAGTATAAGACGCACCGGAGTATAAGACGCACCTAGATTTTCGAGGAGGAAAACAAGGAATGAAGTATTCTGAACCAAATGGTGTAGTAATATATTATTTAATAAAATACCAGTGTAGCAGAATACTTTTTACAACCATGTACACTTTTTACAACCATGTATACTTTTTACAAACTTCAAACATGACAGCTTTAAGACTAGTGGACTTCAACTCCCAGAATTCCTCCTCCAGTCATGCTAGCTCAGGAATGGGAGTTGAAATCCACAAGTCTTAAACTTGTCAAGTTTGAAGACCCTTGCACCCCTAAACCAGAGATCTTCAAACTTGACAGCTTTATGCTAGATGGGGTAATTAGAAGGCAAAAACACTCCAGTTTTCACAAAAAATGGCTCATTTTTTGTTTTTGTTTTTTTTGCAAAAACAGGGCATGCAGAGGGTTTGGGAAGCCTGCAGAGCACTCCTAGGGGGTGGGGGAAGGCAAAAATGCCCCAAATTTTGCAAGAAATGGCTCATTTTTTGCTCATTTTTTTGCAAAAACAGTGCATGCAGAGGGTTTGGGAAGCCTGCAGAGCACTCCTAGGGGGTGTGGGAAGGCAAAAACGCCGTTTTTTTCAAAAAATGGCCCATTTTTCGCAAAAATGGAATGCGAGGGCGGGGCTTCAGGAGGCCAAAAAATGGCTATATCCGGTGTATAAGACGCACCAAGATTTCCACCCTCTTTTGGGGGGCAAAAAGGTGCGTCTTATACTCTGAAAAATACGGTAGTTTGTGGCCACTTAAAAGACTGAGAACAAACCGGGCTCAGTTGATTCCATGCTTGCATTTCACGGAGGCATCCACAGACTACAGTACAGCAAAAACTGTCAAAATGATGGCTCTTGTTAATGTATTAGCAGAGTATTCCTTGTGTTACCAAGGTTGTGCATACAGAAACGTTTAGATTGAGATCAGTTGTGAATAAGTACTCAGCCACACACAGATACACTAACTTGAGTTAAAGTTTACTTTAAGAAAATAGCATTTTCCTATAAACAGTCCAAAGTCATACACTTAATAGTCATAATAACAATCCAAATATTATCAAGTACAAATACAATTTTGCTATAATACATAACTACAACACAGAGAGAAATGCAGAGCATACATACACAATGTCTTGCTCTAGTGAGTAGCAGAGAACAGTGAGTAGCAGAGACAAAGACAAACAGAGAGGGACTCCTAGAGAAATAAGCTGTGAACTTTAGCTCCCTCTTGTGGCAGTCTACAACACCTCAGCTAAACAGACATAGCTCTGTTAAAAGCTAGAGACATGTTGTCTACCCAATCATTATGGACAGAGTCCTAACATTCTCCCCTTTGGGTAGGTCAATATATAATACTTTACATCATTAAACCATAGTTTTCACAACACTCTTTGTGTTTAATTGCACCTTACGCTTTAGTGAAATGATCTGCAATATTCTGTTCAGTCATGCAGTATTCCAACTTAACCATTTTATTTTGAACACATTGTCTAACATTCAGATATCTCAAATCAGTATGTTTCGACCTTGTTTTCACAGCTAAACTATTAGCCATACTAATGGCAGATTGATTGTCTTCATACACAATAAATGGCTCCTGTACAGTAATTCCTATATCCTTTAACAATTGTTTATAATACACCAATTCTGTACACATTAATGATAAACTCGAGAATTCTGCTTCCATAGTGGATAAACTAATATGTTGTTGCCTAATAGATTTCCACCCTATTAAAGCATTTCCCAACATTACCACTATACCTGATGTTGATTTGCGAGTCATTGCATCAGTAGCAAAACTTGCATCAGCATAATGCAGTTAACATTAATTCACTTCTCGGTTCTAAATATAAAGAATAATGTATTGTGTGCTTTAGGTATCTAAGTATTCGTTTAGCTGCTTGCCAGTGTCTTTCATTTGGTTCAGCATTATATCTAGCCAGTTGATTTACGCTGTAAGATATATCTGGTCTAGACCAATTACTCAAATATGAGAGACTACCAATTAGAGACTGATATATCTCCTTATCATACACAGGACATTTAGTATCACTATTTGTAAATCCCTGATCCATTGGTGTCTTAGCAGTTTTACAATTCTCCAGGTTATATCTTTTTAACAATTGGCTAATCTTCTTAGCTTGCGAAATTTTGAATCCTCTATTTGTCTTCATTATATCAAGACCCAAATAATGTTTAATTTCTCCTAAATTTCTAATCTTGAACTTTCTTTGTAATTCAGAAACAATATCATTTGCTTCTTGTTCAGTCTTTGTTATAATCGCTATATCATCTGTAAATAATAGCAACAGAGAAATCAAACCATCTTTCTCTCTCCTAAATAAACAAGGATCAGCTATACCAGCTTTAAAATCCATGGAAACTAATTCTTTTACAATGCATTTATTCCATTCATAACCTGATTGCTTTAAACCATAAAGACTTTTCTTTAATTTCCAATAATCATTTTTTCCATCGTCTTTTAAACCTAATAGCTTTCTCATATAAATGGTATGTTGTAAAGGTGCATGTAGATATGCAGTTTCAACATCTACATGATTAATTATGCATTTATTTTTAGCTGCCCAAACTAATACTCCTCTCAATGTATTTGCTCTCAGACTAGGTGCAAATACCTCATCATAATCCTTATCTGATTGAGCAAATCCCTGAGCAACTAATCTTGCTTTATGGGTAACAGTGCCATCCACACCAGTCTTTAATTTATACACCCATCTGCAACCTATTGCACGCTCACCTGGTGGTAACTTTACATCTTCATATACCTCAAGATCCTTTAAAGATTTTAATTCCTTATTCATAGCTTCCTGCCAAGCTACCTGTTCCTTTGTTGGATACAGCTTAATTTCGTTATAATTAGACGGTTCCACATTAATCTGGCATACAATACTTGCCTGATATCTATCAGGTGGACGTCTCTCCCTAGTTGACCACCTAGGCAATTTAGTATAAGTTGTTGGAATTTCCTCTTCCTTTTCCTCCCCTATCAAAGTATCTTCTACATCAGTGGTGGCGAACCTTTTTAGGCTCGCGTGCCAAAAAGGGGGGGGCGCTCGCACGCGCTCGCGTGCCCACACCCTTTCCCTCCCCCCCACGCATGCGCACAACACCCCCCCATGCTGCCCCCTACGCATGCGCACCCCCCCTACCCCCGCGCAAAGGCTTACCGGAGCCTGGGACGACAAAACCGGCAAACCGGAAGTGCGAAAAAATGCACTTCCGGTTTGCCGGTATGCTGTTTTTTGCACTCCGGAGGGTTCAGGGAAGCTCCCTGAAGCTCCGGAATGCAAAAAACTACAAAACGGACAAACCGGAAGTGCTGAAAAGTGCACTTCCGGTTTGTCCGTTTTGTAGTTTTTTGCATTCCGGAGCTTCAGGGAGCTTCCCTGAACCCTCCGGAGTGCAAAAAACAGCACACCGGCAAACCGGAAGTGCGGTTTTTTGCACTTCCGGTTTGCCGGTGGGCAACCCTCGCGTGCCGGCTTTTATGGCTCCACGTGCCACCTCTGGCACGCGTGCCATAGGTTCGCCACCACGGTTCTACATCATCCATAGATGATTCCTCTATTGAGGATTCTTTCACTATCCTATCATCAGTACTATTCTTATCAGAATCATCAGGAAACAATGGATCCTCAACAACAATACTATCTTGTTCCTTGTATTCCTGTTCCAGTTTACTCCATCCAACATGCTCAAGGAATTTAGCACTTGCACTACAATATACTCTAGTAGTACCTGGCTCCCAGAATCTAAATGATCTATGATTAGATTTATACCCTACAAAACATAATTTCCGTGCTCTATGTTGTCCCTTTTGCCTTACTTGTGTGGGAATATGCACCCATGCTGGTGCACCAAATGTATGCAAATAACTAAGATTTGATTTCCTACCATACCAACGAGTAAATGGCAATTCACCAGTTGTTGCATTCACTATATTGTTCAAAACATGGTTAGCACCAGGGGCGGTTTCCTAATTTTTTTACTACCACTCTGTGGGCGTGGCTTATTTTGTGGGTGAGGCTTGCCAGCCATGTGACCGGGTGGGCATGGCTTGCTGGTCATATATTAGTTATTTCAGAGAGATGTTACTACTATTTTTGCTATTTTATACCTTACATGAAAAGCTTTGCATACAAAGTGCGTGTTACACCATGGCAACACAGCAACCTTTATATGCAGAAAATGCTATAATTAAAAGACAAGCAAGTCTCATACAGCATTTTTGTTTCAGTCATGGATTCCTTAGACGAAAATATTGAGGACTGTTAAAAGAACAGTATCTTTTAACAGTCCTCAATGTTTTCATCTAAAGAATAACAATATAAAACTGTATAAAATTAACAGTATAAAAGGTTAAGCTTTCGGAAAACGCCCACTTTGGGAAGCTTTAGGCAAAAGTGAAGGAAAAGTGTCAAATGCAAGCTTCTTATTATTTTCAAGCGAAGGGACGGGGAAAGACTTAATTGTCAGGTTTCTGGGCATGCGCAGAAGACATTTTTTTAAAAAAAAATTAAAAAAATGTTTTTTAAATGGCGGCGCCCAGGCACTAGCAACCGACCGCACCAGTACTGTGACGTCACCAGCGGGCCGCTACCGGTGCTATAGAGTGGACCGCACTGGTAGGAACCCACCACACATTATAGCTTCACCCCAGAGCCTCTCTGGTAAACCAGAATCTGAAATCATGGTTCTAGACATAGCCTGTAATGTCTGACCTCTGTATTCAATATACGCATTATAAGGAGCAGAACGCTTATGTTCAATACCAGCTCTTTTTAGCATATCTTCAAATCTCTTATTGGTAAACTCAGTACCGTTATCTGTTACTAAACTAACCAGTTTCTTATTCAGTTTTCGTTCAACAAACCTTAACCAGTTTACAAATGCTGATATGTTTCTGTTTTTGTTTTCATCAGATAACAGAAACCATATCTAGAAAAAAGATCAACTATGCTCAATATATAACAGGCTCCACCTAAACTGGGTTTCTTAGGGCCAATGATATCAGCAAATACAACCTCTAATGGTTCCTTGGTTTTAAATCCATTTAACCTGTTTGCAGGAATTACCTTGCTCTTTTCCTGATTGCAAGCATTATAATTTAAATATCTTGCACAAGGTTTTAATTTTATACCATTAGGTAACTCAACAGTTTTCTTTACAATTTTGAAATTCAAATGTCCCATACGTCTATGGAGCAAATGAACACATTCGTCATGAGGCTTTCTATTTTCATAAACTGAATTAGCCTTATTTAATGGATTATCATGGATAATGTATAAGCCATCATGCAATCTTGCAGTAACTCTTTTACCTTGTTTTTCAATTAAACATTTATCTCCCTGAAAAGTTACCACAAACCCTGCTTTTACCAATTCTCTCACAGATAGTAAGTTATATATAAGGTTAGGTACATATAACATTGGTAAACTTTCATTAATACATGAACAATATGCATTACCTTCTCCAGATACTCTCAATTTCCAGCCATTTGCTAATGATACATGCTGGTTACTTTTAGTCATATTAACAAATCTCTCTTTACTTTTAGTTATACACTGAGATGCTCCACTGTCTATTATCCAGATATCATGGCTTACAGTTTTATTTGTACTTGATATAGCTACACTAACATCATTATAAGCTCTCTGCATATTACTAGCATTCTGCTTTTTACCCATTTTACAGAATCTGGCTATATGACCCTTAGCCCCACAAGAATAACATTTCCTAACAATATAGGCAGTTGAAGGCCGTTTTTCTTCCTGTGGTTGTTTCTCTCTCAGTTGTTTTCTATCTTGCCTTCTTCTAGACTCTTCTAACAGTCTTCCTATTATGCCAGTCAATGTCAGTTCATCTCTGGTCAAAACTTCCAGTGAAGGCACATAATCATCATAAGAGTCATCCAAAGAAGAAAGAATAATATAAACTTGATGCAATTCTGAGAAAATCAATTCTTTTTCATGTAGTTCTTGTAATGTTCTCTTCATAAACTCCAAATGAGCTAACATGTCACCACCTTTTAACAAACGTGCTCTGAACAGTTTACATGTAAGGTGTATGTGCGCACCAACACTATCTCGAACATAAAGTCTCTTTAAGGTACTCCAACACTTGGCAGCAGAATCTTCACCACAAATATGGACCAGTTGCCGATCACTCAGTGTCAGTCCAATAATACTAAGAACCTTTTCATTATCCCGGTTAAAGTCAGCTATTTTCTTCTTATCTTCATCATTTGTTGGATCCCAAGCTGTTATATCAGGTGGATTATTAACCACAGTCCATAATCCTTCTTTACGCAAAAGTAAGCTGCACTTCATAGACCAGGAAACATAGTTAGTTCCATCTAACCTGGTTATCAGGGATAAGCTAGTTGACTGTTCTTGTGCCATTGTTAATTTAACAGTAAACCACAAGTTAGCTGTCTGAGTATGAAACTGAATATTCACACTAACTCTCAATATCTCTCTCGGCCCATAACCAGTGTTAATGTATTAGCAGAGTATTCCTTGTGTTACCAAGGTTGTGCATACAGAAACGTTTAGATTGAGATCAGTTGTGAATAAGTACTCAGCCACACACAGATACACTAACTTGAGTTAAAGTTTACTTTAAGAAATAGCATTTTCCTATAAACAGTCTAAAGTCATACACTTAATAGTCATAATAACAATCCAAATATTATCAAGCACAAATATAATTTTGCTATAATACATAACTACAACACAGAGAGAAATGCAGAGCATACATACACAATGTCTTGCTCTAGTGAGTAGCAGAGAACAGTGAGTAGCAGAGACAAAGACAAACAGAGAGGGACTCCCAGAGAAATAAGCTGTGAACTCTAGCTCCCTCTTGTGGCAGTCTGCAACACCTCAGCTAAACAGACATAGCTCTGTTAAAAGCTAGACATATATTGTCTACCCAATCGTTATGGACAGAGTCCTAACAGCTCTGATAGTTGATCAGAGCTCCTCTGTTTTTTATGTGCAACAGTTTTAGCATTTAAGAACAGAGGTAAGTTAGTTGCTTTTCTATTAATACATAAGCCTTAAAAGGGCTCTCCTGTAGGGACCCTGCCATTGTTCTAATTCAGACTGGAAATATAGCAAAGGAAACTATTTTTCCCCACTTGCTTTGTTGTGTTTTCCCCACTTTGAAATAGCTATTTGCAACACACAAGGAGGGGATGCTTTCCTAACAGCTCACAATTCAAGAATACCAATGTGCATGTGAGGTATCTCAGGGTGGGGAAGGCCATGGGAGGCCTAGTGATAGAACAGGCCCTCAAGGCCTTCCCAACCTACTAAGATACCTCATGCTTCTTCCTCCCTTCCTATCACAAGGACTCACTTACCTTACAAACATCTTTCTCCTCATTTGTTTATTTATTTATTTATTTGTTAAGCATATATGATTATAAGCAAAGTATAAACAGTAAAACATGATTGAATATATATGTAATAGTACAAGCATAAATAAGAGTAAAAGAGGTAAGAATATATGTGTACATTAGGACAGGAACGGTAGGCACGATTGTGCGCTTATGCACGCCCCTTACCGACCTCTTAGGAATGGGGTGAGGTCGATGGTAGATAATCTGAGGTTGAAGTTTTTGGGGTTTTGGGAAGAAACTACTGAGTCAGGTAAAGTGTTCCAGGCATTGACAACTCTGTTGTTGAAGTCGAATTTTTTGCAATCAAGTCTGGAGCGGTTTACATTAAGTTTGTATCTATTGTGAGCTCGTGTATTATTGCGGTTGAAGCTGAAGTAGACATGAACAGGTAGGACATTGAGGCAGATAATTTTGTGAGCTACACTTAGGTCAGATCGAAGGCGGCGGAGTTCTAAATTTTGAAGTCCCAAAATTTCAAGTGTGGTTTCATAAGGAATTCTGTTATGAACAGAGGAATGTAATACTCTTCTTGTGAAGTATCGCTGGACATTCTCAATTGTGTTAATGTCTGATATGTAGTGTGGGTTCCAGACTGATGAGCTGTATTCAAGAATCGGTCTAGCAAATGTTTTGTATGCTCTGATTAAGAGTACAATGTTACCAGAGAAGAAGCTGCGCAAGATTAGGTTAACCACTCTTAATGCCTTCTTTGCTATATAGTTGCAGTGGGCTCTGGCACTCAGATCGTTAGAGATGAGTACTCCGAGGTCCTTTACTGAGTGAGGATCATCATCAAGGTCATGATCATCAAGTTTGTATTTAGTGTTTTGATTATTTTTGCCAATGTGTAAAACTGAGCATTTGTTGATAGAGATTGGTAGTTGCCACTTGTTTGACCATTCAGATATATAGTCAAGGTCTTTTTGAAGGGTTGTAGTATTGTCTGTGTTGAATAGTTTTACATCATCTGCGAAGAGGACACAGTTGCTTTGTATAATATCACAAATGTCATTTATGTAAAGATTGAAGAGAGTAGGTCTTAAAACGCTTCCTTGGGGAACACCGCTGTTAACAGGTACAGGGTTTGATAGAGATCATCCTATTTTAACCACTTGTTGTCTGTTTGACAGGAATGCAGTTATCCATTTGTGTAGGGGGGCAGAGATGCCATAAGATTTTAGTTTTAGGAGTAGTTTATCGTGTACTACGGAGTCAAAGGCTTTACAAAAGTCTATGTAGATTGCGTCTATTGCTTTTCCCTGATCGAGTTTTGTAGTCCATATGTTTTTACAATGTAGAAGTTGTAGGTTGCAGGATAACATTTTTCTGAAACCAAATTGTTTGTGAGAAAGTAGGTTGTTTGTCTCTAAGTGGAGGGTAACGGATTGGTTGATGATTGATTCCATGACTCTGCAGGTGGCGCAACATAAGGAGATTGGTCTATAATTTTCAACTAGGTTGGGGTCCCCCTTTTTGAAGACAGGGATGACCGTGGCTAGTGACCATAGGTTGGATAGGGTGCCGGTTCTGAGAGATATGTCAAAAATAATGCAGGAGATTGAAGAAGAGGTACAGAGGGAGGGAATTGAAGAGACTGAAGATTTAAATAAAAAAGTAGAGAGAATTAAAACAAGGACACAAACAGCAGCAGAAGCAAAAAGTAAATAGTTAGAAAAACACTTTATAAACAAGACCGGAAACGTTAAAGAAAACAAAACTTATATCATTAAACATTAATGGATTAAATAATGCACAAAAAAGAAGGAAAATATTTTCAAAATTAGTTAAACAAAAAGCAGAAGTAATATGTTTACAAGAAGTCCATATCAAACAAATACATAAAAAATATCTGGAATATTCAAAACTAGGGAAATTATATGCATCATTAGGGGAAAAAAAAAGAAAGGTGTAGTAATATATGTACAAAAAGAGATTGAGTCTAAAGAAATAAAAGTAGACTCCAAAGGAAGATATATAATGGTGGAAATTGAAATAGGGGGAGAAAAAATATTATTAATAAATATATACGCACCCAATCAAAAGCAAAAAAACTTCTATCAAAAGATACATGAGAAATTAATGACAACTAAATATAAAAATATATGTTTAATAGGGGATTTTAATGGTATAATAGATCCAAAAAGAGACTACATAACAGTGAAAAACAAAAAAAATAACAAAAATACACTACCAACTACATTCAAAGACATGATAGAGGAGTTGAATTTGACAGATACATGGCGATTATTACACCCTAAAGACAAACAATATACATTTCATTCAATACCACACCAATCCTTTTCAAGAATAGACATGGTCTGGACAAATAAAGAAATGTGCAAGAACATAGCATCGGTGGAGATAGCCCCAAACATATGGGCAGACCATAGCCCCTTAATAGTAATATGGAAAGGGAAAAAGAAAGGAATAAGGAGATGGACTTTGAACACAAAAATACTCCAAGAAGATGAATACATACAAACAATTACCAAAGAAATAAAATTATTTATGAAAGAGAATAAGAAACAGCCTACAACCATACAAAACTTATGGGATACATTAAAAACATATATAAGGGGAATTACAATTGCCTATACGGCAAAGAAAAATAGAGAAAAATGGCAGGAATACAATGAAAAAATAAAGGATATTCAACAGTTAGAAAAAAGACTGCAATAAGAACCAAAGGAAGAGAATACACATAAATTATTAATGGAAACGAGACATAAATTGAACTTAATTGAACAACAGGAATATTTGAAGGACATTAGGCTTACAAAACAAACATTCTTTGAAACAGCAAATAAACCCGGTAGATGGCTAGCTTATAAAATTAAAAAGGAAAAAAGCAATAGAATTATAAATCAACTGATAGATACAAATGGGGAAATACAACACTCAGATGAAAAAATAAAAGAAATTGCAACAGAATATTATAGAGACTTATACAGACAGGACCCAGTGGAACTAAATAAAATAAAAGAATATTTAAAGGAAATTAGTATGCCGCAAATAGAGGAAATTGATAAGGAAATGTTAAACAGGGATATTACAATACAAGAAATCCAAAATGCAATTAAAAAAACAAACAACAATAAAACACCAGGACCAGGGCTTCCGGTTCCGGCTCCGATGGCGTCGCAGGCACTCTTTGCAGGGCGCCCCTCCGATCTTCTGTAAAAGCCACCAGAACAGCTGTCTGGCGGCTTGAAAATCTCTCCCCGGGCGAAGGGGAGAGATGAGAGTGAGACAGGTGGGGTAGAGCTCTCCTAGTGCCCTAAAAACCAACTTAGGGCGCGTAGGGTAAGGGCTCCCCAGGTAGCCTGTCTGCTGCTCCGGAAGATTGGAAGCCTCCGCTCTAAAAGCGGAGCAAGATGCCGCGACCACTGCTGCTGTTTTAAAGGAGGTACAATTATTTTAAAAATACAGAGAGCAGCCAGAAGAAGACAGGAGTCCTGGAGGTAATAGTTTGTACTTTAACTCCATTCCTGGGTTTTTAAGATGGAAGAAACAAAGTAACTTAATAAGGAGTGGCAACAAGATGGCGATTGGCAACGGTGGTGTAAAAGAGAAAGTTATTTTTGCTTTGTCACCAGCCCTTTCCTCTGGAAACCTTTAATTTGAAGGATGATTTTTTCCCCTTTTTTTCTCTTCTTTGGAATTAAGTTATAGCTTTATAGAAGGAAAAATCTAAGTGGCTCTGGACTTGGAAAAGAATTTTCTTTTTTAAGTAAAGATCTGGGTTTCCTTTTCCTCTTTTCTTTGTCCTTTTTTTTGAAAACATTGAAATGGCTTCTAAACTTGAAAAGACTGTAGTGAATAAAAGAACAGTACTCCTTTGATCATATTTTAAAGAAACAATCTATGCCTGATTCTTTAACACCTGAGACTTTTTTTAATACCCTGAAACTTATGAAAAATGAGTTAATTTCAGAATTTAATTCAAAACTTGCTGAGATAGAAAAAAAAATGCAGGCTGCTATGGAGATGAATTTACAATTGAGAGCGGATGTGGTGAAAGTTTGCAAAGGATTAGCAGTGAATATGGAAATTTTGGAGAAGGATTTGGAAAAAAATAAGCAAAATATAACAATTTCAGAAGAATATATAACCAAGGTTCAAAATGATATATCAAAATTGGAAAAAGAAGCGATGATCTCTCAATTTCAAGAGATGAAATTTGCTATAAGAGTTAGGGGCTTGAAGGAAAAAAAATTTGAAAATTTGAAAGAAAGAATGACAGAGGCACTGGAGCAGGTGTCTGGATTGTCTAAAGATGAATTGGCTACACAAATCTATAAGATATACAGAATTAATTCTTGGTATGCAAAACAAAACCACTTGCCAAGGGACATTGTAATATATTTCACTACCAGAGCTTTGCGGAACAGAATCATACAGGCGACTTTTAATAATAATCTTCAGGCAAACGGTCAAGAAATAAGGATATGGAAAGAAATTCCTGCCAAGATGCTTAAAGATAGAAGAGAATATTCCTTTCTGGTCCAGGAATTGAAAATACAAAATTTACAATACAAGTGGAATATACCAACAGGAGTAACCGTAAAATTCTTGGGTAAAAGATATGGATTAAATACAATAAAGAAAGCTACAGAATTTTACATCAATGTTTTAAAGGCTGATACTTCTAAAATTCCAGTAAACAAAGGCATGGAAATAAGGGAGGAGGAGAAGAGAAGTCCAGATATACGTGATCAAGAGGAAACAATTCCAATGATTCAAAAAGAGTGGCAGAGCCAGATAGATGTTTGCGACGTGGAAAAGGAGATGGAGGAAGGGGATCAGATGACAGCAGAATCGACAGATTTGAAATGGTCAAAGGACAGATGGTGTTGAAACTTATAGGATGGTTGGAAAGATGAACAAGATTGTAAACATATTTTCTTTTTTTTCTTTTCTTATTTTGTGTTAATATTGTCTATTAATGGTATTTTATCTTATTTTTAGATTATTTTATAGATATATATTATATATTCTGGAGTTATAAATTTGATATAGTGTATTATTTCATTATCATTAATCTGAGGATATGAAATATTAATATTGTTATTGATGGTATTTTTATATCTAATATATTGAAGGTATAAATTGGATATAGTGTTATATTTTGGTAGTAATATTTTGAGGATATAGGGATTAAGTTTAAAATTTTAGAGACATAAGGAGTCAGTTCTTACTTTTTTAATTATTATTATTACATATTTTGGATATTATTATTAGTATAGTAGATAATATTTATTTTGAAGCTGATACTTTAAGGTATAGGAATATTGTTATTAATGTGTATTTTATGGTTTGGTGTCTAAAAGAAATGTTATATATATAATATTATGTTATTAATAAGCTGGTGGATTTCAGGCTTAAGTTTAAGGGTGTTGAAACACAAGGGGTTAGTTTTTAATCCTTAACTTTTATTATTATTATTTTTATCATTATTTATATATATATATTAAATATTGGGAAGTTAACATTTTGGGATATTGCAAAATCATGCTATTAATACTGTTTGAGTTTATGACTAAGTTTAGGTTAGCTTATGAGGTTCATCTTTGTTTTTATTTTATTCTATTTATTTTTGTTTTTCACTTGTTTACTTTCTCTTTAATTTTTAATGTTTCTAATAGTTTTAAAAATTCGGAGTTAAAGAGGCCAAAAAAAAATGGGGGAATTAAGAAGTTATTTTAATTCAATTTAAACTTATGTTATTGAATACTATGCCCTGTACTTTTTCTGGGAAGTCCGGGGGGGGGAGGGAAGGGAAGGGCGTGGGTTGTGGGTAGGGGGGATGGGGGGGAGAATATTGATAAAAATGCTTGTACCTTGTACGTTGTACTTTGTACTAATAAAACTTTTTGAATAAAAATAAAAATAAAAAAAAATAAAACACCAGGACCGGATGGATTTCCAGGGGAATATTACAAAAAAATGAGTACAATACTAGAGGATACTTTATTAGAGCTATATAATGAAGCATTAACAGGAGCTAGGATACCAAATACGTGGAGGGAAACATATATCACCACGATCATGAAAGAAGGTACCGAGAAAAATCATATACAAAACTACAGACCAATTTCGTTGTTGAACACAGATTATAAAATTTTTATGACAATTATGGCAGAAAGAACCAAAAAAATACTAAATAAAATTATTTATTCGGATCAAAATGGATTTTTACCAATGCGGCAGATAAAAAACAATACAAGAATCGTTTTAAATATATTGGAATATTACGAAGCGCATCCAGAAAAGCAGGTCGCCCTAGCTTTCCTGGATGCGCAAAAAGCGTTCGACAACGTAAATTGGCAGTATATGATAGGTTTGATCAAAGAGATGAAATTTGGCGACAAATTTGAAAAAATTATAGAAACTATCTACATCTCCCAGTCAGCCAAGATTATGATAAATGGGGATATGACACAATCATTCCAGATCTTTAAAGGAGTACGTCAGGGATGTCCGATGTCACCTCTGCTCTTTATCTTAACATTGGAAACATTACTAAACAAAATTCGAAATAATAAGGATATTAAGGGAACAAAGATTAGAAACCAGGAGTATAAATTACAGGCATTTGCCGATGATCTCGTATTTTTTATAGAAGAACCAATTGAAACAGGACAAAAACTGATTAAAGAGATAGAGGAATACGGAGAATCGGCAGGATTGAAAATCAATAAACAAAAAACTAAACTATTAACAAAAAATATGACAATAAAACAAAAAGATGAATTGGAAGAGAAATTAGGCTTACAAACAACCAAAACAATTAAACATCTAGGGATAATACTAACAAATAGATGTTCATCCATTAAAAAAGACAATTATGACAAATTAGTAAGCCAAACAAGATTAGAATTAGAAAAATGGAAAAAATTACAGTTATCATTATTAGGGCGTATAGCTGCAATTAAAATGAGTATACTGCCAAAATTTTTATACTTATTTCAAACAGTTCCGATCAAATTAGAGACTAAATTTTTTACTAATTTGAATAAAATTATAACTAAATTTATATGGCAAAACAAAAAGCCAAGAATCAAATTAACGAATTTACAGGATGATAAGAGCAGTGGTGGTCTAGGACTCCCTGACTGGAAACTTTACTACAAAGCAGCATCCTTGGCGTGGATAAAAGAATGGATAAACTTAACTAACAAAAGAATACTAACACTAGAGGGCCACGACCTACAAATGGGATGGCATGCTTACATATGGAGAGATGGAACTAAGCCACAACTTAACTTCAACCAACACCTAATTAGAAAATCTTTGTTAAAAACATGGTATGAAATCAAAAAGAACTACATGAAAATCCCCAAATGGCTTTCAATTATAGAAGCCATGACCTACCCGAACCTAATTGATATAACCAAAGCAGCAAAATATAGCGACATATTAGATCCGACAGGGAAATTAAAAAGTAGAGAACAATTGGCGGAACAAAATATAAATATTGATTGGTTGACTTATTTGCAATTAAAAACTCGACACAAAAAAGATACTGAGGGTATGGGTATAGAAATGGAAATGCAAAAACTGGATAAAATTTTGATTGGCCCGGACGAAAAAATAATATCAAAACTATATAAATATCTGCTGGAATTCGATAAAATGGAGGAAATTGTCAAGGAACCCATGATAGCATGGGCAAAAAACGTAGGCCACAACATACACTTAGCTGACTGGGAGAAAACATGGAATATAAACTGCAAAATAACTAAGTCAACAGCATACAAAGAGAATTATTATAAAATGTTTTATAGATGGCATTTAGCTCCATCAAGATTGGCCAAAATATACCCAAAAATGAATTTGGCTTGCTGGAAATGTAAAAAAGACGCATGACCTTCTTTCATGCGTGGTGGTTGTGTCCCGAAGCAAAGGGCTACTGGAAAAAGGTGCATGCCTGGTTACAAGAAATTACTGAGAGAACAATGGAATTCACCCCAGAATTTTTCCAACATCCAAAAAATATACAATATTTAATACTACATATTACAACTGCGGCAAGAATAACATATGCACAATATTGGAAAGACAATCAAATCCCACCAGAAAATATACTAATGGACAAAATATATAGATGTGCTGAAATGGACATGCTGACTATTCAACTCAAAGGACAATGCAACTCAGAATACTACAAAACATGGACTAGATCAGTGGTTCCCAAAGGGGGCGGTACCGCCCCCCAGGGGGCGGTGGGAACCCTTAGGGGGGCGGTGAGAGATAAGGGTGGCGACAGGGGGGACGGTGAGAGGGTCCAGGGGGGCGATAGGTGGTTCGCCGGTCCTGTCCCCATGCCGCCACCCATGTCCACCCAATCGCCCGCTGCCGCTTTTCCCGCCACTCTTTTCCCCACGGGGACTGGGCGGGCCGCGAGACGGGCATCTTTCTGGACTTTTAACAGCTCCGTGTATCTGTCGTCTGGTCTCTTTGCACTGGTCTCCAACCTTGGTAACTTTAAGACTTGTGGACTTCAACTCCCAGCAAAGCTGGCTGAGGAATTCTGGGAGTCGAAGTCCACAAGTCTTAAAGTTGCCCAGGTTGGAGACCCCTGGAAAGCTTGCAAAATACAGAAACTCTTCTCGCGAGGGTGAGCAATTAACAACTCGCAGAGAGAAGAGTTTCTGTATTTTGCAAGTTTTTTCCCCTAGAGACTAGCCAACAGAAACACGGAGCTGTTAAACCTGTAAGACACGGGATTGGGGGGGGGTGCGGGCAGGGGCTGGGTTGGGGGATTGGGTTGGGGGCGGGGGGAGGAGGAGGAGGAGGGAGACCTTGTGGGGAAATCGCAGCTGCCTCTTTTCCGCTCCTTCGGCCAAGAGGCACCGCAGCCGGAAAGTCGGTCCAGAAAGAGGGCAGCGATGGCGCGGGAGATCAGGAACAGTTGCCCGCCAGAGTTTCTGCCGCCTTCACCTGCCTCCCTTTCCTTTCCTTTCCTTTCCTTTCCTTCCTTCCTCCCTTTCCTTCCCTTTTTCCTTCCTCCTTCCCTTCCCTTCCTTCCTCCTTCCCTTCCTTTTCCTCCCTCCCTCTCCTTTTCACCTTTAATTTCCCTCCCTCTCTTTCCTTCCTACTTTCTTTCCTCCCTCCCTCCTTTCCTCCCTCCCTCCCTCCCTTCCTCCTTCTATTTCCTTCCCTCTCATTCCTTCCTTTCCTTTCCTTTCTTTTCCTTCCTTTCTTCCCTCCCTCCCTCTATTTTTCTCTCCCAAAAAACCACAAGTTAAATCCTCCCCTTGGCCATTGTGCGTACATGTGTGTCTCATCTTCTAAAAATCATAACTCCCCACCCCACCCCACCCCCCAATACCATCCCCTTCTCCATCCCACTGATGATCCAAAGTGTCCAGCCTCCTGCGCCCCCCGCCCCGGGGAGCCTCTCCGCATGCCCGTCTCACGATGTGGCCTTCGGCCTTGCCTCCTCTGCCCACCTAACACACTGCTCTCGTTCGTCCCTGCAATGCCATCTTCCCCTGCCCCCAGATGGATAGCAATTTAGGCAGGCATGACACACCACCAGGTGAGGAGGGGGCTTTCTAGCTGTGCCTGCTGGGTACAGGAGTCCCCCCTCCACCCGGCCTCTGTGCCAAGGAAGGCAATTCGGAGGGTGCCAGCACTTCCCACGGGGGAGGGGGTGTATTTCCAGGAAGCCCCTTGAATGTGCCAGTGTGGGGGGAGGGGAGAAGACCCTCCCTTATGTGCAACTGTCCCACCCACCCACCCCCTCCATTGACCACTTCTGCAGTTTTCTTTCCTTTCCAGGCTCTGTTTGGTCATCCAGTTGAGCCAGCCTTGGCGAGGAACCAAAATGGCTTGTGTGTTTGTTTTTTTGTTTTTGCAACCAAATACAAACCATGTTTGGGGGAACTGGTTTCAAAACCTCCCAGTTTCTCAAACCTGGAAGTTTTCGGCCACGCACGCACGCACGCACGCACACACACACACACACACACACACACACACACACACACACACACACACCCAGTAGCTCAATGTGGGATAGATTTCCCACCCACCTCCAGCCCCTCTTTTCAAACATGCCCCTCTTCCTCGCAGACAGAAGCACATTTTAAATTGCCATAGGCAGAGCCCAGAGGAGGCAATGTAGTCCCGTGGTGTGTGCGATACACACACACACACACACACACACACACACAGAGAGAGAGAGAGAGAGAGAGAGAGGGAGAGAAAATAAGGAAAGAAAAAGGAAGGAAGGAAGGAAAGGAAGAAAGAAAGAGAGAGAGAGAGAGAAAGAAAAAGAAAGAAAGAAAGATGGTAGGAAGGAAGGAAGACAGAAAAAGGAGGGAGGGAAGGGAAGGGAGGGATGTAGCAAAGAAAAAGGAAAGAAAAAGAAAAAGAAAGAAAGAAAGAAAGATGGTAGGTAGGAATGTAGACAGAAAGAAAGAAAAAGATGGCAGGAAGGAAGGAAGACAGTCAAAAAGAAAAGAGGGAAGGGAAGGGAGGGAAGAAGGAAAGAAAAAGGAAAGAAAGAGGGAGGGAGGAAGGAAGGAAGGAAGACAGAAAGACGAAAGAAAGGAAGAAAGGAAAGAAAGAGATGGAAGGAAAGAAGAAAAAGAAAGATGGTAGGAAGGAAGGAAGACAGAAAGAAAGAAAAAGAAAGAAAGAAGGGGAAGGGAGGAAAGAAAGAAAGAAAGAGAAAAAGAAAGGAAGGAAGGAAGGAAGAGAGAAAGAAAGAAAGAAAGAAAGAATTATGACCACAATTGAGCATAACATTTTGGTTGCTAAGCAAGAGCGTTGTTAAGTGAGTTTCACCACATTTTACAAGTTGGCCATGCCCACCCGGTCACCTGACCACTAAGCCACGCCCACCTGAGGGGGTGGGGTGGGGGGCGGTGAGGATGAGTTTGTAGCACCAAGGGGGCGGTGGACTGAAAAAGTTTGGGAACCACTGGACTAGATGGTACAACTGGACTAAAAAAAAGAGGAAAGACTGTGACAACGTGAGAAGAAAACAAAGACAGAAGAGACTGTAAATTTATGATTTAATGTGCATAATTGAGATATAACAATGTTGTAAAAATGGGTGTAGATCTGTATCAAAATAGTCAGATGTTTAATGAAGAAAAATAATAAAAAAATTTAAAAAAATAATGCTTAGAGGTTCTGATAGGATGGTAGAAAGTTTTTTTAAGAAGTTAGCACGAAGTCCATCAGGTCCTATGGATAGGGATGGTTTTAGGTTGTGTAGAGCCTTTCTAGCCTTGTCTTCTGTAAAGTTGGTTTGTATTAGATCATTGTCATTGTTTGTGGTTTGACTAGGGAATATAGGACATGAGTTGTTGCTGTTTATAAAGACTGAGCCGAAGAATGTGTTGAAGAGGTTGGCTTTGTCGGAATCATCATTACAGTAATTATTGTTGGGGCCTTTAAGGGGTGGAATGGTTCTCGTCACTTTGAGTTTGTTGTTTACGAACTTGTAGAATGCTCGGTTGGAATTTGTGCGCAGGAGGTTTTCTTCTTGATTGATATGATAATTTGTGCATTCAGTCTTTATTTGTTTGCGTAAGTTTTTGTATTGGCTTTTGTAGTTGGTTATGTGGCCCTTTTTGTTTTTACGCCAGAGAGATGTTTTTTTGTTTGGAGCTTCCTTATTGTTGTGGGTAGTTTGTTCTTCCTGTTTTTGGGAATGAATAGTGGTACGTATAGTTTTATGACTCTTTGGACTTGACGTAGGAAAATGTTGTAGTGGTCTTCAGCAGTGTTGCAGTCCATGAATAGGGTTTGCCAATCAAGAGAAGAGAGGTCAGTGTTTATGAGATCATAGTTTGCTTTTTTAAAATTGTAACTGGGGATCTTGTCATATTGTTGATTTTTGTAAGGGTGTATATTGAGATTGAAGTCAATCATACTGTGATCACTGTTGGAGAAGGGTTCTTTTGTTTGTAATCCATATATTGAGTTTGAACTGTTACAGAAGATGAGATCAAGGCAGTTGTTGAGTCTAGTGTTGTTGGATACTAATTGATCCAGCCCCAGATTGGTTACAGCATTATACAGGGTTGAGTGTATAGGTTCTCTGGAACATTCATTGAGGGACCATTTGATAAGAGGTAGATTTAGGTCGCCAAGAAAGATGAGAGGGTGTGGGCTGGAGGCTGCCCATGTTAGGAGTGAAGTTAACTTATTCGCATGTTCGATGTCGTAGTCTGGGGCTCTGTAGCATAGTAGAAATCGTAATGTGGTGTTTAAAGATAGTTCACAGAAGATAGTCTCGGGAAGAGCAAGATCGTGTGTTACTTGGATGTTTTTGAGATTTAAGGACTTTTTGTAAAAGATGGCAACACCGCCTCCTCTACGGATTTCGCGATCAGATCGAAAGATATGATAGTTTCTTTCTATAATAATTGAGTCAGGGAGGGATGAGTTTAGCCACGTTTCGCAGACAAATATGATGTCAAAATTGGTCGTATTTAATAGGAGGAGGAATTCAGGTATTTTATTTACAAGACTTCTTACATTACGTAGCTTGCATTTAAGGTCTTTATTGATTGGAGAGGTAGAGGGAATGGTAGGTAGTTGGGTAGTTAAGTTAGTAGAAGTGAGGTAGTTGAGGTTAAGGTAGTTAAGGTTAGGGTAATTAAGGTCTATAGTAGAGTTGTTAGTATTGGCAGGTATTGAGGAAGTTTGGTCAGTGGTAGTAGCGAGGTAGATAAGGTCATTAGTGGTTGTAGAAGTTGTAGGTAGAGAGGTAGTTTGGGGCATGCGTTCCTAGTTTTGAATGGTGGTAGGTTGAATGTTGGGACGTAGGTTGGGAGATTTAGTTTTGATGCAGTCTGCACGGTAGTCTATATATAGGTCAGTTTCACCATTGTCTTGTCGCATTTTTAGTTCATGGTGGAGTTCACGGGAGCGGATTCTTTGCAGGAAGGATAGGTCAGGTCTGGATCAGAGTTTACTATAGTTAGTGTCAGATTTGGCGATGGAGTTCATTGTGTGAATAAAATTGCGTTTACTGGTTTCGTTTTTTCAGATGACTCTGCAGAATCGTGGGGCCACTGAACCGTCTCTGTATTTGAGTTCTGGGCCATCTCTAGATATTTCAGTGATTTCATAAGGAGAGAATGAAGTTTTCTGAGAGTTGATGATGATGTTTCGAACTGTAGTGATGTCATCAGTTTCATTGTTGTTTTCAAGTCCAAATAAAATTGCGTTTGGACGTTTCTGCTCACATTCGATAGCATCTTTTATCATTAGGGAGATGTCGTTAATTTGGTTGATGTTATTCGTTGGTTTGATGCTATTGGGTTGCTGGTTAGTGGAAGTTGGATGAGGTTTAGGAGGTGGATGATGAGTTGAGCTAAGATGTTGTGTTGTCTGGTGTTCATTTTTATGTGTTGCTTGAAGACGTGCTTCAAATTGTGCTACTAATCGATTTTCTAGGGATATTAAGCGAGTTTCAAGGGATGATTCTATGGTATCAACCTTATCAGAGAGGGCTATTAATCTGTCTAGCTTAGGTAAGCAAGATGGACATAGAATTACAGTTGCTGATTGTAGTGTGTCGATTATGTCCTTGGTTATATTTAAGCAGGAAAGGTGGACATGATTGTCACATAGTTGACATTTAGTGTTATCCTCATTTTTTTTGATGGATTCAGTACATTTGAAGCATATGTATGGTTCGTTGTTGGCATTGTTGGTAGGGGTTACTTTCTTTTTACTTGGCATGGTAGAATTGTTTAGATGTTGTATAATTCTTTATCTTTTGTTATGTGTTCTTTGAGCTTTGATTAATATATCACTTGATCGTTGATTAATATATCAAGAATTATATCAAAATATATCAAAAATTAGTAGTGACAATTGATTACTATGATAGTCTGGTTAATAATACAATAACAAAGCTTAATAATGATAATTAATCAGCTAGCTAAATCAATAATGACAATCAATTTATCTCTATGGTAGACTAATTAATAATAACAGTTACCTAGTAATATAATCAATCTGTATTTAAATCAAAAGCAAAAGCATGGAAGGTAGTTTCCTCTCAGAAACTTTGTATCCTGGAGAGAATATCTTTGGGGGGCTGGGCTGGCTGAAAAGCAGGCGTTTACTCTCAGAAACTTTGTATCCTCTGAGATCCCTTCCTAGCCTCCGGTAGTGAGTTTCCCAGCCTAGCTCCTCGGTGCTTGCAAAGGGCGAGCTTGGCTTGCAAAAGCAGCAGGAACTCTCCGCCTCTCCAGACTGGCTTTACACGGGGTTTAGCAGCTATTCTCTTGGGCTTCACAGCAGGGGATTTAAAGTGGTAGCTCTCTCATTCAGCTGGCAATCACTTTTCAGAGTTGCCTTTAGCTTCAGCTCTCCTCGGTGTTTACCTCTGGTGGGGTGTGTGTGCTTGGATCGCAGCAGCAGCGTGGCTTTAGCAGCTGGTAATGTTTAGCGGCAACGGAGAGGCTTTAGCAGCAACGGAGAGGGTAGTAGCCACTTTGGATCACTTGGAAACACCTGGATCAGCTTCAGTCAACTAGATCAGTTCTGATCTCCTGGACTTTGCCGAAGAAAGGGTTCCTAGATCTAAGATGGCAGTTGGGGCAGCAGGAGGTGGTGGTTGTATCCAGCTGTATCTTAGCGATGCACTGGAAGTTTTACTCACAGATTTCACCATTCTGATCCCCTGGACTTTACCAGAGAAAGGATCTCCATGGTTCCGGGCAGTGGTGGGTATTTGGGCTGTGATGGGATATGGATCGCGGGACGGCTAGGATCCTCTTTCTTCTCCCAGCATTACCGGAAGTTCAAGTGAACTTTCAAGTTTCAAGAAACTTTCAAGTGAACGTTTCTCTGTTTCTTTGCCTTTGAGGAAGGGAGAGGAGAGTTGGCTGGGAAATGCTTTTTGTGCCGAGAATGGACTCTTCTGGGTGCTATAATATTGTGCAGATTCAGGCACCCATCCTCTTTTTTCAGAGGATTAGGGTCCCAGAAACTTTTATTCTTGGCGCAAAAAGTGTTTGGTCTCCTGCTCCTCCCTTCCCCCCCAACTGCTTTCCACTTAACTACTTAATGATACCTCTTTGTCCCACCGAGCTTGCATGCAAATGGGGCTAGACAGAGAGAGAGAGAAAGAGAGCAATCCAATTGTGTATATATGTGTGTGTGTGTGTATGGGGGAGAGAGCGATCCATACTTCAGCCAGGGCATCCAAACTGCTGGCAATGGCCTGGGTGACACCTGAGTATCGAGGTGGGTGGTGGTGGTAGAGTACGAAGCAAGGTGAGGGGGTGCGGAGCTTTCCCCTCATGCCCCACACCAGCTTACCTGAGCGCCCTGCCAGCCAGGCACTGAAGCGCCGCAACTGCTGCCACAGTGAGACAGAGGAGGGGGGCTCTCCAAACTGTGTGTGTGTGTGTGTGTGTGTGTGTGTGTGTGTGTGTGTGTGTGTGAGAGAGAGAGAGAGAGAGAGAGAGAGAGAGAGAGAGAGAGAGAGAGAGAGAGAGAGAGAGAGAGAGAGAGAGAGAGAGAGAGAGGACACACAGAGAAAGAGATGTGTTGCATTACTTCAGGTGTTGAATAGCATTGGGCTAGATTGCAGTGGAATATAAATCTATGAAATAAATTCTCCCATCCGGGAACCCCTTATTTGTAAATACTGTATATATATCATGAATCAGATCACCAGTTCTGATTCCTTGCCAAGCACAGAGGTTGCACTAATACAGGCTAATCCTGTAGCCTAAGCTTTTCCTGGCTGTGCTCCTGCAGGCTTGAGCTATACATCTGCACCCCTGTTCAGTTATTGGGCCATTTCTGTTTCTTCTTTTTAAATCTCAGCGGATTAAGGGACTTGTTATTCATCCATTCATTAACCCATTCTTTAAAAGATTTTCTCATTTTTCTTCTTCTTGGGAGAATAATTTGGAATTTTTTCAGACCCTCATGTTTCAGGATTACCCATTGCTTTTTTATTTATTTTTCCTTTGAAATTTCAAACCATTGTCCAATTTTCATCTGTGTGCCCAATTATTAGGCAAATGAGTATTTAACAGATTAAGAGAGTTGGAAGGGACCTTATGGGTCAGGGATGGCGAACCTCTTTTTGCTTGGGTGCCAAAAGGGTGCGTGCATGCGTGATAGCGCGTGCACGTGTGCCCACACCCATAATACAATGCCCTCCCCCCATGCAGGCGTGCACAACCCCCCGCGCTGCCCCCCCACGCATGCACACAGGCATCACTGAAGCCCCTGGACTTCTGGTAGGCCCGTTGGGCCGTTGGTCACCCTCCCCAGGCTTCAGGAAAGCCTACAGAGCCTGTGGGTGGCGAAAAAACAAACTTCCAGTTGGCCCGTTGGGCCGTTTTTTCGGCATCCACAGGCTCTGGAGGCTTTCCTGAAGCCTGGGGAGGGTAAAAACGGCCTCCCCCCACCCTCCAGAAGGCCGAAAATCAGCTGGCCAGCGCGCATATGCGTGCATATGTGTGCTGGAGCTGACATAGGGCAAAGCCTCGCATGCCCTCAGATATGGCTCCACGTGCCACCTCACGGCCCTAGAAGATAGGCTCAAGATCCAGATGGATCTTGACAGACTTGAACACTGGGCCCTATCTAACAAAATGAAATTTAATGTAGAGAAAAGTAAAGTCCTGCACTTAGGCAAGAAAAACCAAAAGTACACATATAAACTGGGTGAAACCAGGCTTAATAGCAGTGACTGTGAGTGGGATCTTTGAGTTTTAGTGGACAACCAGCTAAATATGAGCCAGCAGTGTGCAGTGGCAGTCAAAAAAGCCAATGCAATCCTAAGTTGCATTAACAGAGGGATACAATCAAGATCAAGTGAGGTACCTAATACCACTCTATAAAGCCTTAGTAAGACCACACCTAGAGTACTGCATCCAGTTTTGGTCACCACACTATAAAAAAGATGTTGAAATTCTAGAAAGAGTGCAGAGGAGAGCAACCAGGATGATTAGGGGACTGGAGGCTAAAACATGAAGAACGCTTACAGGAACTAGGCATGGCTAGTCTAGTGAAGAGAAGAACCAGGGGAGACATGATAGCAGTGTTTCAATATTTGAGGGGCTGCCGAGTGGTGGAATTCAATTTTTTTTACTACCAGTTGTGTGGGCATGGCTTGGTTGGCGTGGTCTGGCTTGCGGGTGTGGCTTGGTGGGCGTGGCAGGGAAGCATACTGTAAAATCCCCATTCCCACCCCATTCTGGGGGAAGGTTACTGCAAAATCCCCATTTCCTCCCGATCAGCTGGGACTTGGGAGGCAGATAATAGATGGGGGAGGAGCAAGTCAGAGGTGGTATTTACCGGTTCTCCGAACTACTCAAAATTTCCGCTACCGGTTCTCCAGAACTGGTCAGAACCTGATGAAACTCACCTCTGCGGCTGCTACTGAGAAGAAGGGGGTCAAGCTATTTTCCAAGGCACCTGAAGGCCAGACAAGGAATAATGGATGGAAACTGAATAAGAAGAGATTCAACCTAGAAATAAGGAGAAACTTTTTGACAGTGAGAACAATCAACCAATGGAACAGCTTGCCTTCGGAAATTGTGGGAGTTTCATCACTTGAGACTTTCAAGAAGAGATTGGACTGTCAGAAATGGTATAGGGCGGTGGTGGCGAACCTATGGCACGCGTGCCAGAGGTGGCACGCGGAGCCATAGAAGCCGGCACGCGAGGGTTGCCCACCGGCAAACCGGAAGTGCGTTTTTTCGCACTTCCGGTTTTCCGGTGTGCTGTTTTTTGCACTCCGGAGGGTTCAGGGAAGCTCCCTGAAGCTTCGGAATGCAAAAAACTACAAAACGGACAAACCGGAAGTGCACTTTTTCCGCACTTCCGGTTTGTCCGTTTTGTAGTTTTTTGCATTCCGGAGCTTCAGGGAGCTTCCCTGAACCCTCCGGAGTGCAAAAAACAGCATACCGGCAAACCGGAAGTGCGTTTTTTTCGCACTTCCGGTTTGCTGGTTTCGTCGTCCCAGGCTCCGGTAAGCCTTTGCGCGGGGGTGGGGGGGTGGGCGCATGCGCAGGGGGCAGCATGGGGGGGTGTTGTGTGCATGCGTGGGGGGGAGGGAATGGGTGTGGGCACGCGAGCGCGCGCAAGCGCGCCCCCCCCTTTTTGGCACGCGAGCCTAAAAAGGTTCGCCACCACTGGTATAGGGTCTCCAGATTGGGAGGGGATTGGACTAGATGACCTATAACTGTGATGACGAAGCTATGGCACGGGTGCCACAGGTGGCACGCAGAGCCATATTTGAGGGCATGCGAGGCTTTGCCCTATGTCAGCTCCAGCGCACATATGCACGCATATGCGCGCTGGCCAGCTGATTTTTGGCCTTCTGGAGGGTGGGGGGAGGCCGTTTTTGCCCTCCCCAGGCTTCAGGAAAGCCTCCAGAGCCTGTGGATGCCGAAAAACTGCCCAACGGGCCAACTGGAAGTTTGTTTTTTCGCCACCCACAGGCTCTGTAGGCTTTCCTGAAGCCTGGGGAGGGTGACCAACGGCCCAACGGGCCTACCGGAAGTCCAGGGGCTTCAGTGAGGCCTGTGTGCATGCGTGGGGGGGGGCATCACGGGGGGTTGTGCATGCCTGCATGGGGGAGGGCATTGTATTATGGGTGTGGGCACGCGTGCGCACACTATTGCGCATGCACGCACCCTTTTGGCACCCGAGCAAAAAAGGTTCGCCATCTCTGTTCTAGAGTGTTAGCTATTCCTGCTAGCTTAGTATCATCTGCAAATTTGGTAAGTTCCCTTTCTATTCCCTCATCTAAGTCGTTTATGAAGATATTGAAGAGTACTGCGCCTAAGACGAAACCTCGTGGTATCCCACTGCTTACTTCCCTTCATGTAGACTTAGATCCATTAAGGACTACTCGTTGATTACGGTTTGTCAGCCAGTTGTGAATCCATCTGATAGTGATGCTATCTATGCCACTTTTTTCTAGCTTACCAAGAAGTAGGTTGTGGTCTACTTTGTCAAATGCCTTGCTGAAGTCTAAGTATAGATAGATAGATAGAATTCTTTATTGGCCAAGTGTGATTGGACACACAAGGAATTTTGTCTTTGGTGCATATGCTCTCAGTGTACATAAAAGAAAAGATACATTTGTCAAGAATGGTTGTCATAGGGTTCAAGTAAGCAATCAGGAAACAATCAATATGAAATAATCGTAAGGATACAAGCAACAAGTTACAGTCATACAGTCATAAGTGGGAGGAGATGGGTGATAGGAACGATGAGAAAAACTAATAGTAATAGTAATGCAGCTAGTGAATAGTTTTACAGTGGTGAGGGAATTATTTGTTTAGCAGAGTGATGGCGTTCGGGAAAAAACTGTTCTTGTGTCTAGTTGTCTTGGTGTGCAGTGCTCTATAGCGACGTTTTGAGGGTAGGAGTTGAAACAATTTATGTCCAGGATGCGAGGGGTCAGTAAATATTTTCACGGCCCTCTTTTTGACTCGTGCAGTATACAGGTCCTCAATGGAAGGCAGGTTGGCAGTAATTGTTTTTTCTGCAGTTCTGATTATCCTCTGAAGTCTGTGTCTGTCTTGTTGGGTTGCGGAACCAAACCAGACAGTTATAGAGGTGCAGATGACAGACTCAATGATTCCTCTGTAGAACTGTATCAGCAGCTCCTTGGGAAGTTTGAGCTTCCTGAGTTGGCGCAGAAAGAACATTCTTTGTTGTGCTTTTTTGATGATGTTTTTGATGTTAGATGACCATTTTAGGTCTTGAGATATGATGGAACCTAGAAATTTGAAGGTCTCTGCTGTTGATACTGTGTTGTCTAGTATTGTAAGAGGTGGTAGGATGGGAGGGTTTCTCCTAAAGTCTACCACCATTTCTACGGTTTTGAATGTGTTCAGTTCCAGATTGTTCCGGTCGCACCATGAGACTAGTTGTTCAACCTCCTGTCTGTATGCGGTTTCATCGTTGTCTCGAATGAGGCCAATCACTGTTGTATCATCTGCAAACTTCAGTAGTATATTATGTCCATAGCATTTCGCTGGTCTACTAATTTAGTAACTATGTTGACGAATGAAATAAATTTGGTTTGGCATGATCTGTTTTTAACAAACCCGTGCTGGCTGCTAGTTATTACTTTACTCATTTCTAGGTGTTGGCAGATCTATTTTTTTATTATCTTTTCCAGTATCTTCCCAGTATTGATGTTAGGCTGATTGGTCTATAGTTTCCTGGATCTGGGTTTTTCCCCCTTTTTTGAAGATGGGAACCACATCAGCTCTTTTCCAGTCCTCTGGTAGTTCCCCGATGCTCCAGGATTTTTAGAAGATGTGGTGCAGTGGTTCTGAGATGACATCTGCCAGCTCCTTTAGAACTCTTGGATGTAATCCATCAGGTCCTGGTGTTTTGTATTCATCAAGATCAGACATGTATTCTCTTACTATTTTTTTTTTGCTTATTTTAACTTTTATTTCTAGTCTGTTTTTTACAGTTATGTAGGTTGGGCTATAGTTTCTTTTTGCGTGAAGACCGATGCAAAGAATGAGTTAAGCAGCTCTACTTTCTCTCTGTTGCCTGTTACTTCCTTGCCATCTTCTCTCTTTAGTGGACCGACTGTTTCCTTGATTTTTTTCTTGTTAATTATATGTTGTAGGAAACTTTTTAAAATTATCTTCGACTTTTGTTGCAAGTCTTTGTTCATTCTGAGCCTTTGCTTTCCTGACTTCGTCTTTGCAGATTCTGGCTATCTGCTTATATCCTGCGCTAGTTATATGTCCCTCTTTCCATTTTTTGTACTTGTCCTTTTTGTCTTTCAATTTGTCAGGGAGATCTTTGTGCAGCCATGCTGGTTTCTTCTTGGATTTCTTGTTTTTCTTTCTCAATGGTATTGTGCTGGTCTGGGCATTTGTGATAATATTTTTCAGAGTTTCCCAAGATTCCTGAGCTGTTTTCCCCTTTAGGATTTTCATCCAAGGAACTTTTCCCAAGTTCTTTCTGAGTTTATTAAAATCAGCTCTTTTAAAATCTGAGACTTTGGTATCATTATGTTCTATTGCTTGTGTTTGCGTTATGTTGAATTCTATATGACATGATCACTCTCACCCAAGGTTTCTGCAGTTTCAACTCCCTCTATCACTTCTTCTCTGTTTGTAAGTATTAAGTCCAGTATGGATGTCCTTCTATAACAAAGTTGTCAGCTAGGTTGGTTATGAACCTATTTGATTTCTCACTTGGTGCAGAATTAGTTTTCCAATTGATATCAGGGTAATTGAAGTCCCCAATTACTATTGTATTTTGACCATATAATCATTTTTATACGTATTTTCCACCTCCTAGCTGTATAAACTTGAATGCTTAGTAGATATAAGCATATCAAGTGATGTGTATTTGTGTAATGAGGGAGGGTGTGGCCTAAGGAGATTAACACCCTATATCCAGGTGTGCATAATTATTAAGCAGCTTCTTTTCCTCAGGCAGAATTGGCCAAAAAACTGACTCCGAAATGTCCAAAATTGTAAAAAGTCTTTCAGAAGGATGCAGCGCCCTTGAAATTGCTAAGATATTGGAGCGTGATCAACATCTGCATTACCTCTTACCATACTTAGTTGTATCAAATGTCAGTCAACTACTGTGTCCAGATTGCCCTCTTCTGAGGGAAGAAGATAAAAATCAGCTTCATAGATGGATGTTATAGCCATCCTTTGGAGACTGGATGGCAGAACAAATCACGTTACTAGACCATTAAAATGTTCCCTTTTCAGAGTGTTATCCCTGCATGCAAAAACATGCCTATTTAAATCTTGTTTAATCTTGTTTCTTTTCTCCTGAGTGGATGAACCCTAGCTTCTTTTCTAAAGGTCCAGGTTTGCAGAAAGTATTCTGAGAGGCATTGCATCATCCCTGGAAAAGCTAGCAATTTTTAATAAAGGAATCCTAGCCCCTTAGCATTGTTGAATGTTAAATATGCTGAGGGTTACATGTTGAGTTCATTACAACCCCATTTGGGACAATTGAAGAACAGAAAATACCTCTAGTCATTATCTCAACTCTTGAGTATTTCAGAGTGCCACAGTCTGTCTGGGTGTCAGACTCCAGACTCTGCCATTCAAAAGGAGAAGGGGGGTCTTGGCTCTGCTTGATCAAAAGGTTATAACATATCCGGATCCCAGACACCTGGGAGCCTTCTCATCTTAAGATAGGGTTTTATGAGGGGTAATTGCAAGTCAGTTTGAACGGAAGAGAGGCTGGGAACGTAACCATCTGGTCACACATTTTGTGGATTGATTATGCTGAATGGGGTGGGGCATTAAGGTTAAATATGCTTGCCTTGCCTGAAGGCATTTAGACTTTGCTTTGAACGAATGGATGTCATACAGATGCAAAATAAAGGAATCCTTTTGAGAACACTGACTCAGAAGTTCGTACTTTAATTGCGGCTGGAAAGACATTCCTTACAGAAAGCAAAGTCTGCAAAATTGGTCAACCCAGAGAGTAACTTCACTCTACTGAACGGACCGGGCAATCATGGCTGAACAAAACCGGGAACAGGAGGAAATTGAATGCTGGGGGGGAGACACCAATCACCCCCCCCCGGCGGAGGCCTGTTCTGCACTCCCCAGCAAAGAGGCTGAGGGAGGTTTCGAGACCTCTGAGAAGCCCCGCTGGTCTGTCGGCATTGGGAAAAAAGACAGCTGGGGTGGAAGAACCAGAGGAGTCACCTTTAATCGAAGGAATCGGAAGCCTCGTTGGGAATTGGAGCTAGAAGCTCTCACGGACCAGGAGGAGCCCACCAAAGCACCTCTAAGGGAGGGGCAGTTGAAGAGATACCTATCCCAGCTGGTGATGGAAACATTGGAAAAATCTCAACATCCAAGGGACCCCAGAACGACGAATAACGAGCGCTGGGAGCATAGCAACCACTGAGGAGACTGGGGGGGGGGGCAAACAACCTCCGGGAAGCCGGCATGCAGATGGAGGACGTGGCAAGGGACCCAACAAACCCCCCCCCCCAGGGCAGCACATGCAGCAGCACCTCTTCCTAACCAACTCCAAGCCCCACAACTAGAAAGGAAAACTCCCCCCCTGGGAGTGAAATTTGATGGGGACCTGCAACAATTGGGATTATTCGTAGCACATGTGCTCACCTATATGCAAGAATATGGACGTGAGTTCCAAACCTAGGGATCCCGGGTGCGAGCAGTTACCTTAGCTCTGGAAGGAGCCGCTACCAGATGGATGGTGACCCTACATAACGATGATGCACCCGAACTGGGCAACTTCAACCAATTCATGACAGCCCTATGATGACGGTTCGAGGACCCGCTGGCTGACCGCAAAGCACGCGATCGTATTAAGGTGGTGAAATAGGGACGACGACCAGTGGCGGAGTACACTGAAGAATTCCGGGACCTCGCATGTCGGTTAAACTGGGCAGAAGACATCCTGGTAAGCTGTTTTAAGGATGGACTGAGTGACGATCTGTATAATGCCTGTGTGGCTAGGGGTGCACCGAATCATCTGCATGAGTGGTACCTCACCGCTGAAGAAGCAGAGATTGATATGGCTAGGAATCAGTACCGTACGGGGAGAGCATGGAAGAAATCCCCACCCCAATGGGGGAAAGAGCCCTTCAGAAGGCAACAAGGCTTTTCCCCTAAACCTCCAATCTGTTACAAGTGCGGGAAGAAGGGACACCGAGGACCCAAATGATGACCCCAAACACCCACTCGGAAACCCGAATGTCAAACGGGGGAGAGACCAGCGAGACCCATCCAGCGTGGGAGGGAAACAGCCCTGGGGAGCAGCGAGATGGTAGGACCACCATCCCCTCCTCCCGCTGGAGACAACATCCCGGCATTTCGAAGGGAAGATCCAGCATCGTTCGAGAGCGATCCGGAGGATGAACCACTAGTAAGCAAACCAATTGAACCGCTCACCCTCCCTCTCAGACTATTTATCCCTAACCAAAAGGAGGGAAAAAATATCTCCGCATTAGTAGACTCAGGGTGCACCCATTGCTTAATCAGCCCAACCCTAATCAGGGAGCTGGGAATCACAGTGAGAAAGCTGAGAAATCCCATCAAGTTTTGCCAACTGGATGGGTCAATAGCGGGGGGAGCCGGCTGCTTTTGCCACGGAACCCCTGAAAATAGACATTGAGAACCACGAAGAGAAACTTACGTTTATAGTAGCACCTGGCATGGAATGGCCACTAGTCTTGGGACTCACATGGCTAAAAAAGTGGAATCCAAGAATAAATTGGGAGCGAGGCACCATAAAATTCCAAATGCACGTGACTGTTGCGGAGGACCTAGAGATAGGAACTGAGGGGGCTGAACGCAGGGAAACAGCCATGCCTGGTCATAGTGTGGCAACAGAAGGCATACCCAAGGAATACAAAGACTTGGCAGAAGTTTTTAGCGAAGCAGCGTCGGATGAACTTCCCCCGCATCGCGCATCTGACTGTGCAATAGAAATCTTACCTGGGGCTAAACTACCTAAACCAAAAATGTATAGCATGTCACTGGGGGAGTTAGAAGAACTGAGTGCTTTCATTGAGAAAAACCTAGCAAGGGGTTTCATTGAACCAGCCAGACCAAAGATAGCAGCCCCAGTGTTATTTAGGGAAAAGAAAGATGGCACAAAACGCTTATGTGTTGATTTCAGAAACTTAAACTCGATAAGTGTTGAAAACATGTATCCCCTTCCCCTGATGAAAGATATGCTGGCCCACCTCAAAAAAGGGAAAATTTTCTCCAAACTAGACATCAGGGAGGCATACTACCGAATCAGGATTAAGGAAGGGGATGCATGGAAAACGGCATTCAACCACCCCCTGGGATGCTACCAATTCAAGGTGCTCCCTTTTGGGCTACAAGGGGCACCTGCGGTATTTATGCAATTAATCAACGATGTGTTACGTGAACATTTATGCAAAGGGGTCCTTGTTTATTTAGATGATATTCTATTATACTCAGAGACCGAGGCTGAACATGTTAAATTGGTGAGGGCAGTGCTGAGCAAACTCCGCGAGGCAAAACTTTATGCCAAACTCTCAAAATGTGAATTCCACCGAGAAAAAATTGATTACTTGGGGTATCGTATTTCACACCAGGGCATAGAAATGGATCCTCAAAAACTGCAGGCAGTACTCGATTGGAAACGCCTCGCACACGCAAGCAGCTGCAAAGTTTCCTGGGATTTGCAAATTTCTATCGCCAATTTATCCCCGCGTTTGCTCAAATTGCCCTGCCCATCACAAAACTGCTAAGAACAAAGGGGAAGGGAGATCTTAAACCGAGACAGCCCGTGAATTGGACAATGGAATGCCAGGCAGCATTTGAAACACTAAAACGGCTGTTCTCAACAGAACCAATTTTGAAGCACCCAGACACAGAAAAACCCTTTATAATACAAGCAGATTCTAGCGATGTGGCAATAGGAGCAATCCTACTCCAGAGTAATGAGCAAGGACAGCTACAGCCATGTGCGTATACATCCAGGAAACTAAGTGAAACTGAACAAAGATGGGCAATCTGGGAAAAAGAAGCTTCTGCGGTGCGATGGGCACTGTTAACTTGGAGACAATTCTTAGAAGGGAGTAAGATCCCTTTTGAAGTCTGGACTGACCACAAAAACTTAGAAGCCTTAAAGACACCAAGGAAACTATCTCCTAAACAGGTTCGTTGGGCGCAATACTTCAAACGGTTTGAGTTTACTCTTAAATTTATCCCTGGGGGGGAAAACTTTCTAGCAGACGCACTGTCCAGAAAGCCACAATACAATTGTGTGAAATCAGAGATATTTAAACCTATAGTACAAACAAATCAATTGGCAGCCAAAGTAATCACCAGGTCCCAAGGAGGAAAAGACGCATTGAGGGACACAGACGTCTCTCACGCTTTTAAACAAGCATTAGTCAATGATGAATGGGTTTTGATCCACAAATCCAGTTGCGTGATGAAAGATGAATTAGCTTGGGTAGGTGAGAAACTTTATGTACCTGCTAGCCAAAGATTACTTTTAATGGAAAGGTGCCACGACTCTAGATTAGCTGGACACTTTGGTTTTGTAAAAACTTTACACTTAATAAAGAGACAATTTTGGTGGCCTTCGTTGAAAAAGGACATAGAAAGCTATGTAGCAAGTTGCCCCATTTGTGCTGCAGCAAAAAGACGACAGGGGAAAACTCCAGGACTTCTACAGAAAGTAGCTGAGCCGTCAGCGCCATGGGAAGAAATTGCTATGGATTTTATTGTAGAACTACCGGAAAGTGGGGGAAAGACGGTCATTTGGGTTGTGACAGACTTGTTTTCAAAACAAGCACATTTTATTCCTTGCCAAAAGATCCGAACTGCCAAAGGCTTGGCTAGACTGTTTCTAATACACATTTATCGTCTTCATGGAGCTCCTAAAAGAATAATCTCCGATAGGGGAGTCCAATTCACCTCCAACTTTTGGAAGGCATTTTTGGGCTTACTTGGTACCGCCCAAGGATTAAGCTCTTCCCATCATCCTCAATCAAATGGAAATTGTGAAAAATTGAATGGCGTTCTTGAACAGTATCTAAGATGTTTTATTAATTTTCAACAGGACAATTGGACTGAATTTTTACCATTTGCAGAGGTTGCATTTAATAACTCTGTACATTCAAGTACAGGTTTTACACCTTTTAGAGTAGCCACGGGGCAAGACTTCAGCCCAATACCGGAACTACCCACAGAAAAACCCACTATCCCCTCACTTAAGGAGTGGATAGAAAATTTGCAAAACACATGGCCAGTAGTCAGGTTGGCTTTACAGGAGGCTAGAGAGGCTTTCAAAATGCAAGCTGACAAGAAAAGGGTAGAGCCAAAACCTTTCCATGTTGGGGATAGAGTATATTTATCTACAAAATTCTTGAGATTGTTACAACCATCAAAAAAATTAGGGCCTAATTTTATTGGGCCTTTCACTATTAGCAGGATCATTAACCCAGTAGTGGTTGAATTGGCTCTTCCAAAAACACTTAGACAAGTCCACCCAGTATTTCACATTAGTTTACTCAAGAGAGAGGTAACCTCGTCACTTAGACCGGTGGTAGCTGCACCACCTGTCCCAATCATGATAGAAGGGGAACAACACTTTGAAATCAAGGAAATTCTTGACTCTAGAATCCACAGAGGGAAGACCCAGTATCTGGTAGCTTGGAAACATTTGCCTTCTTCACAGAACGAGTGGGTCGCTAAACAACATGTGAAAGCCCCCATCTTATTGAGAAGATTCCACTCCCAATACCCTAACAAACCTTGTTAATATATCATAATTGATTCTGCTTATGTCTTACAGGTGGACCTTTTTTTCTCTTAAGAGGCAGCATGTCAGACTCCAGACTCTGCCATTCAAAAGGAGAAGGGGGGTCTTGGCTCTGCTTGATCAAAAGGTTATAACATATCCGGATCCCAGACACCTGGGAGCCTTCTCATCTTAAGATAGGGTTTTATGAGGGGTAATTGCAAGTCAGTTTGAATGGAAGAGAGGCTGGGAACGTAACCATCTGGTCACACATTTTGTGGATTGATTATGCTGAATGGGGTGGGGCATTAAGGTTAAATATGCTTGCCTTGCCTGAAGGCATTTAGACTTTGCTTTGAACGAATGGATGTCATACAGATGCAAAATAAAGGAATCCTTTTGAGAACACTGACTCAGAAGTTCGTACTTTAATTGCGGCTGGAAAGACATTCCTTACATCCATAATGACAGAGTGAAGAGGGGTCACACAATGGCTTCTCCAAACATCTCAGCCAAATTTGAGGTACTGGCTGCTCATATTCGGATTCTAGACTATTCTCTTTTGCTTATGTGTATATCTTTCTATGCATATGATGATCTGGATCAGAACTGATGCTGTTAATGGTGTTTTATTTATTTATGCAAGAATCAAAGTTATACAGCAGACAATGCTTGACTTAAAAATATTTTTAAACGTTTCTTGAAAATAAAACTGTTATGAATCCAATAGGAATGGGAATATTTTCAGTAAATTTGATTTCTTTGTGATGTTGGATAGGCTGTGGTTTTAGTTTGTTGAATTTTATTAGCAACTGCTAAATCCAGGTTGAAAGTTGTCTATTTATTTAGTTGCATTGTTAGCTCATCACCTAAGAGGATTTTTTTTTTAAAAAAATAAACCTTTGCATTCACATTTGTTCCTACAGTTCAGGAGTCTGATTAGATTCTGTTAATTAGAGCCTGTGCATTATCCCAGATGCAATTCCAAAAGGCATTTCAGAACACTCAGAGGCTTAATTTATTTTAGGAAAAGTCATAGTTACTTTAAGGAGTTTGATACCATGTCTGTAGATCCACATTCTAAAGCAACTTTTGTGGACGAAATCCAAAACATTGCACAATTCACCTGCTAAATTATATTCTTTCTGCCACCAAGCCAGTAAGTTCTGAACAAGTTTTTGTTTTCTTTTTTAAATTATGTATATCTCCCTGTTTGCACTATTTTTCAAATTAGCTGAAATGTTGGCAGCAGACCAACATGGGTTGCAGTCTTATATCCTTTTTTATATCCTGGAGATATAAAAAAAGGGAAAAGGAATTTATTTCAAGTTCTTAAGTTTATACCGTATGTTCCGGTGTATAAGACGACTGGGCGTATAAGACGACCCCCAACTTTTCCAGTTAAAATATAGAGTTTGGGATATACTCGCTGTATAAGACTACCCCTCCTACCATCTTTCTTTTTCTTTCTGTCTTCCTTCCTTCCTAACATCTTTATTTCTTTATTTCTTTCTCTCTCTCTTTCTCTCTCTCTCTCTCTCTCTCTCCCTCCCTCCCTCCTTTCTTTCTTTCTTTCTTTCTTTCTTCTTTCTTTCTTCTGTCTGAAGAAGCACAATCAGGAATGGTCTTTGTGGATGGGTAGCAGCCAAGGCACCACACTTGCAGAAGGGTAACACAGTGAAAAGGCTAAGATATGCTGAGGCTCAAAAAAAATGGACTAATGATCAGTGGAAAAAAGTTTGAAATTTTTGGATCCAATTTGTTGAAACCCTATGTGAGAAGAGTTGGAGAGAGATGGACAAATGAGTGTTTGTCGCCTTCAAGGGAACATGGTGGAGCGTCTGACCTGTTTGGGGCTGCATTTCTGCCAGTGGTGTTGGCAATATTGATGGGATCATGAATGCTGAAAAGTACAGATAGGTTTTAATTCATCATGCCATTCCTTCTGGAAAGTGCCTGGATGGGAAGGGAATGGGTTCCTTTCTTGTGAATAAACAAGCAAAAGGTTTATTTAATAGGTCTTTTGGATTTCTTTGTAAAGGAGCCATTCCACTTTTTCCTCTTGTTATTTTTGCTTTAAAGCAGGGTCCCCAAACTTGGCAACTTTAAGACTTGGGGACTTCAATTCCCAGAATTCTCCAGCCAGCATAGCTGAAGAGAGCTGAGAGCAGAAGTCCACAAGTCTTAGAGTTGACAAGTTTGAAGACCTCTGCTTAAAGGCATGTTTTGCAGCAGTAGAGTTCCTAAATTACGAGCAAGCTGTCAACAGAAATCCTGATTTCTGCATTGCTCAGCAGCGCCTCAGCCCCCTCCCCACAGTGGCTTCAACGAAGAGGTTAAGGGCAGAGAGCTTTTATGCCTAGAGGGGAGGTAGGAAAGGGGAAAGAGGGGGTTGGAAACCAAGTTTCCTTTCCCTCCCACCCCCCTTCGTGGTCTCCCGACGTCTTTTACACCAAGTGCTGTGGATGCTGTGAGTGGGGGAGGGGACCAGGGGGGCAAGGAGGAGGAGGGGGAATCCCCAGGTGCAGGAGGGAAGGAGAGCGAGGTGAAGTTTCCCCAGTTGCGCCCCCTCCCCTTCCGAGTCTCCGCCTTTCCTTGCAAGGTTTTCTGCTCCGTGGGAACTGCTGCGCCGCTGCTTCTCCTCAGTTGCTGCATCTGATAACAGCTCTCTGATCCCCTTAAAATCCTCCCTACGAGCCCCCCTTTCCCCCCCCCGAAGCCCAACATTTGGTGCAGCCTGGCTCCCAGTGGGAGGCCGCCTGATGTTAAGACAATACCCGGCGTATAAGACGATCCCCAACTTTTGAGAAGATTTTCTTGGGTTAAAAAGTCGTCTTATACGCCAGAACATACGGTACTTTCAATTTTATTTTTTTCAAAGCTTGAAGACAACTTGTATCATTCCATGTTTACATCCACAGTGTCATATTTGGGAAGCCAGTTACTTCATATGCATCTTAAAAGTAGTTTATTTAAAATTTTAGAATTATGTGTTAATGTTTGCTTATTTTGAAGCTATGATTATATTTAGAGCTTTATTACATTTCATTTTCTATTTATTTTGCATAGACAATCCTTTGAAATGAAGATGGAGTATACATTTTTATTAAAATAAATAATATTCTATCATATCATGCTAGGTGTTACGATTAGAAGGTCAAGTTGTTCGCTATAAAACAGCTGCAGAAAATGCTGAAAGAATAGAGGATGAATTGAAAGCAGAGAAACGTAAGCTCCAAAGAGAGGTAATCTGCATTACTGTACTTTTGAATTCAGAAAAAGGGTTGAATTTAAAAAAGTAAAAATTTAACGTGAGTAATAGGACTCTAGACTAATCATTTCTGTATTAAATGAAAACTTTTACAGCCTCTAGCCATGAATAATGTCCCTAAAATTACTGTCTGCAGATTGGAGTATTTTATATTTCCTTCCTGCTTGTACCAAAGCACTAAAAGAAAGTATTTTTCAGACACTAACTAAATAAAGGAGACAAAGCAAGTTGCTATAGCTTGCTTACTAAAAAAGGGAATGGAATCCATTAGTTCTCACTTGTGGTTCTGGAAAACAAAACAAAATTGAAGAAAAAACAGAGAATGGAAAATAAATATTGCCCAAAGTTTTATAATATGCACCCAATTAATGAATGAAATACTGTAATTACAGCTGAATTCAACGCCACACAATTTACTAATAATCTCAAATAATTAGTTCCTTTTCTATGTAGGATGATTATTCAGGAAACGCTACTAGCTTTTAACAACTTGATTTTTAAGATAATAAATTAAAATAACAGGCAAAACATTTTAACATCTGCACTCATTAATCATTAACACCTGCATTCATTAATCAGGGAGTTGCAGTGGCTCAGTGGTTAAGACGCTGGGCTTGTCGACTGGAAAGCCGGCAGCTCAGGTTCAAGACTCAAACACCACACAACAGGGTGAGCTCCTGTTCTCGCTTCAGCTCCTGCCAACTTAGCAATTTGAAAGCACACAAATGCGAGTAGATAAATAGGCACCACTTTGGTGGGAAGGTAACAGTGCTCTGTAATGGTCACATGACGGAAATGTCTATGGACAGCGCTGGCTCAATGGCCTTGAAACAGAGATGAGCATTGCCCCTTATAGTTGGCAACGACTATCGGAGTAAAATCCACAGGGACTCATCTACCTTGTTTTATTCATTAATCAAACAGTTTTGTAATTTGTCTAATATATATAATTTTGGCTCATTTAAGAATTAAAGAAATATGATTCATAAAGAAAACCAGCTCTAGATTCAAACACGAACTGAAAAAAATCTTAAAGTTTAAGAATCAATGTATCTGTATGTACCTTAAAGAATTTATCTAAGCTTGGCATTTTGCCTTTCCTATAAGTAATATTTCTAATTTCTCCATCTTAATTTGTTCAGAAAGTACCGTATTTTTCACACTATAAGACGCACCGGACCATAAGACGCACATTAGCTTTAGAGTAGGAAAGCAAGAAAAATAAAATCTGCCTCTGCCTCCCAGCATCCATCTGGTAGTGTCCTTGCAGCAAACAGCCTGGTCAGCTTCAGCACATTATTGCTGAACGTGATTCGTCAGGGCTCTGCTCCATTGCACTCACCACTGGTCAACTGAGCTGAGCTGCTGCCGCCAGTAGGGAACACTGGACCCTTTGCTGCTGATTGGCAGTTGGATCGGCCTCCTGGAATCCCGCCAATCAACTTTTCTAGGTGGCGGGGATTGCCGCCGTCATTTCCCGCAGCTGATCACCACCGCCTATCACCGTCGTTCGCTGCCTATTGCCACTGCCACCATTCGGTGGCGATTGGCAGCAGCGGCAAACGGAGGCTATTGGTGGCAGCGGCGATCCCCGCCTCCTAGAACAGCTGATCGGCAGTATTCTGGGAGGCCAATCCAACCGCCAATCAGCTGCTTGGCAGCAAAGTCTCCAGCGTTCCGTGGCGGAGGCGACAGGATGTGCCGCCGCACCAATACTCCTCCCCCCCACCGCAATATTCACTCTATAAGATGCACAGACATTTCCACCCACTTTTTTTGGGGGGGGAGTGCATCTTACAGTGCGAAATATACGGTAATGTTTTTGTGACTATACCAGCACATAGATTTTAACAAAGGAAAAAAGGTCTTGTTTATATATATTGTAATAAAGTTTTTAATAATATTATTGAAACTTTACATTTATCACCTACCGTGTTTCCCTGAAAATAAGACAGGGCCTTATATTTTTTTGAACCACAAAATATGGCCTTGGCCTTATTATTGGGGGTTTATTATTTGGGGGGGTGCAGTAGGCGGTGAGTGTGAGACTGGATATCCCATCACTGCCTCCTCCCCTCCCTGTTCTTTGCACCGGCTGAGCGGCTGGCCCGCTGCCAACACCTCGTGGAGCAGGACTCTGCAAGGCTTGTTGTGCCATTGCATGCACGAACTGCAGGCTTCATCATACCGGCACAGCTAGGGTCCTGCTGCCATTCGTGCATGCAATGACACAAGCCTTGCAGAGTCCTGCTCCACGAGGCAGCGGCGGTGGCGTGACCAGTCTCACAGAGACTCATTTCTGGCAGGTGGGACGTGTTGGGCTGTGAGATGCATGTCCTACCTGGAACTTGTAGCTCCATCACATTCCTCGGCATTGTGTCCAGCGAAGCCCATTGTAAAAGAAAACTTATCGTGAGTTCAATCAAACTTCTTGAACTCGCGAGACATTTTCTTTTACAATGGGCTTCACTGGACACAACACCGAGAAACACGACGGAGCTACAAGTCCCAGGTAGGACGCGTGTCTCGCGGTGGGGTGTAATTTGGGGGTGGCCAGGTGGGGGTGGGGTGGGCCACGAGACACTTGTAGCTCCATCGTGTTCCTCAGCGTTGTATCTAGAGAAGCCCATTGTAAAAGAAAACTTCTTGCGAGTCCAATCAAACTTCTCGAACTTGCGAGAAGTTTTCTTTTACAATGGGCTTCTCTGGACACTGCTGAGGAACGCAATGGAGCTGCAAGTATCAGGTAGGATGCGCGTCTCGTGGTGGGGTGCAATTTGGGGGTGGCAGGTCAGGCAGGGTGGGGTAGGCCACGAGACCTGCGTCCCTGTGGAGAGTCTGTGCACCCGTCTCTCGCTTGATCTCACTCTCGCAGCCAGGAGCCACTTTTTCTGCGGCGGGCACTCTTTTGGCTGAGAGAGAGAGAGAGAGAGAGAGAGAGAGAGAGAGAGAGAGAGAGAGAGAGAGAGAGAGAGAGAGAGAGAGAGAGAGAGAGAGAGAGAGAGAGAGAGAGGTGGGTACGCGCACATCCCGCGGGACTGGCTCGTTTCCTCTGGGCTGCCTCCGGCAGCGTTTTGAAATGCGTTCCTGCCTGCAAGGAGGTGGCGAGGCAGGGATCGATGCTCGCCTCCTCTTCCTCGCAGGCAGGAGTGCATTTCAAATTGCCGTAGGCAGAGCCCAGAGGAGACGAGCTAGTCCCGCGGGGTGTGTGCGCACCCACCACTCACTTGTTCTCCCAGCCAAAAGAGTGCCCGCTGCAAAAAGAGCGGCTCCCGGCATGTCTTCCCCCTTTCCCTGGAGTTGGGGGAGCCTTATTTCAGCTCATGCGCTGAAAAGGCTAATTGGCTTTATTATAGGGACATGTCTTATTTTCGGGGAAACACGGTAGTGTGTTGTGTTCTTGCTGAACCAAAATAATTGTTTTGTTTAATCAACATGTTCAAACTTTGCCCAGTTCTCCAGATATCTGAAACTGTTGATGTTATATGCTAGTAAGTACTTCTTAGTGGGAAGTAATTTATTCAGAAATTATGAAAATACATGTTTGCAGTTTAAGATTTCTTCTTGTAAGACTATGTTTTCTTATTTAAAGCACAGGAAATAATTGGTTCTTTAAGTATATTTTGCATATGTCACGTCTAGTGGTCCAGCAGATATACATTTGTATTGAAAGTTCACACATTCATAAAATAGTTGGGCATAAAATATCCTGCATATGAATTTATGTTTATGAATTTTAAAAGATAAAGTGAAAATTAGAGTTTCTTGCTGTCTATAATTTGAGAAGAGAGTCAGTTTGGTGTAGTGGTTAAGACACCAGGCTAGAAACTGGAAGACTATGAGTACAGGTAGTCCTCAACTTACAACAGTTCATTTAGTGACTATTCAAAGTTATAACAGCACTGAAAAAAGTGACATGACCATTTTTCACACTTATGACCATTGCAGCATCCCAGTGGTGAAATCTAAAAATTTTCCCTACTGGTTCTGTGGGCGTGGCTTATTTTGTCAGTGTGGCTTGGAGGTCAGTTGGGCGTGGCTTCAATTGGGCATGGCTTGGTGGTCATGTGACTGGGTGGGCGTGGCCAACTTGTAAAATGTGGTGAAACTCACTTAACAACACTCTTGCTTAGCAACCAAAATTTTGGGCTCAATTGTGGTCATAAGCCTTCCTTCCTTCCTTCCCTCCCCCCCTCCCTCCTCCTTTCCTTTCCTTTCCTCCTTTCCTTCTTTCATTCCTTTTCCTTCCTTCCTTCCCTATCTCTCACTCTCTCCCTTCCTTTTTCTTTCTCTTTCTCTTTCTCTCCTTTCTTTCTCTTTTTTCTTGTCTCTCTCTCTCTCCCTTTCTTTCCTCTTTCTTTCTCTCTTTCTCTTGGCGGTGGGAGAAGGAAGAAAGTGCTCTGGGAGGGCGGGTGGCCTGGCAGCGATGCATCCCCTGTTGTTGTGTCCCAGCACAGCAACCCACAGAAAAACACACACACAACTGTTTGCTACAAAAGCAAAGGGGTCTTTTTTACTAATGAAGATGCTTAGTAAAAATGCAGGGGTTTAAAGTCCAGAAACAAACATAAAGAAAGTCTCGTGGAATAAAATTCCTTCGTCTCTTCGTGAGTTATTAGCCAAAGTTCAAATGTCCAAAACAAATACGCAATTAAGGCTTTCTTATCTCTCACTCACTCAAGTTGGCTGGAATCCCAGAAATAAGCATTCCAGAAGCTACTATTTCCAAATACAGGACTCAAAACAGGAACACCGATGCAAAGGACTCTGAAGTGCTCGCAGATCACAGGTGTCACTTCCAGCACCAAGTGCTGAGTACACCAGTCTTAAATAGCCTAAGGGCATGGTTCATTAGCCCTCAGCTCTACAGGAGACCTCCGGCTGCAGAGCCAATCCCACCTGCTAGCTGCTCTGCGAGCCCTAGCATCCAGCAGAGGCTCCTCCTCCTCTGATGACTCACTCTGCACCAGCTGAGAAGGTGCAGAAGGCCCTGGCTGGTCTTCCTCCTCTGGCACGGAGTCCTCATCGCTGTCAGACTCAGGTGCCATGTACACAGGGTGATAGTGCCATGCCACGGTCGGCTCTAGGTCCTCCGGATCCTCGACCAGCTGCTTGGGACGCGGGCAAGCCACAACATCTGTCATGTGCAGGCATGTGCAGCCCCACTGGCATGCTTGGGAGCCCCGTGGTGTTTCCCCAGTGACGGCACTGAGGTGTTAGCGCGGGAGCAGTGAGGACTTCAGGGCAGGCAGGGGTTCGTCTTAGTGCACGGAGATCAGGCGAGGGGAGGGCAGGGGGCACCCCTCCTCCATGCAACCTGCTGCTGCCAAGTCTCATTCATGCTGCCCGCTTTGCTCGTGGGGCAGATGGGCTGGAAGCCGGCACCCAGCAGAGAAGAGCGGTTGAGCGGGGCAGGGGCAGTGCAGCCTATTGTGCCTTCTCTTGCCCTGCTCTCCATCCAAGAGGGCTGCACATCCCCAAGCCAATCCTCCATACAAACCGCCCGCCCCATTTCTGCAAAGGCAGAGCCCTGCAGGGTGATCCATAGAGGGGAGGGGGATGCTGTAGAAAAGGCCACCTTCCATCCGTGCCTCCCGTGCTGGCTCCATTGGCCTTGGGGCTCCAAAGCAGCACACTGGCTTCCCTCCCGGCCACCTGCCTGCTCTCTTTGACCGCTGGCGCCACTCCTGGAACTCAGCTTGCAGAGTCCAGCACTCCAGGGGAAGGAGGCTCAGCCACGGCTCCGCTTTCTGCTGGCAAAGAAGTGGAGTGAGAGGGGCGGAAGCCGCTGTTGGCTTCCACTCCTCTCGCCCCGCTTCTTCACCAGTGGAAAGCGGCACCGCGGGCCGAGTTCCAAGTGGTGCCAGCGGTCAGCCGGACCGATCCACAAACACAGCAGGCAGGTGGCTGGGTGGGAGCCCCAAGACTTGCGGAGCCGGCTCGAGAGGCACGCCGGCCCAGGTGGAAGGTGGCCTTTTCTGCAGCATCCCCCTCCCCTCTTTGGATCACCCTGCAAGGGGGGTGGACTCTGCCTTTGCAGAAACAGGGTGGGCGCATGTGCAGCAGCCTCAGGACATCTGCTTGCCCTTCTGGAGCACCGCCGCCAACGCCCCTCTCGGCATCGGTGTTTCCATCAAGGGCCGGCTGCCCATCCGCTGGCTGGGCTGGGCTGGATGCCGACCTCAGAAGGCAACCGGGTGTGGGGGAAGGCTGTGTGGAAGGCTGCCAAACATGGCAGGGCTGTGGGGAAGGGAGTAAGCTGACGCTTGCCTGCCTTTTCAAGATGGCCACGGGGATACTGGGAAGGCCACATGGAAGGCAGGAAAGCATGTCAGGGCTGCGGGCCACGGGGAATGGAGTAGGAAAGGCAGGCTGGGACTGGGGTGGGGGAAGGGGCAACTAGGTAGGCCGCGACTTCACAGGCTTACCTGGCAGGCAGATTAGGGGCACAGCGCTTCAGGCAGGCAAGCTGCAGAGCAGAGACTGGTCAGGGTGAGCGAGCAGCGACCGGTTCGGGGGCGTGGCCAGCTAGCTGTTGCTACCGGTTCAGTGAACCACCGGTGCCCACCGCTACTCACGAACCAGTCCGAACTGATAGCATTTCACCCCTGCAGGATCCCCATGGTTAATGATCAAAATTTGGATGTTTGGCAACTGGTTCATATTTATGATGATTGCGGTGTCTAGGGGTCGTATGCTCACCTTTTGCAACCTTCTGACAAACAAAGTCAATGGGGAAGCCAGATTCACTTAACAGCTGTGCAACTAATTTAACAACTGCAGTGATTCACTTAACAACTCTGGCAAGAAAGTCATAAAATGAGGCAAAGGTCACTTAACAAATGTCTCACTTAAGAACATAAATTTTGGGCTTAATTGTAGTCGTAAGTCAAGGATTACCTGTACTAGTCCTGCCTTAGGCACAAAGCCAATTAGGTGACCTTGAGTCAGTCACTCAATTTCAGCCCTAGGGAGTAAGCAGGGCAACCCTTGCCAAAAAACTGCAGTGCTTCTCCAGGTAGTTGTAGGAATCAACACTAACTCAAAGACATAAATAAAATTACACTGTTCTACAAATTTACAATTTTTGTTAGTTTCAGAAATGAAATGTGCCATTTCTTAATGAATTTCACATGCTGAATTCAAATATAATAATGAAATTTGTTAGTTGGCTCTAGTTTTCATATAATGGACATTTTACATTTTTCAACTACAGGTAATAGGCAAATAATGCGCCAAAACTTAATACGTATATATAAACCCGTATATTTTTATTAAAATTAAGTGAATTATATTCGCAACAGTGAATACATGAAATAATCTATTGTATATGTTTATCAAGAAAAACTAAATTAGTAAACAAGTTTAAAATGTTCAAAAGTTTAAATTTCTCATTAATCTTGCCTTCAGTTTGTCCCTTTTGCTTCTCTTGACTTCTCTTTTGTATTCAAGGAAAGGATTGTCTCTTACAATTGTCCAATAGTAGTCTGCAAGCATTGATGGGCTCCATTTACCTTGATATCTTTTTTCCGTAGCTGCAACGTCTTGATGGAAGCGCTCCCCATGCTTGTCACTCACTGCTCCACAATTTGATGGAAATTCAGATGAGTGTGTAGAAAATGAATTTTTAAGGACATGTTACAACCAAGATTTTTGTAGGCCTGGATGAGTTTTTCAACCATTTCCTTGTAGTTTGCTGCTTTATTGTTTCCAAGACAATTTGATGTCACTGACATGAATGCTATCCACGCAGTCTGTTCCTTGCCATGCAACAGAGAAAGAAACTCATCATCATTAATAAGTTCATGGATCTGTACGAACATCACTTGCCAGGAGATTCCACTGCTTTAGTCTTGAACCTAAAACCTCTGCCTTGTTCTTCGGAAGATCCAGATCTCTTATTAGGTCATTCAATTCCATTTGTGTTATGAGGTGCGGTTCAGCGGATGTGGATGGCAGATAAGAGCTGAGATAGCGCAGTGGTTAAAAGCAGCATTGCAACCTTCAGCTGATTGCTAGTTCAGCAGTTCAGCTATTCAAATCTCACTAGGCTCAAGGTTGACTCAGCCTTCCATCCTTCCGAGGTGGGTAAAATGAGGACCCAGATTGTTGGGGGCAATATGCTGAACTCTGTAAACCGCTTAGAGAGGGCTGTAAAGCACTATGAAGCGGTATATAAGTCTAAGTGCTATTGCTATTGCTATAATCCGGGTCATGTAAGGCTGTTGGTTCATCACTACAAGCTTCCTGAGGTTCTTCCTCACTGGACTCAACCAAGAAAGATTCAGGCGCTTTTGGAATCGGTAGTCCTTCTCCATGAGGTACTGGACGTATTGCTGATGGAATGTTTGGATACTGCACAAACAACTTTTTTTTCTTAGTAAGACCTTTCTCAATTGGAGGCACCATACAAAAATAACAATTACTGACATGATCTGTTGGATCTCTCCAAATCATTGGAACCGCGAAAGGCATAGAAGGCTTATTCCCATTCAACCATTTTCAACCACAAGTCTCGATCCACATGAATTACAGCATATGTGTGGCACCCAGTTTTTGTCCTGGTCTCCTATTTTGCAACCGAAATACAAGCTATAGGCTTTCTTAATCACAGTTGTGATCCTTCATTTTTGGGATGCAAAAGTAACTTCACCGCAAATATAGCAGAAATTATCTGCTTTATTTAAACAGGTTTGAGGCATAACTAAATTTACTAGCATAAAACAATGCTTAAAGACACTGTCTAACTCACCAAGCAACAGATACTGTGACTTTTATAGAATTTGGTGACATAATATTAGCTAATATTGCATCATCTTGGTACGCATGGTGGTTTTCTATTGGTCACCAATACTGACTATGTAATCTATGGTGTAAGTTGCATCATGCATTTTATAAATCTTACTTCATTAGTTGGTTGCTTATATCATGGAAACTAGAGCCAATATAAATTTTTAAACGTTATTTTCGTTTTCAGCACCCCAAAATTATGTAAGAACAGCTGTTTTCATGCTCAAAACTTTTTACCTGTAGAACAGTGTTATTGGTCATAGTCAGTCAGATCTTTACATTGGATTTGACATTTTTGTCCACTGTTGAACCCTTCCTAGGACATAGGATAGAAGATGTTGGAGGGTGTTAAAGGTATTGTCACAGATGTAAGCTGTTCCAAGTAAAGTTGCCTTTTGCAATTGACTGGTGGTGATTGTGCCATTGGTGATTCAAGTAGCACTCCAAATGTTTGGAAAGTTTTGAAATTGCACTGAAGGCACCTATTACTATTGGTACTACCTTGCTTCTGATTCTACAGCCGTTCTACTTCTATTTGGAGTTCTTTTTGTGATTTTCTTGAGTTCTTTCTCTTCTATTCTGGTGTCTCCAGGTACTACCATGTGCACTATCCAAAGTTGTTTGACTTTCTTACCAGCAATTGTTAAATCTAGGGTGTCATGTAACAGGTGCTTGTCTGTTTTAATACTAAAGCCCCAGAGCAATTTAGCTTCTTCATTTTCCTTTATTGCCTATTTTGTGGTCCCATCAGTTCTTGTTTGAAGGCAAGAACTGTGTTTCCCTGAAAATAAGCCCTGTCAGTGGGCCAGAGCGGGCAGATGGCCGTGCAAGGCTCATTTTTGCATCTCTCAGCTTGCCTGCAGCCTGCATGGCACAGCAGGATCACTTGCCTTCTGCCCTGTGCCTCTGCCTCTGTCTGCTGCCAGTGCTGCTGCACAAAGACGAGCCTCCTGCGGCTGCCTGCCTACTCTGGCCCACTGACTCTCAGCTTTCCTGTGGCCTGCACAGCACGTCCGGATCACCTGCCTCCCCCCCATGCCTCTGTCTCTGTCTGCTGTTGGACAGGAAATCAACTCACCTGCGCTGCACGGGCTCCGCAGCCCCAGAGTGTGTCGACCAAGGGACTGGTGGGCTGCAGTTGCTTCTGGATACTGTCGGTCCCCATGTGCTTGCCGCCTCTTGTACATGCGCCGGGGGGTGGGTGGGTCGTCCATCCAGGCTGATCACCCTGAAATCGTGTTTCCCTGAAAATAAACCCTAGTGCTTGTTTTGGAGACTCCAAAAATATAAGTCCAGGTCTTATTTTCGGGGAAACAGGGTAGCATTTTTTGCAGCTCTTCCAGTACACCATTATTGTTGTCATGTAATCAATTTGCACCAACTTCTTGCAGCATATAACCAGGTGGTCCACTATGCCTTCAGTTCTTTGCAGAGATGGCATTTGCTGTCTGTTGCTGTCTTCTCAATTCTGGCTTTATATGTATTTGTTCAATGTCTTGTGCAGACATAATTATCCCCTCTGTTTTTCAACTTCCATGCTCTTAGCCATTGCCAGGTCTTAATAATAATAATAATAATAATAATAATAATAATAATAATAATAATAATAATAATAATAATAATAATAATAATAATAATAATAATAATAATAATAATAATAATAATAATAATAATAATAATAATAATAATAATAATAATAATAATAACAGAGTTGGAAGGGACCTTGGAGGTCTTCTAGTCCAACCCCTGCTTAGGCAGGAAACCCTACACTACTTCAGGCAAATGGTTATCCAACATCTTCTTAAAAACGTCCAGTGTTGGAGCATTCACAACTTCTGGAGGCAAGCTGTTCCACTGATTAATTGCTCTAACTGTCAGGAAATTTCTCCTTAGTTCTAAGTTGCTTCTCTCCTTGTTTAGTTTCCACCCATTGCTTCTTGTTCTACCCTCAGGTGCTTTGAAGAATAGTTTGACTCCCTCTTCTTTGTGGCAACCCCTGAGATATTGGAGCACTGCTATCATATCTCCCCTAGTCCTTCTTTTCATTAAGCTAGACATACCCAGTTGCTGCAACCGTTCTTCATATGTTTTAGTCTCCAGTCCCCTAATCATCTTTGTTGCTCTTCTCTGCACTCTTTCCAGAGTCTCAACATCCTTTCTACATCGTGGCGACCAAAACTGAATGCAGTATTCCAAGTGTGGCCTTACCAAGGCATTGTAAAGTGGTATTATTACTTCACGTGATCTTGATTCTATCCCTCTGTTAATGCAGCCTAGAACTGTGTTGGCTTTTTTGGCAGCTGCTGCACACTGCTGGCTCATATTTAAACGGTTGTCCACTAGGACTCCAAGATCCCTCTCACAGTTACTACTGTTGAGCAAGGTACCACATATGCTGTACCTGTGCATTTTGTTTTTCTTGCCTAAATGTAGAACCTTACTTTTTTCACCATTGAATTTTATTTTGTTTGATAGCGCCCAATGTTCAAGTCTGTCAAGATCCTTCTGTATCTTGAACCTATCTTCTGGAGAGTTGGCTATTCCTGCCAGTTTGGTGTCATCTGCAAATTTGATGAGTTCCCCATCTATCCCCTCGTCCAAGTCATTGATGAAGATGTTGAAGAGTACCTGGCCTAAAACAGAGCCTTGGGGTACTCCTCTGCATACTTCCCTCCATGTAGATGCAGTTCCATTGAGCACTACTCGTTGAGTGCGGTTGGTCAGCCAGTTTTGAATCCATCTGGTGGTGTTGCTGTCTAACCCACATTTTTCTACTTTATCTAGTAGTAGGTTATGGTCTACTTTATCAAATGCCTTACTGAAGTCCAAGTAAACTATATCAACAGCATTCCCCTGGTCCACTAATTTTGTCACTTTGTCAAAGAATGTAATAAGATTAGTCTGGCATGATCTGTTTTGACAAACCCATGTTGGCTTTTGGTTATTACTTTGTTTGCTTCTAGGTGTTCGTTGTTAGTAGACGAGAAGACTACTTGCGCACCTAGGTTTTTTTTTTAATTCAAAAAGTTTTATTAGTACAAAGTACAAACATTTTTTATTTTTCTCCCCCCCAACCCACCCCCTTCCCTCTCCCCCTCCCCCCCAGACTTCCCAGAGAGAATACAGGGCATAATATCAATAAAATAAATCTAAATTAAGTTTTAAAAAAAACTTATTAAATTTCCACATTATTTTTTTAAAAAACTTCAACTCCGAATTGTACACTGATAAATTACATCATTAAACCTCTATCTTTAATATCATCTATATATAAACTAATAAAAATAAAGAAAAAATAAAAATAAAATACAAATACAAGAGAAAAACAAAAACAAAAGTAAAATAAAAAATAAACAAGAAAAAAAATTCCTTCCTCCTCCATTCGATCATCTACCCTACACAACATTTCTTCAAAATTAAATAAAACTTAAATGACTATTACATAAATACTAACTATTAAGTACAGAAAGCTTAAACTTCATCATAATATTAATAGCATAATATTACTATATATCAAATTGTTAGCTTCAAAAAAGTTCTAAATCTTTAAAAAGTAATAATAATAATAATAATAAAAGAAATAAAGAGAAAGAACAACGAAAGAAGAAAAATACAGTCCATCCTATGAATTTAACACTAACTCCGAACTTTGAGTAATCCTTCCTCTCAAACAAATTTTTAAATCTAATTATGATATTTTATGACTTAATAATTTTAATTAAAAATTCCAAATCTTCTAGAGATGTTAAAAAAAGAAAAATAAAGAAATAAAGAAAGAAAAGTAAGGAAAGAAGAAAAAAAGGAAAAATACAATCATATTAGTTTCCATCCATCCAATAAATTTCAACACTGCATCTTTTTGTATCTTGATAGTTGCTTCTTTTTGTAACTTGATGATTTTAAATTTGTCAGCTCGCCTCCCATCTGACCCCGATCCTCCATCTCCTTTTCCACATTCATCTGGCTCTGCCAATCCCTTTGATTCTTTAAAACTGTTTCAGTTTGGACAGGTAGGGATGGCTTTCCCTCCTCCTCCTCTTTTACTTTCATACATCTTTCCTCTGGAATTTTGGATATATCAGCCTTTAAAACGTTGACATAAAATTCAGTAGCTTTCTTTATTGTATTAAGCCGGTATCTTTTCCCCAAAAATTTCACCGCTACTCCTGTTGGTGCTTCCCATTTATATTGTAAATTTAGTCTTTTAAATTTATCAATCAAAAAAGAATAATCCTTTCTGGCTTTGAGCATTTTAGAGGGAATTTCTTGCCATATCATTAATTCCTGGCCATTCACCTGAAGGTTGTTCTTAAACGTCGCCTGTGTAATTCTATTCCGTAAGGCTCTTGTAGTAAAGTATATAACAATGTCCCTTGGTAGGTGTTTTTGTTTTGCATACCATGAATTAACTCTATATATCTTATCAATTTGCGTAACCAGTTCCTCTTTAGACATTCCAGGGCCTCCACCATCCAGGGCTCCACCATCCTTCCTTTCAAATCTTCATATAATCCCTCTTTCAATCCCCTCACCCTTATAGCAAATTCCATAGCTCTGAATTGCGTCATTAACACCTCTGTTTCAAAGTTTGCAATATCATTTTGAATTTTATCTATATATTCCACCGAAGTTGCCAAAGCTTGTTTATTTGTTTCAATACGATCCACCAAAACTTCAATATTTGTTGCTAGTCCTTTGCAAACCTCTAACACATCCGTCCTAAGTTGTTGATCCATGTCCTTTAAAGCAGCCTGCATTTTTTTATCTATTTCATTAATTTTTTGGTTAAATTCCGTAATCAGTTCATTTTTCATGACCTTTAAAGTACTTACTAAATTCTCAGGTGTCAAAGACTGTGGAGGTGTTAACTCAGTAATAAGTTGCATTTTGGAAATATGACCAGAGGAATGGTCAGTTCTTTTATTCAAAACAGTCTTTCCGGATTTTGAACCCATTGATATTTCCAGAGGAGTACAAGGAAAAAGCCAAAACTCTAATTAAAGTACTTTCCAATTCCAAAGCCAGATAGTCTTTTATTTTTAAAAAATAGTCAGTTGTTATTTTAATCCAAAATCGGGAGACAGAGAGAGAAAAGCCAATTTTCAAAATCAAAAGTTTCCATAAGAAGAAAGGCTGCTAGCAAAATGAAAGTCATTTTCACTTTTCCTCCCACTTTCTCCGATCGCTATATTGTTACTTTGTATCTTTCTGAAGTGAAAGTCAGCAGTGGAGTTGAAGAAAAAAAAATTCAATACTTGCCCATCTAAAATCCTGTTTCTCTCTGTCTGCTTCTTTAAGCCATAAAATAGTTATAAATCCCATTCAGGAAGCAGCAGTGTTCGCGGCATCTTGCTCCGCAAAGGCGGAGGTTTCCAGATTCCCGGAGCAGGAGACAGGCTCGCACCTAGGTTTTTGACGTTCTTGCCTAGTTGCTCATAGTCGTTCTGTATTGTTTTCCTTTTTTGTGTCATTTGTTCCTACATGGAGTAATAGTAGGGGGTAATAGTCTCTGGGTTTTATTATTTTGGTTACTTTCTGTAAGGAATGTCTTTCCAGCCACAATTAAAGTACGAACTTCTGAGTCAGTGTTCTCAAAAGGATTCCTTTATTTGCATCTGTATAACATCCATTCGTTCAAAGCAAAGTTTAAATGCCTTCAGGCAAGGCAAGCATATTTAACCTTAATGCCCCACCCCATTCAGCATAATCAATCCACAAATGTGTGACCAGATGGCTTTACGTTCCCAGCCTCCCTTCCGTTCAACTGACTTGCATTACCCCTCATAAAACCCTATCTTAAGATGAGAAGGCTCCCAGGTGTCTGGGATCCGGATATGTTATAATCTTTTGATCAAGCAGAGCCAAGACTCCCCTTCTCCTTTTGAATGGCAGAGTCTGGAGTCTGACACTTTCTCTGCTACATCTATGATTTTGGCTCCTGGAAGGCAGCATACCTCTCTGGATTGGTTATCTGGTCTACAGATGGCGGGTTCGGTTCCTCTGAGGATTGAATCTCCTATTACCAGTACTCGCCTTTTCTTTTTGCCTGGGGTTATTTGGGGAGTTTCTTTATTTGTTGTAGTGGTGTTTGGCGCTGCTGCTTTGTTGAGGGTTCTTTCTGGTGTTTCTTTTCTATGTGTCTGTGCGTTATCTTCTATTGGAAGTCCCTGGTATTGGTTGCTTAGAGCCAGTGGGGTTGGGTCTGGGTGGGTTGATTTGGACAGTGGTTTTGTGTTTGGTTTGTGTTTTTTTCTGTGGGTGGCATGTGTCCATCTGCTTTCTTCCTCCGGGGGGTTAGCTATAGTGGAAGTTGCTTGGTCATTTTTATGTTCTTTTTGTGCATGTTCTTTTTATGAGGTTTGGGGTTTCTCATTTTGTTGAGTTTCAGGGTATTTAGGTTTTTCTCTAGATCTACTACTTTTTCTTCTAGTAATTTGCATTCTAGTTTGCATTTGGTACATATGTAGTTTTGGAGTTCTGTGGGCATAAGAGTGTACATGGAGCATGCTCTGCAGGTCACAATAGTGTCTGTTCCTTGTGTGCTGGGGTTGTTTGGGTTGCTGCTGTTTTCGATGTCTTTCATTTGTGGGTGTTTGGTGGTGGTGTTTCTAGGGGTTTTGCCTGGCATGGTCACTAATTAGTTTGTGTTAATTAATTAGTAATTAATGCATATAATACCTATAATATATAAAATTCAGCTGATATAGATATAGATAGTTTAAGTAATATGTAATGTAAATATGTTAATTAAATCAGTAACAATATCTCTTCAATTTAAATTGTAATTATTATTAATCTTTCAATGTAAATATACCCCAGCTTCCTTCAATACTGCTTAGATGACAACCTTCGAAATCATCTTTATATTTCACCGTTCTTTTCTTTCCTTTAAGCTCAGTTTTTCCACCTTTTTAAAGACGAGTCAATGGGGCTTTCCCCCCCCCCCTTCTACACTCCACAGTCAGGCTATTATTGCAGGGAACCTTTAAATTTTGTTCTCCTCCGTCCTTCTTTCCGGAAGTGCTGCTTTTCCCCCTTCCTCCAAGATGTCGCTCATTCAAAACTGCTTAGTTACTGTAAGTTCTTTCTGTCCTTTATTTCCCTCCACCGTCCAGTATCACCACCGTTTCAAAGTAAAGGATTCTTTTATCGATCCACCTCCTGTTGTCTCCGATCTCTCCTTTGCTCCGATCACACTTTTCTTTTTATGGGAATCCTCTCAATCGCGTTTACAATGCCTCCTCCTCGATCGTCTTTTCCCCACAGTCTTCCAGACTCTTTCTTTCCTCCCTCTTCTCTCTAACACCAACTCGCTTTCGTCCGCAATCCACTTTTCATTCAGATCCCCCTGTCACGCATACCTCTTTCTTCTCTCACCAAGGAAGATAAGTTGCTGAAGTTTTGAGCCTTGCCGAGCCTCGTTCCTCCAGCTATTTCTGGCTCCACGTGGTTGGATGTTTTCTTCTCTCTTTTTTTATGGGTTCGGCTGGTCCCCGTTTTTAGATGTTGATATATGTAATATTTGGAACTAATTTGTGTCTATTGTCGTATTTTGATAGATTCTGCCTTATCTCTAATACTAGGTTTTTGGGTCTTTTTCCTACTCTCCATCTTCAGCGATGGGACTAGGCGTCTGCCTCCGTTGCCATCTTAGAAATCCCTCTTAGAAATTTGATATTGAGTAAGTTTTTGTGGTATACTGGCTTCAGTGTATTTTCTTCACTATCCTTCAGATATTTTTCTAATGTTCTTTTTTCTTCATTGACTGTCTGGTATACTTGCAACTTTCCGAACCCACCTATGGTCCTTGGTAAATAGAGTCTATCAACATCATTGTGAGAATGTAGGACCATGGCTTCTAGTTCATCTTGAGTCCACTTCACTATTCCAACTGATATTTAATGACTGGAATTACCCAATTATTAATCCCCTTTTTTGGTATTTCTGCCACTGAGTTTGGACTTTAAAATCATCTTATTAGTTAGGAACCTTTGTCCCTTGCTGTTTGGACTCTTTCCTTTCTGCTCAGATGGAAAGAGCGTGTTTTCAATTGCATCAGCTACCACACTAATTAGCAGTTTGAAAGTTGTTGTTAAGCAGGTAATTGGCCTGTAGTTGCCTGGTGCTGCCCCTTTTGTTGGATCTTTTATTATCATGTAGGTTTTGCCATATATTAATCAATCTTTAATTTCATTTCCTTGCAGTATGTTCTTAAATTGCTTGGCAATGAGTGGGTGTAGACCAGAATAAGAATTGGAAGGGACCTTGTAGGTCATCTAGTCCAACCCCCCACCCAAGCAGGAGACCGTACACCATTTCTGACATATGGCAGTCCAGTCTCTTCTTGAAAGCTTCCAGTGATGAAGCTCCCACAACTTCTGAAGGCAAGCTATTCCATTGGTTGATTGTTCTCACTGTCAGAAAAGTTCTCCTTATTTCCAGGTTGAATCTCTCCTTGATCAGTTTCCATCCATTATTCCTTATCTGGCCTTCAGGTGCTTTGGAAAATAAGTTGACCCGCTCCTCTCTGTGACAGCCCTTCAAATATTAGAACGCTGCTATCATGTCTCCCTGGTCCTTCTATTCACCAAAACCCATGCATTTCATATTTACCTGAGCTTTGTATCTGCTATTTTTCTTGGCTATAACAGTTATTTGCTGCTTTAGTATTTCCAGTACTTCCTTGATTTTCCTTGCCTCCAGGTGATTTATCAATCTAGTATTCTATGGTCATCATCTTCTTTGGCTTATTTTCTTTCATCTGTTCTAGCTTGTTTGCATCTAATCTTAGCATTCTGGCTCTGCAACCAACCAATAATAATTATTTTTGGTTGCAGTCAGCCAGGTGTTTAGAATGGATTTGGCATTTTTATTCTTCTATCAAGTCCTTCCCAAGTATCAGCAGCAGGCAGATGTTGTTTGATGTTGTTAAAGGGTTACAACTTACCCCCAGAGTCATGTGCATAAAATTTGGGCAGATTTGCCCTTATGTCTGATTAAAGGGAAGCTGCAGCCCCCCTCCCCCAATCTTCCTCTCATCCCTTCCCACCAGGTCTTCACAGGCTTTGGGTCTGATTATTTCCCTACTGTATTCCACCTCTTTGCACTCCCCATCACCTATCACCATGATGGCGAACCTATGGGATGCGTGCTGTCGCCCCAGGTCAGATCTCCATGGCGTTTCTTTTGTGAGCTTCTGTTTCGCTGTAAACGACAAAACAGAAGCTCATGAAAGAAAAAGATTTTACCTCTTGCCACGCTGCCAGTGTTGGGATGCCCGGCTTCCCTCCGGTCAGCTGGTCTTCGGGTCTCTGCTGTGCATGCACACATGTCTGCACGTTTGCGCTTGTGCACACCTTTCAATTTGGGCATGCGTGCGTGCAGTTTGGACACTCAGTGTCTAAAAGGTTCGCCATCACTGATCTATCACATGCTTACCTTTGGAAGGTTGTTAGTGTTCTGGAGCTTTCATTGCAAAGAACAGCAGGCCACTCTACTCCTCAGGATCCCCAATAAATTGTGGCTGTTCCAAAAAAATGTTGCACACTTCTGGGATAGGGCCATGTGACTTGCGGAGACATTGAAGGGCAGAGTGGCCTGCCCTCCTTCCCAAACACAAACTCCAGAAATCTACAAAATGTGAGCAATTGGGGGATGGGTAGGAGGGTGTGGATATAGGCCATTTGTCTTCTATAGATATCTGGCACACATATTGGAGAACGGGAGCAGGCTACTCCATTCCTTGACACCCCCCTAAATCGCATGGCTTCATCTGGGAAGAGGGTGCCATTTTCAGAGCAGCCACACTTGTGCCCACTTCCACATAAGTGTGCAGTCACAGGTGGGGAGGAGGGTAGGCCATTTACCATTTGGAGACCTATAGAAGGTAAATGAGCAATCGGTAATAGGAGTTGCCGGTGTGGGATCCAGTGGGGTAGGAAGCAGGCCCAAGGCCTGTGGGCACTCTATGCTGGGAACAGAGCATGGGGTGCCTCATGTTGGAGGAGGCCTTGGGAGGGCCGGGGCAGGAAAACCCATGTCTGCCCTAGGCCCCACAGGACCTCCCCTGAGGTACTCTGAGCTCTATTAAATGATCATGAGGGAAAACAGGGGTAGGGATTGTTAAGTGGTCACAGGATCACCTCGCTTAACAACCATCATGAATGGGCAGGTTCCATTCTGGTTGTAAGTCGAAGATTACCTGTACATTAAAATTCATGTTTATTATACATTTTCAGAAACAGATCTCTCACTCCGATACCCTTTGCCAACCAAAAAATGTATCATAAAATAAACCTAATTTTTATTTACCCTTATTTTTTATAAACTGTCAAATGTAATATGTGGCTGGATAGTAGTTATAATGCTGAAAAAAAATTATATAACCTTCAAATCTGCAAAGCTTGATTGCTGATGCATACTTTCCTGCAGATAATCAAAAAAAATCTTGACTATTCTGACCTCAATCCCAATTGAACTCTTTGTTCAGAGCTTGTCAGAGCAGATCTTCTTTAGTTAAAAATAAATAAATAAAAAACATTTGTGTCACTATTCCTACAGAAGAAATGAACTGGAATCTTGGTATCCTTTTAATCTAAGCTGAAGGACTAAGTCTGTAGACTTGTATAAGCAAAAAGACATCTTAAACTTTTAGAGGTTAAAAAGAATTTGTAAAAGTTTTCCAAATGTTGTTCTGTGTGGGCATAGATCAGTGGTTCCCAACCTGTGGTACGTGTACCACTAGTGGTACGCGAGGGCCTTCCAGATGGTACGCGAACACTTTCGGGGTCATGAACGATTTTTAGTTAGTTATTTTTTACTTCACAAAAATGTTTACTGCCTAACACAAGATAATCTGGCAACGATTTGCAACTGTTGCCACACGCCACCCACCTGGAACCAGCAGCCCGAGAATCCAGTTGCTGGATGCGCGGGGCCAAAAAAGGAATGGTACAATTATGGAAATAAAGTGATATCTGATCGAATTTAGTTTCTCTGGAACCAGGTGGTACGCGGCGACTGTACGGGACCTCCAAGTGGTACTCGATCACAAAAAGGTTGGGAACCACTGGCATAGATCCTACTCAAATGATACCCCAGAAGATAAGTACCTCTTAAGCTGAAAAAGATTTCAAACAAGCTTTCTTTTCCATCTGGCATATTACAATCGTTGCTGAAGGTCAGGGGGCATGTTATTTTCTATACCTTAATTTGAATACAATCTCTCTTTTAAATGTTTTTTTCAGCTTCGTTCAGCATTAGACAAAATGGAAGAACTTGAAGTAAGTAATGGCCATCTAGTTAAACGTCTAGAGAAGATGAAAGCCAATAGAAGTGCTTTACTCTCTCAGCAATAGATGGCAGCTGTTGCTCGGGCTATTGGACTGATTGACAACCATGCCACCCAGGCTTACGGCTGTACTTGTTTGGGATGCTTTCATATTTCTGAAAACAACACAGTTCACATGCATGAATCCATTTGACCATATGCCAATATCTTGAAGTTTTGGTTATGCAGATTCTGAACTGATATAACTGTGATTATGAACAGCTGCTCCAAATGTCTGTCTCTTTCAGATTCAATACTGTAGCTGTACGCAATTCAATAAGCACATTATATGTCCCTTTAAGTTCTCAATTTGATGTGGCATTTTGAAAACAATACTGAAAGAAAATCTTTTTAAATAAATTATTAAACTGGAAATTTGAATTTTCTTTCTTTCTGGAAATTAGTTTTTTTAAAAAGACTAATTTTCAAATTTCCTGTAATGGCTGTATCTGAAAGAGTAACAACCATAGTATATCCTTATCAAGTTCTTATGTAAAAAAACCTGGAACCACAAGCCATTGCAGAGCAAATGTTCCATTTTGAAATCATGGATGAAAATGGTCTTGGAAGCAAAAGTGACCTTATAAATGGACTTCATCAAATAAAACTTTATAAGCAATTTTTCTCCTATTCATTTATGACTACTTCATTTCAGGGTCAATAGGCAATAGCTTCACTTTTTTTAAAAAGAAGAGTTTTCATTATTATTTAATCTGTGTATTTGGAATTCAGTTAAATGACTTCTTATAAAGAATGTGATGCTGCAAATAAGGGCAAGCCAATGTTTTAAAAGTTGTATACTATTTTATATTTTAATGATTATACATGTTTGTCATTACTAAATACAGTCTGATTATCATGTAGAATTCTTTACACCAGCGGTCCCCAACCTTTCTGGCTCCAAGGACTAACAGCAGCAGTGATGGCAGTGGTGGGGAGGGAAGGGTTTTGTGTGCACAAGCTACCTCCCACGCATGCGCAAATGAAGCTTCACATAGAAGATGGCAAGGAAGTAACAGGCAACAGAGAGAAAGCAGAGCTGCTTGACTCATTCTTTGCATCAGTCTTCACGCAAAAAGAAACTATAGCCCAACCTATCAAAAACATAACTGTAAAAGACAGACTAGAAATAAAAGTTAAAATAAACAAAAAAAATAGTAAGAGAACACCTGTCTGATCTTGATTAATACAAATCACCAGGATCTCACGGAGTTCTAAAGGAGCTGGTAGATGTCATCTCAGAACAAGTGCACCATATCTTTCAAAAATCCTGGAGCACCGGGGAACTACTTCCTGAATCAAGCCTGGTCCTCCATTGACCGCTATGGGGATGAGTTCCATGATGACAGGGACATCATCTCCATCTTAGGCGATAACCTAGAAGACGAAGTGTCTGCATAGTTTAGCCAACTCCACGATGAGGGAGCTCCAGAGTTGGACAACGTAGACGACTTCCTGCGAGAACTCCGGGCCCAGTTCAAGGATTCCTCCCAAGCTCAAGAAGCGGAGGCAGAAATCAAACTGATCAGGCAAAGGAAGTCGTGCATTGGTTTCGCTGCCAGGCAGGGAAGTTGATGAACTGGCCTGAGTGAATCCTGGTACATTACTTCAAAGAATGCATCGACAAGGAACAACTAAAGATGTGCCTGTGCCGGGGAGTGCCAGACTGAATCATCGAATGGTACAGAATGGCGATTGCGATGGATAACGAATTGAGACAGCACTGCAGAACTGCACCTGAGAAACAGCCCGGGAGGCAACTTGGTCGCCGCACAACTCCTCGCCAGATCGAGGAGCATCCTAAGGTGACCGCGGCCACCCCCATGAAGTGCTTCCATTGTAGGCAACAGGGCCACCGAGCCTCCAAGTGCCTAGTGCCAGCCCGAGTCCCTCAAGTGAGAGCGTCCGCTCCAGCCAGGCCGAAGAGAGCACCAAGGAAGGCAGTCGAAAAAGGGAAGTTTGTCTGCCAAGCATTGGAGGTCCCCCTCCCCTATCCCACAGGGAAGGAAGGAACTCCGGCCCCTAATGTGCCAATAATACAAGGCGCGGACAGTGAAGAAGATGACCCTATGGAAAGTGAAGCCATCCGCCCTTTTATAATTAAAGCGAAAATAACTGCCCCAGACTGGGACCCATGGGGACATAGAAACCATTATAGATACCGGTTGTACGCTGCCTCATCAACCCAGCCACTGTGGATAACTTGGGCATTAAAACAAAACCCCTGAAAACTCCTATCCGGTTTGAGCAGGTTGATGGGTTAATGATAGGGGGAAGCCTTGCCACATTTGTCACCGAAGAGTTAAAGCTGGAGATGGGTAGACATTGGGAGTTGATTCGCTTTATAGTAGTGCCAAAAATGACAGAGTCGGTCATCTTGGGCCTTGCCTGGCTGGACAACTGGGGTCCCTCCATCACCTGGGAGGGTGGCTACTGGAAACTCAAACTAGTGCTAGGCCCTGAACCACCTCCAAATTTATCAGATGAACCAGATGGCCCACAACAAGCCACCGCTGATCAAAAAGAGGCAACAGCAGCACTATCAGAACAGCCCCCTAGAACTCCTCTTATCCACAGAGAGTATAGGGACCTGGCCGAAGTGTTCAGTGAGGAAGAATGCAATGTTCTACCCCTCCCCTCACTGGCCCACAGACACTGCAATTGAATTTGTGGAGGGGGCTAAACTACCTAAACTGAAGATATATTCCATGACACTGAAAGAAATGAGAGAACTAAGGGAATACATTGACACTAACTTGGTTAGAAGCTTCATACAATGAGTGAAATCCAGAGTAGTTGCTCCCATACTATTCAAAGAAAAAAAAGATGTGGGGACAATTCATCTGAGTCCCTGGTGGCTTCCTGGAACACCGCAGCATCAGGAGCATTAGATCAGATTGTGCCTTTGCGACCTCTCCGTGGCAGTGAATCCCGTAAAGCTCCCTGGTTTACTGAGGAGCTCCAGGAGATGAAACGCCACAAGAGACGTCTGGAGTGATGCTGGAGAGCCAGTAAATCCGAATCCGACCGAACACTTCTAAGAACTTTTATTAAGTCTTATTTAGTGGTGATAAGGGTGGCAAAACAATCTCATTTTTCCGCTCTTATTGCATCCGCAGATTCTCACCCAGCCACCTTGTTTAGGGTGACTTGCTCCCTCCTTGCTAAAGGGGGAAGTGAGGAACACTTGCACGGTAGAGCTGAGGAATTTGCTCAGTTTCTGACAGATAAAGTCGCTCAGATCTGGTCGAATCTGGACTCTGGCTGGACAGAGCCCATTGAGTTGACGGGCAAGTCTTAGTCCAGCGTTGTGGGAGGAGTTTGAGCCAGCCACTCCTGATGAAGTGGACAGGGCCATGGGTGCGATGAGCTCTTCCACCTGTTTATTGGACCTGTGCCCCTCCTGGCTGGTTTCGGCCAGCAGAGAGGTGGCACGCGGCTGGATCCAGGCGGTGATCAATACTTCTTTTAGGGAGGGATCCGTACCGCAGCCTTTAAAGGTTGCGGTGGTGAGACCCGTCCTTAAGAAGCCTTCCCTGGACTTCCGGCTGGCTCCGCGAGCGCCCAATCTCTGGTTCCATTAAGCCACCAGAACAGCTGTCTGGCGGCTTGAAAATCTTCTCCCTGGGCTTAGGGGAGAGATGAGAGCTGACGGGCAAGGGTAGAGTCCCCCAAGTGCCCCAGGAGAAAATCTGGGGCGCGAAGGGTGAGGGTTCCCTAGCAGCCTGTCATTTGCTCCGGGACCTGGGACGTCTCTGCTTAGGCGGAACAAGAAGCCGCGACCAATTCTGCTTTCAACATGTGATTTTCAACATTTAGATTAACAGCAGACAGAAAAAGCCAGGAGACTCGGATGGCAAGTATTTAAATTTAACTTCAATGTTGATTCTCCTTTCGGAAGTGACAAACTAAATGAGTTAATGAGCAACAAAATGGCAATTGAAGTTTCAAAGGGCGTGAAAAGTGAAAGTTAAAAGGAAAGTTTCATTTCGCTAGCAGCCCTCTGTATGAAAATGCCTGACTTTGATGAACTTTCTCTTTTCTTTCTGACTTTGGAGTAAAATAAGAAGTCTAAGTTTAAAGTTTAAATGGCCTCAAAATCTGGAAAGACTGTTTTTAACAAAGGACTTGATAGTCCTCCTGCTCATTTTTCAAGAATGCAACTTATTGTTTATTCAACACCCCCACAGACTTTAACATTTGAAAAGTTACAAGAAGCTTTAAAAGCCATGAAGGATGAACTTGTTACGGAGTTTAATTTAAAAATCAATGAAATTAATGAAAAAATACAGGCTGCTTCAGAGGAGATTGTAATTCGGAACCAGCAATTAAGGGAAGATATATTTTTGGTACTTAAAGGACTGGTAGAAAATATGGAAATTTTGGAAGAGGAGGTGGAAGAAATTAAACAATCTGTGACAACTTTGAGTGATAATATAGAAGAGATTCAAAATAAAATTGAAAAGTATGAAGCTGAGGCATTAATGATTCAATACAGAAATATGGAGTTTGCCTTAAGAGTAAGTGGTGTAAAGGAGAACAGACATGAAAACTTAAAAGAAATGATGTTGGAGGCATTTGTGCAAATGTTAGGGGTGACAAAAGAGGAATTGGGTATGCAGATTGACAAGATATATTGTGCCAACTCCTGGGTGGCTAAACAGAAACATCTGCCTAGAGATATAGTAATATATTTTACTACAAGGACATTACGTAATGAAATTTTACTGGCAACTTTTAAGAACAAGCTCCAGGTAGATGGACAGGAGGTAAGGGGCGTGCATAAGTGCACCAGCGTGCCTACCGTCCCTGTCCTAATGTTCCCTAGTATCAGTACTCATCTTATGTATATAAACAATGTTATATCTATGTATATTACCAACACATACTTGACACAAATAAATAAATAATAAAAATAAATAAAATAAAATGACAATGAAAGAAATTCCTCCCAAAATGTTGAGAGCCAGAAAGGATTATGCCTTTCTGGTGGATGAATTGAAAAAACAGCAAATACAGTATAGATGGGAAGCTCCAGCTGGTATAGCGATGATACATCTGGGAAAGAGATATCGGCTTAATACGATATGGAAAGCAAGAGATTTTTATGTAAAAGTGTTAAAGGCCGAGATATCCAAAATACCAGAAGGAAGAAGAATGAAGGAAGTAATGGAAGGAGAGAGAGGAGAGAGAGTAGCTCAATTGGGAGGAGCTTTGATGAGTCAAGGTGATTTACAGAACCAGAGTGATGTTCATAATTTGGATCTATTTGATATACAAAAAGAGATAAAGGATCAGAGTCAGACCAGAGCAGTGGCTATATGTAAGGAGGAATCAAGACAACAACAATTCAAGTTGACAAGTCGAGAAATTATTAAACCACAAGTGGGTGGAAGAGTTGGATCTAAAGGTCGAATGAGAAGAAGGAACAACTAGAATTTGGCTTCACTATGGGTAATCGTAGGCCAGATGGAGAGAAGATCTAAAATTGGTATTTTGCAGTAAGATGTCAATTTGACAATATAAATAAAAGATAACAGTTAAATGCATATAGAAAGGTTGTATAATGTGTTAATGGAATTAAACTTAGAAACTGAGTTTAAGGATTGTATGAAAATGGGGTTAAAATAGTGGAGAAATTATAAGGATGGAAATATGGGAAAAGACTAAATCTATAATTTAAATGTGGGTGATGTGAAGATGTTATGTATTTTTGTACATGATGGTTATATTAAAAAAAGAAAAGAAAATTTAGGCTTTTTGGACAAAAATATGGTGGACTATTCAAAATATTTTACAGAAAAGATCAAGTTTATAACACAATTTTTCATGCTGGGAACAACTACGGACTGTACTGTAATAGTAATTAAGTTGACTCTAATGCCAGACTATTGGAGGTATAGTGTTGGAAGAAGGATAATTTATTATCGAGGAATTGACGTTGATGGTTGCGCATCTGGCCGAGATGGCGAAGACAATTTCCCTTTTCTCTTTTTATTATTATATTTTAAAGATTATCTAAATCAGTGGTTCCCAAAGGGGGCGGTACCGCCCCCCAGGGGGCGGTGGGAACCCTTAGGGGGGCGGTGAGAGGTAAGGGTGGCGACAGGGGGGGCGGTGAGAGGGTCCAGGGGGGCGATAGGTGGTTCGCCGGTCCTGTCCCCATGCCGCCACCCATGTCCACCCAATCGCCCGCTGCCGCTTTTCCCGCCACTCTTTTCCCCATGGGGACTGGGCGGGCCGCGAGACGGGCATCTTTCTGGACTTTTAACAGCTCCATGTATCTGTCGTCTGGTCTCTTTGCACTGGTCTCCAACCTTGGCAACTTTAAGACTTGTGGACTTCAACTCCCAGCAAAGCTGGCTGAGGAATTCTGGGAGTCGAAGTCCACAAGTCTTAAAGTTGCCCAGGTTGGAGACCCCTGGAAAGCTTGCAAAATACAGAAACTCTTCTCGCGAGGGTGAGCAATTAACAACTCGCAGAGAGAAGAGTTTCTGTATTTTGCAAGTTTTTTTCCCTAGAGACTAGCCGACAGAAACAGAGCTGTTAAACCTGTAAGACACGGGATTGGGGGGGGGTGCGGGCAGGGGCTGGGTTGGGGGGTTGGGTTGGGGGGCGGGGGGAGGAGGGAGACCTTGTGGGGAAATCGCAGCTGCCTCTTTTCCGCTCCTTCGGCCAAGAGGCACCGCGGCCAGAAAGTCGGTCCAGAAAGAGGGCAGCGATGGCGCGGGAGATCGGGAACAGTTGCCCGCCAGAGTTTCTGCCGCCTTTACCTGCCTCCCTTTCCTTTCCTTTCCTTTCCTTCCTTCCTCCCTTTCCTTCCCTTTTTCCTTCCTCCTTCCCTTCCCTTCCTTCCTCCTTCCCTTCCTTTTCCTTCCTCCCTCTCCTTTTCACCTTTAATTTCCCTCCCTCTCTTTCCTTCCTATTTTCTTTCCTCCCTCCCTCCCTCCCTTCCTCCTTCTATTTCCTTCCCTCTCATTCCTTCCTTTCCTTTCCTTTCTTTTCCTTCCTTTCTTCCCTCCCTCCCTCTATTTTTCTCTCCCAAAAAACCACAAGTTAAATCCTCCCCTTGGCCATTGTGCGTACATGTGTGTCTCATCTTCTAAAAATCATAACTCCCCACCCCACCCCACCCCCCAATACCATCCCCTTCTCCATCCCACTGATGATCCAAAGTGCCCAGCCTCCTGCGCCCCCCCCCGGCAGCCTCTCCGCATGCCCGTCTCACGATGTGGCCTTCGGCCTTGCCTCCTCTGCCCACCTAACACACTGCTCTCGTTCGTCCCTGCGATGCCATCTTCCCCTGCCCCCAGATGGATAGCAATTTAGGCAGGCATGACACACCACCAGGTGAGGAGGGGGCTTTCTAGCTGTGCCTGCTGGGTACAGGAGTCCCCCCCTCCACCCGGCCTCTGTGCCAAGGAAGGCAATTCGGAGGGTGCCAGCACTTCCCACGGGGGAGGGGGTGTATTTCCAGGAAGCCCCTTGAATGTGCCAGTGTGGGGGGAGGGGAGAAGGCCCTCCCTTATGTGCAACTGTCCCACCCACCCACCCCCTCCATTGACCACTTCTGCAGTTTTCTTTCCTTTCCAGGCTCTGTTTGGTCATCCAGTTGAGCCAGCCTTGGCGAGGAACCAAAATGGCTTGTGTGTTTGTTTTTTTATTTTTGCAACCAAATACAAACCATGTTTGGGGGAACTGGTTTCAAAACCTCCCAGTTTCCCAAACCTGGAAGTTTTCGGCCACGCACGCACACACACACACACTCACACACAGCCAGTAGCTCAATGTGGGATAGATTTCCCACCCACCTCCAGCCCCTCTTTTCAAACATGCCCCTCTTCCTCGCAGACAGAAGCACATTTTAAATTGCCATAGGCAGAGCCCAGAGGAGGCAATGTAGTCCCGCGGTGTGTGCGACACACACACACACACACACACACACACACACACACACACACACACACACAGAGAGAGAGAGAGAGAGAGAGAGAGAGAGAGAGAGAGAGAGAGAGAGAGAGAGAAAATAAGGAAAGAAAAAGGAAGGAAGGAAAGGAAAGGAAAGGAAGAAAGAAAGAGAGAGAGAGAGAGAGAAAGAGAAAGAAAGAAAGATGGTAGGAAGGAAGGAAGACAGAAAAAGGAGGGAGGGAAGGGAAGGGAGGGATGTAGCAAAGAAAAAGGAAAGAAAAAGAAAAAGAAAGAAAGAAAGAAAGATGGTAGGTAGGAATGTAGACAGAAAGAAAGAAAAAGATGGCAGGAAGGAAGGAAGACAGTCAAAAAGAAAAGAGGGAAGGGAAGGGAGGGAAGAAGGAAAGAAAAAGGAAAGAAAGAGGGAGGGAGGGAGGAAGGAAGACAGAAAGACGAAAGAAAGGAAGGAAAGAAAGATGGAAGGAAGAAAAAGAAAGATGGTAGGAAGGAAGGAAGACAGAAAGAACGAAAAAGAAAGAAAGAAGGGGAAGGGAAGAAAGAAAGAAAGAGAAAAAGAAAGGAAGGAAGGAAGAGAGAAAGAAAGAAAGAAAGAAAGAAAGAAAGAAAGAAAGAAAGAAAGAAAGAAAGAAAGAAAGAAAGAAAGAAAGAAAGAAAGAAAGAAAGAAAGAAAGAGAAAGAAAGAATTATGACCACAATTGAGCATAACATTTTGGTTGCTAAGCAAGAGCGTTGTTAAGTGAGTTTCACCACATTTTACAAGTTGGCCATGCCCACCTGGTCACCTGACCACTAAGCCACGCCCACCTGAGGGGGTGGGGTGGGGGGCGGTGAGGATGAGTTTGTAGCACCAAGGGGGCGGTGGACTGAAAAAGTTTGGGAACCACTGATCTAAATGAAAGATATATAGTAATAATTTGATATATTGGAATGTTAGTTTATTAATGATATACGCCTAATTTTTAGATTATGTTTTAAAAATTTTGAGTAATAAGGAGTTAAAGAATTAGAGAAATTTTGAAATTAATAATCTGTTAGTATATTTTAATATTATGTTTATTGAATACTATACCCTGTGCTTTTTCTGGGAAGTCGGGGGTGGGGGTGGGGGATGAAAGGGGGAGGGTAAGGGGGTGGGGAGGGGTTGGGGTGGGGAGGGGTTTGGGGGGGAAGGGGGGAGAAAAGAGAAAAATGTTTGTACTTTGTACTAATAAAACTTTTTGAATAATAAAAAGAAGAAGCCTTCCCTGGATCCGGTGGATTTGAAGAACTTTTATAGGTAAGGTTGTTGAAAAGGTGGTAGCTTTTCAGCTTCTTCGGTTATTGGAGGAAACTGATTATCTAGATTCCTTTCAATCGGGTTTCAGGCGCAGCTACAGTACAGAAACTGCCTTGGTCGCCCTGATGGGCGAGCCCGGGATGGGGGTTATTCTTCCATCCTGGTGCTACTTGACCTCGCAGCAGCTTTCGATACCATCAACCATGCATCGTCTCGGCGAACTGGGAGTGGGAGGCACCGTTTTATGATTGTTTGCCTCTTACCTCGCCAATAGGATGCAGTCGGTGTTAACAAGAGGACAGAGGTCGTCTCCTAGGCCCCTGACTTGTGGGGTGCCACAGAGTTCGGTCCTTTCGCCCATCCTGTTCAACATTTACATGAAACCGCTGGGGGAGATCATCCGTCGACACGGGGTGAGTTTTCAACAGTATGCTGACGATACCCAGCTGTACATTTCCACCCCGTTTCAATTCAGGGAGGCAGTGGATGTAATGTGCCGATGCCTGGACGATGTCAGGATCTGGATGGGGAGGAACAGGCTCAAGCTTAACCCCGACAAGACTGAGTGGCTCTGGATATTGCCCCCTAAGGACTATGTCGACTGTTCCTCCTTGGTTCTTGGGGGAGAAAAACTAACTCCCTTGGAACAGGTTCGCAATTTGGGAGTTCTCCTAGATCCACAGCTAAAATTAGACCAACATCTTACAGCTGTGGCTAGGGGAGTCTTTGCACTCTACATGGGGCTACCCTTGAAGAATATTCGGAGACTTCAACTGGTGCAAAATGCGGCTGCGCGTGCTGTGGTGGGTGTCTCAAGATACACCCATGTAACACCTATACTCCACCAGCCCATTGGTCTCTGGGTGCAATTCAAGGTGTTGATTACCATCTTTAAAGCCCTACATGGCTTAGGACCAGGTTACCTCCGGGACCGCATCTTACGTCATACTTCCCTTCGACCGGTTAGGTCCCACAGAGTGGGTCTCCTCCGGGTCCCGTCAACCAAAGTCGGCTCCTAAGGGGAGGGCCTTCTCTGTGGGGGGCCCTGTTCTCTGGAACCAACTACCCCCGGAGATCTGAATTATCTGAATTATCCCCACCTTGCTGGCCTTCCGAAAAGCCATTAAGACATGGCTCTTCCTGCAGGCGGGGAGATTTTGAGACAACTTCACATCTTAGGTCTCCCCCATGTATGTATGGTTTTGTATGTTTTTTAAAAACTCTTTAAAAACTGTTTTTAAATTATTATATTGTTTAGTGGTTCTTTAAATGTTCTACACCGCCCTGAGTCCTCAGGGAGTAGGGCAGCATATAAGAACACTAAAATTAAATAAATAAATAAATAAATAAATAAATAAATAAATAATAAATAAATAAATAAATAAATAAATAAATAAATAAATAAAATAAATGAGACTGTGTGTTGACTTAAAAGGGATCAGTGCTGTGTGTGTGCACACCTATCCCATACCCCTCATGAAAGACATTCTGGGCCACCTAGCAAAAGGTGGTGTTCACTAAGTTCACTCTCCGAGAGGCATACTATTGGGTCCAGATCAAAGGAGGAGATGAATGGAAAACAGCTTTTAAGTGCCCCTTAGGCAGTTTCTAATTTAGAATAATGCCATTTGGACTACAAGGAGCCCCTGGGGTCTTCATGCAATTGATAAATTTTATGAGGCGAGGTGGCGCAGCAGTTAGAGTGCAGTACTGCAGGCTACTTTAGCTGACTGTGATCAGCAGTTCAGCTTTTCAAATCTCACTGGCTCAAGGTTGACTCAGCCTTCCATCCTTCCGAGGTAGGTAAAATGAGGACCCAGATTGTTGGGGGGCAATATAAATATATATTACTTAATGGTGTAAACCACTTAGAGAGTGCTTGCACTATATAAGTCTCACTAATAAATAAATAATAAATCAATAAATGAGATCCTGCATGAGCACCTCTCTATGGGAGTTCTTGTTTACCTAGATGACATTCTCGTCTACAACAAAACTCTAGAGGAACATGTAAAGCTGGTGTGACAAGTGTTAAAGAAATTACTCGCAGCCAAGCTATATATGTAAAACTGTCAAAATGTGAGTTTCACAAAAGTGTGTTCGATTACCTCAGCTACCGCATATCAAACCAAGGAATTTAATTTAATTTAATTTAATTAAAAATTCTTATAGGCCGCCCAATCCCATAGTACTCAGGGCGGCGTACAGCAAGGGTAAGAACAATACAATATAATAAAAAACAATTAAAAAACATTACAAAAGTTAAAACAAAACCATTTGTCCATGGGGAAAATCGCTCTTCTTCACCCCGCCTGCCGGAAGAGCCATGTCTTTATGGCGCTACGAAAGGCCAGTAGGGTGGGGATAGTCCGGATCTCTGGTGGGAGTTGGTTCCAGAGAAATGGGGCTTCCACAGAGAAGGCTCTCCCCCGAGGTCCCGCCAACCGACATTGTTTGGCTGATGGGACCTGGAGGAGACCAACTCTGTGGGACCTAACCGGTCATAGGGAGGTATGTGGTAGGATGCGGTCCCAAAGGTAACCTGGCCCTGAGCCATGTAGGGCTTTAAAGGTCAACACCAACACCTTAAATTGCGTCCGGAGACTAATGGGCAACCAATACAGCTGGTGGAGAATGGGTGTTACATGGGTGTATCTCGGGACACCCACCACAGCTTGCGCAGCTGCATTTTGCACCAATTGCAGTCTCCGGATACTCTGAGGGTAGCCCCATGTAGAGCGCATTACAGTAGTCCAGCCATGAGGTGACGAGGGCATGAGTGACTGTGAATAAAGCCTCCCTCTCCAAGTAGGGTCGCAATTGGTGCACAAGACGAACCTGTGCAAAGATCCTCCTAGCCACAGATGAAAGATGTTGCTCCAATTTTAGCTGTGGGTCTAGGAGAAAACCCAAATTGCAAACCCATTCCGAGGGAGTCAATTTTTCTCCCCCAAGAACCAAGGAGGGGAAGTCGACGTAATCGTTGGGAAGCAATATCCATAGCCATTCAGTCTTGTCAGGATTGAGCTTGAGCCTATTCATTCCCATCCAGACCCTAACATCGTCCAGGCAACAGCACATTACATCAACATCAACTGCTTCCCTGAACTGAGACGGGGTGGAGATGTACAACTGGGTATCATCAGCATATTGCTGATACCTCACCCCATGTCATCGGATGATCTTACCCAGCGGTTTCATGTAAATGTTAAACAGGATAGGCGAGAGGACCGAGCCCTGAGGCACCCCGCAGATCAGGGGCCTAGGAGCCGACCTCTGCCCTCCTGTCAACACCGACTGCGTCCTATTGGAGAGGTAGGAGGAGAACCACCGTAAAACAGTGCCTCCCACTTCCATCTCGCTGAGTCGGCGCAGAAGGATACCATGGTCAATGGTATCGAAAGCCGCTGAGAGGTCAAGTAGCACCAGGATGCTACCTCCATCCTGGGCTCGCCAGAGATCATCCATCAGGGTGACCAAAGCAGTTTCCGTGCTGTAGCCGCGCCTGAAACCCGATTGAAAGGGATCTAGATAATCAGTGTCCTCCAATAACCGCAGGAGTTGGAACGACACCACTTTCTCAACAACCTTACCCACGAAGGGAAGGTTGGAGACCGGACGGAAGTTCTTTAAATCTGCTGAGTCCAGGGAAGGCTTCTTGATGAGGGGCTTCACCACCGCAGCTTTTAAGGGCTGCAGGCTGGATCCCTCTCTCAAAGAAGCGATCACAACTGCCTGGAGCCAGCCGTGTGTCACCTCCCTGCTGGCAGAAACCAGCCAGGAGGGGCACGGGTCCAGTAAACAAGTGGTGGCATTCATCGCTCCTATGACCTTGTCCACATCATCAGGAGTGATAGGCTCAAATTCATCCCATATAACAGGACTCAGACTCGCCCGTCGCCTCGGCTTGCCCTGTCCAGGTCTGTCCGAATCTGAGTGACTTTATCCGCCAGAAACTGAGCAAATTCCTCAGCTCTGCCCTGTAAGGGATCCTCAACTCCCTCCTTAACCAGAAGGGAGCAAGTCACTCTAAACAGGGCGGTTGGGCGTGAATCGGCAGATGCAATAAGAGCGGAAAAATGCGAACATTTTGCCGCCCGTATCGCCACTAAGTAAGACTTAATAAAAGTTCTTAATAGTGTCCAGTCAGATTCAGCTTTACTGGCTCTCCACCGTCGCTCTAGGTGTCTCTTGTGGCGTTTCATCTCCCGGAGCGCCTCAGTAAACCAAGGAGCCCTCCTGGATCCCCTGCTACGGAGAGGCCGCAAAGGTGCAATTCGATCTAACGCCCCTGATGCTGCCCTGTTCCAGGTAGCCACCAGAGACTCAGATGAATTGTGTACCAAGGATTCAGGTATCTCCCCAGGTTCCCTCTGGAATCCTTCGGGTTCCATTAGGCTCCTGGGGCGGAACCACTTAATCGGTGCCACCTCCTTGCGGTGGAGGAGTGGTGCCATGAAATTCAACCTCAGAAGGAAATGATCTGACCACGACAAGGGTGATATGACTAAACCCCTCAGCCTCAGATCATCTCTCCACTGCCCCGAGAGAAACACAAGGTCAAGCGTGTGACCTCCCTCATGAGTCGGACCCTGAACTACTTGGGTCAGGTCCATGGTTGTCATGGAAGCCATGAACTCCTGGATTGCATCTGAGGTTTCGCCGGGCGATGGCAGATTGAAGTTCCCCAGCACCATAAGCCTGGGGAACTCAATCGCCAGCCCCGCTATCGCCTCGAGCAGCACAGGCAGGGCCTTTGCAATAGAGATGGACCCAGGGAAAGTGAAAGCAGTTTTAGACTGGCAACCCCCACGCACTTGCAAGCAACTACAGAGCTTCCTAGGGTTTGCCAACTTCTATTGCCAATTCATTCCTTCATTTGCAGATATTGCCTTGCCCATCATGGAGTTGTTTAAGACAGGGAGGAACAGGAAAACCTCAGCCAGGGCAACCCCTAAACTGGAATTTGGAGTGCCAACATGCATTTGAAATACTTAAGAGATGCTTCACTGAGGAACCAGTGCTAAGGCATCTGGATGCAGAACAACCTTTTGTAGTGCAGGCATATGCAAGTGATGTGGTCGTGGCTGCTGTCCTCCTCCAAAGGAACACCAACAGTGACCTGCAGCCATGCGCCTACACCTCTAAAAAACTCACTGACACCGAGAGGAGGTGGGCAGTGTGGGAGAAGGATGCTTACGCTGTGCGCTGGGCATTGCTCACCTGGAGGCAGTTTTTGGAAGGCAGCCAGCAGCCTTTTGAGGTCTGGACTGATCACAAAAATTTAGAGACGCTAAAAAAACCCGAGGAAACTCTCCGAAATAAGTTTGATGGGCACAGTACTTTAAGCAATTCAATTTTGAGCTTAAGTATATCACAGGAGGGAAAAACCTGCTCACTGATGCCTTGTCAAGAAAACCACAGTTTAACAGCAAATAGGAGGAGGTATTTCATGCAATAATTCCTCCTTCCCAACCCGTTGTTGTGGCCCACCAGCAGCCCGTACAGCTGATAGTGGATCCCGTTTGAGAGGAGACCGACTTGGTGTTGCGCCGGTGGCCCGTGCAGCTGGCACCCGAGTCGGACAGCGAGGAGGCTGGCAAGGACTCAGTGGCAGAGGCTGAGGTTCAGCCAGGGCCTTCGGAATCTCCAGTACCTCATAGCAGTGATAAGGGAGAAGAGGCTTCTCCTCTTCTGAATGCAAGGGCATGAAGGAGGGAAAAACCTAAGAGGCAGGAATGGTTACTCCAGAGGAGGTGGTCTCGGGAGTAAGACTTGGGGCTAATTGGCCACTCCCCTAGTCTACTTAAGGACATCAAAGGCAGCTGAAAGGCTGCAGGAAACAATGTTTGGAAATCCGTCTGGTCATAATGTGCTGCATGTCTGAAAAACCTCTGACTTGTTTCACTGCTTTGGCTTGGTTATCAAGGACTACCTCTAGGCATTTTGCCAACTCTCTGAAGCACCGTAAGATATCAAGACCTAATTGCTCTTCTTTGCTTTAAGACTCTTTGAACTGATACCAGCTGTTCATGAAGATTAATTAGCAGCTGGTTGCTTGCCAGAAAAGACTGCTTGTAGTCTTTTCTGTGTGTGCATATTCACTGCTTATGTGCATATGTGTGTGCATATTCACTGCTAAGACGTTTATTAGTGGTGGTTATTGGATTAAATAAGTTTGTACAAACTGGGTGTTGTTTTACGTTCTTAGCTGGGGCAGAACACCCGTATCACAAGCCGTCACCCATGCACAGTCTAAGCAGCAGAGCCTCAGAGACAGAAAGGATGGTCAGAAAACTGAAAGACGAGTTAGCAGCTGATCCTTGGTACCAGAACCACAAAGACACTCTGATCCTGAAAGACGGAGTGGCTTGGAAAGGGTCTAAGCTATCTAAGCTGCGAATCCAAGTGCTGCAGAAAAGCCACGACTCTAAGCAGAGAGGACAATTTAGCTACCTAAAGACATTGCATTTAGCCAGGAGACAGTTCTGGTGGCCGAGAATGAAAAAAGACGTTGAGGATTATGTCAAACTATATATATCTTCTTAATCTGATACTTTTTTTTGAATATAATCAATCCATCTACTCCATCTACTCCATTCCAATATATATCTTTCATTTGAATGATCTTTTAAGTATGATGAAATTCTTGCCATTTCTGCCAGGTGTGTAACTTTTATTGTCCATTCCTCTGTAGTAGGTATATCTTCTTTCTTCCAATATTGTGCTACCAACAATCTGGCAGCCGTTATCAAGTTCAAGATCAATTTAGTCTCTATTACAGTACAGTCCATAATTATTCCCAGCAAGAAAAACTGTGGTGTAAACTTAATTTTTTTCTTCAAAATATTCTGTATAATCCACCATATTTTAATCCAGAAAGCCTTAATTTTCCTACAAGACCACCAAACATGAAAATAAGTTGCATCTTCACATTCACATCTCCAACATTTAGGTTGTAAATTTGGATACATACAAGCTAGTTTCTTTGGGTCAAAATGCCATCTATAAAACATTTTATAAAAGTTTTCTCTTAAATTTTGAGCTTGCGTGAATTTCACATTTCTAACCCATATATTCTCCCATGTTTCCATCATTATAGGTTCACCAATATTTTGAGCCCATTTAATCATACAATCCTTAACTAGCTCTGTTTCAGAATCTAATTCCACTAATACATTATATAATCTCTTTATATGCATTGGTCCTTTATTCTTTATTTGATTTATCAAGTTGTCATCTTGCTGCGAAATACCTGCTTTTGAATCCTCTTTCCATCTGGCCTGCAATTGCCCATATTGAAACCAAGACTTAATTATTCCTTCTTCTTTTAGTTGCTCCATTGATTTTAATTGTAACCTCATTCCCTCTATATAAAGAAACTCTTTATATGTAATCTTATCTAGTTTTTGCTCTGTATTTATATTCTCTATCGCATGCCTCGGCACTGTCCATATGGGTAATTTATCATTTAATTTACATTGATATTTCTTCCAAACACGTAATAGAGCATTCCTTAATAAATGACTCTTAAAGGTTTTATCTACTTTTTTATTATACACTAAATAAGCATGCCATCCGTAAAATAAGCCATACCCTTCTATATTTAATGACCTCTCTTCCGTCAGGTTAATCCAATCCGCAATTGCTGAGAGGGTAGCTGCTTCATAATACAGTCTTAAGTTAGGCATTTTTAATCCTCCCCTTTCACGTGAGTCTTGCATTATTTTTTGATTTACCCTCGGTTTTTTCCCAGCCCAAATGAATTTATTAATACCCTTTTGCCATTCTTTCAAATTGTCATCCTTTTTAAGTATGGGAATTGTTTGGAAAAAAAATAAAAACCTAGGTAAGACATTCATTTTTACTACAGCTATCCTGCCCAGCAAGGACAACTGTAGCTTTTTCCAATTTTCCAAGTCTTTCTGTATTTTTTGCCATAATATTTCATAATTATGTTGATAAAGTTTCGTGTTTATTGACATAATGTTAACCCCCAAGTATTTGACCTTTTTAACTATTTCATATCCCGTAACCCTTTCTACTTTTTCCTCTTGATTTCTGGTCATGTTTTTAACTATTATTTTAGTTTTATCTACATTTATTTTAAGACCAGCTACTTGTCCATAAGAGTTGATAATATCCATCAGGCCTATAATTGATTGATATGGCTGAGTTACAGTAACTACTAAATCATCCGCAAACGCTCGTAGTTTATATTCTTCTCCTCTTATTTTAATACCTTTAACTATCTCAGATTCCCTTATTTTACTAAGTAAAATCTCTGTAGACAAAATAAACAAAAGAGGTGATAGAGGACATCCTTGTCTGGTTCCTTTCTCTATATTAAAATTGTTTGTTAATTCACCATTAATTATTATTTGAGCAGTCTGTTTTTGATATATTGCCTTAATAGATTGTATAAAATATTCTCCAAGCTGCATCTTTTCTATTAATTTTAATAAAAATTTCCAATTCAATCTATCAAAAGCTTTTTCAGCATCCAGGAATACCAGTGCAGCGGGTATCTGATTATTCCTCCCCAAATACTCTAATAAATTAATTATGTGTCGTACATTACTCTTCATTTGTCTACCTTCTATAAAACCAGTTTGATCTTGGTGGATCAGTTGTTGCATAAGTATCATTAATCTGTTGGCTAATATTTTGGCAAAAATTTTATAATCCGTGTTTAACAATGAAATTGGCCTATAATTTTTAGGGTCTGTGTGATCTTGATTCTCTTTCGGGATCAAAGAGATAAAAGCTGTTTTCCAAGTTGGGGGTACTTCTCCTCCTTGCTGTATAGTATTAAATAACACCTTCAGAAGCTCCACCATTTCGTTCTGTAAGTTTTTATAATAAACAGCTGTTAAACCATCTGTACCTGGAGCCTTTCCCAATTTTAGCTGTTTAATGACCGCCAATATTTCCTCTGAGGTTATAGGTTGATTTAAAGTTTCAATCTGCTCCATGGAAGCTATATGTATATGACCATTTCGTAAATATCCATCAATATCTTCCTCTTTAATCTCTTCCCCCTTGTACAACCCTGAATAGAATTCTAAGAAAGACTTTTTAATTATTTCACAATCAAAAACTTCTTTCCCTTTATACTTAACTTTTTCTACTACTCTTGATTTCTGTTTTTTCCTTAACATATAAGCCAACCACCTGCCCGGCTTATTTGCATTACAAAAAGTGTTATGTTTGGCATATTGTAAATTAGTTGCAACTTGGTCTGCCATTAACATATTAAATTGAGCTTTTAGTAAATTAATTGTTTCTTTGATTTTTTTATCTGTTGGTTTAGAAATCAAAGCCCTCTCTTGTTTCTTAATTTCTTCCTTCAGTCCTTTTCTTTTAAATTCCTTCTTTCTTCTATATTTATTATTCAAATATATTAAAACACCTCTCATATAAGCCTTACTTGCGTCCCATACCATCTGAATTGATGTGCCTTTCTGCATATTCATAACAAAAAATTCATTCATAAATTTTTTACACTCTCTTACATTATCTTCATATCTAAACAAATTGTCATTTAACCTCCAAGATTTTCTTAATCCATACCCAAATTCCATTTCCAGCCAGACAGGGCTATGGTCGGACAATCCCCTCGTGTATATTTTTGTTCTCTTCACCCTGGAAAAAAGATCGTTAGTAATTAAGATAAAATCAATCCTGGAAAGAGATTGATGTCTGTCTGAATAGAAAGTAAAATCCTTTTCTGTAGGGTTTCTTTCACGCCATATATCTCTCAAATCCCAGTCTTCCATCATCTCAAAAAAGGATTTAGGTAATTTTGCTCTTGCAAAGATGTTTTGCTTAGGACCCTTCTTGTCTTTCTTAACATCCAAGACACCATTCCAGTCCCCTAGAAGAATGCAAGTTTTATAATCCCAATATATGAGCTTTGAATGCAAAAGGTCGTAAAATTTTTCTTGTTGTTGATTCGGGGCATATAATCCAATCACTAATATTTTCTGTCCCTTTATTAAAAGTTCAATTGCTAAAAATCTTCCTTGGTCATCTGCTTCTATTAACTTTGCAATCAAATCTTTTTTCACGTATATAACAATACCGTTTTTCTTTTCTGGAGCTGTAGCAACAAAATGTGTACCTAGTCTTGTATTCATCAAATATTTTTGATCTTGAGTCCTTATATGAGTCTCCTGTAAACATATCAAGTCATTATTAAATTGTTTTAAGTAGTGAAATATTTTCCTCCTTTTCTGTGGAGAATTCAAACCATTGACATTCCAGGTAAGAAATTTATTTCCCATCTCTGGGCTTCCGAAGCGTATGGAGCACCCCTTGAAGATCTACTTTAGATTTTTCTTTTGGTCGCGCTCCTCCCACTGCTTCCGATTTAGGAGTATCTTGAGTTGCCGCCTGTTGTCTTTGTTGTCTCAATTCTTGTCTCCGTTTGGCAGCTCTAGTCTGTCTTTGTTCTTTAATCATTTCCTGTCTGTTGAGTTCTAAATTTTGTTCCATTTCAATAGCCAATGACGCAGCTCCTTCTTGTACCACTTTCAGCAATTCTTCTCTTTCTTGTTGTTGTTTCCCTTCTGGGGGTTTAGGTGAACCAAGCAGTAAAACATCTTCATAAAAATCTCTGGCCTTTTGAACTGTATTAAGTCGATATCTCACTCCCATAAACGTAACCACCAATCCACTTGGTATTTCCCACCTGTACTGGACTTGTTGTCTTCTCAGTTCTTCCACCAGGAAGGTGTATTCCTTCCTGGCTTTCAACATCTTGGAGGGAATTTCCTTCATTGTCATCACTTCTTGTCCTTCAACTTGAAGTTTATTTACAAAAGTCGCTTGTAAAATGTCATTACGTAGCGTTCTAGTAGTGAAATAGATGACAATATCTCTTGGTAAATTTCTATTTCTGGCCACCCATGAGTTGACGCGATAGATTTTTTCTATTTGCCATGCCAGCTCCTCCTTCTTCACTCCAAGTACTAGCTCAAATGCGTCCAACATAATATCCTTCAAATTTTCCTGCTTGTTTTCCTTAACTCCACGAACTCTTATTGCAAACTCCATACATCTGTATTGCATAATTATCATTTCTGCCTCCTCCCTCTCAATTTTATTTTCTACTTCGCCAACCCTAGCTCCCAACACTGTTGTAGTTTGCTTAATTTCTTGCATTTCTTCTTCCATAATTTCATAATTGGTGGCCAAGCCAGAAAAGGCATTAATTATATCTTCTCTAATCTCTTTATTGCGAGTTGCAATGTCATCAGAAACTTCCTGTATTTTCTCATTGGTCTCATTAATTCTTTCATTAATTGCAGAAATCTTCTCATTAGTTTCATTAATTTTAAAATTAAATCCAGCTGCTAATTCTGTTTGCATTGATTTAAGTGCTTCTTGTAGCATTGGGAGCGTTAATGGCTGAGGGGAGGGGGCTGGTATTTTAGAAGTATGGATGGGAGAGCTGTCTGCACTCGCTGGTGCTCTAACAGAGGTGGTTTTTTTTGAGGCCATTGCAAATCACTTCACTCTTTATACTTCAAAAGAAAAAAAGAAAAAAGCCAGAAACATATAGCCAAATAGCCAGGAAAAGTTTTATCAAGCCCTTTTTCTTTCTTCCCCAAAAGGAAGTCAACAGGCAGTTTAAAGTCCAAAGTTATCAAAAGAGGAGCTGGCAATAAAAACAGCACTCAACTTTTAACTTTCGTTTCTACGCCCAGAAGCCTCCAGCGCCATTTCTTTTGTCCCTTTGTTAATTGATTGCTTCCTTCCTTCTTCACTTCCAATCCACACAGAAAAAAAAAACTTTTTTACTTGCCACTTGTTGTCTTTGCTTCCTGAGTCTTTCCGCCTGCTACAATATCTCCTTTTGATCAAGTATGTTGATTGCAGGGATTGGATGCAGCTTCTTGCTCCGTGGATAGCAGAGACTTCCCAATTCCGGAGCAGTGGCAAGGTTCCTAGGGGGCCCTCACCCTTCGTGCCCTAGGATCTCACCAAGGGCACTAGGGAGGCTCTACCTCACCCCGCCGGCTCTCCTCACTCCCCTTTGCCCGGGGAGGAGACGATCGAGCCACCAGACAGCTGTTTGGCTGCCGATCTGGCGGCGAACGAAAATCGGGAATAAGCGCTCTGCGGAGAGCGCTCTCGAAGCGGCAGCGCCAAACCGGAAGTCCAGCTTGCTTGGGACTTCTATACACACACACACACACACACACACACACACTATCCATAGGTGTTGTGGCTTGCTTGCGTCCCGCGCAGCTGGTCATGGATCCCGAGGCCCGAGAGGCGATTGTGGCGCGGTACCATCGGCCCATGCACCTGGTACCCGAGTCCGATAGCGAGGAGGTCGGAGAGGACTGTGTCAGAGGCTGAAAGTCAACCAGGGCCTTCTGCACCTCCTGAGGTGCAAATGAGTGACTCAGGAGAAGAGGAGGAGCCTCTTCTTGATGCTAGAGTACGCAGGACTGCTAGCAGGCAAGAGTGGCTACGTAGGAGGAGGTCTCCTTGTGAGTAGAGCTGCAGGCTAATTGGCCATGTGTGTAGACTATTTAAGCCTTAGCCACGCCAAGCTTCAGCGCTGGAGACAACTTTCGTTCGACCCAGGTCTTGCCTTGTTCTTGAAACCTCCCTTGTTTGGCTTTTTTGGATTTAGCAGAGAAGAACCGGCATTTCTTCTCTGCTAATTGAGCTCCAGGCTTTCTGCCAACCTCCATAAGTTCAAAGAGAACAATATCAGATAGACTAATCTTGTGGGATTGTTTGCTTTGTTTTGTGCTTGGACTCTGGCCAGTAGTTAACAGCTGTGGCTCTGAAAAGGACTTATTTTATGATTTCATGAACTTTTAAAAAGACACTGCTGCTAAGAAATTAGTACTAGTAAAACAACTTGTGTTTGAGAACAGTTTGTTTTTTTTATTCAAAAAGTTTTATAAGTACAGAGTACAAACATTTTTCATTTTTCTCCCCCCCATCCCCCCTACCCCCAACCCACTCCCTTCCCTTCCCCGCTCCCCCCCCAGACTTCCCAGAGAAAGTACAGGGCATAATATTCAATAAAATAGATTTAAATTGAGTTAAAACAACTTCTTAATTTCCCCAATTTTAAAAAACTTTAACTCCAAGTTTTTCTAAACTATTCAAAACATAATCGGAAGAAGGATAAAAATAATAAAAAATAAAGAAAATAAGTAATTAAAAGAAAAGTAAACAATTAAAAAAATCATACAACATATCATACTATAGTTCATATCTCTAAACCACTATCTTTTACATAATCTATATTAATAATTATAAAAAAGGAAAAGGAAAAAAGAGAAAAAAGAAAAAGAAAAAAGAAACAAAGGTGAACCTCAAGAACTAAACTTGATCATAAAATCAAACAATGTTAATAACATAATATTACAATATATCAAAATATTAACTTCACAATATATAATATACATACTAATAATAAGAAAAAAGAATAAAAACTAACCCCTTATACTTCAAAAACCTTAGACTTAAACCTAAAGTCCAACAACTTATTAATAACATAATATTACAATATATCAAATTATTGGTTTCAGAACATATAATATATATATATATATTAATAACAAAAGTAATATTTATACCTGGTCACAATTCAATATTTAAAATATTCTACCAAGTTATTTATTCCCATAGTATAAAAAAAATCAAACCCAATATTAATAACAATATTACAATATATTAAAATATCAGCTTCAAAATGTGTCATATGTATAATAATAATAATAAAAATAAGTAAAACCTAACCCCTTATACCTCAAAAACCTTAAACTTAGTCCTAAAGTCCCACAAAATATTAGTAGCATAATATTACAATATATCGAAATGTTAACTTCACAACATATAATATATATATTAATAATAATAAAAAAATAAAAACTAACCCCTTATACTTCAAAAACCTTAAACTTAAACCTAAAATCCAACAACTTATTAATAACATAATATAACGATATATCAAATTATTGGTTTCAGAGCATATAATATATATATAAATAAAAAAAGTAATATTTATACCTAGTCACAATACCTTAATATTTAAAATATTCTACCAAATTATTTATCCATAGTTTTAAAAAAAATTCAAACCCAATATTAATAACAATATTACAATATATTAAAATATCAGCTTCAAAATGTGTCATATATATTATAATAATAACAATATAAATAAGTAAAACCTAACCTCTTATACCTCAAAAACCTTAAACTTAATCCTAAAATCCCACAAAATATTAATAACATAATATAACACTATATCAAATTAATATAATGTAATCTAAAAAGGAACAAATTTCAACACCATCAGTCTCTTAACAATTCCAAATCTGTCGATTCACCTCCCTTCTGGCCGCAATCCTCCATCTCCTTTTCCACGTCGCAAACATCTAGCTGGCTCTGCCAATCACTTTGAATCTTTGGAATTTCCTCTTGAACAAATATATCTGGATTTTTCTTCTCCTCCTCCATCATTTCCATGCTTCTATCCTCTGGAATAGGATATTAAACGTTGATATAGAATTCTGTAGCTTTCTTTATTGTGTTAAGCCCGTATCTTTTTCCCAAAAATTTCACAATCACTCCTGTTGGGTGCATTCCATTGATATCGTAGATTTTGTTTTTTTTAGTTCCTCCACCAAAAAGGTAAATTCTTTCCTGGCTTTAAGCATCTTAGCAGGAATTTCTTTCCATATCCTTATTTCCTGACCATCTACCTGAAGATTATTCTTAAAGGTCGCCTGTGTAATTCTATTCCGCAGAGCTCTTGTAGTAAAATATATTACAATGTCCCTTGGCAAATGGTTTTGTTTTGCAAACCAAGAGTTGACTCTATATATCTTATGAATTTGCATAGCCAATTCCTGTTTAGATATTCCAGACACCTGCTCCAGGGCTTTTACCATCCTTTCTTTCAAATTTTCAAATTTTCCCTCTTTCAGGCCCCTAACTCTTATAGTAAATTTCATCTCTCTGAATTGAGACATCAACACCTCTGTTTCCAAATTTACTATATCATTTTGAACCTTGGCTATGTATTCCTCTGCAGTTGTCAAAGCTTGCTTATTTTTTTCCAAATCCTTCTCCAAAATCTCCATATTTGTTACTAATCCTTTACAAACTTTCAGCACATCAGCTCTCAATTGTAAATTCATTTTCTTCAAAGCAACCTGCATTTTTTTATCTAATTCATTAATTTTTGAATTGAAATCCATAATCAGTTCATTTTTCATGATTTTCAAATTATTAAATAAAGTTTCAGGTGTTAAAGACTTTGATGATGTTAAATCAGGGATAGATTGCATCTTTGAAGTGTGATTAGAAAAATACTCAAGTCTTTTATTCACAACAATCTTTCCAGGTTTAGAAGCCATTTCAGTATTCTCAGAAAAAAAAAGAACAAAGAAGAGGGGGGAAAAAACCCCAAAGCAAACTCACCAAAGTTATTCCCAACTCCAGAGCCAGTTAGTCTTTTATCTTTTAAGCAGCTGTAAAGTTAATCAGGAGACAAACGGAAAAAAGATCATTTCTCCAGCTCAAAGGTTTCCATAGGAAAAAACTGGTAGCAAAGTAAAAATAACTTTCTCTTTCTGTTCCACGCCCAAATCTCCAATCGCCATATTGTTGCCTCTTCCTTATTAGGCTACTTTGTGGCTTCGAAAGTAAAATCCAGCAGTGGAGTTAAAGTCAAAATTAATACCCTTCTAAACTCCTGCCTTTCTCTGGCTGCTCTCTTTAGATTTAAAATAGTTATACTTTCCTTTCTTACAGCAGCGGTGGTCGCGACATCTTCCTCCGCTTTAAGCGGAGGCTTCCGACTTCCCAGAGGACAGACAGGCTCCCTGGGGAGCCCTCCCCCTTCGCGCCCTAAGTTGACTTCTAGGACACTAGAGGGGCTCTACCCAGCCTGTCTTGCTCTCATCTCTCCCCTTTGCCTGGGGAGAGATTTTCAAGCCGCCAGACAGCTGTTCTGGCAGCTTTTACAGGGAGCTGAAAGGACGCCCGACAAGGAGCGCCTCCGACGTCGTCGGAGCCAAAACCGGAAGCCGAGAAGAGTTTGTGTGTGTGTATTTCTTGAGGGTCTCGATGCTGGGGCAGAACAATGGGGTTCGCTGCAGGATAATATCCAATAGGGGGGTCACTGCGAGGTTCTGGAGGGAATTCATTAAAGCTATTGGGTCATCATAGGGGTTAAGTTCGGCTTTCCATCCAAGTACCAATGGAACGGCAGAGAGAGCTAACTCAATGATTGGTAAATATTTAAGATGTTATGTAAATTATCAACAGTCAAATTGGGCTGAATTGTTGCCATTTGCTGAGGTAGCTTACAACAATGTGGTCCATAGCAGCACGGGTTTGACTCCATTCCAAATTAACACTGGGATGGAGTTTGTCCAAATGCCTGAGTTACCAAGAGAACCCTCCTCATCTATGTCAGTAAATGAATGGATGGATTCCTTGAACGAATCATGGGAAAACACCAAGCACACTTTAGCGGAAGCCGCAAAAACCTATAAAGTGCAGGCAGACAAACACCGCTCCCAGTAACCGCAATTTAAAGTGGGAGATAAAGTTTACCTGTCCACAAAATACCTAAAGTTGCAGTTGCTTTCAAGGAAGTTCTGTCCAAAGTTCTTAGGCCCTTTTGAGATTGTCAAGGTAAATAACCCGGTCACAGTGCAGCTTAGACTCCCTCGCCTGTTAGGGAAAGTGCATCTGGTTTTTCACAGCAGCTTGTTAAAGCCGGCTGTCAGTTTCTCCCTTAGACCAGTAGATCGGGCAGCACCCAAACCTCTGATAATAGCTGCCCACAAGCACTATGAGGTTAAATGAATTCTAGAATCTAGAATATATAGGGGCCAATTGCAGTACTTGATACATTGGAAAGGATATTTCAGAGTCAGCTTGGGTAAAAAGTTGGAAAGTAAATGCTGTCAGGTTGATAAAGAGATTTCATGAGAAATACCCTCATAAACCTAAGCGGGTTCCTGGGAGTGGCAGAGGGGGTTAAGACCCTAATTAACCTGTTTGTGGTTTATCTCTTTTGCAGGAGATTCTTTTCACTTGAAGGGGGGCAGCCTGTCGACCCTGAAGCTGACATATGTGTAGCCATGTTTTATTGTATCATTTGCTATTCTTTTCCTAAGCTTTTTCTAGGTATTCTGTAAGGGGATCTAAGGAGACTTCAGGCGTGTCACATTCTAGCAGTAGGAAGGGGGGTTGCAGAGTAGGAAGGGGGTGCAGGGGGGATGTTATGGCTAGGTAGCATTCTTTCCCGTTGGAACTGGGAATGTGCGTGAAGGTGGAGTTTGGAGTCACCGGACAGATGGACTGTGAGCTGATTGGAGAATGTGACTCTGGGGGGAAGTTTCAAGCTTTTGCTTTTTATTGGGTGTAATTCTGGGGTTTGGTTAGAGCCAGAATTACACCAAGACCTTGCCAATTTGATATGTTCCTAATAAACAGACTTTGATTGAATATGACTGCCTTGGATTATTTATTCTGGGGACTTATTACTTGGAGGCTTGACATATACATTTGTGCAATATGGTGCATATACAATAGTAGTGAAGCTTATATCATGATGCTCATGTCATTTGTGGACTTTGAGAAATCCCAGGAAACCTGAAATGCCATTGACTGTATGGGAGCAAATATTCTAATTTTTAAAAAGGGGGGAAATCATCAGAAAATTCTAAAGCAAATTATAAAGCAGTCCACCCATACGCAACTTGCAAACAATGTAGTGGTTATAAGTCAGTACAGAATTGTCTAGAATAAGTTTTACCAAACTATATCTAATTATTTGGTAACTTTAAAAGAACAGTGTAGAAAAACTGGAAGTGTGCCACACTGTTCCCAATAGACCTGTGGTGGTATTATTACTGTCTTGGGAGATGAGATGAAGAGCATGTATATGAATGTGTACAAATAGATACATACCACTTGGTAACAGCAAACATAAAAAGCAATTGTGCTAGTTTGGAAAAATGAGGTGATTATAAGGGAATGCAACTCAACAGAAATACTGTAGATGCAAAGCATTTTTACATGGGAAAATATGAAATGCACAAGTATAGGATGAAGACTTGTGAAAAGATTCTCGAAACTGAGCTGAGCTGATCAGAAACTGAGTACAGATAGTCTTCAATTTACAATAGTTCATTTAATGACCATCCAAAGTTACAACATCACTGAAACAAGTGACTTATGACTATTTTTCACACTTAAGACCATTGCAGCATCCTCAAGGTCACGTGATCAAGATTCAGATGCTTGGCTTTTTTTAGCTATCTTTCCTCACTTCTCTTTCCCCTTTCCTCTCCCCCCTTCACTGCTCTTCTATTTACTTTTGTATTTTATATTTTATAATAATCTATAACTCAATAAAAAATGCTTACAGGAAATATTCAAATGCTTGGTAACTGACTCATATTTATAATGGTTGCAGTGTCCTGGGATCATATGTTTATCATTTGTGATCTTCTGACAAGCAAAGTCAATTGAAAAGCCAGATTCACTTAATAACCATGTTACTAACTTAACAATTGCAGTGATTCCCTTAAGAACTGTGGCATAAAAGGTCATAAAATGAGACAAAATTCACTTAACAAATATCTCACTTAGCAACATAAAATTGGGGCTCTGTGAGGTCCCATAGATTTTTATTGCCGTTCTGATGGGAAGGGGTAGGATTCAGGTTATGCTTGCATGGGATTTTTCTTTGTTCCTTTTCTCTGCTTTGATGTACCTTTGGGAGGGGGGGGATGTGCCTTGGGCCATCTGTTTTGTCTCACCACCAGAGGAGCGAGAGCGTGGCATCTGGGAACTGCCTGTTATCACCTTCTCAGGGGACCATGCAAAGAATATCCAACCAGGGCAGCGATTATGAGGAAGCTGAAGGCAGGGGAGGAAGCCCCCATTGAGGCTCAACCTGACGAAAGCCCCAATATGTGGATGAAGGACAGAATCATCCTGGGCGATTCTGCAAAGCGAGGTGGTCCTGAGGGAAGGACTGAGACGGGAGATCCCGAGGAGTCAACTTTATCCAGGGAAACTGATAGCAGGGGTGGAAACACGAGCTGGAAACCCTGTATAACAACTAGAGATGGAGGAAGCATTGGGCCGATCCGACCAACTCATGAAGTAAGCAATGCACCTCAAAAGGGAGGCCCTCCAAGGCACGAGAGTTCAAGATGCCGGAGCCTGCACTGCTGGAGACGAAAGGGGCCGAAAGAAGGCCACCAGTGAATTCCCCAGCCCCTGGGGACATGGAGAACACTGATGAACCTATCGCCACCCCAGCGAAGTCACCTTGGAGAGACACAGACAGTGTGCAAGTTCCTTGTGCTGGTAGGAGGGGACACCCACAGCTGGAATGGAAGGCATCCCCCTGGGCATAAAATTTGATGGAGACCCCAGCAATGGGTTCTTCCTGGCATACGTGCTTACATACATGCAAGAGTATGGGAGGGATCTCCCAACCGAGGGGGAGAGGGTCAGGGTCATCACCCTGGAGGTGGCTGCTACATGCTGGATGATGACCCTCCACAACACGGATGCCCCTGAGCTCCAAAATTTTAACTGCTTCATGACGGCCCTGAAGTGCAGATTAGAAGACCCCCCAGCTGACAGAAAACCCAGGGACCACATCAAAACAGTAAGGCAAGGTCGCTGGCTGGTGGCTGAATACACAGAGGAGTTTCGAGACCTGGCCTGCTGGGTGGACTGGCCAGAAGAAATACTGGTGAGCTGTTTCAAGGACGGGCTGAATGACGACCTGTATCACGCTTGCATTGCCAGAGGAGCCCCAGCTCGCCTGCACGACTGGTACATCTTGGCAGAAGAAGCCAAAATCGACCCGAAACCAGTATCGCCCGAGCAGAGCCTGGAAGAGGTCACCACCCGAGAGGGAGAGAGGTTTTTTTCTGTGGGAAACGGGTCCAAATGGCTCTTTGAGTGTTTAAGTTTGCCGACCCCTGCTATAGGCAATTCATCCTGTCAGTTGCCCAAATCGCCCTCCCTATCACTAACTTGTTGAGAACCATGGGAGTAGATAAGTCTAAACCCAGCCAACCACTAAAGTGGAACATGAAATGCCAAGCGGCATTCAAGCTTAAAAAGCTCTTCTCAGCTGAGCCGGTGTTGAATCACCTGGACCCAGAAAAACCCTTTGTGATTCAGGCCAACGCCAGCAATGTGACAGTGGGGCTGTACTTCTTCAGGAAAACAAGGGGGGTCAACTACAGCCCTGTGCACACACATCAAAAAAAACTAACTGAAACAGCAGCATTGGGCAATATGGGAGAAGGAAGCATTTGGAATTAGATCTGCTCTCCTCACTTGTTGGCACTTCCTGGAAGGGAATAAAATCCCTTTCCAGGTATGGACCGACCATAAGAATCTGGAAGCTCTAAAAACCCGAAGGAAAATGTCCCCAAAGCAAGCCCGTTGGGCCAAATACTTTCAGCAATTTAACTTTATCCTCCTCTATTTACAGGGGGAGAAAAACTTGGCAGACGCTTTGTCCAGACTGCCCCAGTATAATAGTGCGAAGACAGAAATAGTTAAACCCATGCTCCCCGCATTGCAATTTGGGCCATCAAAAAAGGCACCAGGTCTTATTTTCGGGGAGGTCTCATTCCCTCCCCCCATGTACCGGGGGGGCAGGGCAAGCTGCCCCTCACGCCTCCTTGCTAACGATCTTACCAGCAGCTTGGTCCACAGAACAGCTGATCTGCGGATGCACTCCTGCCGCCGCCTCCCACGCACCTCCATGAAACAGCTGATCTGCAGGTGCGCTCCTGCTGTTGGCTCCAAAAAGCACGGCCTTGAGTCCTGCACAGACACACATTCCAGGATTGCAATGCTGAAGGCTTTGGATCAGGGGTGAAATCCTCCCGGTTCGGCCGGGCCAGTCGTTCGGCGTATAGCCGATGGAACTGGCGGCGGTCGCGGCGCGGAGCTTCTCCCGCCCGCTTCCCCAGCCCGGCTGAATGCCGCCATTCGGGTTATTTTGCCCTCTGTGCATGCGCGCGCACAGATTAAATAGATCCTTGATTCAAGATGACACCATGGGTCCACCCAGTATTTAATGGCCTGGAAAGACCTCCCCACATCACAAAATGAGTGGATTCACAAAAAACACATTAGAGCCCCTAGATTAATCAAGCACCTCCACCAACTCTACCCTGACAAATCTAACTAATTGTTCTTACTGTTGTCTTCCCCTTTATTATTTTGTCTGCAGGTGGATGTCTCCTTTTCTTAGGGAGGCAGCATGTCAGGTCCCATAGATCTCTATCAGGACCTTGCCATTCTGGTGGGAGGGGAGAGGATTTGGGTTAAGCTTGCATGGGATTTTTGTTTGTTACTTTTCTCTACTTTGATGTACCTTTGGGAAGTTGGGAGGGGGGAAAGAATGACACTGAAACAGTGTCAGCTGAAGCCAGGCGTTCCTGCGCTCCGGTTCATAATTGCCACACGTGGGGGGAGGCCCCAGTACAGAGGGGGATGGTGGAGGTAGCATGGAGGGAGGAGTGTACATCCTACATAGCTGGATGTAACACTGACTGGATCCAGTGAGGGGATCAAGACCAGCGACTGCTGAGAACGGACCAAGGGAGAAGCGACGAATGATTGCCCTACATACCCAAGAACACCTGGAGGGGTGGGGACTGTCAAGCCTTCTTATGCTGCTGGTGTGCGGAAGTTCGGTAGTCATTTCACTACTATGCTCTCCACTCAATAAAGGGGAGTTTGAATCTGCATGGTGCCTAAGTATGCTAATTCATCAGGGTGTATTGCTCAGAACCGTGAAGTGATCCCAGTTTGCTCAAGACCATATTCACATCCCCCAACTGCATCATTCAACATTCACCTTACAATCTTGTTTACTCAATCTTTTGGTGCTAGTGCAGAGAAAGACCAACCAGTTTGTCTTTATTCACTTTGAAGCTGTCAATTTCTCCCATTTTCCTCACTATGGCTTAGTTGCCTTTCTGGCTCCAAAACAATGGTCTGTATGAATGAGGGGGAAAAGATAACCTTACTGCACAATCCAGTCCATTCAGAAACAGGAACTACAGTCACAGCCACTCAGGTGGGCAATCCCAATAGCTCTAATGAAAATGGCTGCATTCAAATGCTGGTCCAGACCCGAACCACAGAGTTCATTAAGAATGCAAAATTAATGTTTACTCGCGTTACACCACTTGTAAACAGAACCAAATTCCAAACAATTCTTTCACAGAACTTTGAGTCGTTTGGAAAACTAGTATATTCTATTCTTTCATGGATTCTGAATTTTATAGGTCTCCAATGCCCTTTTAGTACCTTCCAGTATCCATCAATTACTCTGAGCTGCATTGGCCACGTTGCCCAAAGGCCACCTGTGCTCCAGTCAACCCTCCCAGCTGCATGCAGATGTTGCATGAAACCAACTTCTCCCAGATGTTCCAGTCTTCCAAGGATCTCTACTACCTTTAGTATTGTGAGCATAAAACAATGGCTTCTAATTCGCTGTTGTGTTAGCTGTCCCAATAGTTTTCTGTATTCTTCTGTCATTTCCCAGCTATTCTTTCTGTACACAGTTTTCTATACAGTAGTTTATTGCTCAATCATTTATTGGAAAATGAAAAGATGGCTATAGGTGAGTATTAAGAATTTTGCATTGTTCATGGAGAAAAATTGTGTTTAATTGTGTGTCAACTTAGTTTGTAATTTTGGTTAGATTTCTTCAAAATGCAAACAATATTTTTGTGAAAACTGTCCTACTGGAAACAAGCTCTTTCTATCTGTCCACTATATTATTGTCTTAGAACATTTGTAAATAATTCCCAAAGACAGACAACAGATAATTTTTTTTCTCAGAACCTCTGAGTAACTCAAATTTCAAAGAAATAATTTTTATTTTGAAACTTCTATTTGAACAAATCAAGCATTTTCTAAGGACCATTAATTGCAATGAACATTTAATCCATGTATTTAATTAATTCTCATTCCAACTGAATCTCAATGTGCCTTGTTTTGAATATCATTACACTGATGATAGATCCAATCAGGGTCGGTCATCGGGACCAGAGGTTTTGTCTTCCGAGTTTTTGGACTCATGCTGGTGCCCATTATCAGGGAACTTCTCTTTAGCAGAATGTGTGCTATTCTGTATGTGGTATTTGTATGTGGCTTTTTAGATGTTGATTGGGGTGTGTTGACGGCTGGCTTGATGGTTGATAGCACACATTCTGCTAAAGTTTCCTGAAGATGGGCTCCAGCACAAGTTCGAAAGCTCAGAAGACAAAACCTCTGGTCCCGGTGACCGACCCAGATTGGATCCTACAACATTATCCTGGGACATGTATACTCCTTCATTCGTGACTGATAATATTTACTCAGGTGTAATTATAATAAATTGACTATCAAAGTTTAAAGTATGATGTAGCAAACATTTGATTTAATAGGCTTTCAAACTTCAGATGCAATGATTAAAATCTGTACATGCATAAAATCCCATTCACCATTCCAAGCATGCATAAAATCTCATTCCAATTTTACGTTTTTAAAAAAATGCATAAAATATGCATAGGTAAAATTCTATTCAGAATCAGCAGACATCCTGCTTTTATAGACACCTCTTTCTCCCAATGAGACCATAGGTTTGAAGGTTTACTGCATTGGGAAATTACAGAAGGACCTAATAAATTAGATTCTTCTATATGAAAAAAGTTGAGGTAAAAATATTATGCACACAATGTGTATGAAACTAAACAAACATTTATTTGTCTCTACTTTGGCAATAATTTAATTAATTTTAAATTATTTGAGGGGTATGATTCTCACTGTTTTGAATGATCATTGTGTCAAAAAAGAGTTAAGATAAAATATGAAGTAAATATTGCATGTAGCATCTGCTTTTAAATATACCTGCACAGTGTACACTCAATCCAAATGTTTTGTAGTTCATACATACTTTACATGAGATAGTGCTACTGTAGTTATATTTAAAGTTCTTTATATCATGTTTATACTGCAAAATTTTGCTTCTTACAGTGTTACAGTCAGCATTAATTTGATCTCAAGGATTAGCTTTGGTACCAGAAAATTAAAATTATTTTGTTTTATAATAATCTGAAATATCAATTCTCCACACCAGAAACTAAAGCTTTTTAAAAACTATTATACCTTTCATTACATTTGCATGTAAAATAGTTTATGTTTTAAAAGAAATACACTGTATTTATATGCGTTCAGACTCAGCCTTCATTTCAGTAAGTGCTTTGCACAGTAAATGCAAATTTAAAACAGTAGATAAAAAATGAACCAGTATCAGCAATTTCAAATTTAACAGCAACAGTAGACAGAACTAACATATGCGCTCAATATAATGCATGTTCAATTTTGGCCCACATTTATTTATTGCCATACTTAAATATTCTGTACTAGCTATTAAGAAAATTTTAAAATGAATAAATGATCTTAATAGGGCTTTGTTTTTAGTATCGAGGAGATCTCGCTTCTGAATATATGGTACAATTTCAAAAAGAGATTGTTGAAAGTTAAACAATTTTTTGTAACCAACATACATCATTTTCTTGCTGTATGGGTGATCTTTTCATTTAACAAAGAGGATTGTTTTCTAAATCAAAACAACATGAACACAAGAAAAAAAAACCTCTTTTTTTGGTGGTGGCGGTTTTAGGTGCGTTCATGGCCTTGCTATCCATCTCCCATCATCATCTTGCATAGCGCTTAATGTAATCTTCAACTTTAATTCGGAAGTCCTCCTATATGCAGTTGGAAAATAAATACGTTTACAGAAACAACAATGATACTAATGTGTCTCCATTAAAATTCCAATACATAGTTTTCATTCCAGACATAGTAAATTTTACTGCAAGATGATTTTCTCCCTGAGAGACCTTATATTTCCTGAGGAGAAAAGCTGTTAAAAGAAAAGGAACCTGTAGGGCAGGGGTGTCAAACCGGATCGCATCATTTAGAATATTATGAGCAGCATCCTGGTAAACAAGTAGCCTTAATGTTTCTAGATGCACAGAAAGCTTTTGATAATGTGAATTGGCAATTTATGATAAAACAACTACAAACTATGGGTTTTTGACAAAAATTTATAGGGGTAATCAAATCAATATATATTAAGCAATCTGCCAAAATAATATTAAATGGCGAAATGACAGAGAAGGTTGATATAATGAAAGGAACCAGACAATGTTGCCCTTTATCACCACTATTATTTATATTAACTTTGGAAGTTTTAACCAGGCTTGTAAGACAAGATAAAGACATAAAAGGAATAAAGATCAAAAATGAAGAATATAAGCTACAAGCTTTTGCTGATGATTTGGTGTTTATATTGGAAGAGCCACTAGAAACAGGCTCAAAATTATTATATCAAATAGAACGATATGGAGAAGTGGCTGGACTAAAAATCAACAAAGACAAAACAAAACTCTTAGTCAAAAATATGACAGAAAAACAAAAAAAGAAATTGTCTGAAACTTTAAAGATACAAATTGTAAAGAAAGTTAGATATTTGGGGATCCAATTATCTGCAAGATGTTTAACTATTAAAGAAGACAACTATATAAAATTAAAAAAAACAAATTGAAATAGATTTGGATAAATGGAAATATCTTCAATTATCACTTATGGGCAGAATTGCATTGATTAAGATGAATATATTACCTTGTTTACTATTTTTGTTTTCAACAATCCCAATAAGAATAGAAAAAATATATTTTAAGGAGATAAATGCAATGATTTTGAAATTTATCTGGCAGGGGAAAAGATCAAGAATAAATTTAAAAATGTTGCAAGATGCCAGGATTCGAGGTGGCTTTGGACTTCTGAACTGGGAACTTTATTACCAATTGACATGGATGAGAGAATGGAACTTATTAAGAAATTGGAGACTGTTAACATTAGAAGGACATGATATGCATATAGGTTGACATGCAATTATATGGTATGGGAAAAATAAAATACACAGCTATTTCCAAAGACACTATATAAGAAACTCTTTATATTTAGTATGGGAAAAGATAAAAGCTAAACATTATATGAGTGTATCGAATTGGATATCGACAATAGAAGCATTAATACATCCAAGCAGAGTGAATTGGCAAAAAATACCAAGGTATAAAGACATTTTGACAGATGAAGGGAAATTGAAACCAATGCAAGAATTAGAGGACCAAGGAATTAAAATGGATTAGTTCATGAGATCGCAAATACAGACAAGATACGAAAAAGATAATAAAATGGAAGGTATTATGTTAGAGAACACAGAATTAAATAAAATACTTACAGGTTCAGATGAAAAACTGATTAGGAAAATATATAATTATTTACTTTATGTGGACTTAGACTTTGAACAAGTTAAAGAAACAATGGTAAAATGGGCTCAGAACTTTGGCTACACAATAGAATTAGAAAAATGGAATCAACTCTGGGAAAGGAACTATAAATTGACTATGGCAACAACATATAAAGAAAATATGTATAAAATGTTCTATAGATGGCACTTATCACCGGAAAGATTAGCTAAAATGTTTAAGAATATGACTATGAAATGTTGGAAGTGCCAACAAATACCAGGTTCTTATTATCACATATGGTGGACTTGTGCAGAAGCAAAAATTTACTGGACTCGAGTTAAGACTTGGCTAGAAAAAATGGTAAAACAAAATATAGAGCTGAGACCGGAGATTTTTTTGTTGGGGATTATACCGACTAAATTTAGTAAAGAAGACACTTATTTGATTATACATGTGTTGACAGCAGCTAGAATCACATTTGCACAAAAATGGAAAGGAACCAAGGTTCCATCTGAAGAGGATTTAATCAAGAAAATTCTGGACTGCACTGAGATGAACAGAGTGACAATGAAAATTAAAGATAAAGAGGACTCAGAATACTATAATGTTTGGATGAAGTTTTATAGTTGGTTAGAGAATGAATATAGTTGAAGGTTTAAGATAGAACAATTATTGTATATAAATGATAAGGAAATGAACATAGAAAAATAACCCAGATGACAAAATTTACATGGATAAGGAGGTAGCAGTATATTACTATAAAAATATACCTAGAAAAAAATAGTTTAAAATAGATTTTTAATTTAGGAAAGATTTGGCTATAATAATTTAAAATGTAAGCTAAGGAAATGTATTACTTGTCTGTCTTTCGAAATAGATTAAAAATGAAGGGGAAGTAGGAGAGGGGAGAGAAGGAGGAAGAAAGTAGAAGGAGGGGAGAAGGATAGAGGGAAGGGAGTGATTTGATTTGATTTGATATGGTAGGGTAGGACAGATAGGCAATTTAGTAATATAGATGTTAGAATAGTATAGTTGAATTTTAAATACTAGATATATAATATAAAATTTATGTAAATTTTTGATAAAATACTATGGTATATGTATTGATGTTTATATGAAGAATGTTAAAAAAGAAAAAGAAAAAAAACCCAATCGCATCACGGGGCATATCATGATGTATCGTGATGTTTTTTTCCTTTGCAGAGCATGACTGGGCGTGGTGTAGGAGATAGAAATAGCTATGGATCTTGCTACCACAAAAAGGAGTGCCTATGAAATTAGCTGTTACTTGTACTAGATGTTTGCCAAGAGAATGTAACCTTTTTTTTCTCAACTAAGATTCATCTTCACATTCATCACAGGAAGGTATCTTAATGGTTTAATGATGATACTTCTGTCTCTACCCCTGCCTCTATGGAGATAGTTCAACGTTTTTTGCTATTAAATTGATCCTTTCTCTCTTCTACTTACACAAATTGTGCCATAAAATTTATGAGGCCTCAGTGATGATGCTTGAGAAGAATCTGGCCAGTTAATACAGACTGCTTGAATCTGCTATTGAACATAATTCTCCATGTCTAAAGGACTAAACATGCTACAGGAAAGGTACACTTCCTCGTTCCCATAGAGTGGAATTGTTTAAGGAAAGGGACTAGAGCAGTGGTTACTAACTGGTGGTCCACAGACCACTGGTGGTCCGCAAGAAAATTTTGATGGTCTGCAGAGAAATCTTTGCATTTCTCTCAATGAGCCTGGCCGAAATTCCTGTGCCACTCACGCTTCAGCACTTTGACTCCCAGGGACAGGCTGGGGTCCTTCAGGCAGTTAGCTTGGCTGCCTGTTAGTGGAGAGAAGCACCCGGGGTCAACCTTAGCTTTGCTGTCCATTGTGGACGCTAGACAGGCCTCCTGCAAACTCTCATCTCTTGAGCGCACAGGAAACTTCGGCCGGGCTCCTTGAGAGACGAGAGTTTGCAGGGGGCCTATCTAGCATCTGCAATAGACAACAAAGTTAGGGTTGACTCCGGCTGCTTCTCTCTGCTGTAGTGCTTCCTGGACGCGGTTCACTGCTCCAAGCCCCAAGCCTCAGGAGATGAGGAGCAGCTCCTCACCCGGGTGCAGGAAAGGAAAGAAGGGAAGGGAAGGGAGGGAAGGAAAGGAGGGGAGGAGAGAGGCAGGAAGAAAAGGGGGAAGGGAGGGGAGGGGAGGGAAGGAAAAGAAAGGGGGGAAGGGAAGGGAGGGGAGGGAAGGAGAGGGGGGAGGGGAGGGGAGGAAAGGAAAGGAAAGGAAAGGAAAGAAGGAAAGGGGGGAAGGGAGAGGACGGACTACAGCTCTGGAATATGGGACTGACTTTCCCACCAACATCAGCAAACCACCGTCAGCTTGCCCGTCTTCGTTTTCCTTCACTCAGATTGACCAAGCTTCTTGAGAGAAGGAACACAAAAGAGATTTCCAGGCTGTGTGCCTGCACCAGGCACTTTCTCTTGGGCCTCCAACCCGGAGGCCTCGCAGAAGCAGACAGGTAGGCCTGAAAGGCATCTGAGCTTCCCCCCTCCCCACCAGTGCTCCGTGGGATTTAAAATTATGAATTTGGTGCTCCCCTGAGGTTCAAACGGTTGGAGACCCCTGGACTAGAGCATGCTCGCCCTTATCTGATCTGGTAGGATGAGTAGATGTCCTTCGGGAGAGGTGGTCCCACAGATAACCTGCCTTTATAAGTAACTCAAAGAAGCAAAAAAAGGCCTAATACTCCCTCTTCTCAAGGTCAGCACCTTTTTTTTACTACTGAAACTCAGAAAGTTTTCAGGCTCTTGAACTTGGAATGTGCATTCAAAGGAAGAGAGGAGATGTAAAAAGATAGCCAAGACTCACTAATATAATAAATCTAACCAAAAGTTTCCATCTAGACCAGTGATGGCAAATCTTTTTTGGCTCGCATGCCAAAAGGGTGTGTGCGTGCGCACTAGTGCGTGTGTGTGTACCCACACCCATGCCCTCCCCCTGTGCATGTGCACAATCCCCTGCGCTGCCCTCCCGCACATGCACACAGGCCTCACTGACGCCTCTGGACTCCTGAAGCCTGGGGATGGCGAAAAACCGCCAAACGGGTTGGCCGGTTGGACTGTTTTTCACCTGAAGCCTCCGGAGTGGGAAAAACAGCCCAATGAGCAAACCGGAAGTTCAGAAAAATTGACTTCCGGTTTGCCCATTGGGCTGTTTTTCACCATCCAGAGGCTTCAGGAGATTCCCTGAAGAAAATCAGGGCTGAAAATCAGCTGGCCAGTGCACGCATGCGCACTGGAGCTGACAGGGCAACACCTCACATGCCCTCCGATAGGGCCCCGCGTGCCACCTGTGGCACACGTGCCATAGGTTCACCATCACGGATCTAGACCAATCTCTTTATGAAATGTGCAAAGCAGAAACCAGTCAGTCTGATTCTAGACCAGTGGTTCCCAACCTTTTTGTGATCGAGTACCACTTGGAGGTCCCGTACAGTCGCCGCGTATCACCTGGTTCCAGAGAAACTAAATTCGATCAGATATCACTTTATTTCCATAATTGTACCGTTCCTTTTTTGGCCCCGCGCATCCAGCAACTGGATTCTCGGGCCGCTGGTTCCAGGTGGGTGGCGTGTGGCAACAGTTGCAAATCGTTGCCAGATTATCTTGTGTTAGGCAGTAAACATTTTTGTGAAGTAAAAAATAACTAACTAAAAATCGTTCATGGCCCCGAAAGTGTTCGCGTACCACCTGGAAGGCCCTCACGTACCACTACTGGTACACGTACCATAGGTTGGGAACCACTGCTCTAGACTCTAGAGGGATTGACAAAGAGATTATTGAGTTAAAACTTTAAAAACTGTAAAATAATAAAATAGAGTTTATCGTGACTTGGTTATGTGGAAATCTTTTCAGACTAACATTACCTCATTTTTGCTTGGATAGCTTCCTTAACAGTTTGTGGAAAGGGCACAGTGGTCAATTTGCACATCAGCAAATTCAATAAATATTTGGTGATGTGCTGATAAATAACTTGATAAGGTAATGTCTGGAGGATGTGAAAATTGAATACATACAGTGCATTCAGAAAGTATTCAGACTCTCTTCACTTTTGTCAATTTTATTATGCTGCAGCCTGATTCCAGAGTTATTGAAATTCTCCCCCCCCCATTATCTACACTCAGTACCCCATAATGACAAACAGAATTTTAGAAATACAGTATCTGTAAATTTATTAAAAAGAAAAAATTGAAATATCACATTGTCATAAGTAATTCAGACCCTTTACTCAGTACTTTGTTGAAGCACCTTTGGCAGCAATTACAGCCGAGTCTTTTTGCGTATGACCCGACAAGCTTTGCACACCTGGATTGGGGGATTTTCTGCCATTCATCATGCAAATCCTCTCAAGCTCAGTCAGGTTGGATGGTCACCGTCGGTGATAGCCATTTTCAGATCCCTCCAGAGATGTTCAATAGGGTTCAAGTCAGGGCTCTGGTTTGGCCACTCTAGGACATTCACAGAATTGTCCCTAGGCCATTCCTGTGTTGCCTTGGCTATGTGCTTAGGATCATTGTCATGTTGGAAAGTGAACCTTCAGCCCAGTCTGAGATGCTGAGCAATGTGGAACAGGTTTTCGTTGAGGATAGCCTTGTACTTTGCTCCATTCAGCGTTCCTTCAACCCTGACCAGTCTCCAAGTCCCTGCTGATGAAAACACATCCCTACACCATGATGCTGCCACCATCATGCTTCACTGTTGGGATAGTATTGGGCAAGCAATGAGTGGTGACTGGTTTCCTCCAGACATAATGTTTAGAATTGAGGTCAAACAGTTCAATCTTGGTTTCATCAGACCACATTATTTTGTTCCTCATCGTCTGAGAGTCCTTCAGGTGCTTTTTTGCAAACTGCAAGTGGGCTTTCCTATGTTTTGCACTGAGGAGAGGCTTCTATCTGCCATAAAGCTCAGATCAATGGAGGGCTGCAGTGATGGTTGTCCTTCTGGAACTCTGTCCCATTTTCACACACAATCTCTGGAGCTCAGTCAGAGTGACCATTAGGTTCTTGGTCACCTCTCTTACTAAGGTCCCTCTCCCCGATTGCTCAGTTTGACCAGGCAACCAGCTCTTGGAAGAGTCCTGATTATGCCAAACATCTTCCATTTGAGAATTATGGAGGCCACTATGCTCTTGGGAACCTTCAGTGCAGCAGAAATTTTATTGTAGCCTTCCCCAGATCTGTGCCTTGCAATAATCCTGTCTCTGAGCTCTGCAGGCAGTTCCTTAAACCTCGTGGCATTTGCTCTGCTACAGTATGCATTGTCAGCTGTGACGCCTTCTATAGAGAGGTGTGTGCCTTTCCAAATCATATCCAATCAATTAATTTACCACAGGTCGACTCCAATCAAGGTGTAGAAACATGTCAGCAACAATCAAGAGAAATGAGAGGCATTAGAGCTAAATTTCACATGTTGCTGCAAAGGGTCTGAATATTTATGCCAATGTGATATTTCAGTTTTTCCTTTTTAATAAATTTACAGACATTTCTAAAATTCTATTTTTGCTTTTTATTTATGGTGTAAATTAATAAGGAAAAAAATGAATTTCAACACAACAACAATCAGGATACAGCATAACAAAATTGACAAAAGTGAAGGGAATCTGAATAATTTCTGAATGCACTGTATGTAAGGGTCCTTTTTGTAAACTTTAGCATGGTATTCAACACATTATGGGGTACTGAGTGTATATTAATGAGAAAAAAAATTAATTTCAACAACTGTAGAATCAGCATAACAAAATTGACAAAAGTAAAGAGGGTCTGAATACCTTCTAAATGCACTCTATATAGTGTAGCTGTTTCTCAATCATACAGAGTGCCCATTTATGGCTTCCCAACAAACTGGAGAAAGATACCAAGTAGGCTGTCACAAATATCAGTCCTGTGTATTTTTCAATATCTTTAATAAGGACTTGGGTAAAATGGTTGTTTTAAATAGGGGGAGTGACATTTTATGCTTTTGCAATAACAAAGCAAAAGCATATCAGCTTTTGTATCCTTTTCTAGCTTACACTGAGAATTTTTTGCTTTTAAAAATACATATTCTCCACACTAATTGCATCTGCAGATAATCGACCAGCAACCCTCTTTAAGTTGAGCTGTCTCCTCCTGGGGAAGGAGGAGACTGAGGTCCACCTGAAGAGACACTAAGGAATTTGCAGATTTTCTGGAAAACAAAATCACTCAACTTGGTTCCCAATCCTGTGGCAGCTCTGTGGCAGGTTTTTGCCTTGTTATCTGGGAACAGTTTGACCCTGTTGCTCCTAAGGAAGTCTGTCTGAGCCTCGGTCCGAGGAGGAGGAGCCGGGGTCAACGGAGGGGGTGGCCGCAGTCCCTATTGCCTATGAGGTACGACCTGGGGACAAGGATGAGGCAGTCCTGGGTCCCTCGGGCCTCAGAAGAGTAGGCAGGCAGGCAGGAAGAGAGGGCACAGGCAGATCAAGGAAGGGGAGAGTAGATGGAAAGGGCAGGCAGCAGAGCAGCGGAGCTCCAGAGACAAGCAAATGCTTCCCCACCCGATCAGATAATGGAGAGGGGGCAGAGTCAGTGCAGGGTGACCCGACTACTCGGGAGGAGGGCACCCCACCCCTCCTCATGAGAATCAACTGGAGAATAGCATTTAAGGAGATGCTGTGTGGAGGGGCTTTTGTCAGGAACAAGTGTTGCATTTTGCAGCAACACTCTCCATGGCTTCTAGAAGAACTTTGCTCTAGAATCCTTTCGGTTGTTGACTGAAGTTTGATTCTTTGCCTTGACATTGGTGGACTTCCACTGCTGGGAAGTTGCACGAAGCGTTTGCAGGCTTGTGGGTTCGAGCCTTGCTCTTGGACTATAGGTGTGCCCTGTGGGCAGAGACTTTGGGGAACGGACTGTGAATTGCTGGATTGTGGGGATTTGGGGGGATGGTGGTTGAATAAAGGCTGACAAGCTTTCGCCTAACACGTGTTGCTTGTGCGCCAACCCTGGGTCATAACAGCTCAGTACTCTCTCCACTCCTATTCAACATGAAGTCGATGGGTGAGATCATTCATCACCATGAATTGAGGTATCATCAATATGCTGATAATAGCTGTATGTCTCAGCCTGCAGTGAGTTAAGCAATGCTGTGACCTCCCTCTCGCGGTCTCTGGAGGCTGTTAGGGCTAGATGGGGAGCAACGGTTTGAAACTGAACCCTGGAAAGGCCAGGAGGGCCTTTGCGCCACTGCGGGTTGTGCGCCAGTTACACCCTTTCCTGGACCAACAATCCCTCATGATAACTCATGCCCTAGTCACCTCCCGTCTTGACTATTGCAACATGCTCTACATGGGGTTGCCCCTGAACAGCATCCGGAAGCTCCATTGGTGCAAAATGCAGTGGCCCGCATGGTTTTGTGCAGACCTTGGTGTGCACGTATCACCTCTCCCGCAGGAACTGCATTGGTTGCTGATTTGCTTCCGAGTGCAATTCAAGGTGCTGGTTGTCACCTTTAAAGCCCTTCATGGCTTGGGACCAGGTTATCTGAGGGACCGTCTCTTTCCGATCACATCTACCCAACCCACTAGAGCAGGGAGGCAAGGAATGTTGTGGGCCCCATCCCCTAGGGCAAGGGTCGGAAATTGTGGCTTGTGAGTCACAAGCGGCTCTTTGGGCCCTCTGCCATGGCTCCCCTCCCTGTCACTGACTGCCCCGCCCCTCGCCTTCCATTGCCTAGCCCAGGGGCTCTTCCTAGTTTCCAAGAGGACTATGCAGCAGGATGTCAAATGTCGTGTCCTCCGGCATCTGGAACGCTCCACGCCGGTCTGAAACCCCCCCCCCCGCCCGCCCGTCTCTAGCTGGGGAGGCGAGGGTTAAGCCAAGTGTCTGAACGCCTCCCCCGCAATAAAGGAACCATCTCCCCAAGCCAGGGTACGGAGCAGCCTTGCACACCAGAAGCATTGAAAAGGGGCAGCAGCGGCTGCCAGCCCCCTGCCTCCGCCTGCCCTCGCGCGCCAGGATTTTCCTTGTGGAATGGAGATTCCGCCTCCCCCCAGCCTGAATTGTGCACGCGCCTCACACCCCCACCCAAGCTGCACCTGAGGAGAGGGGGGGAAAGCCAAGCAGAGACCCCCCCTCCTTCCCACGCAAAGCCCCTTAAACCAGAGAAGAAGCCCGGCCGGCCAGCCCCTTTGCTGGAAGCTCCCTGCTTCGGCCAGCTGACACCTGCCAGAGATAAAAGGATTATTTGAATTGCTTTGAATTGGGGAGGAAGAGCGAGCAAGCGAGCGAGCGAGCTCTTGGGAGCCTCGCGTGGTAAAAGCACAGACCACGGGCGTCGGAGGGAAGTTGCAGGAAATTAGTGAGCTGTTCCCCCCCCCCCTTCCACGCAGGAAAACCCTTCCCACAGCCACACTTTTCCTTCTTGCCTTAACTCAGAGGTCTTCAAACTTGGCAACTTTAAGACTTGTGGACTTCAACTCCCAGAATTCTCCAGCCAGAGAATTCTGCAAGTTGAAGTCCACAAATCTTAAAGTTGCCAAGTTTGGGGACCCCTGCCTTAACTGGACTGTGCCAGCCAGCCCTGGGTGAACAGTGGCAGCAAGAAGACTCCTTGCTAATGGGGCATCAGTTTTCCGGGGGAAGGATCGGCTCGCCTCCTGCATTCTACTAGCTGCTGAACTGAAGCAGTTGCGGAGGAGAAGAAACAGCAGCGGGGGTGGGGTGGGGGAGGAAAAAAAAGAACCGTCATCCGAGTAGGGGGAGTGATTGGGCAATTCTGCCCAGATTGTCTGTCTCCCCTTTCTTTCTTGACCTATTTCTCTCTCCCCCCCCCCCCCAATGCTGCTCAACTCACAAGGAAAGAAAAAGCTGATTCATGGAGCCTGGAACCATTCTTCTCCGTATTCCTCTCTTTGGGGAGATCATGTTGCTGCTACCACTGCTGATTGAGACTTTGTGTTAAACCCCCCCCCCCCGCCCCACTTCTTCCCCCTCTCCCAGCCTTAGAAGGGAGGGGGGGAAATTCGCTATCTCCTCCGATCTTTCGTCTTTTTCTCTTTTTCGGAAGTGTGCTTTACTGGCTGGCTCAAACCCAAGAAACATTAATGCCTCGCTCTGGAAATTCATTGTGTGACTTTCTTGGTATTTGCTGAGTTCCAACCCGAGATGCAGTTCTTGAAAGCTTTATGGGCATTAGCAGGAACAGCTATCTGTGTTTTCCTATATTTGTAATCCACTCCCAGTTCCTTAAATAATGTCTGCATGCCTGCATAAGACTGGGTTTTGTCCTCTTTTTTTCCAAATGCTGACTTCGAGGTTAATATTTTGGAGTGCATATTTTATGTCCAATATATTCTCATTCCATAATTCTCTCTCTCTATTGATGACAAACAGGTTTTTTTCTTAAAAAAAACTTTATTTTACTGGCAGAGCTGTCATGGGAAGCTATAGAGAGGGGGGGAGAGGGGGAGAGAGATACAGAGAGAGGGGAAAAGAGAGCCATAGATACAGAGAGAGGGGGGAGACATAGAGACACAGAGATACAAAGAGGGGGAGAGGGGGAGAGAGATATAGAGAGGGGGGAGATAGAGAGGGAGAGAGCCATAGAGAGGGAGAGGCAGAGAGAGGGACAGGGAGAGAGAGAGGGAGAGGAGGAGAGAGATACAGAGACAGAGGGGGAGAGATAGACATAGATAGAAGGGGGGGGAGAGAGAGAGAGAGAGAGAGAAGGGTTTTGGGGTTCCCAGTTCTCTGTCCTAATGACTGGCTGGGTAGGCGTGGCTAGTGGGTCATGTGACTGGGTAGGAGTGAGTGATGTCGAGTTGGCCATGCCCACCCAGGTTTTGTGGCTCCTGGTGTTTTTTTTTCTGTGAGAAACGGGTCCAAATGGCTCTTTGAGTGTTTAAGTTTGCCGACCCCTGCCCTAGGGGCTTACATTTGGCGGGACACAGAAGAAGGGCCTTCTCTATGGTGGCTCCCTATCTCTGGAACATAATTCCCCCAGAGATTAGACTGGCCCCCACTCTAACACTCTTACGGAAGGCGCTGAAGACGTGATTCTGTCAGGGGGCCTGGGGAACCCAGAGCGGGATGGAGCCCATTAAATGGCTTGTGTGTTGTTGCCAGGGTGGGGCGTTATTATTTTATTATTTTTCTTTTTATTCCTTTTATATATCTGTGTAAGCTGCCTTGAGTCGCCATGTGTGTATAGACAGCAACATAAATTTTCATAAATAAATAAACAAACCAACAATAAATAAATAAATATTCTTGTTCCAATTGGCAACTTTGAGTTTGACTTTGGGGCTCCCAATCTAGATTCACACAAGTAAAAAAAATACTGTCATGGCCCTCCTAATTTCAGACAATGTTCCAATTCTCATTTCAGATAATCAGCTTGTTCTAGTTCTCCAAAAATATTGGTTTTTGTTGCAAATTGCTACTTAATTGTCATTCTGACAATTCTGCAGAAAATTAGTCTAAAATTGCAAAGTCTTATAGCCATACCTCCTTCAACATAGCTACTCAAGCCAACTCAAGAAATAGAAATTCCTATTAGACAATTTTTAAATTCCTTTAAGCAATAATTTTCTTCATAAGCATAAGCATGTAACAACATGGCTGTCTGTTGGCTTGATATTCTTGGTGTACAATAACCTGTCAGGTTGCTATCTCTCTTTTTTATCTAATCTTAGATCCATTTTAGATCCATACCACCTTGAAAATATTAATTTACATATTTTCCTTTTGAAAATGACCAAATTAATTTTTAAGAAATGAGCAGTAGAATTGTAATTTCAATACACTGCTACTCACCTTGTCACGTAAATGATGTTCTGCAGCTTCAATATTTAAAGGATCATCAAAATTCAAGAGATCCTAAAAAACACAAAATAAGGGATTTTTTTTAAAAAAATGTTTGTTGTAAATTATTATCGTTTGGGTCTCTATTTCTTGAGTGGCAGCTTTGAACAAGCCCAATTTCAAACTGAAGTGGTATCAAATATCCTTGGAAAATACATTTTGTTGGGCTGCCAAAATTAGCTCATTGATGGGTTTAAACATTCTATATATGAATAAAATATACTGAATGACACTAAATTCATATTTAATCCCTAAATATATTCAAGGGCTATAGAAGGTCACTTAGTAATTTGGGGCTGCTTCATAAATTGCCAGTGTGGAAAAATGGGAAGATGGAGCACAATGTATGTTAGCTCCCGGGGGAAAGATGGGATGAATAAATAGATAAATAAATAAGGGCTTGGTTTAACAGTATCACATTCTGCAATCAAGTTATCAGACCAGTTTTTTTATTTCTCCAGGACCTCTAGTGTGCTATTTGAGTTGAATATAGGTAGTCCTTACTTCACAATTGAGCCCAAAATTTCCATTACTAAGCAAGATAGTTATTATGTGAATCATGTCGTTTTACAACCTTTTTGCCACGGTTGTTAAGTGAATTACTACAGTTAAGTGAATCATAAGGTCATTTAAGGGACTCTGGCTTCTCCCATTGATTCTGTTTGCCAGAAGCTCCTTAGGAAGGTTGCAAATGATAATCCAAGGACCATGGGATGCTGCAACCATCATAAATACATGCCAGTTGCTGAGCATCAGAAGTTTGATTACATGACTGTAGGGATGCTGCAATGGTTGTAAATGTGACAACTGGTTCTAAGTCACTTTTTTCCAGGGCCATTGTAAATATAAATGGTGATTAAATGAATGGCTATTAAGTTAAGGACAAACTGTAATAATTATTCACCTTCATTTGCCTAATAAGATGTTAGTATAAAGAAAAAGGACAAAACATGTACCTCTAGAGTTCTTTTGTTAGCTAATAAAGCTGAGTGAATGGAAGCAGGGCAACTGAATCAATTTCACCCTCACAAGTTCTACAGTAAGTGGATAAGCAGAAAAATAATAGAGAAATCTAACAAATACAATTCAAATGATTGAGATCCAAAGTGATTTTAGTTTGGGAGTTTGCAATGTGGTACCTGTGGAATATATGCTTGCTAACCTTCTGACATACCTTCCCTTGTAACCTGACAGGCCCTGATTCTCCCATCACAGGGAATCCTCGAGTTACAACAGTTCACCTAGCGACCATTCAGTTATGACATAACACACACCCTCCAAGTACTTACGACACAGTCCTGAAGTTACGAATTCGCAGTACAAATGACCACAGAAGCATTGCAACATTCACACTGCCTATTCCCCCCACCTCCCCGGGTCTCCACGGGCACTGGGCCTATGGAGACTAACTTATCTTGCAAAGATTTAGCAAGCTATCTCCTCTTTGCCTGCTTCGTTACTTCAGGCCTTCGGTGCATTCACAGAGAACAGAGGCCTAAAGTACCACGAGATCACACGAGATCAGTAGTGCGAGATCTCACACTTTAGGTCTCTGTTCTCTGCGAATTAGGGCCTGGACGAGATCTGCAGCAAAAGGCTTTGCAAACGGAGGGAAGTCTTCGGAGCTTCAAGCCTTCCCTCCATTTGCCGTTTTCTTGCTGAAGCCTGTAGGAGTGAGAGATTGTGTCCCTGTAGGTTCCGGCTGTCTTTGCAAAAAGCCCTTGTGCCGAAAATGGAGCCCGGGAGGTACGCGGCAGCAAGGGCTTTTTTCAGTGCAAAGGCTTTTTGCAAAGATGATCAGAGCCTCGAGGGAGATTGTGTCCCTCTAGGCTCCAACTGTCTTTGCAAAAAGCGTCCTTCCCGGGCTCCGTTTTCAGCAGCAGAGGTTTTTGTAAAGATGATCAGAGCCTAGACCAGTGATGGCAAACCACACACGCGAGTGCCCACATCCATAATTCAATGCCTGGGGAGGGTGAAAACGGCCTCCCCTGTCTCCCAGGAAGCCCTCTGGAGGCCGGAAATGGCCCATTTCCTGACTTCCGGTGGGCCCAGTAGGCTTCCCTGGAACCTGGGGAGGGCGAAAATGCCCACTCCCACTCCTCCCCAGAGGCCCTCTGGAAGCCAAAAACGCCCTCCCAGAGCCTCCACGTGAGCCGAAAGTCAGCTGGCCGATGTACACATGCAGGTTGGAGCTAAGCTAGGGCAATGGCTCGCGTGCCGGCAGATATGGCTCTGCATACCACCTGTGGCACGCGTGCCATAGGTTCGCCATCACTGGCCTAGATGGACACAATCTCCCTCTAGGCTCTGGTCGTCTTTCCAAAAAGCCCTTGTGCTGAAAATGTGACAGAGAGGAGACAGCTCACTAGATCTTCACAAGTAAGTGAGATCCAACGTGGCAGAATGGGGGGAGAAGCAATGCGGAGCATGAGGTATCTCACTCCATTGGGGGAGTTCTTGGGTTATTAATGTAATTGGCAGGTTCCATTACATTAAGGAATTACCAGTATTTCCAGTATTTCCATTCTTAGCACCTTTGGGTTTAAATAGCTGCATTTTTAAAAATAGTTTTTTAATTCTTTATTTTTATTATATGCTGCCCAGAATCACAAAGAAAACATTCAAAATAGCTATACTGCTGCAAAATTACTCATCTAACTATAGGGTATATAAGTAAGTTTATGGAGGCTGTGTCCATGTGTGACTGGGCAGATACAATGATGTGTATCTGTGTACAAGGATGTGTTTGTGAGCACATTAAGAGGTCATATACATGTATTGCACCTACCTGGGATGGTTACATTTGTAAGCCATGTATTCACTTACACATGCTTGTGTGTATTGTCAGATAGGCCTCACAGGGCCTAACATGGCAATCAATCTTGAACATTTGTAGATGGAGACAGGCTTTAGTACCTGCACTGGTAAACTCTCCAATGGATTACACTGAATACATCCAACAGGAGACCTTCTTGAAAGTGAACAGTTTAAGCTGAAGCATAGCAGTGTGGTCATTTGCTTACCCGAAACATACTGTATACTGTACTGAATTGAAACCAATTTTAGCTAAAGAGATGCCAAAATGTCAAAAAACCTGAACATTCTTGGAGCAAAGAAGCAATTATGAAGGATAAAAATAGTTGATCAATTCATGTCACTAAGGAGAAAATATAGCTTTGGCAGAAACAGATTATTTGTCCAAGTTTCTCAGATTTTTGCACTAATTCGTGTTGGAAATGATACAAAATGTTAATATTCTGTCAAGAATAGTATTTCTATATGTATTTATTTTATTTATTCCACCAAATAAACAAATACTTGGTCAGAAATGGCATTATTTCTTTTAAATTTATTTTGGAAATACAAAAGATATAATCGACGAGATCCGGCCATGAAAAGATATGTATGGGTTTTAAATTATTTTAATGTTTAAGATGTTTTTAAATGTTTATTCTGTTGTTAAGCTGCCCAGAGTCCTTTGGGAGTTGGGCGGCATATAAATTTAATAAATTAATTAAATTAAATTAAATTTTGCTGCCAGTTGTATAGTAATAAGCGTAGACTTCCTATACTGAATTTCTAATTATGTGATCTCTTTTTTCCTCAGTTGTTTTCCTGGTAACAGTGTATTCTGATGAAGGAATAGGGTGTTCCCTGTAAGAACATCATGGGACCCAAAGGCAATATTCCATGTCTTATATTCTTGGGCTGTTATATGGCAGAAAGCACAAATACACAAGTAGAATAAAGTGATGTAAGTTAGCAAACTGCACAGGATGTTATAGATCTCAGTAGATTGTGATTTTAATTATCATATAGGATTCTTCTGCATTTTTACTGTACAATATTATTTATTTCAGATACAGAAGGACATTGTAGAATAAATTTGATCTGAAGGTGAAATACACCCCTTGACTACATAATTTGACCTTTAGGTGTTCTAACATGCCAGATGATACTCAAAATAAAGGAATGATACATTTGCCTAGAAAAACAGATAACTGTTACTTAGTGAAGAAACTACAAGTAGTACTCAGGTGTGATGGAATGTGCACCTGCAGGAGCAGTGAGGTAGACTTTTAGAAATTACCTAGAACCCCTCAGGATATATCTAGTAGGTAAAAAAAGTTATAGCTTTAGTTAATCAAGATGTTAATCAAGCCCAGAAATGAGACAACAAGATCCAATCAGGTACAATTCTTTATTTGCGTACACCTGATGGACAGAATCTTGCCAAACTAAAGCTATAATATTCTAACTCAGAGTTCCCCAACCTGTCCGGGTTGGCTGCCCAGATCTGGAGGAGGAGGGAAAGAGGGGATGATTTTGTGGGAGGGGCAGGCGCATGTGCGTGTGCATGTATGAACGTCATTTGTGGTGACTCTTGCACAAGTGATGCTGCAAGTGCCTGCAACGAGGCTTGTGCAAGTGGGATGAGCACTCGCAACAATGCTCACTCAAGTAGGGCCACAACCGCCCACAATGAGGCTCGTGTGAGTGGGACCGCAAGCGCCCGCAATGTGGCTCATGCAAGTGGCACTGCAACTGCTTGTGACACTCACATGAGTGGGACTGCAAGTGCCCATGAAGCTTGCATGAGTGGGACTGCAAGTGCCTGCAATGAGGCTCACGCAGGCACCATAACCGCCTGCGACGCTTGCGGAAGTGGGGCCGTGTGCAGGTGCAAATGCACTCATGTGGCCTGATGGCGATTAGGCCACGACCCAAGAGTGGGCCATAGTCCATAGTTTGGGGACCCCTGTTCTAACCTAACAGATACATCCTGAGAGATTCTAGTTAAATAAGTTTTGCCCCAGTTTACAATCTTTCTTGCCACAATTGTTAAATGAATCACTGTAGTTGTTAAGGTAGTAAGAGAATAATCTTATACTTAACACCAAAAAACTAAAGAACTGATAATTGACTTTAGGAGAAAGAGATGCACATTTACCATTGCACATAGATGGCGAGGAGGTGGAGAGGGTTAGTAGTTTTAAATTTCTGGGTATTTATATCTCAGAGGACCTCTCATGGACTATGAATGTAAACATGCTTGTGAAGAAGGCTCAGAAGAGGCTGTACTTCCTGAGAATGCTGAGGAAGATAAATCTATCTCAGCATCTACTGTTGTCCTACTATCGCAGCACCATTGAATGATCCAGAACAATTAAACAATTGTTCCAGAATGATCCAGAACAATTAAAACTCGGACCACATGCTTTCTGAATAGTTTTTATCCCAGATCTATAATTGCACTTAGTAATGAATTGAAGGGTCACCATCAGTGAGCTGTTGGATAGTATTACTTGGTCTGTTGTGTGGATGTTTGGGTGGTTCAGGGTGGGGAATTTGTGGCGGGTGGGGCATGTTTTAAGGATTGCTATGTGTGTTGGGACTGGTCTTGAAGCGTTATGTGAATTTCATTGTATGGGTGTACTGTGTATATACGTACAATGACAATGAATTATTATTATTAGTATCATGGTTGTTAAATGAAACTGGTTTCCCCATGGACTTTACTTATCAGGTCGTAATAGGTGATCACATGGTCCAGGACACTGCAACTGTCAAACACGCCAGTTGCCAGGTGTATGAATTTTGATCATGTAACCACAAAGATGCTGCGACAGTTGTAAGTGTGAAAAATGGTCATAAGTCACTTTACAGCACCATTGTAATTTCAAACGGTCACTAAATGAATGGTTGTAAGTCCAGGATTACCTGTACTGTCATGTTTGTTGAACTTTGGTATGTATTTGTGTGTGTAGAGTGTGTATTGTATGCACTGTACACATTTAAAGCTTCAGGATATATTTTAAAATGTGAAGTGTTATACAGTTTTTATTTATTTATTGACGTGTACATGCGTTTTGGGTTCATTCTGCCTGCTCTTGAATAGCAATGAAATACTACAAAATTCACTATTGATTTCCTACTGCCACCCATCTATATGATAACTTTTACTAATTTGTTGCTTTGTCATCTCAAAACAGCAGAAATTTGCCTCTTGTCATCCAACAGATTGAAGAAAAGAAGGTGGTGCCCTGAGAGATGAATCTCTACATTTTCATGTTCCATTCAGCCTCTTCCTGTCAGCCAGATCTCCAGCATAGGGTTCTACTTTGATGCATGCTTGCTATCGGCTGCCATAGTAACAGGGGGGCATGGCATTTGGGTTGGGGAAATGAGCTGGTGTGGTGAAGTCCCATGTGAACTAAAAAGGAGGTTTGCTCTCTAGAATTACTGCACCGCTGAGTGGAGTTGTTTACATCCTGTCAAGGCCAACCGTCCTAGGACTCCAGATGGACAAAATATCTGAAGATGAGCTTCACACAACATCATACTGGACATTGATTGGAAGTGAGCTGGTGCGGTGAAGTCCCATGTGAACTAAAAAGGAGGTTTGCTCTCCTTTTCCCCAAATCCCTTGCCCTGGGGGGAGGGATTTGGGGAAAGTTTCAATCTGTAAATTTTGCACGTTTTGAATCAGATCTTGTCTTGCTTTCGCTGCTATCATTTCAAACTCAATAAAAGTACTCCTTCTCTATCTCAATGGAGTTAGGGGTTTTCTTTCTTGGGTTTTGAACGGAGGCAGGCCTGACATCTCCTTTCTTTCCCTCTACGTATTGTTGCTTCAAATACTCTTGTAATTACAAGACTATTATGGTAGAGTTAGGGAGAGAGTGTTTAAAGAAAGGTGTAGGACTTGTCAAGGCCCTTGGCTTACAACCATTCATTTAGTGACCGTTTAAACCAGGGGTGGCCAAACTATGGTTCTTTGAGGACCTGTAAACTTCAACTCCCAGAATTCCTGAGCTAGCCATGCATGCATGGCTGGCTCAGGAATTCTGGGAATTGAAGTCCACAGGTCCTCAAAGAACCATAGTTTGGCCACCCCTGGTTTAAAGTTACAGTGGCACCAAAAAAGTGACCTATAACCATTTTTCACACTTACCTTTATAACATGGTCACGTGATCAAAATTTGGATGCTTGGCAACTAGTTCACTGGCAACTGATTGGCAAAACTCACTTATCAATTGTCTCGCTTAGCAACAGACATTTTGGATTCTATTGTGGTCATAAATTGAGGATTACCTGTACAGTCCCTTTAATTAACTCAGTATTTTCAATATGCTTAGAAATGGCATAAGAGATAATTTGACTCAGAAGCCTTTTTAAAAAACTATGTTAGGTGGGTAAGGTCAAGATCACAAAGGTCAATCTCTATAACATCACCAATGAAGGATTATTCAATCCAATCTGGAAATCAAGATCTAAAAGTACATACTGTACTGGAACCGCAATAACTCCTGCACTGCACACATAGTACTTACAAGCATAAGAAGAAGAATGATAAGGAACAAAACATTTTTTATATTCTCCTAGCCAGCAGTAACAGTAAGAAATAGACGTATTTGCATGGGTATGAACTGCCTTCTGCTCAAAGTGAGCAGCTTGATCACATTTATGCCTTTAGCAATATGAAGCAAACATTGGCTTCTAGAACTCTTGTGCTTATTCCTAGAGTGAGGGGTGAGGGGTGATCAGTTTTCCTAATATGTGATTTACTGAGCATACTTGTAGAAGGGATCCATACAGGTCACTAAAATCAAAGTGCTTAACAGCAAAAAAGCAGAGCAGCAAAAATCAAATAAACCCAAGTGAACCCAAAACATTAACTGAAAGACTGGAAAGAAAAGGAACAATTTAAAATAAAATTTAAAGGAAAATTTAAGATTAGTGAAATTACCCAGAGATGTGATTAAAAATGTAGGGGTTGCCTTTAAGTGGTATGCTACAAGAAGAGGTCAGGCAGAGCTCTTGTGAAAGCCAAAAGTTTGGAATGCTCCATGAAGGATGCAACCTGGGGCAGAACCATCATCATGAGTCTATGGTGGAGAGTACAATCTCTTCTGATAAAGCTCTGAGGCTCTTGTTGCTATTGCTGCATAAGTGGCCACAGCTCAGGTTTCAATTAGATATGGAGGATGTGTTTTGCTTTGTATTTGTGCCAAGATATAAGTCTATATTTACTTGGGGGAGGGGGTGGGTTGAAAATAGGGTAAATCATGCCTTCATTTTGTTAGTTTACCGATTTTCATCACTGTAACTTAGGAAGGAGCAAAAATGTCAGGGTTTTCTTTTTTTACTAGAGCTCACTTTATCAGATACCATATTTTTCGGAGTATAAGACGCACCGGAGTATAAGACGCACCTAGATTTTAGAGGAGGAAAACAAGGAAAAAAGTATTCTGAACCAAATGGTGTAGTAATATATTATTTAATAAAATACCAGTGTAGCAGAATACTTTTTACAACCATGTACACTTTTTACAACCATGTACACTTTTACAAACTTCAAGCTTGACAGCTTTAAGACTTGTGGACTTCAACTCCCAGAATTCCTCCTCCAGTCATGTTAGCTCAGGAATGGGAGTTGAAGTCCACAAGTCTTAAAGCTGTCAAGTTTGAAGTTTGTAAAAAGTGTACATGGTTGTAAAAAGTCTTCCCAAGTTTGAAGACCCTTGCACCCCTAACCCCTAACCCAGGGGTCTTCAAACTTGACAGCTTTAAGACTTGTGGACTTCAACTCCAATTCCTGAGGTAGCATGACTGGAGGAGGAATTCTGGGAGTTGAAGTCCACAAGTTTGAAGACCCTTGCACCCCCTTGGCAAGTTTAAGCCTTGTGGACTTCAACTCCCAGAATTCCTCCTCCAGTCATACTAGCTCAGGAATGGGAGTTAAAGTCCACAAGGCTTAAACTTGCCAAGGGGGTGCAAGGGCCTTCAAACTTGTGGACTTCAACTCCCAGAATTCTCCAGGTAAGGTACTTTGAGGGGAGTGAATTTCATCTCCCAGAATTCCAGCATGATTTAATTTTGGACACTGAAACCCATCCCCTCTTAAAAGCATAGCTGGCTGGGGAATTCCCTGGAAGCAAGAAGTCCACTTGTCTTAAAGCTGCCACGGTTGAGAAGCACTGCCCTAAATATTTCACAACGTAAGATTTATTGACTTCTGCATGATTTTAGGGCTCAGGAAAAAACCAACAGTCTCACAATTGGAGGGGGGGAAAACGGAGATGCAAAGCATTATAAACTTGGATTTTGGTCCCTGAATCCATTTCTAGGCAGTGTTTTACTTTTGGGTTTAGCTTCACATTTTTCCCAAGCTGGGAAAAGAAGGGGTGTGCAAATTTTCAGGGAGAGGGAAAAAAAATACACAGACACATACCTTTGGAACAGGAGAAAGATGGTTCAGTATTAACCATTGCATTTAGACCAGTTTAGCCGAGCATGAACGTCCCCCTCTCTTGCCCCCGTTAGCAATTTCCTTCTGAAACGAATTTCCTTCTGAAACGATCACTGAAACGAAAACACTGCAAACCCCTTTCCCAGGCAGAGCGTGGGGGAAAGCACGTGGGGGAAGGCTTCAGGCGGTGGTGGGGGTTTTGGGCAGTAGCGCCGGTAGCGGCTCGCTTCGGATACCGGTGGGGACGCCGGCTGGGACAGCGGTGGGGGTGCGGAAAGCGGTGGCGGCTGGGACAGCGTCTGGGACAGCGGTGGGGGTGGGGACAGCGGTCCCCACCCCCACCGCTGTCCCAGACGCCGCCGCTGTCCGCACCCCCACCGCTGTCCCAGACGCTGTCCCCGCCGGTACCCGAAGCGAGCCGCCACTGGCGCTACTGCCCCAAACCCCCACCACCGACTGCGTCGGCGTCGGATCCCGCAGTGGGGGCGGGGGCTGCAACGGGGGCGGCTGCGGCAGCCCTGTGCCAGCAGAGGCGGCGTCCATGCGGTCCGGCAGCTGTGGCGTCAACGTCCCTGTGCTCCGGCGGCGGCGGCAGCCCTGGGCGGCGGCGGCGGCCATGTGCTCCGGCGGCGGTGGTGGCAGTGTCCCTGTGCTCCGGGGGCGGCGTTGGCTGTGGGCCGCCGCTGTCGCCGACTAAGGCAGGGTCGCATCAACTCCCTCCCCCCCCCCAAAATGCACCATTCGGTGTATAAGACGCACCCAGTTTTTGACCCTCTTTGGGGGGTAAAAAGGTGCGTCTTATACTCCGAAAAATACGGTATATCTAATAAAGGAGACTCTAGCCCAATGAAATTTACACCATAATAAATGTGTTAGTTTTCAAAAGTTACAAGAAGCGTGTAGAATTTGAATCAATACACTAATACAGATTTTGGAAGTTGTGAGGACTAATCTGTTCTATTAAGGCTGGTTTATTATATTAGCAGATTAATCAAAATACACACTCATTCAGTGAGGTTGTTACTTACAGTAAATAAAGAGTTTAATCCCCATACAACATCCTGAAAAGGGGAAAAAAAGGATTCAACCAAAATTAAATATCTCAAATGCATTATATATAAAAACAGATAAATAGATAGATAGGCAGAAAATTAGAAAGATCATGAACCTACTGGAAACATCCTTATGAATTTCAGAATTTTTAAAGAACCTGATTTGCAAATTATTAAAAACAAATGCAAATCTTTGAAGCTATGCAACCATTTAAATTTAAATTCCCTAGTTCCTGATTTTTATCTCCCTGTTATCAGGTATGTTCATCTGAAAGCTCTACAGCAGGCATGTCCAGCGGAGTGCACACAGCCCTCGACCCACAAAATCATAAGTTTTTAACATTATTGTGTACATTTCTATACATTAACTATATTATATAGTTTATATGCAGCCCAAGACAATTTCTCTTCACTCAATGTAGCACAGGCAACCCAAAAGGTTGGACATGCCTGTTCTGTTACATTCTGACATATTCTCAGACTTTCCAAGCTTAATGATACCCAAGTTATGAGAATAAAATATGCTGGTTAGCTGGCTGCTTGACTAACTATATCACTTTAGTGATTAAAGACAGCTTAAAGAAATGATTTTTGGCAATTTCCTCTTGCCAATTCTACTCCCTTTATTATTATTTCTCAATTTACTCCAGTGAGTTGAAGGGACTCTTTGAAACAGTGTGGTACTCTTTATAAGCACTGCAGAGGAGAACTGCTAACAATTTCTTCCCTACTCCACTGATAGAAATCTTCCAAGGATCAAAGAGTATTATGTTAATGGGATCACACCAACTGGATTTAATCTAGTGTCAATTAGCCAAAAAATATAATTTATTTTCTGCTACCTGTAGCTTCTTAGTTTTGTTCTCACAAAGTAGCAAACAATGGAAATATACAGCAAATATAAGCATACTGTAACATTCACTATTTAAAATATTATTTGACTTTATTTGCTTTAATAATTATATCACTACATACAAAAATCCATTTTAAATATAAATCTTTCTCTGAAAATGAAAAAAAAGTATCAGTAGATGATATGGCACATGTAATGAACTATTCTTTGATCTTGACAGTAGAAATACTTTAACAGACACTCAATTGATCAGGATATATGGGAGTTAGAATTCCAAGATTAAGTTTTTTTGGTTGGTTTTTTGGAAATGACATTCCTGGTCTCAGAGTTAAAAATAGAAATACAAAATTTTCTCACAAAATTACTGAAAGGATGTAATATAGATTGTAAAACGGACCATGAAATTGATTGATAATGATTCTCTGTCACTTCTGTACATAAAACTGTAGATTAAAAAAATAAAATTCATTATCACTTAATAAGATTCAATTTTTCTAAAGGAAAAGAAAAAGCCTACCACTAGGAATAATAGAATAACAGAGTTGGAAGGGACTTTGGAGGTCTTCTAGTCCAGCCCCCATAAATGTAGGTACATTTAAAAACACATAAAAGTAAGTTTTTAAAAATAATTTTAAAATCTAGTCTAGTGATTGAAAATGGCTGTTTCTCAGTTCCTATCAGATAATATTATTGAGGCCTTATGAGGGGCTAAAATTCAGTTGAGAAGTCGGGAAGATAACATTAAAATTTGTTGCATATACTTCCTCAAGTCTCACACGCCCATTACGAAAACTTTTCTGAGCAGAGACTTTTTCCGCTTAGCCATTACATATACGGTCATTAAGTGTGCAAACAACTGGATCTGGTTGAGGACTATTAACCAGGCTGTTTCTCTATGTTTTTTTTTCCTGCACTAACTTTCGTTATTTTAAAGATTTTACCTTGGGGGTGATTGTTGGTTTGTATGTTTAAGACGGATGGTCAAGGAATGAGTGAGTCAGGGATTAAGATTCTGCCCCCCTCTGCTGAGTGTGGAAACAGAAGCGGAGGGGGGTTTGAGTCCGACCCCTGGCTTGATGTGAATGGAATGCATGGCCTGTCGGGAGAGAGGGAGACCAGTGGGGAAGGGGAGGGGATCTCTGGGGGGACAGGGAGTGGGAGCATTACGGTCATAACAGGGAGAGGCAGGTATGGCGGGAGCAGAGGGGTAGGCCGCTCTCGGAGAACGAGAACTCGCTGTTTACAAGCGATTCCTTGTTCTGGCCCCTCTGGTTTGGTTCCACCTAGCTCAACCCGAGTGCCTGGTAACCAGGGATGTCAGGGCCCTGGGCTCAAGCTGCTGCTGGTAAACGCCAGGTCGATTACCAACAAGGCCCCCCTTATCCGGGATTTAATCCTAGAAGAGGGGGCTGACCTGGCATGTATTACCGAGACCTGGCTGGGCCAGGAGGGGGGGGGTGCCCCTTTCGGAGATATGCCCGGACGGGTTCTCGGTTCAGCATCAGCCGCGACCCCAGGGAAGGGGTGGAGGAGTGGCTATTATAGCTCGCCAGAATCTGTGTCCTCGAAGGAGCCCTGCCCCGGAGATTGTTGGGTGTGAGACTCTCCTTCTGAAGTTGGACCTAGGGGTTCAGGTGGGCCTTTTGCTAACGTACCTGCCTCCTAGCTGCGTAGCAAAGGCCCTGCCTGTTCTGCTCGAGGCGGTTGCAGGGCTGGCGATTGAGTTCCCCAGGTTGATGGTGCTGGGGGATTTTAATCTGCCATCGCCCGGCGAAGCCTCAGGGGCAGTCCAGGAGTTCATGGCTTCCATGACAACCATGGACCTGACCCAAGTAGTTCAGGGTCCGACTCATGAGGGTGGTCACACGCTTGACCTTGTGTTTCTCTCGGGGCAGTGGAGAGATGATCTGAGGCTGAGGGGTTTAGTCACAGTACCCTTGTCGTGGTCAGATCATTTCCTTCTGAGGTTGGATTTCATGGCACCACTCCCCCACCGCAAGGAGGCGGGACCGATTAAGTGGTTCCGCCCCAGGCGCCTAATGGAACCCGACGGATTCCAGAGGGAACTTGGGGAAATACCTGAATCCCTGGTACACAGTTCGTCCGAGTCTCTGGTTGCGGCCTGGAATCAGGCAGCAGCAGGGGCTCTGGATCGGATTGCGCCTTTGCGGCCTCTCCGTGGAAGTGGATCCAGGAGGGCTCCTTGGTTTACCGAGGAACTCCGGGAGATGAAGCGCCACAAGAGACGCCTAGAGCGACGATGGAGATCTAGTAAAGCTGAGTCTGACCGGACACTTTTAAGAACTTTCATTAAGTCTTACTTAGTGGCGATAAGGGCGGCAAAATGTTCGCATTTTTCCGCTCTTATTGCGTCCGCTGACTCCCGCCCAGCCGCCCTGTTTAGGGTGACCCGCACCCTTCTTGCTAAGGAGGAAGGCGGAGATCCCTTGCAGGGTAGAGCTGAGGAATTTTCTCGGTTTCTGGCGGATAAAGTCATTCAGATTCGGACAGACCTGGACTCCGATTGGGCAGTACAGGCCGAGATGACTGGGGCGAGTCTTAGTCCGGTTATATGGGATAGGTTTGAACCGGTGACTCCTGAGGATGTGGACAAGGCCATAGGAGCTATGAGCTCAGCCACTTGTTTATTGGACCCGTGTCCTTCCTGGTTGGTTTCGGCCACCAGGGAGGTTTCACGCGGCTGGCTCCAGGCGTTGGTCAACGCTTCTTTGAGAGAGGGGTCCGTCCCGCAGCCTTTAAAAGCTGCGGTGGTGAGGCCCCTCCTCAAGAAGCCTTCCCTGGACCCAGCGGATTTAAAGAACTTCCGTCCAGTCTCCAACCTTCCCTTCGCGGGGAAGGTTGTTGAGAAAGTGGTGGCACTCCAGCTCCTACGACTGTTGGATGACACTGATTTTCTGGATCCCTTTCAATCTGGCTTCAGGCGCGGTTACAGTACGGAAACGGCTTTGGTCACCCTGATGGATGATCTCTGGCGAGCCCGGGATGGGGGTTATTCCTCTATCCTGGTGCTACTTGACCTCTCAGCGGCCTTCGATACCATTGACCATGGTATCCTTCTGCGTCGTCTCGGAGAGGTGGGGGTGGGCGGCACTGTTTTGCAGTGGTTCTCCTCCTTCCTCTCTGACAGGACGCAGTCGGTGTTGACAGGGGGGCAGAGGTCGAGCCCTAGGCCCCTACTATGTGGGGTGCCACAGGGCTCGGTCCTCTCGCCCATCCTGTTTAATATCTACATGAAGCCGCTGGGTGAGATCATCCGACGACACGGGGTGAGGTATCAGCAATATGCTGATGATACCCAGTTGTACATCTCCACCCCATCTCAATTTGGGGAAGCCGTAGACGTAATGGACCGCTGCCTGGCCGATGTTAGGGTCTGGATGGGGAAGAACCGGCTAAAGCTTAACCCTGACAAGACTGAGTGGCTGTGGATATTGCCTCCTAAGGACTCGACCAACTGTCCCTCCTTGATTCTTGGGGGGGAGAAATTAGCCCCCTCAGAACGGGTCCGCAATTTGGGTGTCCTCCTAGACCCACAGCTAAAATTGGAACAACATCTTTCAGCTGTGGCTAGGGGGACCTTTGCACAAGTACGTCTTGTGCACCAATTGCGACCCTACTTGGAGAAGGAGGCACTTCTTACAGTTGCTCATGCCCTTATCACCTCACGGCTGGATTACTGCAATGCGCTCTACATGGGGCTACCCTTGAAGAGTGTCCGGCGACTGCAATTGGTGCAAAATGCAGCTGCGCGAGCTGTGGTGGGTGTACCTAGATGCACCCACGTAACACCTATCCTCCGCCAGCTGCATTGGCTGCCCATTAGTCTCCGGATCCAATTTAAGGTGTTGGTCGTTACCTTTAAAGCCCTACATGGCTCAGGGCCAGGTTATCTTCGGGACCGCATCCTGCCGCATACCTCCCTACGACCGGTTAGAGCCCACAGAGTCGGCCTCCTCCAGGTCCCGTCGACCAAACAATGTCGGCTAGCGGGACCTAGGGGGAGGGCCTTCTCTGTGGGAGCCCCCTCCCTTTGGAACCAGCTCCCTCCAGAGATCAGGACCATCCCCACCCTACTGGCCTTCCGTAAAGCAATAAAAACTTGGCTCTTCCGGCAGGCAGGGTATGAATGAAAGTTTGTTTTTTAATGGATAGTATTTTAATATGGCTCCTTTTAAAAATTGTTTTTTATGTGTTTCTATATCTGCTGTGAGCCGCCCAGAGTCCCCCGGGAGTTGGGCGGCATAGAAATTTTAATAAATAAATAAATAAATAAGATTCACACTAATCCCAGATTATTTCACAAGATTTAGCTCCAGTCATCTGCATTGTCACTGTCCACGTACTATCAAGCTTTGCTCAAATTTGAGCAGTTTTACCTGCTTTGTTTTAATTTATTTAAATTTATATGCTGCCCATTGCCTGTGGCAGTGACTCTGGACAGCTTATAAAATGACTGCAAGTATTCTTTATAAGGCCCTTCAGATGTTCATGGAGATTATTCCCTAAAAATAAATATTATTCCCTAAAATTAGAATTGTTCCCTAAAAGTCACCTTTGAAGGTTCTAGTAAGCAGCACTGAGCAGATTCAGTAAGAACACAAAATATTTAGTTTTTTGCTACTTGTATTGCCAATGTGTAGGCTCAAACCAGCCACTCTTGCCCAGTCAAACCGGAGATAGGATTTCCTCTAGGAATACTCCAAACTTCTCTTCTCCCTTCATTAAATTTCAAGCAATAATTTTGACAAGGTGAATTAAGCAGGGTTGAATATTGTTACCAGAGTCATTATTACTTAATATTTAGAGGTAGTATTTGACTTCCGATTGGTTGCTTAGCACCATTCAAAGTTATGGTGGACTCCAAAAAGATACCTTTATGACCCAGCTTCAAAGTTCCAATGACCGGAAGGAGGAGGGCTGTAGATTTATGGCTGTTTGCAGCATTCCATGGTCATGTGACCACAATTTACAAAGTTTCTTTTGCCACTACAGATAGTCCTCTACTTACAACAGTTCGTTTAGTGACCATTCAAAATTAAACAGTACTGAAAAAAATGACTTATGACAGTTTTTCACACTTACAACAGTTGCAGCATCCCCAGGATCACATGATCAAAATTCAGACACTTGGCAACTGAGTTATATTTATCATGGTTGCGATGACCCAGGATCATGTGATCACCTTTTGTGATCTTCTAAGCAAAGTTAATGGGTAAGTTGCATTCACCTAAAAACCATATTACTAATTTATCTTCACTTAAAAACTGTGGTAAGAGGTTATAAAATGCAGCAAACTCACTTAGAAAATGTCTGATTTAACAACCTATTTTGAGCTCATTTGTGGTCATAAGTCGAGGATTACGGTACCTATACTGCCTATTACTTTTAATTTCTGGCAAAAAACACCCATTAAGGACAATCGGTTCACTTAACAATCGTGGCATTTGTTTTACAACTGCTGCAAAAAATATCATAAAATCGGGTCAGTCAATTTACAACTGTCATGACATACAATAGAAATTCTGGGCTCCATTAGGGCTATAAGCCGAGGACTATCTGGATATAAATTATTTGGTTCAAATCAAATTGGTTCCTAACCAACCTAGCTGACAACTTTGTTCTCCAAAAGATAGAGGAGAGAACTAGAGGGACAGCCATACTGGACTAATTCTTACACACAGAGAATAAGTGATAGAGAGATTTGAAATTGCAGGAACCTTGGGTGAGAGTAACCATGTCATACTAGAATTCAACATAATGCAAATACAAGCAATAGAACATAATGATACAAGAGTCCTAGATTTTAAAAGAGCTGATTTTAACAAACTCAGAGAGAACTTGGGAAAGATTCCTTGGATGAAAATCCTAAAGGAAAAAACAACTCAAGAATCTTGGGAAACTCTGAAAAATATGATCATAAAAGCCCAGACCAGCACAATACCACTGAAAAAGAAAAACAAGAAATCCAAGAAGAAACCAGCATGGCTGCACAAAGATCTCTCTGACAAATTGAAAGACAAAAAGGACAAGTACAAAAATGAAAAGAAGGATACATAACTAAGGCAGAATATCAGCAGATAGCCAGAATCTGCAAAGACAAAGTCAGGAAAGCAAAGGCTCAGAATGAACAAAGACTTGCAACAAGAGTCAAAGATAATTTTTAAAAAAAGTTTCTTACAACATATAAAAAATAAGAAAAAAATCAAGGAAACAGTCGGTCCACTAAAGAGAGAAGATGGCAAGGAAGTAAAAGGCAGCACCGAGAATGCAGAGCTGCTTAACTCATTATTTGCATCGGTTTTCATGCAAAAAGAAACTATAGAGTCCAACCTACCAAAAACATAACTGTAAAAGACAGACTGGAAATAAGTTAAAATAAGCAAAAAAATAGTAAGAGAACACCTGTCTGATCCTGATGAATACAAATCTCTGGGACCTCTACATCCCAGATTTCTGAAGGAGCTGGCAGATGTAATGTCAGAACAACTGCACCACATCTTTCAAAAATCCTGGAACACCGGGGAACTACCAGAGGACTGGAAAAGAGCTGATGTGGTTCCCATCTTCAAAAAAAGAGGAAAAACAGACCCAGGAAACTACAGACCAATCAGCCTAACATCAATACCAGGGAAGATACTGGAAAAGATAATAAAAAACAGATCTGCCAACATCTAGAAACGAGTGAAGTAATAACTACCATGTTTCCCCGAAAATAAGAGAGGGGCTTATATTTTTTTGACCCCCCAAAAATGCCCCTGGCCATATTTTTGGGGGGTGGGTTATAATTTTCAGGGTGCAGGCGGGGCGGGGCACGAGACGCACCACTTACTGGAGTTTGCCAGCTCCGTGGTCTCTCGGCTAGTCTCTTTAGGGGAAAAAACTTGCAAACAGACAAGCCAAGAGACCACGGAGCTGCAAAACTCCAGTAAGTGGTGCGTCTCTCTTGGTGGGGTGGGGCGGGGCGGAGCGGGAAAGGGCAGGCATCCTACCTGGGACTTGTCCCAGGACCTCCGTCGCGTTCTTACGGTCTTCTCTCCACGGCAGCCCGTTCTAAAAGTGCCGCGCGAGTTCGAGATCTTTGAACTCGCGAGATGTTCTTTTGAAACGGGCTGCCGTGGAGAAAAGACCATAAGAACGCGACCGAGGTAGGAGGTGTCACGATGTGAATATTGTCAGTTTGTGCATCTCTATGTTTTCTACTGTTTCTTGAATTTATGGTCAAGCAGACATGTGATATATTCTACTACGCATGCATGCATTCCAGGAGTTAACTCCCTTCTTCTCTTCCTCCATTTCTGCTGAAGGTAGATGTGACTTTTTCATTAGCCGATAAGATGTAGTTTATTAAGGAATTTTTTTTATTACTTTTCTACTGAAATAAATATTTTGTTAATTAGATTTGAATCTCGGTTTTATTTTCTAATGAGAATGACTTCAAAAGGAAGCAAAGATCCATCGACCTCCACGGGGGATTGCCCCCTCTTAACATGGTATCAGAGATGGTTGTAAAATTTATAGCTCCCTTTGAAAGTTTTCTTGCGTTTTAGGATAATTAGCTAATTAGAGAGATTTATGACCAGCCATGTCCACGAACGGAGATAAAGAATTACAGCTGGAAGCAACTGAAAAATCCACTGCAGAAAGTTTTTCTCTGCATGAAGAAACCTCACCAACTCTTTTTGGAACGCAAACGGAAGATATTGCCGGGGCATCTTCACAAGTGGAACAAGATTTATCTACAGAGGTTAGTAAAAGTTACCCAACCACATCGTTTGCCCCTGGGGGAGATTCAACACGTTTAGGAGCTATTCCAAAAATCTCTCAAGCTAATGCCCCACAAGATGAGGAGGCATCCTTCTATAGGCAGCAAATTGCCAGCCCACGAACGTCTTCCATAGGGCAGACAAGTGCTGAAAGAGAAATAAATTTAACATGGCCAGACACTGAAGAGGCAGCAGGAGCAGATAAATCTTTTGCAAAGAGAATTACAGGAGACTAGATTGCATACATTCTTTCGTGCTGAAAAGCAAGATGTCTGCCCGCCTTCAGGCATTCCAGAGAGGGGCCATGATCGCCCCGCCTTTCCTTCTTTAAACAACTTAGAACAACGCCCTTGGATGGGCGCGTCACAATTACGTGGGCAGAAATTTTTTGATAAAGAGACTATGCATATGCTTATGCTGCACTGCCATCTAGTGGCAGGGATTCTTTTCCCCATGTACTTCAGGAACAAAATGAAATTTTGCATAAACAGAACGAATCCTTGTATAAACAGAATGAATGTTTGTTTGAACAATTAAAAATATTGCACGCTCAGAACAGAATGACTCAAATGAGATTAGATATATTAATGCAGCGTCCTTCATTAGCTGCACAACCTTTACAGGCACAAATTTTCCCACCTGCCCAACCTATGCAAGCACAAATTGTGCATCCACCACAAGCTGGACCACCTCCTACTCCAGCACCAGGGGCCCAACCTGTGCCTGCTCCAGGACCACCACCAGCTGTGGCAGCCCAACTTTTGCCTGCTCCAGCTCTACCACCTATTGCTGCCCCTCAGCAACAGCCAGTCCAGGCACCTCAAGCAGCACCTCAACCTGCTCAGGCCCAAGCCTTGCCACAAGTGATTTCACAGGCCGCACCAGTGCAGGCCACGCCCCACTTATAACTGCCATCTAGATGATCCTACGAACGAACCTACGCACCAAGAGTAATAAGATGCCAATATTGCGACCGTGTGGGCCATACAAGCAGAAATTGTTTTAAATTGCAACGCACTCAAGTTCCTGACCAGCCCAGAGGAACAGATTACAGACGCCAGTACCAGCCCAGAGGAACAGATTACAGGGACCAGTACCAGCCCAGAGGAACAGCACCCAGAGGCAGCAGAGGCAGAGGACAGCGCCGACCCGGTCCCAGGTGTGATTTCCCACCTCCATACACCATGCTAGCAATCACCAATGATACACAGCAAAAGCAATATGACCGCTCTCTTTTGTGGACTCTCGATAGTGGAGTGGAGTTCACATTACTTACAGAAAAGAACTTTTCAAAGAGCTAACTTTTCAAAGAGCCTGAACCAGAATATCGTGAACTGTACGTATTTGGTGGCCACCCCTTCAAAGTTGAAGGAAAAAGGACTGTTTTTATTGAAGAGTTAGGTACCCTGGTACCTGATGTTTATTATATTCCTACAGCTAATTGTAATTTGCTTGATCAGAATCATTTATCTGCTGTTTTGCATTTTATGTCCTTCATTTAGGTAATGCCAGTTATATTTTTAAAGATGGTCATATTGTTGCTGACACAATTGTGATTGGTCAGGTCTACTATTTGAGGCCAAAGGCAGAACCTCAAATTCAGGCAAGTATAAAAATCTCAATAGAGAATATCACAGGCCCAGAGAGAAATACCCCAGAGAGAGATCCTGTGAATACTCCAAAGGCTCCTAAAGCCACAAAGCAACAGTTAATCAAACCTAAGGTTCCTCATGTTAATGTTAATGCTGCAACCTCACTTACAGGTTTTCGTTTACATGACAGGTGTATACATAGATGGCACAGAAGATTAGGGCATCCGAGCTTTGAGGTCCTTAAAAAGATGCCATGTTTCACACAAGGTTTGAATTTCAAAGGATGTAAGGTACATATAGATTGTGCTGTTCGCAAAAAGGCAAAATCGAGGGCAGCAGCCGTTCCAAAACATGCTACACGTAAGTCAACACACATTTTTGATTTGGTTCATACTGATATTGTGGGCCCTTATGGTCCAACTATTGGCGGTAAAAAGTATTTCTTAACTATTGTTGATAATCATTCTAGATATGGTTATGTCTTTCTTATGAAAGAAAAATCTGAAGCCTTTCAGACCTTTAGAGATTTTGCAGTTCAAATCTACAATCAACATGGAGTGAGAATCCGGAGAATCCAGAGTGATCGTGGTGCCGAGTTCACGTCTCAGCGTTTCCAGGATTGGATGCGACGAAACGATATCCTACACCAAACATCTGCCCCCTTCACTCCGGCTCACAACGGAGTCGCAGAAAGGAGACAAGGGGTCCTCCAAACCATGATGCGCTGCCTCCTAGAAGATGCCAATCTCAAACACTCATTTTGGGGCGAAGCAGTTAAGTATGCAAATTACATTGTCAATTGTACATGGAGCAGTGTCATTGACCAAACACCCTTCTACATGTTATATGGCCGCCAGCCAGATCTTAGACACTTACACATTTTTGGTTCATATGCCATGGTCAACATTCCATTGGCCCAAAGAAGAAAAGGTGGCCCAGTAGCAAAGAGACTGAGATATATGGGTGTTGATAGCAATTCTAAATGGGGAAGATTCATTGACTCTCACAATACGATAACAATGTCTAATTCAGCTAATTTTGAAGAAGATACAGATTGGTCCAGGATACATTCTAATGACCCTGGAGTTTATTTCCCTAGAACTGAAATTGTTGATACAGTGCAACCAGATGACCAATGTTCATCACCTGATATCCCATCCTACCACACCGTGGATGCTGAACCTAGCGACTCTGATGGAGATGTGGACAACAAGAAAGACGACTGGACAATCGTCCCGAGACGTTCCAAGAGAACTACAAAAGGTATTCCACCAAAGAGATTCACAATGCAATTGACAAACACACCATCGCCATTGATCTGTAATGTTACACTCCCACCGGAGAACTTTTCACAAATTAAATATCTTTCTGAAGATGAACAACAAAAATGGTATGAAGCCATGCAAGTTGAGATGGATAGTTTGCAGAAACTCAAATTATACACATCTGCAACACCTCCAACACACAAAAAGTCATTGGCACAAGATGGGTCTACAAAATCAAACAAAAGCCAGATGGTGAATCATTATACAAAGCAAGACTTGTCGCACAGGGTTTCGCACAAAGCTATCCTGAAGATTACACAAACACTTACTCACCCACAGTGCGAACTGAAAGTGTGAAAATTGCTCTAACCACTGCTTCTATCCTTGGACTTGAAGTTTTCCAATTTGATGTTGAAACAGCTTACCTACATGCTGATCTAGATGAAGAAATCTACATCAGGTCCGCTCCCGGCTTCCGGGACCGAGAAGGGGATACCTGGTTCCTAAACAAAAGCCTCTATCGTCTGAAACAATCAGGTCTGATGTGGTACACATGTCTAAAAGACAAACTAAATTTAATGGGCTTTATTATTAAGTCCGACACTGATGAATGCGTGTTCACAAAAAGGTATGGAAATATTAATGAAATTGTTCTTGTTTATGTTGATGACATTGTTTACATTGGTCCAAACAAACACGAGTGAGAATTTTGTTAAAGGTTTGCAGAAATACTTCACATTGAAATCATTAGGACACATCAATGAATATTTAGGAGTTCACATTGAAAAGACACAGAAGGGGTTTAGCCTTTCACAAGAAGCTAAGATAGATCAACTTTTGCATCTTTGCAACGTGACAGATGCAACGCCTACACAAACACCTATGCAAACTGATTTTCACAGTTTGAAGGATACATATAGTCCTGAGTTCAAGGATCAAACACTTTATTGTTCAGCAATTGGTTCACTACTTTACATTAGTGGATGGACTAGACCAGACATAGCACTTAGTGTTAACTTACTTTCAAGACATGTAGGCAAAGCAACAGAGTTTCACTGGTCATGTATTAAGAAGTTACTGAGATACTTGATACATACAAAACACTTCAAATTGAAGCTAGAACCAGAACATATAGATTTTGCTGACATGTATTGTTATGCAGATGCAGATTGGGCAAATGATAAGGAGTCAAGAAAAAGCACATCAGGTTACATAGTGTTCCTGAATGGATGTCCAGTTTACTGGAACATAAGAAAACAAAGTTTTATTTCCTGCTCATCAACTGAAGCAGAGTATGCATGTGTGTCTGATGCATGTAACTTCCTAATTTGGTTCGATGCCTTAGTTACAGATATCTGGACAAAGCCAGAAAAACCGATCACTGTGATGGAAGATAATCAATCAGTAGTTTACATTTCCAGGACTCACTTCACAGGTTCAAGGTCCAGACACATTGACATACGTTACAAGAATGTTAGAGAGTCAGTAAGACAAGGTCTCATAAAGTTAGAATATGTGCCAACAAAATATCAGATAGCTAACATTCTGAACAAACCATTACCTATTGCTCAGCATGATTACCTGTGTGTTGAGTGACACATTATATTAGCCCAACTGACAAAGAAGGGGTGTCATGATGTGACTATTGTCAGTTTGTGCATCTCTATGTTTTCTACTGTTTCTTGTATTTATGGTCAAGCAGACATGTGATATGTTCTACTATGCATGCCTGCTTCTCTTCCTCCATTTCTGCTGCAGGTAGATGTGACTTTTTCATTAGCCGATAAGATGTAGTTTATTAAGGAATTCTTTTTATTACTTTTCTACTGAAATATTTTGTTAATTAGATTTGAATCTCGGTTCTATTTTCTAATGAGAATGACTTCAAAAGGAAGCAAAGATCCATCGACCTTCACCGGGGATTGCCCCCCTCTTAACAGGAGGGGCATCTCGCGCTGGGGTTTGGCAGGGCGGAAGGGCGTGGCGTGGTGGGCATCCCTTCAAAATGCTTCAAAGTCCTTCGAAGCATTTTAAAGGGATCCGTTTTGCCTGCCATGAAGGGAACCAATGATCCCTGAAGAACAGGAGGCAAGCACCCCTGTCGCCGCTGTCTTCCTCACTCCGTCGCGCCACGCCCCATCCGCTCAAAGTCCATCAAACCATTTTAAAGGGATCTGTTTTGCCTGCCATGAAGGGAACCAATGCTTGCCTCCTGTTCTTCGGGGAACATTGGTTCCCTTCATGGCAGGCAAAACACATGCTTTAAAATGCTTTGAAGGACTTTGAGCACTTCGGGCGGGGGATGGGGTGGGGCGCGACACGAGTGAGGAAGGCGGTGCCAGGAAAGCGGCGAACTTCCAGACGCTGGAAAAGTGATTGCCTCGCAGCCCGGCCCTCCCCTGCATTCCTCCCCCCCCAAATTGTGCCTGATGATCTTACCAGCGTCTGGAAGTTCGCGGCTTCTCTTTTCAGCAGGTCTTTGCAGGGAAACTCCTTCAATGTAAAGGAGAAGTTATCGTGAGTGCGACCAATTAACAACTTTTCGCACTCGCGATAACTTCTCCTTTACATTGAAGGAGTTTCCCTCAAAGACCTGCTGAAAAGAGAAGCCGTGAACTTCCAGACACTGGTAAGATCATCAGGCACAATTTGGGGGTGGCGGGGAATGCAAGGGAGGGCCGGGCTGCGAGGCGCTCACCTTACCAGCATCTGGAAGTTCGCGGTTTCTCTTTTCAGCAGGTCTTTGCAGGGAAACTTCTTGAGGGATATCTCTCTCTCTTTCCGGGCCAAAAGAGTGCCGCCGCAAAAAGAGCGGCTCCCGGCATGTCCCCCCCCTCTTTCCCCTGGAAGTAGTTGGGGGGGCTTATTTTCGGGGTGTGTGTGGCTTATTTCAAGGCATGTCCTGAAAAAGCCCTGTGGGGCTTATTTTTGGGACATGTCTTATTTTCGGGGAAACACGGTAGAAGTCAGCACGGGTTTGTTAAAAACAGATCATGCCAAACCAAATTTATTTCATTCTTCAACATAGTGACTAAATTAGTAGACCAGCAAAATGTTGTGGACATAATATACTTAGACTTCAGCAAGGCATTTGACAAAGTAGATCACAGCCTACTTCTTAGTAAACTAGAAAAACATGAGATAGACAGCATCACTACCAGATGGATTCATAACTGGCTGACAAACTGTACTCAATAAGTACACAACAAATAAGCTAATACTATCCTTGGTTGTATAGAGGCATAGAATCAAAATCACGTGAAGTATTAGTACTGCTTTATAAATCCTTAGTAAGACCACACCTGGAATACTGCATCCAGTTTTGGTCACATTACAAAAAAGATGTTGATACTTTGGAAAAAGTGCAAGGAAGAGCAACTAAAATGATTAAGGGCCCGGATACAAAAAACATATGAAGAATGGTTGCAGGAATTGGATAAAAAAAGTAGACCACAACCTACTTCTTGGTAAGTTAGAAAAAAATGGGATAGATAGCATCACCATCAGATGGATTCATAACTGTCAGACAAACCATATTCAACAAGTAGTCCTTACTGGTACTACATCTACATGGCAGGAAGTAAGCAGTGGGGTACCACAAGGTTCTGTCTTAGGCCAAACTTTGGGTTTGGCGTTGCGGCAACACGGTCGGGATAGAGGGACTCTGCGAAATCCAGGCCGATACCTCTTTGTTGGGGGGCTCTAAGGGGCCAAAGTCATCCTGGAGGGGTGACAAAGAAAGGAAGGATCGCTTGCTGATTATGGAAGAGCGGCGGTTCTTCTGCTGGATCTGAGGGAAACTTCCCGACCAACAAAGAATAGAAACAGCCATTATGGCTGACTGAAGCTGGGGCAACCGAAGAACAAAAGGAGCTGGAGTGGTTCGTGAACAGGGGATTGGAACTGGGTGAGACAATTTTTAATTGTTTTATTAGAGACCCACTTTAAACAAAAGCATTTTTGAAAGACTCCAAAGCATGGAGAAAGCGGCGAATTAACACATGGAGATAAACTATAGACCCAAAGAAATGAAATCCTAATGGAAGAATATGAAGTTTTTTTTAATTCAAAAAGTTTTATTAGTACAAAGTACAAACATTTTTCTCTTTTCTCTCCCCCTTCCCTCCAAACCCCCTCCCTACCCCCCCTTACCCTCCCCTTTCACCCCCCCAACCCCCCCGACTTCCCAGAAAAAGCACAGGGTATAGTATTCAATAAACATAATATTAAAATATACTAACAGATTATTAATTTCAAAATTTCTCTAGTTCTCTAACTCCTAATTACTCAAAACTTTTAAAACATAATCTAAAAATTAGGTGTATATCATTAATAAACTAACATTCCAGTATATCAAATCATTTAAATAATCTTTAAAATATAATAATAAAAAGAGAAAAGGGAAATTTTCTTCGCCATCTCAGCCAGATGCACAACCATCAACGTCAGTTCCTCAATAATAAATGATCCTTCTTCCAACACTGTACCTCCAATAGTCTGACATTTAGAGTCAACTTAATTACAATTACAGTACAGTCCGTAGTTGTTCCCAGCAGGAAAAATTGTGTTATAAGCTTGATCTTTTCTGTAAAATATTTTGAATAGTCCACCATATTTTTATCCCAAAAGCCTAAATTTTCTTTCTTTTTTAACATAACCATCATGTACAAAAATACATAACATCCTCACATCACCCACATTTAAATTATAGATTTAGTCTTTTCCCATATTTCCATCCTTATAATTTCTCCACTATTTTAACCCCATTTTCTTACAATCCTTAAACTCAGTTTCTAAGTTTAATTCCATTAACACATTATACAACCTTTCTATATTCATTTAACTATTATCTTTTATTTGTATTGTCATATTGACATCTTAGTACAAAATACCAATTTTAGATCTTCTCTCCATTACCCATAGTGAAGCCAAATTCTAGTTGTTCCTTCTTCTCATTCGACCTTTAGATCCAACTCTTCCACCCACTTGTGGTTTAATAATTTCTTGAGTTGTCAACTTGAATTGTTGTTGTCTTGATTCCTCCTTACATATAGCCGCTGCTCTGGTCTGACTCTGATCCTTTGTCTCCTCTTGTGTATCAAATAGATCCAAATTGTAAACATCACTCTGGTTCTGTAAATCACCTTGATTCATCAAAGCTCCTCCCAATTGAGCTGCTGTCACTCCTCTCTCTCTTTCCATTACTTCCTTCATTCTTCTTGCTTCTGGTATTTGGGATATCTCGGCCTTTAACACTTTTACATAAAAATCTCTTGCTTTGCATATCATATTAAGCCGATATCTCTTTCCCAGATGTATCACCGCTATACCAGCTGGAACTTCCCATCTATACTGTATTTGCTGTTTTTTCAATTCGTCCACCAGAAAGGCATAATCCTTTCTGGCTCTCAACATTTTGGGAGGAATTTCTTTCATTGTCATCAACTCCTGTCCATCTATCTGGAGCTTGTTCTTAAAAGTAGTCTGTAAAATTTCATTATGTAATGTCCTTGTAGTAAAATATATTACTATATCTCTAGGCAGATGTTTCTGTTTAGCCACCGAAGATATCAATATATATTGATATCAATATATAAGATACAATATATCTTATCAATCTGCATACCCAATTCCTCTTTTGTCACTCCTAACGTCTGCACAAATGCCTCCAACATCATTTCTTTTAAATTTTGTTGTCTGTTCCCCTTTACACATCTTACTCTTAAGGCAAACTCCATATTTCTGTATTGAATCATTAATGCCTCAGCTTCATACTTTTCAATTTTATTTTGAGTCTCTTCTATATTATCACTCAAAGTTGTCACAGATTGTTTAATTTCTTCCACCTCCTCTTCCAAAATTTCCATATTTTCTACCAGTCCTTTAAGTACCAAAAATATATCTTCCCTTAATTGCTGGTTCTGAATTACAATCTTTTCTGAAACAGCCTGTATTTTTTCATTAATTTCATTAATTTTTAAATTAAACTCCATAACAAGTTCATCCTTCATGGCTTTTAAAGCTTCTTGTAACTTTTCAAACGTTAAAGTCTGTGGGGGTGTTGAATAGACAATAGGTTGCATTCTTGAAAAATAAGCAGGAGGACTATCAAGTCCTTTGTTAAAAACAGTCTTTCCGTATTTTGAGGCCATTTAAACTTTAAAGTTAGACTTCTTATTTTACTCCAAAGTCAGAAAGAAGAGAGAAAGTTCATCAAAGTCAGGCGTTTTCATACAGAGGGCTGCTAGTGAAATGAAACTTTCCTTTTAACTTTCACTTTTCACGCCCTTTGAAACTTCAATCGCCATTTTGTTGCTTGTTAACTCAGTTAGTTTGTCACTTCCGAAAGGAGAATCAACATTGAGGTTAAATTTGAATACTTGCCATCCAAGTCTCTTGGCTTTTTCTGTCTGCTGTAAATCTTGATGTTAAAAATTGCATGTTGAAAGCAGAAATTGGACATGGCTTCTTGCTCCGCAAAAGCGGAGACGTCTCAGGTCCTGGAGCGATTGACAGGCTGCTAGGGAGCCCTCACCCTTTGTGCCCCAGATTTTCTCCTGGGGAACTAGGGGAGCTCTACCCTTGCCCATCGGCTCTCATCTCTCCCCGAAGCCCGGGGAGAAGATTTTCAAGCCGCCAGACAGCTGTTCTGGCGGCTTGACAGAACCCGAGATCAGGCGCCCGACGAGGAGAGTCTTCGATGCTTCCGGAGCCAACCGGAAGTCCCCAAATATGAAGTTTTTAAAGACTAAACTGGAATTTGTTATGTTGTGAAAAGTGACTTAAATTTGCTGGAAATAGTGTCTGACTGTTGGGAGAAATTATATAAAGAAAAACCTTTTTTTTTCTTTGTATTGAACTTTGACAATCAGCTGGCAGCCCTGTTTTGGTATTGAAATTTAGAGCTGTGTCGCCATCTACTGGCCAAAGATACTATTTTGATATAGGGCTGGGAAATACCTTGAAAAACAGTTGGGGGAAAAAGTGTCATAGGAGGAGATAAGAAGAGAAGTAAAAGGCAAACAACATCTGGAAGGCTGTTTTTCCTGTTGTCTCTACTTGTTATTTTTTGGTGGCTGGGGAATAACTGGTGAGCCTTTGAAATTTTAAAACCAATGTGGTTTATAAAGGATAGGAATTGCCCTTGAAACTGAACACCTGATTCTGTGAGTTAATGAGTCATGGGGAAATTTAGCAGGTCATTCTGGATTACAAATATCATTTGATATATTCCATGAGGCGAAAGGAGGGGGGGGGGAACAGCAGATTTTGAGGATTACAAACATGGATTTTGAGGAACAGTTCAGGGACTGAGCATATTCTTTTAACATTGACTTTTCAACGTTATTGAAAACTTGGAACACTGGGACTTGGATGGATTACTGAATAACTTTTAGCCAACTAAATAAAGTAAAATGTTACATCAAGCAGAAATAAATATATTCCAAATGGAAATACTATTAATGTTTCAAGATATCAAGGAAACCATGATAAGGAATCATAGGGAGATGGGGGAACTGATGCACAATAAGGATTGGAGATTGAGAAATTAGCAACAAATGATAATGGATGATGAACAAAAAATTCAAACAATAGAGGAAAATTCAGAAGGAGCAGAAGAAAAAAGAGAGGAGAGAAACCAACAAACAACACAAGTCAATAAAGACACAGAGGAGACAGTAAAAATAGAAGAGTTAAATTATTTTTCAAGAAGCCAAAATGTAGAAGAGAGCAAATAGAAAGATTCCTTAGCAGAGACCAAAGAGGTTCTGAAGAGTATCTTAGAGAGCAGACAGCAAGAGGCTGATGTGGAGGCAGAGATTAAACATGAGCGATGTAGAGAGATACAAAATCCCAAGGGTGGAGCCAGTTGGGTCATGGCAGGAATGGCTGAAAATAGCAGAGCTCTGCCGAGCTCCATGAAAATCAGCCGGTGTCTGCATGCCGGGAGACCCTACGGGGTCAAAGCCACCCTGGATGGGTGGTGATGGAAGGAGAGGTGCTTCATTGACCACGAGGAAACTGCAATTTTGTTAGGTCCGAAGAAAGCTCTCCCAAATGGCAGCAGGGACGAACCATTTTTGGCAAGTCACAAGCTGTGACAACTGTGACAATAAGATTTGTGCTGGAGCAGTTCATGGACAGAGCATTGAAACTGGGTGAGATAACTTCGAACTTCTATTCTAGAGATCTAACCCAAGTAAAAGAATAAAAAAACAATAATCTCCAAACATTAAGAAAGCGGCGATTGGATACATGGAGAAAGATTAAAGACTCAGATGTGAAAGAAATATCTAAGGGAAGCTTTAAAACATAGAAAGCCTGGAAAAAGATTTAATAAATGTTGAAAAGTGATTATTGGGCAGAAACTGCCGTTTTTACTTTCATTTTTAAGCCCCCCCTCCCCCGGATCGGTTGACAATAAACTGTTTTTTGTACGCTGTTTAATGTTGGATTTGAAGCAGGGGAGCTATCTACTGGAAGAAGAAGATTACTGCAGCGTGGGAACCTCAGTTAAACTGATAATTGTTTAATCTACACAAAGAAAGGAGAGAGAGTAAACAACACCTGAAAGGACTTTGATTCTATTTCAGTAGGCGATTTGGATGTTTGGAAATATCTATAGTGAGCTTTTTGAACATTTTTAAAACAAATTGAATTGCAAATAACTAAAACCCTATTGAAACTGTTTACTGGAAGGTGGATTTGAAAGATTTGAAGAAACTGGGTGGGCTAATTTGGACTTGGATTATTAATGATACTTGACAGAACATCCTATGAGGCAAAAGAAGAAAGGTGATAGAAGAAAAAGTAAAAGAAAAAAGAAGAAAAGATAAATAAGACTTTAAAATTTGGACAATTGGGAAGGTGTAAACTGGAAAATTATGAAGATTGTAAATTATCAATTTATAGCTTTTAAGGACTATAAATTTAGGGGATTTGGAGGTATAATTCTGGGATTGACTAAATTTTATTAATAACTGGTTTCTTTGGAGTTTTTAGATATTTGGACACTGGAATCTTAGTGGTATATTGAGCAATTTTTATATTAAATTATTACAAAATGAATCAACGAGATAATAAAAATGTATGAAGAAATGTTAGTGGTGCTTAAAAGTATTTATGAAAATGTGACAAAGAATCGTAAGGAGATGATGGGATTGTTGAAAGATAAAGATGCGAGTGTAGAAGACCCTCAACAAATGGTGGAAAAAGATGAACATAATATTCAGAAGACAGATGAAAAATTAGAAGGAGGTGGTGATGGAGACAAATCAAAATAAGTTACAAGAAGACAAAAACACTGAAGAGACAGTAACAATAAGTATTAAGAATCAAATAGATAATTATTTAAGAGTTTACAATAGAACAGAGAGAAAAAAGGAAGATCTCCCAAAAAATATCTTGCAATACAGTGATTGCATTAAAAACTAATAGAAAAAAATAGAAATAGAAAAGTAGAAAGTATATTGGGAAAATAGTAGTATGCATATTGACATATAATAGAATTTATTATGTTATTAAAATGTTATTAAGCATACTGTTATATGATAGAAGCTATTATAGTCAATATGTATAAGAAATTGTTAGAAGTCAAGATTACTATTATGGAGGCTTAAAAAATAAAAAATAAGGGATGATGGATAGATACAGAATACCTATTAATATGGGTAATTGGCTAGTAATAAGTAATAAGACATAGAAAGTAAAAATTGGAAAAACACCATTTTATATTCTGCCACAAAATAGAATACATAATTACAATGTAAGCTGAAAGAGTATTATATATATTTAATTAATATCATCATTGTTATTAAGATTTTGTATAAAGTAAATTGACCCAATGTACTGTTCACTACAGATTTTGAAGGGGTGTGTGTGTGTTTCTTCATGGAAAAAATATTAAAAAGTGAGATTCCCCCCCCGTCCGAAATATTTCATGGATTTTGTAATGGAAGCCAACCAGGCTCCATTCTTTTCTTGGTGGTGCTTGTTTTAGGGGGAAACACCATATTGTAAAATATGCATTAAATAAAACCAATTCAATACAATAAACAGAAGGGTAGTCAAAAAGTAATGCCATTTTCTTTATTTCAAGTGAAGTTTTTGATAAAAATACCTGAAATTTTTCCCAGTTATAAATGATTATATCATTTACGTTCTGAAATATTTTGTTTCTTACTTTTCAGGTTTGTAGACTCGCAAGGAAAATTCAAAATGGCTGCCCCCTTAGAGTTGCGTCAAAAACAAAGAGCAGTGATTGAATTCCTTGTTGCTGAGGGGGAACCCCTGTGAATATTCACAGACGATTACAAAATGTGTTTGCCTTCAGACTATCATCTCTTCGGCCCCATGAAAGAGGGTTTGAGAGGCAAACATTTATTCCAGTGACGAGGAGGTGAAAACTGCAGTGAAGAAGTGGCTCAAAGAACAGTCAACAAAATTTTAGGAGGCAGGGATACATGCTCTCATTCGAAGGTGGAACATTGCTATTGAGAGAAACGGTGACTATGTTGAGAAGTAGGGATGTGATCCACAGAGGACCGCTTCATTTTGATGTATGCTATATGTTCCTGTGTTGGTAATTATACCTGTCCTAAACAAAATGGCATTACTTTTTGACTCACCCGTGTGTGTGTGTGTGTGTGTGTGTGTGTGTGTGTACACATATACATAACACATACACACAAACACAAACACAAATAAATAAAAGGTCTGTCTTAGGCCCAGTACTCTTCAATATCTTCATAGACGACTTGGATGAGGGAATAGAAGGGGAACTTACCTAATGTATGGACTATACTAAGCTGGCAGGAATAGCCAACACCTTAGATCCATGATGGCGACCCTATGGCACACGTGCCGGAGTGGCACACAGAGCCATCTCTCCGGGCATGCGAGCTGTCGCCCGTTGCTCTTCCAGGTTACGGCACACCCGCCAGCTGGTCTTCACGTGCGCGGGAGCACCAGAAACCGGAAGAGCAGATGATCTTCTGGTTTCCGGCACGTGCATGAGCACTGGCCACCTGGTCTTCTGGATCCTGGTACGCATGCATGCGCGAAAACCAGCTGCCTGGTGTGCATGCGCACGCTGGAAACCATCATCTTCCCGGTGCATGCATGCGCACCGGCCGGTTGCTCTTCTGATTTCCGGTGCTCCCGTGCACATGAAGACCAGCTGGCCACCGCGCCAGAACTCAGAAGAGCAAGGGGAGAAGAGCTGCCAGCCAGGACGTGTAGGCCGGGGTTTCCCTCCCTCCCTGCCCGAGCGGGCTTCTTCCACGGCCCCAATCATCCGGCATCGACGTGCATCTGTGGTCTGTAGTGCCTGGACAGCTTGAGCGCATGGGGCAGCAGGGCAGCGTTTGCTGGCTGCATGGGCAGTTGCCCCACCCACTGCTCCTGTTACCGCCGGGGGAGAGGGGCGGTGACTGTTCTCGCACTGCCGCTTTTGGCCAGGATGCTGGAGCAGCCAGGAGGAGGAGGAGGAAGAGCCGCTGTTGGGGAGGCGAACTGCCCCAGGAGGGCTGGAGGAGAGCACAGCTCCACACGCATGGAGATGCCACCGAGGGCCCGGCTTGCTGGCGGGGGAATGGCTGCAGGGGCCGGCCAGTCGCTCCTGCCCCTCGCCCAACGGCTGCTGCTGCTGCTGCTCTTCTGGGTGGCGGGGCTACAATAACAATAGCAATAGCACTTACTTATATACCGCTTCATAGTGCTTTACAGCCCTCTCTAAGCGGTTTACAGAGTTCAGCATATTGCCCCCAACAATCTGGGTCCTCATTTTACCGACCTCAGAAGGATGGAAGGAGTGCACAGGAGCTGAGTCCGCACGGGAGGAACTGTCAGGTGCCGGGGTAAGAGGTGTGCTGGTCGGGAAGCGGTCATGCTCTCTTGGCAGAAGTGGCGGGAGAGAGAGGGCTGTGCTGGCTTGTTCTCGGTGGTGGGCTGGGGGGGTGCTTCATCCTGGCCAGAGTTGGGGCGAAGCTCTCCTGCCTGCTGGCCCCCTAACCTGAGCCTCGGGAACGCCAATGGTTCTTCCCTGCGAGGCCGGGAAGGGGCTCTGGCTTTCCAGCGGAGGGAGGCAGCATTCCACACCCAACTTTCTCTCCCTGTGGAACAGGGTCATCGGTAGGAATATCCCACCACCCTGACGGAGACCAGGGAAGTGGGCAAGGAGGCACGAGGACCCCCAAAGGCAGGTGGAGCCGGCGCATGTGCATCAGACAGCTTGTCTTCACTGGAAGACCAGGTGGCCGGCGCGCCGGAAGATAATCTGCTCTTCCGGTTTCTGGCACATGAGCCTGCACTTCTGTTTCGCCACTCAGTGCCAAAAAGGTTTGCCAATACTGCCCTAGATGATAGGCTGAAAATCCAGATGGATCTTGACAGACTTGAACGCTGGGCTCTATCTAACAAAATGAAATTCAATATAGAGAAAAGTAAAGTCTTACACTTAGGCAAGAAAAACCAAAAGTACACATATCAACTGGGTGAAACCAGACTTAATAGCAGTAACTATGAGAGGGATTTTGGCATCTTAGTGGACAACCAATTAAATATGAGCCAACAGTGTGCGGTGGCAGCCAAAAAAGCCAATGCAATCCTAAATTGCATTAACAGAGGGATACAATCAAGATCAAGTGAGGTACTAACACCACTCTATAAAGCCTTAGTAAGACCACACCTAAAATACTGCATCCAGTTTTGGTCACAACACTATAAAAAAGATGTTGAGACTGTAGGAAGAGTGCAGAGAAGAGCAACCTAAACATCTTGGTTCATCATACGATGAACGGTTGCAGGAACTGGCCATGGCTAGTCTAGTGAAGAGAAGGACCAGGGGAGACACGATAGCAGTGTTCCAATATTTGAGGGGCTGAAAAGAGAGGAGGAGATTAAGCTATTTTCCAAAGAACCTGAAGGCCAGACAAGGAATAATGGATGGAAACTGAACAAGGAGAGATTCAACCTGGAAATAAGAACTTTTCTGGCAGTGAGAGCAATCAACCAATGGAATAGCTTGCCTTCAGAAGTTGTGGGACATCACTGGAAGCTTTCAAGAAGAGACTGGACAACCATATGTCAGAAATGGTGTAGAGTCTCCTGCTTGGGCGGGGGTTGGACTAGATGACCTATAACTCTGTTCCAACTTCTATTAATCTGTTAATCTAGTTGTCTATCAAAACGATTCCTGACATCTCCTGCAAGTTAGCTCATAGGTTGTTGCTGCTATAAGCCAATAAGCCATGTTTCCCGAAAAATAAGACTGGGTTTTATATTATTTTTTGCCGGCCATTCAACCTCGTCCTCCAACTCTGCCACACATGTGGGACAAGTCTCCCACCCACTGTCACACCTGTGATGGCCCCGGCAAATGAGAAGTGTGGGGAGCCCCCATCCCCAAGAGGCAGCCAGGACTCCCCCTCCTTGTTCCACACAAATGCCCCCCCACATTTAGATTTACTATTAGAGTTGGAAGGGACCTTGTAGGTCATCTAGTCCAACCCCCTGCTCAAGCAGGAGTTCCTACATCATTTGAGATAGATGGCAGTCCAGTCTCCCCTTGAAGGTTGCAAGTGTTGGGGCTCTCACAACCTCTGCTGGCAAGCTGTTCCACTGGTTGATCACTCTCACCGTCAGAAAGTTTCTCCTCACTTTCAGGTTGAATCTCTCCTTGGTCAGCTTCCATCCATTATTTCTTGTTTGGCTTTCTGGTGCCATAGAGAACAACCTGACCCCCTCCTCTCTGTGGCATTCCCTTAAGTATTGGAACACTGCTATCATGTCAGCCCTGGTCCTTCTCTTCGCCAGACTGGCCAAGCTCAGTTTCCGCTCTTTGTATGTTCTATTTTCCAGACCCTTTATCATCCTGGTTGCTCTCTTCTGCACTTTCTCTAGGGTTTCAATGTCTTTTTTGTACTGTGGTGACCAAAACTGGATGCAGTACTCTAGGTGTCGTCTGACCAAGGCTTTATAGAGTGGTACTAGTACCTCTCTGGTCCTTGATTGTATCTCTCTATTTATGCAGCTCAGGACTGTGTTGGCCTCTTTGGCTGCTGCTGCACACTGCTGGCTCATATTTAGTTGGCTGTCTACCAGGACTCCGAGATCCCTTTCGCAATCGCTGCTATTGAGTGTGGTTTCGCCCAGTTTGTATGTGTATTTTTGATTCTTCTTACCTAGGTGTAAAATTTTACTTTTCTCCGTGTTAAATTTCATTTTATTGGTTTGGGCCCAGTGTTCGAGTCTGTCGAGGTCCCTCTGGATTTTGAGTCTGTCCTCTGGGGTGTTTGCTACTCCCGCCAGCTTGGTATCATCTGCAAATTTGGATAGTTCTCCTGCTATTCCCTCATCTAGGTCATTTATGAAGATATTAAAGAGTACTGGGCCTAGGACGGAACCTTGTGGTATGCCACTGCTTACTTCTCTCCATGTGGACTTAGCCATTGAGGACTACTCGCTGGGTACGGTTGGTCAGCCAGTTGTTAATCCATCTGGTTGTGTAGCTGTCTATCCCGCTTTTTCTAGCTTATGAAGAAGTAGGTTGTGGTCTACTTTGTCAAATGCTTTGCTGAAGTCCAGGTATATTATGTCTACTGCATTTCGCTGGTCTACTAATTTGGTCACAGTGTTAAAGAATGAAATGAGGTTGATTTGGCATGACTTGTTCTTAACAAATCCGTGTTCGCTGTTGGTTATTACTTGGTTTGTTTCTAGATGATGGGAGATCTGGTTTTTAATTATTTTTTCCAGTATTTTCCCAGGTATTGATGTTAGGCTAATTGCTCTGTAGTTTCCTGGGTCTGTTTTTTTACCTTTTTTGTAGATGGGGACCATGTCAGCTCTTTTCCAGTCCTCAGGGAGTTCCCCTGCATTCCAGGATTTGTGGAAGATGTGGTGCAGTGGTTTCAAAATGATTTCTGCTAGTTCTTTTAGGACTCGGGGTGTAATCTGTCTTGTCCTGGTGCTTTGTATTCGTTAAGTTCAGATAGGTGATCTCTTACTGTATTTTTGCTCAGGTTGAGTCTTGCTTCGAATCTGTTTTTTTATATTTGTGTTGCTGGGTTGAGCTGCAGTTTCCTTTTGTGTGAAGACTGATGCGAAGAACGTGTTCAGTAGCTCTTCTTTGTCTGTGTTGTCTGTTATTTCTTTCCCGTCTTCTCTCTTTAGTGGACCAACTGTTTCTTTGACTTTTTCTTGTTGTTAATGTGTTCGAAGAAGCTGTTTTTGTTGTCTTTGACTTTTGTTGCGAGTCTTTGTTCATTCTGGGCCTTTGCTGTTCTGATTTTTTCTTTACAGATTCTGACTGTCTGTTGGTATTCTGCCTTGGTTATGTGCCCCTCTTTCCATTTTTTGTATTTATCTTTTTTTTTCATTCAGTTTATCGGTGAGGTCTTTGTTTAGCCATGCTGGTTTCCTTTTGGATTTCTTGTTTTTCTTCCTCATCGATATTGTGGTGTTCTGGGCTTTTATGATCGTGTTTTTTAGGCTCTCCCAGGCTTCTTGAGTTGTTTTACCCTCTAGTACTTTCATCCAAGGGATCTTCCCCAAGTTTTCTCTGAGTTTATTGAAGTCGGCTTTTTAAAAGTCTGGGATATAGGTGTCGTTATGTTCAGTTATTTATGTTTGATTTATGGTGAATTTTAGTATTACGTGGTCACTCTCGCCCAGTGTTCCCGCAGCTTCGACTCCTTCTATTGTTTCTTCTCTGTTTGTAAGTATTAAATCCAGTATGGCTGCCCCTCTAGTTCCCTCCTCCACTTTTTGGACAATGAAGTTATCAACTAGGCTGGTTAGGAATCTGTTAAGATTTCTCACTTGGTGCTGAGTTGGTTTTCCAGTTGATATCCGGGTAGTTGAAGAGTCGAGGTGGTGCAGTGGTTAGAGTGCAGCACTGCAGGCTACTTCAGCTGACTGCTAGCTGCAGTTCAGCTGTTCAAATCTCACTGCCTTAAGATTGACTCAGCCTTCCATCCTTCTGAGGTCGGTAAAATGAGGACCCAGATTGTTGGAGGCAATATGCTGAACTCTGTAAACCGCTTAGAGAGGGCTGTAAAGCACTATGAAGCGGTATATAAATCTAAGTGCTATTGCTATTGCTATTATTACAATGCTGTTTTTCTTGCATATGTTCTTTAGCTGGTTGGTAAAAAGGGTGTCCATTGTTTCTGTTTGGTTTGGTGGTCTGTAGTAAACTCCTATTGTTGTGCTGTTCTTTTTTTCTTTTATGTTGACACATATGCGTTCTAATGGGTTTTCTTCCTTCGTTACTTGTAGCTCTGTAGCTACATAGTGGTCCTTTATATACAGTGCAACACCACCTCCTTTTTTGTGTGATCTGGTTTTTTTTGAAGAGTTTGTATCCTTTTATCTGTGTGTTCCAATCGTGTGATTCATCCCACCAAGTTTCTGTTATTCTGACTATGTCGTGTGTACCTTTGTGCATTAATATTTCAAGTTCACCCTGTTTATTCCCTAGGCTTTGTGCATTTGTATAGAGGCATTTGAGTTCTTTGTGCCTGGTTGTGGGTATTCTTTCTTTGTCTCTTATTTGTCGTTTGATTTGTTTTCTTCCCCATCCCGTTTTGGTTTGTTGTTTGTTTTGTTTGCTTGGGGTCCATGCTTGGAGTTGGGCCCTGGGGATCCTGTAGATTGGTCACCCTCCCCTCGCAATTTTAGTTTAAAGCCCTCCTGACAAGTTGGGCCAGTCTTTTTCCGAGGACATTCTTCCCAGTCTTTGTGAGATGTAATCCATCCCTTGCCAATAGTCCCTTGCCATCTTGGAGGTAGTACAGTCCGTGGTCTAGGAATCCAAAGTTTTTTTGGCGACACCAACCCTTTAGCCAGTGGTTTACTTGTAAGATTCTTTGTTCCCTTGCTGGGTGTTGTCCTCTTGTTGGTAGTATGGATGAGAAGACTACTTGCGCACCTAGGTTTTTGTCATTCTTGCCTAGTTGCTCATAGTCGTTCTGTATTGTTTTCAAGTTCTTTTTTGTGTCATTTGTTCCTACATGGAGTAATAGTAGGAGGTAATAGTCTGTGGGTTTTATTATTTTGGTTACTTTCTCTGCTACGTCTATGATTTTGGCTCCTGCAAGGCAGCATACCTCTCTGGATTGGTTATCTGGTCTACAGATGGCGGGTTCGGTTCCTCTGAGGATTGAATCTCCTATTACCAATACTCGCCTTTTCTTTTTGCCTGGGGTTGTTTGGGGAGTTTCTTTCTTTGTCGTAGTGGTGTTTGGTGCTGCTGCTTTGTTGAGGGTTTTTTCTGGTGTTTCTTTTCTGTGTGTCTGTGCATTATCTTCTATTGGAAGTCCCTGGTATTGATTGCTTAGAGCCAGTGGGGTTGGGTCTGGGTGGGTTGGTTTGGACAGTGGTTTTGTGTTTGGTTTGTGTTTTTTTTCTGTGGGTGACATGTGTCCATCTGCTTTCTTCCTCCGGGGGGTTAGCTATAGTGGAAGTTTCTTGGTCATTTTTATGTTCTTTTTGTGCATATTCTTTTTGTGAGGTTTGGGGTTTCTCATTTTGTTGGTTGAGTTTCAGGGTGTTTAGGTTTTTCTCTAGATCTTCTACTTTTTCTTCTAGTAATTTGATTAGTTTGCATTTGGTGCATATGTAGTTTTGGAGTTCTGTGGGCATAAGAGTGTACATGGAGCATGCTCTGCAGGTCACAATAGAGTCTGTTCCTTGTGTACTGGGGTTGTTTTGGGTTGCTGCTGTTTTCAATGTCTTTCATTTGTGGGTGTTTGGTGGTGGTCTTTTTGGAGTTTTTGCCTGGCATGGTCCCTAATTAGTTTGTGTTAATCAATTAGTAATTAATGCATATAATACCTATAATATATAAAATTCAGCTGATATAGATTTCAGTAATATGTTATGATATAGTTTAAGTAATATGTAATGTAAATGTTAATTATATCAGTAACAATATCTCTTCAATTTAAATTGTAATTATTATTAATCTTTCAATATACCTCAGCTTCCTTCAATACCGCTTAGATGACACCCTTCAAAATCCTCTTTATATTTCACCTCTTCTTTCCTTTAAGCTCAGTTTTTCCACCTTTTTAAAGACAATGAGTCAATGGGGCTTCCCCCCCCACCCTACATTCCACAGTCAGGCTATTCTTGCAGGGTTCCTTTAAATTTTGTTCTCCGTCCTTCTTTCTGGAAGTGCTGCTTTTCCCCCTTCCTCCAAGATGTCGCCTATTCAAAACTGCTTAGTTACTGTAAGTTCTTTCTGTCCTTTATTTCCCTCCACCGTCCAGTACCACCACCGTTTCAAAGTAAAGGATTCTTTTATCGATCCACTTCCTGTTGTCTCTGATCTCTCCTTTGTCTCCTTCTTCTCGATCACATGCCACATGCGCTGACACGAGCAATATTGAGCTGGTCATGACATCTTAACTGGGGCTTATTTGGGGGGGGTGTAGGGCTTATACTACAAGCATTCTGAAAAATCATGCTAGGGCTTATTATCTGGTTGGGTCTTATTTTTTGGAAATACAGTAATCATCCTGCTTAGATCTTGATGGGATTAAAATGTGCCCTAATATCACTTTCCACCATTAATCACTGTTATTAGAATTAGAAATCAAGTATGCAAAGACAAAAGCTTTAATCTTTCCTAAACTTTCTAGAATTCATAGGTGGCAACTTAATGGTCATGAAATCAAAGAAAAGTTGATATTTAAAATACTTTAGGATCTTTTTCAGACCTCATGTGAGTGCTCATGTGAACGATGTAACTCAGAATGCTTAAAATTCAGCTTTGGAACAATTAGATTTTTTAAACTAATGGGTAACCCCTTTTAATTCTTATTGCCCTAAATCTGTTCTCTGGCAAGGTAAGCTCCCAATTCTTGTATGGGGTGCAGCAATTACTCAGAATTTGAAAACTGTGGCAGCAAGTTTCCTAAATTCTTGCAAAACATCTTTCAATCTTCATACTGTTTTTCCAGTGTAGTTCTCTACTGTGAGGCTGGTGAAATTAAGACTGAAAGCAAGATTGGACAAACTTTCTTTATCTATTGGTTAATAGACTTGACCATTCTGTGGTTAAGAGTTTTTAATGAAAAATACAAAAAGTTAACAACATAAAGATTAAACAGCCTATAGAGAAAAATGCATTTTTACAGATTTTTTAAATCTGAAGAGAGAGAACACAAATGGAAATCTTAAATTGTTTTAAAATAAGTATATTAAAGATTCGGGTTGTATTCATTTGCTGAGTAAGGTGCATATCCTACTAATTTAAAGAAATCTACATTAATATCATTAACAGTTGCACCTCAAATATTAAAGAGTTGCTATGATGATTCAATGAATCTTCTAAAAATACTTCGTTGTCTCTGGATACCAACAAACTAAGGAATGAGAGATGGGGAATACAGTCAACTGGGGAGGCCAGAGAGAAAAAGATAGATGGATCAAATATATACCCTGAATGGAACTGGATCTTTTCTGAGTTCACCACCATAACATCGACTGAGGTACTAAAGTTAATAGATATGGATATGATCACCAGAAATACAATGAACAAGCAGAATATTTAATAAAGAAGATAACCTACTAACCCCTCCCTTATCTCATAGTACTTTCAATAAAGTTTCTTTCAACATGTAAATAACAAGAAAAAGCTGAAGGAAACAGTTGGTCCACTAAAGAGAGAAGATGGCAAGAAAGTAACAGGCAGTAGAGAGAAAGCAGAATGCTTAACGCATTCTTTGCATCAGTCTTCATGCAAAAAGAAACTATAGCCCAACCTACAAAAAACATAACTGTAAAAGTCAGACTAGAAATAAAAATTAAAATAAGCAAGAAAATGGTAAGAGAACATCTGTTCAACTTCAAAAGAACCTGGCAGAAACCATTTTTAAAAACAGTTTATTTATACATTTTCTCTTTACATACATAAGTGCTTTGTGAACAGTGTAGTCTGGATCAATTTGCTTACATAATAGTACTTTTTCAGTTCCTAATTTCTACCTGTTATTCAACCATTGATAAAATAATTCCCATGTTTGAAAATATTCTGTATCTTCTTTTTCTTTTATCTTTAATGTCAATCTGTCCATTTCTGCAGAGTTTAGTATTTTTCTAATTACATTTCTTCGGTAGGTGTTTCTTCATTTTTCCAGTGCTGTGCAAATACAATTCTTGCTGCTGTCAAAACATGTAATATTAAATATATATTCCCTTTATCATACTTTTCTGGTACTATACCTAACAAAAAATTTCTGATTTATAATCTATATGCAGCTTTAACATTTTTTTCTAACCATGTATATATTTTTGTCCATTTTTTTTTGCTTTTGCACATGTCCACCACATGTGAAAATATGTGCCCAGTATCTGATTACATTTCCAACATTTGGTGGACATGTTTTTAAACATCTTTGCTAATCTCGCCAGTGGTAAGTGCCACCTATAGAACATTTTATACAGGTTTTCCCTATAAAAAGTTGTCATTGTCAACTTATAGTTTCTTTCCCAAAGTTTTTGCCATTTGTCTAATTCTATAGCGTATCCAAAAAAAATTGTCCATACTATCATTGTCTCTTTTACCTGTTCATCTTCCATTTTTAAGCATAATAAGTTGTATATTTTCTTTATTAACTTTTCATCTACTGCTAATATTATTTGATCAAATGTGGTTTGCTCTTTATAAAAGCCATATGTCTTGATATCTTTCTCATATCTCGATTGTATTTGCATGTGTGGCCACCATGATAAGTCAACACCTTTCTGCAATTTTTGTTTAGTTTTAAGTTCCCTTTCCGCATTCAAAATATCTTTATATGTTAAGATTTTTTCCAGATTTACTACATTTTGATATATAAATGCTTCCATTGTTGAGAGCCAGACTGATATTTTCATATAAACTTTTGCTTTCCTTTTTTCCCATACCAGAAATAGAGCATTTCGTACATAAATGTCTTTGAAAATATCTATGAGTTTTATTCTTATCATACCATAGAAAGGCATGCCATCCTAATTGGAGATCATAACCTTCCAAAAACAACAATTTTCTATGTCTGAGAGTTATCCATTCTTTCACCCATGTTAATACAGAAGCTTGATAGTAAAGGGCTAATCTGGTAGCCCAAAGCCCCCGTTATTTTTAGATTCTTGCAACATTTTCAGTCTTATTCTTGCTTTTTTCCCTTGCCAAAGTAATTTCAAAATTATTATGTTTAACTCATCAAAGTATTTTTTTTCTACTTTTACAGGGATCGTTTGGAATTTTAAAAAAGTAGCTTCGGTAAAATATTCATTTTTATGGTTGCAATTCTTCCTACCATTGATAGTTGCAAATTTTTCCATTTCTCCAAATCCAGTTTAATTTGTTGTAGTAGTCTTATATAACATATTTTTCGGAGTATAAGACGCACCTTTTACCCTCAAAAAGAGGGTGAAAATTTGGGTGCGTCTTATACACCGAATGTAGTCCCACCCAGCCACCCCCACCCTTTGGCCTCTGCCTGCCAGCAATTTACCTTTTTGCAGCAAACAGAACAGAAACAGAAGCCTGATTAGCACAAGAAGAGAGTATCTGCCTCCCGACCTACAGCTGACTGAGGCTTGCAAGCTACGTGGTAAAATGAAACTAACTACAGTGGCTGTAATGAGACAAATTGCTGGGAGATAAACTGCTGGCAATGTTAGACTACTGAAATTGCAAGGAGGTAAGCTATACCTGCTTGGCCTAGAGGTAGAGCTCTTGCCTCACAATCAGGAGGTTGTGAGTTCTATCCTAGGTAGAGGCAGATTCTGTTAATATGTTATTTTGTTAAATGTTTGTAGTGTTCAAATTATAAGCCTTATTTTTTAAAGAATGCTTTATTATTGTTCTAGACAACTTAACAAAATGAAGAAGCTTTTTAAAATAAATGCTTGCTCTGAAGAGGCCCAGTGCTATTGTATCTTCTTTTAAATAGCAGAGAATACTTCCAGAAAGCCACATCAATTTTAAAGATCTATAAAAGTATAATCTGAAATGTCCTGTTTTAGTATTAAGTATTAGTATTAAGTATTAGTATTAAAATAAGGTATCTGAGTTAAACCCTGACTTAGTCATGTCTGGAGTAGATCTATTTAAATCATTGGGAGGAGTTAGTGTGATTACATTTAAGAAAACTTTCTGAGATTAATACACTGCCATGATGTACATTTCTCCAATTCTTTGCTATTTCTATGGGTCAGGCACACATGCACAGAAATACACAGCAAACAATGTATATCATCTGTACTGTTTGTTGTTTGCTGTTTGGCAAATTGCTGGGAGGCAGAGGCCTTTTTTCCTTGTTTTCCTCCCCCAAAACTAAGATTTTATACTTAAACTTATACTCTGGTGCGTCTTATATTCCGAAAAATACGGTAGTTATCTTCTTTAATTGTTGCACATCTTGCTGTTAGATATATTCCCATATCTTACTTTCTTAACTATCTGAATATCTATCTTTTTTTCTCAATTCACCTTTCTGTTTGTCTGTCAGGTTTTTAGCTATTATTTTAGTTTTATCTTTGTTTTCAGTGCTGCAACTTCTCCATATTCTTCTATTTTTTTCATTAACTTAGGACGAGTTTCCAGCAGTTCTTCTAGAATAAATACTAGATCATCTGCAAATGCTTGTAGTTTGTATTTTCCCCTTTTTATTTCCTTACCTTTTATTTCTGAATCTTGTCTAATATTTCTGTTTAACACTTCCAATGTTAATATAAATAGTAATGGGGACATCCTTGTCTTGTGCCTTTTTTATATTGAAATTCTCCATAAAGTCCCCATTAATTATTACTTTCCCCATTTGTTTTTATTTATGATTGTTTAATCAGGTTTATAAACGTCTCGCCAAAATCCATACAGTCTAACTGTTTTGCCATAAATTGCCAATTTATATTGTCAAAGGCTTTCTGTGCATCTAAGAAAATCAATGCCGGACTTCCGGTTTGGCGTTGTAGCACAACAGTCAATGATAGCAGGGCTCCACGAATCCTGGCCGATTCTTCTTCGCTAGGAGGCACTAAGGGGCCAAAGTCACCCTGGAGGAGTGACAAAGAAAGGAGGGATTTCTTGTTGATTGTGGGAGAGCAGTGGCTCTCCCTCTGGAGCTGAAGCACCCTCCCGACTAACGTAGAAGAGAGACAACCATTAAGGCCGGGCCGAAGCTGGGGCAACCAAAGAAGCACTAACAAGCTATTTGTGAACAGAGCATTGGAACTGGGTGAGACTATTTTCAACTTCTACATTAGAGCCCTATCCCTAAATAAAACAGTTTTTTCTCTGAAAGAAAGACTCTCCAAAGTGTAGAGAAAGCGGCGAGTTACTACGTGGAGATCGACTACAGACCCAAAAGAGGAATGAAACCTTAATGGGAGACTATTAAGCCTTAAAATACAGAAAGGCCAGACTGGAACTTATAATACTGCGGAAAGTGACTTAAACTTTAGATAATAATATTGTTTTACTGGAAGAACCTTATAAAGAGAAATGAACATTTTGATTATTTGACAATCAGCTGCTATATCTTTCACTTCAAGGTTGGAAGTTAGAACTGGGGTGACACCTACTGATGAAAAAAGATATTATTCTATTACATTGCTGGGAAAGACCTTGAAAGCAAGTCAAAGTGAAAGGTAAACAATACCTGGAAGATTGTTTTCTTGCTCTGGGAATAGGCAATGTTTTCCTTTTGAAACTTGCTGTACCTGGTGGATTATGAATACTGTTGGCTATCTTGGAATTGTTTTTTTCCAGTGTAGGTGGTTGGTCTCTACACCATCAATACCTCTCTCAAAAGGTCAGAACAAGCCTTGTATCTAAATTAAGCAAACGTATCCAACCAACAAGCCTTGTATCTAAATTAAGCAAACGTATCCAACCAACCTCGATTTTACCAATTCGTAAAGTCTTTCAGACTAAACTTGTTCCAATTATGCTCTATGGTGCTGAAATCTAGGGTCTTTCAGAGGCCCCCATATTGGAGAGAACTCAAAATAATTTGTTAAGGAGGATGCTGGGGTAAATAATTCCACTTCCGCGGCAGCTGTCAGAGCTGAATTGGGACATTTTTCACTGTATAACTATACAATCACTAGGGCGGTAGCCTACTGGCTAAAAATGACTCAGATGGAAGCCAATAGACTTCCTAAAATCTGCCTAGAGGAACAGCAGACCTTAAACCCTCAAAGGTATTTTTTGTTAACTCGGTTGTCAGATATATTGAATCGACATGGCATAGGGTTTCCGTTGTGTGACACATTGGAGCAAGTTAAACAACGGATTAAAGATATACATGGGCAAATGGACATGGCAACTTTTTCAACTAATCATTCCCTTAAGCTTCTGACAGCAGTTAAAACAACTTTCACCCTGGAAAAATATTTACTCCTAGAAATGCCATCAGTGGAGAGAGAATTATTTGTCAAGTTTAGATTTGAACTTTTAGATACTAACGTTAAATTCGGCCGGTATCGGAAAATCCTGTATGATGAAAGAACATGTATATGTGGGGCAAATGTTGTCGAGGATACGGCGCATATAGTATTTGAATGTAGGATGTATGAGGAAGTAAGAAAACAATACCTGTCCCCAATTATAAATAAATTTTCCCACTGGTATGTAAGGCATAAATTAACATTTCTATTGAAGGCAGACTCTCCTCTACTGGTAAGGGCTATCACTCGCTATCTTAATAGGATGACAGCAATACGAGCCACCTACATTGAAAAGAATTTCATTGATTGTAAGAAGATGAGCCGAGTTAGAGACAAGATATTTTATTTGGGTTATCTAGTTTTAGAAATTTAGTTATTGAATTTTAATATTGTTGAATTTTGATGTCATGTACCATATATATTTTTGTACGGTTGTTTCTGTATCTGTTTGTTCTGTTTTTCTTTCTTTTGAAAAGGCCTTCGGGCTATTCAATAAATGTACTGTACCTGGAATACCGTTGGCATTGTGAAATGACTTGGAGACTGAGAGAATTGGTCTTTTTTAAAAAAATACTTTTTCAAAAGTGGATCAGTGGAATAACTTGGAACTGTTTAGAGACTATGGGTAGTGGCCTCTTGATTTAGATTTTGGATTAACTTGGTGGGCCATCTGGATTTACACTAACACTAGCAACCTCCAGGCCATTAAAGCAAAGATTAATAGACACAATGTCACAACAGGGAAAAATAAATACATTTCAAAAAGAAATAAAATGGATGCTTCAATCTAGCCAGGAAGCTATGATAAAGAATTACAACGAGATGAAAAAGAACTAGGGGGAGATCAAGAAACATGCACAATATGGTTGTGCAATTAGGAAACCCTCAGCAAATGATAACGGAAAATGAACAAAGAACTCAGAGAATAGAAGAGAAATAAGAAGGAGTGGAGGAAAGAATAGAGGAGATAAATCAACAATTGATACAAGTAGATAAAGATCTGGAAAGGATAGTAATACTTCCTGAAATAGAGAAGATATCTTACTCTCTAAGCTGTCAAAATATAGAAGAGACAGAGAGGAAGATTCCCTAGAAGTGTTGGAGTTGTTGGCGAGTACCCTAGAAATGGGAAGGGATAGACATAGAGGCAGTTGAAATAACTAAGACTAATTATGAGTGATGCAAGGAGACATAAGATCCGAAGGGAAGAGCATGTGAGATTGGGTAAAAAGTCAACAAGAGTCGAAATACTAAAAAGGACAAGAGATGATGGATAGATACATACTGTAATACTTTTTAATCTGGGACTCCTTTTATTAATGACTAGAAAATAGAGGTAGAAAGCAGAAACTGGGAAAATACTATTATGTATACTGTCACATAATATAATATATTATCATTACTATGTACACGTAAATATTAGGAGCTGAGATAGTGCAGTGGTTAAAAGCAGCATTGCGACCTTCAGCTGATTGCTGATTGCTAGTTCAGTAGTTCAGCTGTTCAAATCTCACTAGGTTCAAGGTTGACTCAGCCTTCCATCCTTCCGACGTGGGTAAAATGAGGACCCAGATTGTTGGGGGCAATATGCTGAACTCTGTAAACCGCTTAGAGAGTGCTGTAAAGCACTATGAAGCGGTATATAAGTAAAGTGCTATTGCTATTAGAAGTTGAAGGACTTTTACTATGTAAGTAAATAACATTGTTACTGTTATTATTATGTATAAGTAAATTGACCCAGACAATACACTGTTCACTAAGTACTTACGTGTGTTAAAGAAAAAAGTATAACAAAAATTAAAAAAAGAAAGAAAATCAACACCATTTGTTTTTCCGAGTGTGTTTCATAGTATTCCAACGTGTCTAAAATAAATCTTAAGTTATTTTTTATTTGTCTTTTTGGTAGGAATCCATTTTGATCCGGGTGGATAAATTCATTCAAAAATCTCTGCCATTATTGATGCAAATATTTTATAATCTACCTACCCTTTGATGCAAATATTTTATAACCAACCTACCCTTTGTGGGTAAGGTTGTTGAGAAAGTGGTGGGTTGTTGAGAAAGTGGTGGGAGGTGAGGGAAGGGTGCTCCGCCACTAGCGGTGCCTCCCTCTTTCCCCTCCTGTTATTCTCCTGTTATTCGGCGCCGCCATTTTGGGACTTGAATAGAAGATCACCCATTTACCGGGTGCGACTGGGAGCTGAGCGCTCTCAGCTGGGCTCCTTTCTAACTAACGCTGCCACTGGAGTTTGTTACTTCTCTGCCGTGGCTTGTTACTCTGCCCTTCTAGTCAGCCCCCCAGGACTGCTAACATTGAACAGCTGTTGGCCAGGCCTTTCTACATCTCTGGCCTGAAGCGTGAAGCTAAATGCGGGAAGGAACGAGGTCGCCATTTTAGAGGTGGCTGGAATGCTGTATGAACGCTGCGCCATTGTCTTTTACGGTCTTGAAACTGAATACGAACACGACTGCTATGCAGACCATCATCACAGAAACAGCTGCATTTGTTACTGAGGCCGCACCGATGATCGGGCCCACCGTTTGGACACCTGCAGTGGCCAGTACCCTTTCCTTGTGCCTCCCCCATTTGGGGGGAGCCCCCCCTCTGACAGACTACCATCGGATTCCGGAGGGAGAGAGTTCTGGAAATATAGACACCACTTGGGCAGGGGGATATACCATCAGCCCCTAGACTGCTGGCTTCCAAAAACTGAACACTGGAACATCTTGATTGACAAACTTTTAATGAGGTTCCCCCCTTATGCTCCTTAGTGATTTTATTGATTTTAATATCAGCAATTAATTAATTTTGCAATTTTTACCCCGGAAGTACTGTGATTGTGGTTAACGTGTGGGCTATGTATGAGTATGATTGAGTGATTATGTAAGAGGATGAGTGATAGGGATGTGTATGTGTTATATAAGTTAGACTAGTGACAATGGAAGAGTCAGGGCCTGGGCCTCCACCCCCACCCGCTGAATGAGCGAAACTTCCCTGACCAGCGAGAATGGTATGGATGGCCTGCAGGAAAGGAGGGGGACCAGCGGGGGGAGGGGGTCTCTGGTGGGGGCGAGAGCCGGAACATCTCGGTCATAATGGGAAGAGGCAGATATGGCGGGAGCAGAGGGGTGGGCCGCTCTCGGGGAATAAGACCTCGCTATTTACAAGCAATCCCTTGTTCCGGCCCCTCTGATCCGGTTCCATCTTGCTCAACCCGGATACCTAGCAACCAGGGTCTTCAGGGCCCTGGGCTCAGGATGCTGCTGCTCAACGCCAGGTCAATTACCAACAAAGCCCCCCTGATACGTGATCTAATCACAGAGGAGGGGGCAGACCTGGTGTGTGTTACCGAGACCTGGCTGGGGCAGGAGGGGAGAGTAGCTCTCTCCGAGATATGCCCAGCCAGTTTCTCGGTGCAGCATCATTCTCGACCCCAGGGAAGGGGGGGGGAGTGGCAATAATAACGCGCAGAAATCTGCATCCTCGTAGGATCCCTGCCCCGGAGATTGTTGGGTGTGAGACGCTCCTTCTGAAGTTGGACTTAGGGGTTCAGGTGGGCCTTTTCTTAACGTACCTGCCTCCCAGCTGCGTAAGTAAGGCCCTGCCTGAGCTGCTTGAGGCAGTAGCCGGCTTGGCAGTTGAGTTCCCTAGGCTTATGGTGCTGGGAGACTTCAACTTGCCTTCTGCTGATGAAACCTCCGGGATAGCCCAGGAGTTCATGGATTCCATGACAACCATGGACCTGACCCAAGTAATCCAGGGTCCGACTCATGAGGGTGGTCACATGCTCGACCTAGTGTTTCTTTCGGGGCAGTGGAGAGATGATCTGAAGATAAGGGACATAGTCATCACCCCACTGTCATGGTCAGATCATTTCCTACTGAGGTTGGATTTCGTAGCCCCATTCCTCCCCCGCAGGGAGGCGGGACCGACTAGGTGGTTCCGCCCCAGGCGCCTAATGGAACTGGAAGGATTCCAGAGGGAACTTGGGGAAATACCTCAAACCCTGGTACACAATTTGGCTGACTCCCTGGTGGCTGCTTGGAACATCATAGCATCAGGGGCTTTAGACCGAATTGTGCCTAAGCGACCTCTCCGTGGCAGTGGCAGCCCGGAAAGCTCACTGGTTTACCGAGGAGCTCCGGGAGATGAAACGCCAGAAGAGACATCTGGAGCGCCACTGGAGGGCCAGCAAAACCGAATCTGACCGAACACTATTAAGAATTTACATCAGATCTTATTTAGTGGCGATAAGGATGGCAAAACGATCCTATTTTTCCGCTCTTATTGTGTCCGCAGATTCTCGCCCAGCCGCCTTGTTTAGGGTGACTCACTCCCTCCTTGCCAAAGGGGGGAGTGAGGAACACTTACAAGGCAGAGCTGAGGAATTCGCAGAGTTTTTGTCGGATAAAGTCGCTCAGATTCGGTCGAACCTGGACTCTGGCTGGGCAGAGTCCATAGAGTTGACAGGGGCAAGTCTTAGTCCACTGTTATGGGAAGAGTTTGGGCCTGTTTCTCCCGAGGATGTGGACAGAGCTGTGGGGGCGATGGGTACCTCCACCTGTTTATTGGACCCGTGCCCCTCCTGGTTGGTCTCGGCCAGCAGAGAGGTGGCACACGGCTGGATCCAGGCGGTGGTCACCGCTTCTTTGAGGGAGGGATCCATACCGCAGTCGTTAAAAGCTGCGGTGGTGAGACCCCTCCTGAAGAAGCCTTCCCTGGATCCAGCTGATTTGAAGAACTATCGTCTGGTCTCCAACTTACCTTTTTAGGGAAAGTTGTGGAGAAGGTGGTGGTTACTCAGCTTCTACAACTTCTGGATGAAACAGACCATCTAGATCCTTATCAGTCGGGTTTCAGGCGCGGCTACAGTACTGAAACTGCCTTGGTCGCTCTGATGGATGATCTCTGGCGGGCCCGGGACGGGCGAAATTCCTCTATCCTGGTGCTACTTGACCTCTCAGCGGCCTTCGATACCATCGACCATGGTATCCTTCTGCATCGTCTCAGCAAGTTGGGAGTGGGAGGCACCATTTTGCGGTGGTTCTCCTCCTATCTCGCCGATAGGATGCAGTTGGTGTTGGCAGGAGGGCAGAGATCGTCCCCTGGGCCCCTAGTATGTGGGGTGCCTCAGGGGTCGGTTCTCTCGCCCATCCTGTTTAACATTTACATGAAGCCGCTGGGGGAGATCATCCGCAGACATGGGGTGTGTTTCCACCAGTGCGCTGATGACACCCAGCTGTACATCACCACCCCGTCTGACTTCAGTGAGGCAGTTGATGTAATGTGCCGGTGCCTGGACATTAGGATCTGGATGGGGAGGAACAGACTCAGACTTAATCCCGACAAGACTGAGTGGCTTTGGGTATTGCCTCCTAAGGACTACGACAACTGTCCCTCCTTGGCTTTCGAGGGAGCGAAACTGACCCCTCGGATCAGGTCCGCAACTTGGGGGTCCTCCTAGATCCACAGCTAAAATTGGATCATCATCTTTCTGCTGTGTCTAGAGGGGCCTTTGCACAGGTTCGCCTGGTGCACCAGTTGCGGCCATACTTGGAGAAGGAGGCTCTACTCACGGTCACTCATGCCCTTGTCACCTCCCGTTTGGACTACTGCAACGCGCTCTACATGGGGCTACCCTTGAAGAGTATCCGGAGACTTCAATTGGTGCAAAATGCGGCTGCGCGTGCTGTGGTGGGTGTGCCTAGATACACCCATGTGACACCCATTCTCTGCATTGGTTGCCCATCGGTCTCCGGGTCCAATTCAAGGTGTTGATCACCATCTTTAAAGCCCTTCATGGCTTAGGACCAGGCTACCTCCGGGACCGCATTCTGCCTCACACTTCCCTTCGACCGGTTAGGGCCCACAGAGTTGGCCTCCTCCAGGTCCCGTCGGCCAAGCAATGCCACCTGGCGGGCCCTAGGGGGAGAACCTTCTCTGTGGCTGGCCCCGTGCTCTGGAACCAACTTCCCCCAGAGACCCGAACTATCCCCACTCTGCTGGCCTTCCGAAAAGCCGTTAAGACATGGCTTTTCCTGCAGGCTGGGGGTAGAGCTTAATTCACTCGAGCTCACCCCCAAGTATGTATGGTGTTGAATGGCTGTTGGGTGATTTTAATATTGTGTCTTTTTTAACTTTTATATTGTTTTTAAGTAATATTTATAAATTGGTTATTCTTGTATTTTTTCTGCTGTACGCCACCCTGAGTCCTTCGGGAGTTGGGCGGCATATAAGAAAACCAAATAAATAAATAAAATAAAATAAATAAACGGTTGTTGGAGGAAACGGATTATCTAGACACTTTTTAATCGGGTTTCAGGCCTGGCTACAGCACGAAAACTGCTTTGGTCGCGCTGATGGATGATCTCTGGCGAGCCCGAGATGGGGGGTCTTTCCTCCATCTTGGTGCTACTTGACCTCTCAGCTGCTTTCGATATCATTGACCACGGTATCCTTCTGTGCCGACTAAGGGAGTTGGGAGTGGGTGGCACCGTTTTACGGCGGTTCTCCTATCTCTATGGCCGGTCACAGTCGGTGTTGGCAGGGGGGCAGAGATCGACCCCTAGGCCCCTCGTTTGTGGGGTGCCTCAGGGCTCGGTCCTCTCTCCCCTTAACATCTACATGAAACATCTACATTTAATATCTACATGAAACCGCTGGGTGAGATCATCTGATGGCATGGGGTGAGGTTCCAGCAATATGCTGACGATACCCAGTTATATATCTCCACCCCATGTCAATTCAGTGAAGCAGTGGACATGATGGGTCGGTGCCTGAACGATGTAAGGATCTGTATGGGAGTCAACAGGCTCAAACTTAACCCAGACAAGACCGAGTGGATGTGGATATTGCCTCCAAAGGACCATATAGATCATCCTTCCGTGGTTCTGGGGGGAGAAAATTTAATCCCCTCAGAAGAGGTTCGCAATTTGAGTGTCCTCCTAGACCCACAGCTGAGATTAGACCAACATCTGACAGCTGTGGCTAGGGGGACCTTTGCACAGGTTCGCCTAGTGCACCAATTGTGGCCCTACTTGGATCAAGAGGCTCTACTCATGTTCACTCATGCCCTTATCACCTCACGGCTTGATTATTGCAACACGCTCTACATGGGGCTACCCTTGAAGGGTGTTCGGAGACTACAGCTAGTCCAGAATGCAGCTGCGCGAGCTGTGGTGGGTGCTCCAAGATACACCCACACAAAGCCCATCCTTCGCCAGCTGCACTGGCTTCCGATTGGTCTCCGGACGCAATTTAAGGTGTTGGTTCTTACCTTTAAAGCCCTACATGGCTCAGGACCAGTTTATCTGCATGACCGCCTTCTATCGCATTCCTCCCAACGACCAGTGAGATCGCACAGGGTCGGCCTTCTTCAGGACAATGTCGGCTGGCGGGCCCGTGGGGGAGGGCTTTCTCTGTAGCTGCTCCGACTCTTTGGAACCAACTACCTCCCGAGATCCGTATTACCCCCACCTTACTGGCCTTCCGGAAAGCCGTTAAGACCTGTCTTTTCTGACAGGCCTGGGGCCAATGACCCTTCGACGAGGACTTTTTAGATCGGCCCATGTATGCATGTGTGATTGAAAGACCTTTTTTAGATATGGACTGTATTTTAATATGTTTTTAAATTGTTTTTTTTAATTTGATTATATCTTTTTTACTTGTTGTTAGCCGCCCAGAGTTGGGCGGCATAGTATTTTTATTATTAAATAAAATTAAATAATCTGCATGTAGTAATGATATAGGCCTATAGTTTTTTATCTGTGTCAGGCCTGAGTCTTCTTTCGGGATTAGAGTAATGTTTGCTTCTATCCAAGTACCGTATTTTTCAGAGTATAAGACACACCTTTTTACCCTCAAAAAGAAGGTCAAAAACTGGGTGCGTCTTATACTCCGAATGTTGCATTTGGGGGGAGGGGGGAGGGAGTAAGTGCAACGGTGGCAACGGCGACAATGGGTGGCAACAGACAGCTGATTGGCAGTATTCCATAAGACTGTTACTGTCACTGTTCCTGCCCGAAGCCTGTGAGGAGCCGCCGTTGCTGGCCACCGCCGCCGCCAAACTGCGTGATAAGCCGCTGCCGCCGGTTTTGGACGCCGCTGGCCAAAGCCTGCACCTGAGGAGCTGCCTCCGCTGCTGCTGCCCGAAGCGAGCCACCTGACAGGTTTGAAGACCAACTTCCAAGTTTGAAGATCCCTGAGTCACTGGCTCTCCCAAGCAAGCTCTCCACCATCCTGAAATTGCACCACGCCGGAAAACTGCCCCATGCGGCATGGTTCCGGGATGGTGGAGAGCTAGCTTGCTTGGTTTCTGGCTGATTCTATTGCGGCAACTCTTCCATTGCTGGGGCGCCGCTTCACCCCTTTCTCTGGATTTTCGGGTGGACTGCAACTTTGCTTCTGCCTGGGAAAGAGCATCCAGGCTGTTCCCCTTGGCGGAGGTGCTGGTGTGTCGCGGCTCTCGGGCACTCGCTGCTTGTGCCTCTGCAGCTACAGAACCCTGCAGTCAGCTAGAGACGCACCGGGCCACGGGTTGGCTTCGCTGCCCCTTCATCTCTGCCTCCCGACCCCACCTCCCTCACTTGCTGGCCGGCTCGGGCTGCTTGTCCTCCACCTGCCCTTTCCGCATACTTCAAACGGGAATGCAGGCGAAGGCGACATGTGGGAATCTCCCGCAGGAACAGCCACCCGGCCAGGCTGAAGGACAATGATATGGGAAATGGGAGGAAATCTGGGCAATTGGTGAGAGTGAAAAAGTGACTTCCATGTGAAATAAAGAGGCTTCGGCACAGAGCTGCTTCCCTTCTAACTTCTCTGATCATTTCCCATCTGGACATTTATTCTATGATTTTTATACAAGTCTCATGCAGAAAGTTATAAGTTTGAAGACCCCCGAGTCAGGAGTTAGGGATGCAAGGGTCTTCAAACCTGGCAAGTTTAAGACTTGTGGACTTCAACTCCATTCCTGAGCTAGCATGACTGGAGAAGGAATTCTGGGAGTTGAAGTCCACTAGTCTTAAAGCTGTCAAGTTTGAAGACCCCTGGGTTAGGGGTTAGGGGTGCAAGGGTCTTCAAACCTGGCAAGTTTAAGACTTGTGGACTTCAACTCCCATTCCTGAGCTAGCATGACTGGAGGAGGAATTCTGGGAGTTGAAGTCCACAAGTCTTAAAGCTGTCAAGTTTGAAGTTTGTAAAAAGTGTACATGGTTGTAAAAAGTATTCTGCTACACTGGTAATTTATTAAATAATATATTACTACACCATTTGGTTCAGAATACTTTTTTCCTTGTTTTCCTCCCCTAAAATCTAGGTGCATCTTATACTCCGGTGCGTCTTATACTCTGAAAAATACGGTATTTGGTATCTTAGCCTCTAGAACAGTGGTTCCCAACCTGGGGGTCGGGACCCCTTTGGGGGTCGAATGACCATTTCCCAGGGGTCGCCCCACCATCCTCAGCTCCCCCCCACAATGCCACAAGCCTGGCCATATCGGCTCAACTCGCCCGAGCCCTCCGATTGGTCGGGAGAGGTGCCATTCGGTGAGAGGCGTTTGTGATGCCTGGCGGCCGAGCTGTAACGGCATCAGCTAAGGGGCGGGGTGTCACAAGACTGCGCGCTGGAGAGTACAAGGCGGTGCTTAAGACATCTGTGGCCGCCCCTGTCTCCTGCTCGCAGCGACAATTTCTTCCCGCTGGTGTTGAAGGGAAAGGGAGTCACGGGAGGGAACGGCCAGCCAACGACCACTTAAGTTTCACAGCGCATGACGGTGGGAAGGAGGACAGCTGGGTCGGAATCGTCTGTCTACCCTCTCGCCCTCGGCTGGCGCGGAGAGCCAGCGAACAAAGAGGCAAACAGGGAGGGAGGGAGGGAAGAGAGAGACTGAGAGATATTAGCGCAGGGCTAGGCTGATCATACAGCCTTGGTGCTGAGGACGCCACTGCCAGGGGCAGGAGGAGCTAAGCTGGAGGGAACTGGAGAAGGAGGTGGTGCTGGAGCATGGTCCATCGCCGCCGCCCTGCTCCATATGATCAGGCTAGCCTTGTGCTAATATCTCTCAGTCTCTCTCTTCCCTCCCTCCCTGTTTGCCTCTTTGTTCGCTGGGTCTCCAAAATAATTTTATGGTTGGGGGTCACCACAACATGAGGAACTATATTAAGGGGTCACGGCATTAGAAAGGTTGGGAACCACTGCTCTAGAAATACCTCATTGTAAACCTCTAACATTGACAAACTCAGCGTATCCTGTAAGTGTTTATATACTTCGGCTAGTAATCCATCCCGGTCCTGGGGATTTGTTATTTTTTTGTCTATCGCCTCTGTCAGCTCCATCATTGTCATTCTTTCATTTAACATATTTTTAATGTTTTCAGGCACTTTTGGTAGTTTAGCTTTTTTTCAAGTATTGTATTATCCTTTCCTCCGGAAATTTTTCTTTATCATATAGTTTTTCATAATATTCCTGAATATTATTTTTTTAATCTCATTTTGAAATTGTAGGTTTCCTTTCACATCTTGTAGTTTGCTTATCAGTTTCTTCTCTCTCTCTCTTTTCAGTTTATAAGCTAAACCAGGGGTCGCAAGCCCTGTGACTCGCAAGCCACATGTGGCTCTTTGGCCCCTTGAGTGTGGCTCCCTGTCCCATCCCTGGTTTGCCCCGCCCCTCGCTGCTTTTAGTTCTTTTTTGGATATTTTTGGAAATCCGGGCTGAGGAACGATCGCCAGCTGCGGCAGATGTTTCCCTTTGGGCGATCCTCCTCCCCCCTCCTCCCCTCGTGACCCTCTGCCTAGCTGTGGCTGAGCTGGGAGTGTGCGCACGTGCAGGGAGACCCTCCTCAAGTGAGTGCCAAAGTGTAGGAAAGGCACGCGCAGGGTAGCCGGCCGCTTGCTTAGGGAGGATATCCCCGCATGTAAGCATGCTCCCGGCTCAGCCATAGCCGGCCAGGGCGTCACGAGAGGAGGAGGAGGGTCGCTGAAGAGTGCAGGAGCGAAGCACCCCTGTACCTGCCTTCGCTGCACATAAGGCAGCCTTCACATCCTGACGCTTCAGGCTGGAGTTTGTGCCCTCTGCGCTCGGCCGAAGAGTTGCTGGTGGTGGGGGAATAACACGGCAAGGCGATGGCCGGAGAATTGGTGCAGGAGAGAAGCTGCATCCTGTTGAGCACCTTTCCCTGTAAGGGGATCTCCTCAGCCCTGGAAAGCCCGAAAGAGAGCAGGCAGGGCTTTCCGACAGTGAGAAGAGGCAGGGAGTGAGAGAGAGCGAGACACCCACACACAGAGACATAGAGAGACACAGAAAGAGAGGTGGGGGAGAAAAAGAGAGTGAGTGAGTGAGTGAGTGAGTGAGTGAGTGAGTGAGTGAGTGAGTGAGTGAGTGAGAGAAAGAGAGAGAGAGAGAGAGAGAGAAAGAGAGAGAGAGAAAGAGACAGACAGAGAAATGAGAGAGGGATGAGAGGGAGATAGAGAAGAAGAAAGCGATGAGAGAGAGAAAGATACAGAGAGAGGGAGGGAGAGAGACAGAGAGGGAGTTGCCTATTTCTCATAGAAAACACGGAGCCACAAAACTTGGGTAAGCGTGGCGGGGGGGCATGTGACTGGGTGGGAGTGAGTGACATTGAGTTGGCCACGCCCACCCAGGTTTTGTGGCTCCGGGTGTTTTTGTTCTCTCTGGGATACAGGCCCAAGTGGCTCTTTGACCGTTTAAGTTTGCTGACCCCTGAGCTAACCATCTTCCTGGTTTGTTGGCGTTTTCAAAGAAATTTTGTTTTGCTCTTTTAATTTTTTGCACCAATTCTTCTTTTTCTATTACATTTAATTTGTGTTTTATTATTTCCATTTGATTTTTTAAAAACTTTCTTTTGTGGCTCTTTTTGCAGCTCTAATTCAAGTTTTTTATGTTCTTCTAATGACTTTTGATGCTGTTGTTTTTTCTTGATTTTCCTCGCTATGTAGGTTATAGCTATTCCCCTAGTATGCTTTAGTTGTATCCCAAATACAAAAGAAGTTGTATCTTCTTTTTTGTTTTCTTTGAAAAAGAATTCCATTTCTTTTACTATTGTTGCATAAACTCTTTTTCTGTTAATATGGATTGATTCAATGTCCATCTCAACCTTTTCTTTTCTCCTTTCCAACTTACTTTTATTGGGTTATGGTCGGCCCATATATTAGTTTCTATCTCTATCTCATGCACATTAAATCTTAGTTCAGGTGACAACCAGATCATGTCAATTCTGGACCATGATTTATGCCTGTTTGAATAAAATGTGTATTGATTTTTTCCCGGGTTCATTTCTCTCCATGTATCCTGTATACAAGTGTCTTCTACCATTTTAAAAAAGGCCCTAGGAAATATCTTTCTTGCCCTTTTTCCGGTCTTACTACTTCTATAATCTAATTTTGCATCTACAATTGCACTGAAATCTCCTACAACCCAAATGTTTTCATATTCCATTTCCAATATCTTCTTATACAGTTTTGAGAAAAGTCTTCTTGCTTGTTATTTAGCACATATATTGCTGTCATAAGTATTTTTTTTGTTCATCTCGATCCCCACCATTAAAATTCTTCCTTCTTCATCTGTATATATATTGTTTAAAGTTTATTGTTTCCTTAATGTATAGAGCTACCCTTCTCTCTTTTTTTCCTTAATGTATAGAGCTACCCCCCTTTTTTTCCAATCAACCAATGGAACAGCTTGCCTTCGGAAGTTGTGGGAGCTTCATCACTTGAGACTTTCAAGAAGAGATTGGACTGCCATTTGTCAGAAATGGTGTAGAGTCTCCTGCTTCAGCGGGGGGGGGGGGGGGGGTTGGACTAGGTAACCTACAAGGTCCCTTCCAACTCTGTTAATCTGTTCTTATCTGTTATCTTTTATTTTGTTGTGCTAATGAAAAATATAATTTCCCAATTTTGGGGCACTCCAATAATTTGCTGTTTTCATTTCTTATGTGGGTTTCTTGAAGGCAAATTATATCTACCTTCAACTTTTGTAATCGTGTATAATTTTTCCCCTTTTTATGGGGGAGTTCAGTCCATTTATATTTATTGACAACATCTCATTTCCCCCCTCCATCTCCTTTACTTATATATAGGTCTTATTCTCCTAGTTGTTCTTATTTGTGTCTGATCTTTTGCCCTTGCTCCTTCTTGTTCTGCTTTCTGTTTCTCCTTCTTGTTGTTGTGCATTCCTCTCTTCTCCTGTTGGTTCCTCTTGTCTTTCATATTCCAATTCTCCTCTTATTTCTTGTCCCTCATTTGCAGCAATGTAACTATCACAGAATTCTATTGCCTTATCTAACAAATCCAGTCTGTATCTTTTTATCATCCCAATTCACTAATATTCCCTCTGGTACCAACCATCTGAAATTTACTTCTCTTTTAATCAGTTTAACAGGCAAGAATTGATATTGCTTCCGTAAATCTTTCCCTCTGTACTGCAATGGATCATCTCTTGCCCTTTTTAGTATTTCATCTCTTGTTGATTTAACAAATCTCACATGTACCAACTTGCCAACTTTTTGGAAATCTGGGCTGACTGAGGAACGAGTATAAGTCACGGCAGAAGCTTCCCTTTGGGTGACCCTCCTCCCCCTCCTTCTCCTCTCACGACCCCCTGGCCAGCTGTGGTGGGGCTGGGAGGATGCGCATGAGCGGGGAGACCCTCCTCAAGTGAACGGCCGGGCTCGGTCAAAAAGCAAAGGCGCGTGCGGGGTGGCTGGCCGCTCACTTGAGGAAGGTATCCCCATTCATGTGCACCCTTCCGGCCCCGCCACAGCCAGCCAGGGTGTTGCGAGAGAAGAAGGGGGGGGAGGGTCGCCCAAAGGGAAGCCTCTGCCATGGCTCACGCTCATTCCTCAGTCAGCCCAGATTTCCAAAAAGTTGGCAAGAAGAAAGAAAAGGAGTAGCGAAGAGCCCCAAGGAGAGCTCGCCGGGTTGGCCCAGCCTTGGCTTTCAGAGAGAGGGGGGAGGGGAGAAAGAGGGGGGAGAGGGAGGGAGGGGGAGAGAGAGAGTGAGAGAGAGTGAGAGTGTGTGTGTGTGTCTCAGGGTGGAGAGCAGGTTGCGCGTCTCCCCAAGCGACCGAGGCATGCCCAGCACCAATAAGGGCTAGAAGAAGCTCCAGCAAGAGTAAGGTGCTGGAGAATCAGCCCTGGCCACTTCTCCATCCCCCGCCATCGCCCTTACCTTCTCAGGCCAGGCGAGAAGTGACTGGGAGGGGAGAGCGAGGGGCGGGGCCAAGTAGTGTGGGATCACCCGACAGGGAGCCATAGCAGAGGGCCCAAAGAATGGCATGCGGCTCTGGAGCCGCGGGTTACCAACACTCGGCCGAGGGACCCCACAAATGAACCTAATTGGACAATGTAACCTGTGATATTTGGGGAGGGGAACATTTACTATTTTAACTATACTGAAACAGCAGAAATATTCAGAGTTGGTTTTACATTTAATCATGCTGATATGATGTGCCCAATAAAGAAGTTATTTGACAGAGATCTGATTCTCAGAGTTCTGATTTACTTGGGCTCGTTAGTTGGAAACTGTGACAACTTGTCTTATCTTGATGAATATAAATCACTGGGACCTGACAGATTACATTCCAGAGTTCTAAAGGAGCTGGCAGATGTCATCTCAGAACCACTGTACCATATCTTTCAAAAATCCTGTAACACTGGGGAACTACCAGAGGATTGGGAAAGAGCTGATATGGTTCCCATCCTCAAGAGGAGAAAAAAAACAGATCCAGGAAACTACAGACCAATCAGCTGAACATCAATATCTGGGAAGATACTGGAAAAGATAATCAAAAAACAAATCTCTGAACATCTAGAAATAAATAAAGTTATAACTGATAGCCAGCACAGGTTTGTTAAAAACAGATCATGCCAAACCAAATTTATTTCATTCTTCAACAGTGACTAAATTAGTAGACCAGCAAAATGTTGTGGACATAATATACTTAGATTTCAGCAAGGCATTTGACAAAGTAGATCACAACCTACTTCTTAGTAAACTAGAAAAACATGAGATAGACAGCATCACTGTCCTCAGGGTGTAGGGCAGCATAGAAGTGCATCTAAATAAATAAATAAATAAATAAATCACTACCAGATGGATTCATAACTGGCTGACAAACTGTACTCAATGAGTACACAACAAATAAGTTAATGCAATCCTTGGTTGTATAGAGGCATAGAATCAAAATCACGTGAAGTATTAGTACTGCTTTATAAATCCTTAGTAAGACCACACCTGGAATACTGCATCCAGTTTTGGTCATATTACAAAAAAGATGTTGATACTTTGAAAAAAGTGCAAGGAAGAGCAACTAAAATGATTAAGGGCCCGGAGACAAAAAAAACATATGAAGAATGGTTGCAGGAATTGGGTATGGACAATCTAGAAAAAAGAAGGACTAGGGGTGACATGATAGCAATATTCCAGTGTTTGAGGGGCTGCCACAAAGAAGAGGAGGTCAACTTATTTTCCAAAGCACCAGAAGGCAAGACGAGAAACAATGGATGGAAACTAATCAAGGAGAGAAGCAACCTGGAATTAAGGAGTAACTTCCTAACAGTGAGGACAATTAAGCAGTGGAACAGCTTGCTTTCAGAAGTTGTAGGTGCTTCATCAATGAAGGTTTTTAAGACAAGACTGGACAGCCACCTGTCTGAAATGGTATAGGATCTCCTGCTTGAGCAGAGGGTTGGACTAGAAGATCTCCAAGGTCCCTTCCAGCTCTATTCAGATTGAAGAACTGGGTTACATTTCCCATAGTTCCTTGGATACTCTGAAAATCTTTCATATTTATTGTGAACTTCCCAAAGTTGTCTTTTACAAAACAGGCAGCCATGTAAATTTCTAAATAAAAAAATTAGGTTCCATCTATTTTAGAAGAAAAGAGCTTAAACTCCCACTGAAATCAATATTACATGGGTTGGTTGTACCTTAAGCATTTGTTTTCTGAAATGTTTCTAATATCCAAAGTAAAACCAAAGAAATATTTATATATAACTCACCTTTAAGGTTCTAGTTGGAGCCCAGCCAGTGCCATCAATAGAATGTTCTCTTAACAAACTGAAAGAGATAACAAAATATCATCTTACAAGTACAATTCACATTTTTAAATACGCTAGGTTTTAGAAATGCAATCAAAACATGCACATTCACTTAATAAATACTATAGACTAATATTTTACAAGTATTGCCGAAGTATATTTACATTATAAAAAGTTCTGAAAGCATCATATATGTATGATATTTATATCAAATATAGGTAGTCCTCGACTTACAACCATTTGTTTAGTGACCGTTCAGTTACAAAAGTACTGAAAAAAGTGAGTTATGACTGTTACTCACACTTATGTTATAGCATCCCCATGGTCACGTGATCAAAATTCAGAAACTTGACAACTAGTTCATATTTATGACAGTTAGTGTCCTAGCGTCATGTGATCATTTTTTGTAACCTTCTGAAAAGCAAAGTCAATGAGGAAGCCGGATTCCTTTAACAACTGTTACTATCAACTGTAATGATTCTCTTAACAACTGTGGCAAGAAAGGTCATAAAATGGGGCAAAACTCACTTAACAACTGTCTAGCTTAGCAACAGAAATTTTGGGCTGAATTGTGGTCATAAGTCGAGAATAACGTATATGAACGTATATGGAGCCGAGGTGGCTCAGTGGTTTGAGTGCAGCACTGCAAGCTACTTCAGCTGACTGCTAGCTGCAGTTCAGCGGTTCAAATCTCACTGGCTTAAGATTGACTCAGCCTTCCATCCTTCCGAGGTGGGTAAAATGAGCACCCAGATTGTTGGGGGCAATATGCTGACTCTGTAAACCGCTTAGAGAGGGCTGTAAAGCACTATGAAGCGGTATATAAGTCTAAGTGCTATTGCTATTGCTATAATTATAGCTTTATTTTTAAAAAGATATGGAATTATATCTGATTTCTTCAGATGAGAACTATTGAAATTATTAATATTTCTAGGGCTTTTTTTTCTTCATAATCCTCATAATCTACCTTCCTGCTTGACTATTATTCGGTTAAACATGACTGTTAGTCTATTATCATTGGCATGATAAAGAATCTCTTTTTTTATGTCAGCTTCAGTTGTTTGAACACTAGCTATCACTGGTCTTCTTAAAATTGAACAGAACTACTTTTCTTAATCTATTTTAATAAGATTTAATCTATCTTCCTTTAAATGACAGGCTGATGGCAGCCTCAATGAAATGTTCTCTAGTAGTTCTGATGTTTTCTATTACTTTCTGTGGCTCTGCAAATTTCATACTCAAGAGATGAGATTTTGAGTATCAGACAGTGAAAGCTGGGGGCTGTAATTCCGTACCTCCCCGCTGAGTGCAGAAACAGAAGCGGTGGGTGGGTTCAGTGACCCTATCTTGTGAGAATGGTGTGTATGGCCTGCAGGGAGGGAGGGAGACCAGCGGGGGGGGAGGGGGTATCTGGTAGGGATGAGAGCCGGAACATCTCGGTCATAATGGGAAGAGGCAGGTATGGCGGGAGCAGAGGGGAGGGCCGCTCTCGGGGAATAAGACCTCGCTGTGTACAAGCGATCCCTTGTTCCGGCCCCTCCGATGTGGTTCCATCTTGCTCATCCCGAGTACCTGGCAACCAGGGTGTTCAGGGCCCTGGGCTCAGGATGCTGCTGCTTAATGCCAGGTCAATTTCCAACAAAGCCCCCCTGATTCGTGATTTAATCACAGAAGAGGGGGCCGACCTGGTTTGTATAACTGAGACCTGGCTGGGCCAGGAGGGGGGAGTAGCTCTCTCCGAGATATGCCCAGCCAGTTTCTCGGTGCAGCATCATTCCCGACCCCAAGGAAGCGGGGGAGGAGTGGCAATAATAACACGTGGAAACCTGCATCCTCGTAGGATCCCTTCCCCGGAGATTGTTGGGTGTGAGACCCTCCTTCTGAAGTTGGACTTAGGGGTACAGGTGGGCCTTCTCTTAAAGTACCTGCCTCCCAGCTGCGTAAGTAAGGCCCTGCCTGAGCTGATCGAGGCAGTAGCCGGCTTGGCAGTTGAGTTCCCTAGGCTTATGGTGCTGGGGGACTTCAACTTGCCTTCTGCTGATGAAACCTCCGGGATAGCCCAGGAGTTCATGGATTCCATGACAACCATGGACCTGACCCAAGTAATCCAGGGTCCGACTCATGAGGGTGGTCACACGCTCAACGTAGTGTTTCTCTCGGGGCAGTGGAGAGATCATCTGAAGATAAGGGATAAAGTCATCACCCCTCTGTCATGGTCAGATCATTTCCTACTGAGGTTGGATTCCGCAGTTCCATTCCTCCCCCGCAGGGAGGCGGGACCGACTAGGTGGTTCCGCCCCAGGCACCTAATGGAACCAGAAGGATTCCAGAGGGAACTTGGGGAAATACCTGAAACCCTGGTACACAGTTCGGCTGATTCCCTGGTGGCTGTCTGGAACACCGCAGCATCAGGGGCTCTAGACCGAATTGCGCCTTTGCGACCTCTCCGCGGCAGTGGATCCCGGAAAGCCCCCTGGTTTACCGAGGAGCTCCGGGAGATGAAACGCCAGAAGAGACGTCTGGAGCGCCGCTGGAGGTCCAGCAAAACCGACTCCGACCGAACACTATTAAGAATTTACATCAGATCTTATTTAGTGGCGATAAGGGCGGCAAAACGATCCTATTTTTCCGCCCTTATTGCGTCCGCAGACTCTCGCCCAGCTGCCTTGTTTAGGGTGACTCGCTCCCTCCTTGCTAAAGGGGGGAGCGAGGAACACTTGCAAGGCAGAGCTGAGGAATTTGCCGAGTTTCTGACGGATAAAGTCGCTCGGATCCGGTCTAACCTGGACTCTGGCTGGGCAGAGTCCATGGAGTTGACAGGGGCAAGTCTTAGTCCACCGTTATGGGAGGAGTTTGGGCCTGTTTCTCCTGAGGATGTGGACAGAGCCATAGGGGCGATGGGGGCCTCCACCTGTTTATTGGACCCGTGCCCCTCCTGGTTGGTTTCAGCCAGCAGGGAGGTGACACGCGGCTGGATCCGGGCGGTGGTCATCGCTTCTTTGGAGGAGGGATCCGTACCGCAGTCGTTAAAAGCTGCGGTGGTGAGACCCCTCCTGAAGAAGCCTTCCCTGGATCCAGCTGACTTGAAGAACTATCGTCCGGTCTCCAACTTGCCTTTTTTAGGGAAAGTTGTGGAGAAGGTGGTGGCCACTCAGCTTCTGCGGCTTCTGGATGAAACAGATCATCTAGATTCCTATCAGTCGGGTTTCAGGCGCGGCTACAGTACAGAAACTGCCTTGGTCGCTCTGATGGATGATCTCTGGCGGGCCCGGGATGGGGGAAATTCCTCCATCCTGGTGCTACTTGACCTCTCAGCGGCTTTCGATACCATCGACCATGGTATCCTTCTGCATCGTCTCGGCGAGTTGGGAGTGGGAGGCACCGTTTTACGGTGGTTCTCCTCTTATCTCGCCGATAGGATGCAGTTGGTGTTGGCAGGAGGGCAGAGATCCGCCCCTAGGCCCCTGGTATGCGGGGTGCCTCAGGGGTCGGTTCTCTCGCCCATCCTGTTTAACATCTACACGAAACTGCTGTGGGAGATCATCCGCAGACATGGGGTGTGTTTCCACCAGTACGCTGATGACACCCAGCTGTACATCACCACCCCGTCTGACTTCAGTGTGGCAGCCGATGTAATGTGCCGATACCTGGATGACGTTAGGATCTGGATGGGGAGGAACAGACTCAGACTCAACTCCGACAAGACTGAGTGGCTTTGGATATTGCCTCCTAAGGATTATGACAACTATCCCTCCTTGGTTCTCGAGGGAGCGAAACTGACTCCCTCGGATCAGGTCCGCAACTTGGGGGTCCTCCTAGACCCACAGCTAAAATTGGAACACCATCTCTCTGCTGTGGCTAGGGGGGCCTTTGCACAGGTTCGCCTGGTGCACCAGTTGCGGCCATACTTGGAGAAGGAGGCTCTACTCACGGTCACTCATGCCCTTGTCACCTCCCGTTTGGACTACTGCAACGCGCTCTACATGGGGCTACCCTTGAAGAGTATCCGGAGACTCCAGTTGGTGCAAAATGCGGCTGCGCGTGCTGTGGTGGGTGTGCCAAGGTACACCCACGTGACACCTATACTCCGCCAGCTGCATTGGTTGCCCATTAGTCTCCGGGTCCAATTCAAGGTGTTGATCATCATCTTTAAAGCCCTTCATGGCTTAGGACCAGGTTATCTCCGGGACCGCATTCTGCCTCATACTTCCCTCCGACCGGTTAGGGCCCACAGAGTTGGCCTCCTCCAGCTCCCGTCAGCCAAGCAATGCCGGCTGGCGGGCCCTAGGGGGAGAGCCTTCTCTGTGGGGGGCCCCGCGCTCTGGAACCAACTCCCTCCAGAGACCCGAAACATCCCCACCCTGCTGGCCTTCCGAAAAGCCGTTAAGACATGGCTCTTCCTGCAGGCAGGGGTAGAGCTTAACTCCATCTGCACTCTCCCCCGGGTATGTCTGGTGGTTGAATGGTTCTTTTATATTGCAATTTTTAATTTTTATATTTTGATTTTAATTGAATTTATTGGTTATTCTTGTATTTTTCCTGTGTTGTAAGCCGCCCTGAGTCCCTTGGGAGTTGGGCGGCATATAAGAAACCATAAATAAATAAATAAATAAATAAACTTTAAATAACATGCAGCTTTCTGGGACTATTCGTCCCTTTTCAATGCAGAGGAAATTCTGACTGAGAGAATGACAGTTATCTCTTTCAGCACGGCAGTTAGAAAGAAGCAGAAGAGAAACAAGAGAAGGAAGGGCAAGCAAGAAGGCATTTTACAAAGACTCATGAAGCACGGGGCAAGAAAATCTCTCACTCCCTTGCTGTATGTAACTAATCTTTGCTCACTCCTAAATAAGACTGATGAAATGCTCCTTTTAAATAAGAACTCAGACTTTTCCAATTCAGCAGCCCTCTGCTTTAATCAAATGCAGCTGAATGATTCAATTAATGATAGCTGCTTGCAAATGTCAGAATTTCAGATTCAAAGAGCAAATAGAATTGTAGAAACATCTGGTAAAAAGAAGGGAGGAGGTATCTGCTTTTATATTAACAACCAATGGTGTAAAAATGTCACTATACTAAAGAAATGTTGTGGTGTGGACTTAGAGACACTATTCATTATTTGCATACCCTATTACGTTCCCCAAGAGTTTTCTTCATTCATCCTAGTTGAGATCTACATACCACTCCAAATTTGCATAAACAAGACCTTAACTGACCAAATCCTGTGTGCTGAATAGAGATATCCAGACTCCCTATTCATTGCATTAGGATATTTTAACAGAGCTAACCTAAGCCAAGAGCTGCCAAGATACATTCAGCATATCAACTGTCTTACAAGAGGCAAGAATATTTTAGAACCACTGTTACTCTACATTAAAAGATGCCTACAATCGGCAACTGGCCTCAATGTGTTCTGTTGTAGATTTGAAAGGAGACTTCTGTCAATGATCGCTACCTTCTCCATCTCAGATACACCAACAACAGCCAAGTCTCCTACACCCAACTCCATCCCTCTGGGCCCACCACCTCTGGTGATCACAGAAAAAGATGTGTGAGATCTGTTTCACAGACAGCTGTAGAATCAGGCTGGAAAAGCACCAGGCCCAGACAGGGTAACTTCTTCTTGCTTGAAAGTCTGTGCTGATCAATTGGCTCCAATCTTCATCCGCATCTTTAATCAATCACTGGAAATGTGTCATGTTCCTTCTTGTTTCAAATATTCTACTATCATTCTGGTGCCCAAGAAACCTTCCATCAAGGAGTTGAATGATTACAGACCAGTTGCTCTGACATCTGTAGTTACGAAAACCTTCAAAATATCACATTGGTGTTAGTGCTGGCTCACCTGAAAAGCCATCACAGATCCGCTGCTAGACCCCTTGCAATTTGCCTACTGTGCAAATAGGTTAGCAGATGATGATGTCAATAAGGCACTGCACTACATCTTAACATCTTGAACCCCTAAAGACCTGCAGTGCATTCAGTCCTCCTTCACTTTTGTCAATTTTGTTACGCTGCAGCCTGATTCCACAGTTGTTGAAATGCATTTTTTCCTCATTAATCTATACTCAGTACCCCATAATAACAAAGTAAAAAGAAACATTTAGAAATATCTTTAAATTTATTTTACAGAAAAAACTGAAATATCATATTGGTGTAAGTATTCAGATCTTTCATTCAGTAATTTGTTGAAGCACCTTTGGCAGCAATTATAGCCTTGAGTCTTTTTGCATATGACGCAACAAGCTTTGCACACTTGGATTGGGGGATTTTCTGCCATACTTCCTTGCAAATCCTCTCAAGCTCAGTCAGGTTGGATGGCGACTGTGATTGGACAGCCATTTTCAGATCCCTCCAATGATGTTCAATAGGGTTCAAGTCAGGGCTCTGGCTGGGTCACTCTAGGAATTCACAGAGTTGTCCCAAAGCATGTGTTATTTTGGCTGTGTACTTAGGATCGTTGTCATGTTGGAAAGTGAACGTTCGGCCCAGTCTGAGGTCCTGAGTGCTGTGGAGCAGGTTTTCATTGAGAATATCCCTATACTTTGCTCCATTTAACTTTCCTTCAACTCTGACCAGTCTCCCAATCTCTACTGCTGAAAAACACCTCCACAACATGATACTGCCACCATTGTAAGGATCGTCTCTCCATTCACCTACAAAGTACGAACTTCTGAGCCAGGTAGTTCAAAAGGATTCCTTTATTAGCAAGTGTGATAACAACCCATTCATTCAAAGCAAGATCTAAATGCCCTTAGGCAAAGCAAGTACATTTAAACCTTAGAGCTCCTCCCCATTAGGCAGAATGCAAATCCTGACCAATACACAAGGTGTGAAAGTCCTCTGCTCTGGGAATCCGGATGAGTGTACATTTCCACAGAGCCCTTTCCATTCAAACTAACTCACATTGCCCCTCATAAATCCTATCCCAAGATAAAGAGGTTCCCAGATGCCTGGTGCCAGGATATGTGTTGTAGACGTCAGTTGATCCAAGCAATGCTGATAAATCAAACTCAAGACCCCCCTTCTCTCTCTGAATGGCAGAACCACTCTTTGGGGTTCTGACAACCATCATGCTTCACTGTTGGGATGGTATTAGGCAGATGATAAGCGGTGCCTGGTTTCCTCCAGACAAACCATTTAGAATTGAGACCAAACAGTTCAATCTTGGTTTCATCAGACCACATTATTTTGTTCCTCACCGTCTGAGAGTCCTTCAGGTGCTTTTTTTGCAAACTGCAAGCGGGCTTTCCTATGTTTTGCACTGAGGAGAGGCTTCTATCTTCCATAAAGCTCAGATCAGTGGAGGGCTGCAGTGATGGTTGTCCTTCTGGAACTCTGTCCCATTTCCACACACAATCTCTGGAACTCAGTCAGAGTGACCATTAGGTTCTTGGTCACCTCTCTTACTAAGGTCCCTCTCCCCGATTGCTCAGTTTGACCAGGCAACCAGCTCTTGGAAGAGTCCTGATTGTGCCAAACATCTTCCATTTGAGAATTATGGAGGCCACTATGCTCTTGGGAACCTTCAGTGCAGCAGAAATTTTATTGTAGCCTTCCCCAGATCTGTGCCTTGCAATAATCCTGTCTCTGAGCTCTGCAGGCAGTTCCTTCAACCTCGTGGCATTTGCTCTGCTACAGTATGCATTGTCAGCTATGACACCTTCTATAGAGAGGTGTGTGCCTTTCTAAATCATGTCCAATCAATTTAATTTACCACAGGTCGACTCCAATCAAGGTGTAGAAACATGTCAGCAACAATCAAGAGAAATGAGAGGCACCAGAGCTAAATTTCACATGTTGCTGCAAACGGTCTGAATACTTATGCCAATGTGATATTTCAGTTTTTCCTTTTTAATAAATTTACAGACATTTCTAAAATTCTGTTTTTGCTTTGTATTTATGGTGTAGATTAATAAGGAAAAAAATGAATTTCAACACAACAACAATCAGGATGCAGCATAACAAAATTGACAAAAGTGAATACTTTTTGAATGTAAGGATCCTTTTTGTAAACTTTATAGCTTGGCATTAACATCATTATTCCAGAAATCCTCCTCTCTAAACTGACGCAGCTAGCTGCGCCTGACCACACTTGTAGATGGATAATAAGCTTTCTAACTAAGAGGAAGCAGCAGATGATGAAGCTAGGCAAAATCACACTGAATACTCGTTCAATTAGCACAGGAGCCCCCCAGGGCTGTGTGCTCTCTCCATTTTTCCTCTTTGTCTATGCCAATGACTGCATCTTGAAGGATACCTCTGTTAAAGTACTGAAGTTTGAAGATGATACAATAGTCATTGGTCTGATTCGAGATGATGATGAGTCTTCATATAGATCAACTGGCCCTGTGTTGCAGCTGAAACAATCTGGAACTGAACACTCTTAAAATTGTAGAGATGATAGTAGATTTTAGAAGCAGCTCTCCTATTGTGATGACTTCCCCAGACCTTTCCCCAGATGCCTCTCTGGGTGGCAATTCAGAGAAGGATGAGCCAGTCTCATGCACTTCAGGAGAGGAGTTGGTCAATGGCTCTGAGGCAGAGGCTGCGAGTCCAAGTGTGGGGGAGTAGTTGATGGGAGGGAAACTGGACAAGCAGCCGGCTGAGTGATTTGGCTGAAGCAAAGCTGCAGCCTTCAAGTGGGGAAAGCATGCAACTGCAGCCAGTCAGTGATGAGGAAGAGGAACTGCCTTCTGCACCTGATCTGAAAACATGCAGGGCAGAGAAAAGGCAGGAGCAGCTAAAGTCATCCTGACTACTTGTGAGGAGGAAACCTCATCCCTCTTAATGGGCTGCACCAGAAGCTGGCTATTTAGCACAGCAGACAGATGGAGGTGATGCTGGAAACTACATGTTCATTTTCTAGCTGTGTGTTTCCTGGTTGTTGTGAGTCCTGCTTTGCTTTAGACTGACACCGTGCCTTGACCTTAGATTGTACTTTGTGAACTCTCTGGTATTGTGGATTTAATTTTGCCTGGTGGATTTATCTTGTTTGGGAAACTTTCAAGTGCCTTGTGAACACATTGGCCATTGCTCTGTGGATTAGCATTGGTCTGCTTTTGGCTGGACTTAATTGAGACAGTCCTGGGTGAAGGGAATTAATCAACCCACTAAACCACCTATTATGTGTGCATATGAGCGAGCGAGACAGACCCCTCACATCCTGGACATAAACTATTTCAATTTCTCCCCTCAGGACATCGCTACAGAGCATTGCATGCCAAAACTAGACACAAAGAGAGTTTTCCCCCCATGCCATGTCTCTGATGAACACCTAATTCTCACAGCACTGTCTTAGGCGTAAATATATTTACCCATCTAGTATAGGCCAGTGGTCACCAACTGGTGGTCCGTGGACCACTGGTGGTCCGCGAGAAAATTTTGGTGGTCCGCAGAAAAATTATTTGTATTTTTTATATTGCACTAAATCAGGAGTCCTCAAACTACGGCCCCTGGGCCGGATACATGAAATGAACCTTAGTGTTGCTGTAGAGAGTCTCCCCCTTCGGGGTCTTTTTGTGTAGGTCGGAGGGGGGGAGAAATTCCGACTTGTGGTCTGCTTCAGCCTCCTGGTGTGGGGCTTTGGGCGAAGGCTGGAGGGAAGTGCCGCTGGTGGCAAAGAGCTGGAAGGCCTTGTTCCAGTGGGATTGCATCATGGCCTGGAACTGGCTGACCATCTCAGCCCGCTGAGCCTCCAGGCGCCGGTACCTGGCCTTGCACTCCCACAGGTCTTCCCTCTGGTTGGAAAACCTCTGCTTGTAGTCCTCAGTGAGGTGCTTCTGCTGAGCCTCCTTCTCGGTCAGATCCAATTTGAACTGAGCCAGCTGTTTTGCCAACTCTTTCTCATGGTGGCTGCTTAGCTCCAACAACTGCTTCCTGTTGGGGCCCTAAGGAGCCCGGGCGGGCAGGCAAGGAGTGGCTGGGAGGGGAGGGGCGAGTAGAGGCTGGTGAGGCACCCCTTGACATGAGTGACACGTCCACCCAGTCACATGACCACCTAGCCATGCCCACCCAGCTGGTCATTAGGCAGATCATATTAGTGGTCCGCAGGATTTAAAATTATGAATTTAGTGGTCCCTGAGGTCCGAAAGGTTGGTGACCCCTGGTGTAGGCTGTATTGCTATTATCCTTCTCATTTTTCATTCTTTCTCATCTTCTCATCGTTCCTACTATCTTCTCTTATTGGTATCATGATTTATCACTAGTTGTTTGTATCTTATGATTAATGATTTCATGATTTATGATCTATGAACTATCACTTTATTGTTTGATTGAGAACTTATCCATTGTCCACTTGGCCAATAAAGAATTCTATTCTATTAATCACACTTGGCCAATGAATAATTCTATTTCTATTTCAGTTCATTCCTATTCAAATTTCTAACTGATTTTCTTTGTTAAGCCACCTCATTTCAATATATCTGAATGTTTCCTAAACTGTGATGCTCAGAATTGGATATTGTAAAATATTGGAGAAGAGTGCATAAACTATGGAACTATTATATGATGTCCAGATTTAATTGGGGGAGTAACATCACTTAATATTTCATTTGCTTGATCTATTTGTCATGGAATAAACCTATAGTCTGTGCAGCAGTATTTATCCCTTTGCAGATGTTATGAATTTTTCCTTATTTCTGCCTCTAAATCTTAATTATCATACTTTTCGGAGTATAAGATGCAGTCCCCCCCCCCTGCTAAAAGTGGGTGAAAATTGTGGTGTGTCTTATACACCAAATGTTGCCAAAGCCCCGCCCACCCACCGGCCCCCACCCTTTGGCTGTTTTCGGCCTCCGCACGCCCCGTGTTTGGCCTCCGTGCGTTGCATTTTTGGACGGTTCCAAGCGGTGAGAATCGGTGGCGGCAAATGGGCCGCGGCAAATGAACCTTGGTGGTGGCAAACGGACTGCGGCGAATGGGATGCACTGAACGGGCTGCGCCAGTAGCGAACGGGCCACACTAAACACAAACAGGGGGCGGCGAATGGGTGGCAGCGAAGGCAAATGGGTGGCGATGAATAGGTGGCGGTGAATGGGCCGTGGCAGTGCCGAATGGGCCGTGGCGAATGGGCCAGATGAATACCGGATGGATGCTGGGAGGCAAAGGCAGATTATTTTTCTTGTTTTCCTCCCCCAGAAAGGTAGGTGCATTTTATAGTCCGGAGCGTCTTATACTCCGAAAGATATGGTAAGTTTCATGTGGGTCCTGCTAATGTGAAAGGGGCATTTGAATGAAGAAATAAAATCAACATTTGACATCTGTTTCATGTTTTAATTATAATTTTATTAATAATATCAAAATATAAATACAAATGAAAATGAAAGTAGTAGGAAAATGGGGGAGGGAAAGAGGAAAGAAAAAAATGTAGGGTAAAGGGGAAAAGAAAAAGAAAAGCATTGACTTCTAACTCTTTTTAGTGTAATAGAATAACATTACAGCCTCAGATTTTTACTTTTGCATATCTAATATGTACTAGCCATTTCTATAACAACAAACTTATCTAAAATCAGCAAAACCCAAAATCAAAGTTTCATTTTTTCCCCATCTGAAGCACAAAATCCAGAAGCGGTTTTGATTAGAGCAGTTAATTTTCCAGTCATTCATCCATTATTTCATAAATAAAGTGGTCGAATGTGAAAAGTAATAATGCTCCTCATTAACTAAAGGGATGTCTAGGACCAATTATTTCAATTATCAATTAATTTGATCAACAAGTTTCCTCAAAACATTTGTCCCTCCATAGTTCCCTGGAACTACTGTCTGTCACATGGTCAAGTACAACTTTGGCCTGTATGGAAATTACTAAATAGACTGTGCGTCATGATAGGAACATCAAAGTACAATCTAAGAAAATGGGGCTTCCCTATAGAAGATCCTCTGTGTGAATGTGGAGAGAGAATCCATCTCCCATATGCTATGGTATATATAATGTCCTTCAACATGTACAGAGGAAGACCTCATGCTGGCAAGAGAAAATGCTGCCAATATGGCCTGATACTGGGCGAATATCATTTAGTTTTAATCCTATTTATTTTGCATACTATTTACATGTGTTATAATGTTATGACCTATTTTATTTGCTCAGTATTGAAGGTTTGTTATCTATAATTTGAAGGTGCTTCTGACACAAATAAAGATCAATAATCAGTGTGCCCCATCTCAGACTCTTGAATAATATTATATTGTGCCCAAAGGATATTTCTAAAGTTGGTCAGGAAGAAGTCATTTGTGCTTATCTGTCTGAAAAAAGTTATAACACCATTTTTAAAACTGTTTAGTTCCACCAATGCATTTCTTCTGTCTTCTCCATTTAAGACTAAGTATCTTACTATGATAAGAGACCTAGTCCTTAAATGGAGAAGACAGAAATGCATTTTCTTAAATGCTGGGAAAAAGAGGGCCAAATTTACTTTCTTAGAGAATGCATTCTGTAGACTGGGAATTATAGAGATGAAGGCACCTCATATGAACTTCAGTAGGTAGGGCTATTTTTTTCAAAGTTCTTTCCTGCTGATCCAAATAAGTGCATAGGTTTAGAGCAAGAGAGGCAGTCCCACAAATAATCAGACCTTAAGTCATTTATGACTTTAAAGTTCAACTTCAGCAACCAGATAGTCCCTGACGTACACCCACAATTGGACACAGAATTTCTGTTACTAAGCAAGGCAGTTAAGTTAGTCACACCCAATTTTATGACTATTTTGCTACAATTGTTAAGTAAATCACACAGTAATTAATGCATCTGAAGCCCCCCCCCCAAACTTTGCTTATTGGAAGCCATCTAGGAAGGTTTCAAATGGCAAATGTCCATTGTAAATACATGCCAGTTATCAAGTGTTCAAATTTTGATCATGTGACTGTGGGGATGCTGCAATAGTCGCATGTGCAAGGACTAGTTAAATTAATCAGTTGAGTGACTTGCGTCCAGAGGTTGTGGGTGCTTTGTGCCTGAAGGTTTTCAACAAGAGAGTGGATAACCATTTGTCTGGAAAGGTATAGGGCTGTGATGGCGAACCTATGGCATGCATGCCATCACCAGCTGCTCTTCTGGTTTCTGGTGCGTGCATGCGCGCCCGGCCAGTTGGTCTTCGTGCGCGCTGGAGCGCCAGAAACCCAAAGACCAGCTGGCCCTCCGGCACGCACCAAGACCAGCTGGCCAACTGGCCAGCACGCATGCGCGAGCCAGAAACCAGAAGAGCAGTTGGCTGGCGCAGGCATGCGTACCAGCCAACTGGGTTTCTGATTTCACACGCGCACATTCTGGTTGGGGTCCTCGGTGCCAAAAAGGTTTGCCATCATTGGTATAGGGTCTCTTGCTCCAATAGGGGGCTGGACTAAAGAGCTTCAAGGTCCCTTCCAAATCTGTTAGTCTATGATTCTATGAATTTCAGTACCATTGTAACTTTGAATGATCAGTAAGTGAATGATTGTAAGTTGAGGATTATCTGTATCTAGACATTTATCAAGGATAGCTCCAAGTAAAGCATGTTGCAGGTGCCAAGATTAGTTGTAATTAATGTGTGGATAACTATTCCTAAGGCTCCGTGAATCAAGAAGGGTTGCAACTGGTATAAAAGCTATAGTTATCCAAACTTACTCCTTGCCACAGTTGCAATCTGCAATTCCAGCTGCAGTTTTGGGTCAAGGAGCGCCCCCAAAGAGTGAACTTGCTCTTTCTCGGGGAGGGCAATTCCATCCATCAGTCCCCAAGCTTCTCCTTACCAATTCCATCTTGCCTTAATTTATATTTCTTTTTGGTAATGGACTGGTTTAATCTTACAAAATTCTATGAAAATTAGAGAGGTTGAAGAGAGGTGAGTGACAGAAAGAAAATAAAAATAAAAGGAAGAAAAGGTGTTATTATACAGCGACTTAGATTACCAAGCTCACTAAAGCAAGTTAAAACAGAGAAAATTTAAAAAATCAAGTTTTCAGGAGACAAAGAAATTTTAGATGTACTTGTCAACAGACAAGAAGATGGAAGCCTAGAAAACAGAGTTTATCACCAGGTCACCAATACTCCATGCATTCTGAATTTCAACAGCAACCATCTATTGCCACACAAAAAGCGTTGCATCAGAACACTGTATGGCAGGGTGAGAACCCACTGTAGTACCCAACAAGCTGAACAGCTGGAGAGCAGGTACCTACATGAACAATTCAGGAAGAATGGGTACCCACAATAATTTGTTACAAGATGTATGCAGTGGGGAGAGAAAGGAGGTACAAGACCAACCATATGGCACATCCTGCCATACATCAAAAACATTTCAGAAGCTGTAGAACACAACTTCCGAGATCTGCAAATGGACAATGCACATCACCCAGAGGCTACCATATGAGGACAAATTATGCTTTTTAAAAACCGCTTGGAGGTGGGAGATATTTCCAATGTAATCTACTGGATCCCCTGCATGGATTGCCTGTCTCTATTTAGGACAGATGGGGAGGAAGTTAATGACCAGACTGCAACAACACTAGCGAGCAGTCAGATGAGGAGACCTGAACTCATTGGTAGCCTCACACTGCAATGAACAATGACATACATTCAATTTTGCAGCTATTTAGATTGTTGGATGAGCAGGCACAAAAACAGCCAGGGAAGTGATTGAAGCCAGGGAAATGGGCACCTTGTTAGTCAACAGGAGTGCTGATTTATCACCATCTTATCAAGTAGTTAGAGGCACAAGGAAACAACAGTGAATGACTTAATAGCCAGTCATCAACAGCCTAATCAACATCTAAAAAGCCATGTACAACAGGCACCACATAAATACCACACACACAATAGCCCAAAACATATATTCTACTAGAAAGAAGTTCCCTGAAGATGGGCTCCAGAAACGAGTCTGAAAACTTGGAAGACTAAGCCTTTCCTCGTGGCCAACCCAGATTAGATCCTGCAACATTATCCTGGGACACGTATGTTCTCCTTCATTCATGAAAAATATTGGTTGTCTATTTTATAAACTATCACATTTATTTCAGTTTTTTAAAGCAAAAGATGGTTATAACATTCTTCTCCTAATCATAGAGGACACATAACAGTATAACATGTTACACTTTCACTCTCTCTTTCCTTCCATTTGTTAAATTTATATCTGATCTTTCTTTTTTAAAAGCTATATAGTGACTTTTTTCATTCCCTTTATTTTAACTTTCTTTCTGTCATTCAGCTATCTTCAACCACTTTCTAATTTTCATACAATTCTGTCCTGTTTTCTTTATAAGAATGTGCACAGTTAATGTTCTTTCCTTAAAATGATGAAAGTAATTTACCATTTCAGAAGGGCATATTTAATAATTAATAGATTTAAGAAGATCAGATAAAGCCAATATTTTAGTTTAGAAAAATTACAATTACTAGAGTGTAGAAGCAGGTAGATGGTTATCTCTATACTTAATATACCTTTTGCATAATTTTAGTCCATTGAATTAGCTGCTAATTAACTGCTCAACTGTTGATCAAACAGACTGAAGAAAAAAAATCCTCTAGAAGTATTAGGCATTCCATTTTCTTTTTAAACTTATATATGCTCTTCACCCACCCACCCCTTTTATGTACATATTTGATAAAATAGTAATAAAAGAAAACTGAACTATTTAAATAATGAATTACCTCAAACAGATTTCCCCTGTCTCAGTTATATTTGGATGCCAGATTCTTGTCAAACATTTTACCTTTGGAGGCTGTCAAAGAATAAAACAGAGATTACAACATGTTATATATGAAAGGCAAATTGTTCCTTCTCCATCTCCCTATATGCAGTGTGTATCTCAGCTCCATGAAGATACATAAAGCAGACAATTCCTATCCCCGCCCCTTCTAACATAATTTTTCTTAATTTTCTACTTAGCTATAAAAATCAAGTATTGGGCAAACCATGCATTATTAACAAAAGCATGACAAAGGTTTACATATATCAAATTAGAAACATTTTAATGTCTTTTACTTAAGCCAACTCATATTATTAGGAAACTAAATGATATCTGAAGGATACAAATCAAGTTAGCACTGGGCTCAGTTCTGGTTAGGGTGATGTGATTTCTGACTTCTTTAAACATAGTATCTATTCGCTTAAATCTTAGTTAACGTATTTTAGAAGTTTGGAAAAAATGGAAACATTATTTGGCTCCTTACTTTTCTTCTGTAACTTCATTCCTAAAACATCCTTTTTTAAAAGCAAAGGATACTTCTGTTTAATATAAGGAATGGGAAGATACAGAAATTTATAGCAGAATTGTAATTACTAATGTGTTATATATTGTGTTTTAGTCTGAAGCACTATTGAGTGATTTTCATAAGATTCATCAGAAACTCTGAACAAAAAAGTTAGCCATGGCACTGAATATGTGTCAGGTGTCCCTCCATTCAAAACTCAAGAAAGGAAAACCCCAAATCCATGTTTATAGAGAAAGGTACTGTTACTGAGTATGAACTGATAGCAACAAAAGAAAAGCAAGATCTGAGGCTAAAGGCGTGAAAATTACATATTGAAATCATTCCCAAATTCCTCCCCCCAAGGACCCTGGCTAAATGTCCAATCCCCAGCCCCCATGGTGTCATGTGGGGTGTATCTTCAGGTGGTGCCATCCCTCTGTTATGCCAGGACGGCTGACCTTGACTGGCTATAAACATGTCCATTCAGCTGCGCAGTACACGAGATGAGAGCATACCTCCCTTTTCCTTCCTTCTCGGTCACACAACGAGACATCACCACCAGCTTGCTTCCCCACCCAAATACCTAATCCCCCCCCATTTCTATGGCAGCCGATAGTAAGCAAGCATCATGGAGGCTGACATTCGGCCCTCCTGCAGTAGAGACATTAGTCCTGGGGGAAAAAACATTACACAACATGGACAAGGTAGATACAACTCAAAAGTATAAGAACATTGACATTAATAGTCTCAAGGCTTATCAGGGTATTTGGAGTGGAACAATTGTAACAGCTTCGGGGCTCTGACATCTCACTCATTCACCCATTCAGATTGAGAGGAAGGGAAGTGTTTCCAGGCCATCAAATACTGTACTTTCCCCCTATGTTTTTTAGAATTGAGGATCTCTTTGACCTCAAAATGTTGTTCTCCTTTGATGAGTAAGGGAACAGGTGGGGGTTTTTGGTCTGGTTGAAGTGAGGAGGTATGTTCAGGTTTCAGTAAACTAACGTGAAACACAGGGTGGATCCTCCTAAGGGTTTTCGGTAGCTCTAATTGTACTGTGACTGGGTTCACAATTCTCACAATAGGAAAAGGTCCCACATACTTAGGCCCCAGTTTTTTCGACTTCTGGGTAGTCTGTAGGTACTGTATTTAGTTGAGAGGAAAACCCAGTTAAATTGCTGATAATTTACATAACACCTGAGGTATTGTTCTATTGTTATTCTGTTCACAAGCTCTGTTAGTCTATGGATGATGGGCGGAGTTTAAGCCTTGGCAGAGCCTAACAACTTTAGGAACTCCCTCCAGAAGTGGGAGATGAACTGGACCCCCCCATCTGAAATTATTCGTTCAGAGACACCGTATAGCCTATACACATGTTGAATAAAAAGTTTAGCCAACATTTTTTATGACGGAATCTTGGAGCAGGGTACAAAATGCACCTGCTTGGAGAACAAGTCCATGATCACCCAAATTACTGTATTGCCACCACTCTCAGGTAGTTCAATGATGAAGTCCATGGTTATTTCTTTCCAAGGAGCACCAGGTCTAGCAACATTCCGGAGTAATCCCTGTGGCTTTCCAGGTGGCCTCTTTGTATAAGCACACACAGGACAGCTAGCGATATAAGCCTCTATGTCCTTTTTCAAAGATGGCCACCAGAACTGCCGTTTAACTAAGTGTAACATTTTCACGAACCCAAAGTGTCCACCAGCTTTCGAATCATGGGCCTGTTGTAATACAACTCCTCTAAGACTGGAGGGGACATACAACTTAGCCCCCACCGATTCGAGGCCATCACGAACAATACACTCATTTGAGTGGGACATGAACCAGTCATCAGTTTTTAGCGCTTCCTTTAGCCGCTCGCTTAAATTGATGGATAGATCCAGGTCCTCCTTCCCTTGGGCTCTGGTGACCACAGGAGCAGCCAATTGCTTGGAGGGAATAGCCGGGCGGATTACATCTGGCTGTGTGCTATTATATTTGGGCAATCTGGATACAGTATCTGCCATAAAGTTCTTTCCCCCAGGAAGGTAGCGCAGAGAGAAATTAAACCAATTAAAGTGTTGTGCCCAACGGACTTGCTTAGGCGACAACATCCACAGTGTTTTTAAGGCCTCTAGGTTCTTATGGTATGTCCACGCCTCAAAAGGGTGTTTTGCCCCTTCGAGGAAATGTCTCCAGGTTAACAGGGCCCATCAGACAGCAAAAGTGTCAGAGCCCCAAAGAGTGGTTCTGCCATTCAGAGAGAGAAGGGGGGGGGTCTTGAATTTGATTAATCAGCATTGCTTGGATCAACTGACGTCTACAACACATATCCTGGCACCAGGCATCTGGGAACCTCTTTATCTTGGGATAGGATTTATGAGGGGCAATGTGAGTTAGTTTAAACGGAAAAGGCTCTGTGGAAACGTATACCCATCCGGATTCCCAGAGTATGGGACTTTCACACCTTGTGTATTGGCAAAGATTTGCATTTTGGCTAATGGTGAGGGGCTCTATGGTTTAACTGTACTTGCTTTGCCTAAGGGTATTCAGATCTTGCTTTGAATGGGATGTTGTCACATTACCTTAATAAAGGAATCCTTTTGAGCTATCTGGCTCATAAGTTCGTACTTTTTAAGTGAAGGGAGAGGCAACCCTTACAGAAAGCAAGATCTGCAAAACGGTCAACCCAGAGAAGCAATTTCGCTCTACTGAGGGGACCTTGCAAACCATATCCGAACAAAATAGGGAAACGGAGGAAACGGAATGCTGGGGGAAAACCTCAACACACACCCAGCCAGATGCCTATTCCCTACTTCCCATCAAAGAGGATGAGGAAATTCTGGAGAAGACAGCTGGGATGGGAGAACCAGAGGAGTCAAGTTCAACTGAGGGAATCGGAGACCACGGTGGGAGTTGGAACTAGAAGCCTTCTGTGACCAGAGGGAACCCACCGAAGCACCGCTGAGTGAGGGGCGTCTGAAGAGATACCTAGCCCAGCTGGTGATGAAAACTTTGGAAAGCCTCAAGTTCGGGATCCCCAGAACGACAGCTAAGGAGCGCTGAGAGCACAGCAATTGCTGACGAGGCCAGGGGAACCACCAAACCCCAGAATGCTGACATTCGAACGGATGGCGCAGCAGAGGACCCAACGAATGATCTATATAATGCCTGCGTGGCTAGGGGCATACTGAATCACCCACGTGAGTGGTACTTCACCGGCAAAGAAGCAGAGATCGATGTGGCCAGGAACCAGTACCGTACGGGGCGAGCATGGAAGAAATCCTCACCCCAATGGAAGTAAGAACCCTTCAAAAGATAACACGCTTTTCCCACTAAATCCCCAATCTGTTTCAAGCACGGAAAGGAGGGACATCGAACGCCCGAGTGTCGTTCCCAAATACCCACCCGGAAACCAGAACACCTGAGGGGGGAGAGATCAGCAAAGCCTGTACTGCACGGGAGAGAAACTGTCCTGAGGAGCAACGAGATGGTAGAACCTCCATCCCCCCCCCCTCATTGGAGAGAACATCCTGGCATTTCCACAGGAGGATCCAACCTTGTTCGGAAGCGATCCAGAGGATGAACCACTGGTAAGCAAGCCAAGACTATTTATTCCTAACCAAGACGGAGGAAGAAATATCTCTGCATTAGTGGACTCAGGGTGCACCAGATGCTTGATCAATCCAACCCTAATAGGGGAGTTGGGGATCAAGGTAAGAAAGCTGAAAACCCCCATCGCTTTTTGCCAACTAGATGGGTCAATAGCAGGAGGGAACCAGCTTCGTTTGCTACTGAACCCCTGAAAATAAGCATTGGGAGCCATGAAGAAAGATTTACATTTATAGTGGCACCTGGCATGGAATGGCCACTAGTATTGGGACTTTCGTGGCTGAAAAAATGGAACCTAAAAATAAATTGGGAGCAAGGCACCATAAAATTCCAGATGCACGTGACTTTTGCAGAGGATCCACAGATAGGAACTGAGGGGAAAGAGCGCCGAAAAACAGCCATGCCTGGTTATAACTTGCCAACAGAAGGCATACCCAAAGAATACAAAGATATGGCTGAAGTTTTTAGTGAAACAGCCTCGGATGAACTTCCCCCCATCGCCCCACTGACTGCAATAGAAATCTTACCCGGGGCTAAACTGCCTAAACCTAAAATGTATAGCATGCCACCGGGGGAGTTAGAAGAACTGAGAGCTTTCGTTGAGAAAAACCTAGCAAGGGGCTTCATCGAGCCAGCCTGACCAAAGATTGCAGCCCCAGTGTTATTTAGGAAGAAAAAAGATGGCTCAAAACGCCTTTGTGTGGATTTTAGAAATCTTAATTGTCACGATGTGAATAATTGCCAGTTGTGCATCTCTACTATTTCTAGGTTTATTGTATTTCCTAATCAAGCAGACATGTGATATGTTTTACCATGCATGCGTGCATTCCAGGAGTGTTGTCTCCTCCTACTTTCCTTCTTCTTCGAAGCTTCGCCCAAGGCAGATGTGAATACTTAGCTGAGAAGATGTAGCTTATTAAAGGTTTATTCTTTTGTTACTTTTGTACTAACGAAAATAAATATTTTGTTAATTAGAATTGAATCTCGGTTTTATTTTCTAAGTACGAATGACTTCAGGGAAGCAAGATCCTAAATCGCCTCTTGATAGGAAAATTCCTATCTGACAAATGGTGGCAGAAGGATGGTTAGAAAAATTTATGACTTCCTTTGAAGATCTTGCGTTTTAGGACAGTTAGCTAATTAGGGTGATTTATAGCTACCAAAGAGAGAAAGCCTCTCTCATTTATTTTGCTAGCCATGTCGGCTGACGAAACTAAAGAATTGCAGCTGGAAACAGAAAAATGCCTTGCATAGAATTTTAATCTGCAAGAAATCTCACCACCTCTTTTTGAAACTCACACGGAAGATATCCCCGGAGCATCTTCACAAGCGGAGGAAGAATTGATAGAGGTTAGTAAAGTTTATCCAAGCACATCGTTCGTTCCTAGGGGTGATTCTACACGTCTGGGAACTATTCCAAAAATTTCCCAGCATGAAACTGCTTCACACTATCAATATGAAACTTACTCCCCAGAGCTGTCTTCGTCAGGACAGAACAGTGCAGAAAAACAGATTAATTTTAGCTACAGTCAATTGATAAAAAAACAGCAGGAGCAGATTAATTCTTTGCAAAGGGAATTGCAAGACACTAGACTATATGCATTTTTCCATGCTGAAAAACAAGATGTCCGCCCTCCTTCGAGCATTCCAGAGCGGGGCCATGACCCCTCTTTCCCTTCATATGAAAGGGACTATGCATTTCCCAAAAGTAATGCTGCACTGCCATCTAGTGGCGATGATAAAATGGAATCAATGATAAAAGCTTTACAGCAGACCTTTGCTCCAAATGCAACTGCCCAAGAAATATGGACTCAATTAGAACGTTGTTTTCGCCCAGTTTCAGCTGAGTCCACAAACTTACTTTTGTCACAATTTCATGGAACAAAACTTAAACCTACTGACAATATGGGGGCACACTTAACAAAGATGAAGGGCATGAGGAAAGATCTCGCAGAACGTGGCTACCCAATGGATGATAATCAAGTGGTCAGTATTATTACCAATTCCTTGAATTACACATGGAGGGAGGCCATCACACAAATTAATCAAGTCCCTCTTGCCCAAAGAACTGTTGATCATGTTTGTAGAATTTTAACAGAATATGAAGCTTATATGCTTGCTACACCTCACTTACAAAGACCACAGGCACCACCTAGACGATCCTACGAAGGTAGGACCTACGCACCAAGGGTACCAAGATGCCAGTATTGTGACTGTGTGGGTCATACAAGCAGAGATTGTCTTCAATTGCAACGCACTCAAGTTCCTGTCCAGCCCAGAGGAACAGTCTACAAAGGCCATTACCAGCCCAGAGGAACAGACTACAGAGACCAGTACCAGCCCAGAGGAACAGACTACAGAGACCAGTACCAGCCCAGAGGAACAGCATGCAGAGGCAGAGGACAGCCCTGACCCGGTCCTAGGTGTGATTTCCCACCTCCATATGCCACGCTAGCAATCAACCATGATCCACAGCCAAATCAACGATACGACCGAAGTCTCTTGTGGACCCTAGATAGCGGAGTGGAGTTCACATTACTTACAGAAAAGAACTTTTCAAAGAGCTACATGAGCCTGAACCAGAATATCGTGAACTATATGCATTTGGTGGCCACCCCTTCAAAGTTGAAGGAAAAGGGACTGTCTTTATTGAAGAGTTAGGTACCCTAGTTCCTGATGTTTATTATATTCCTACAGCTAATTGTAATTTGCTTAGTCAGAATCATTTGTCTGCTGTTTTACATTTTTATGTCCTTCATTTAGGTAACGCCAGTTATATTTTTAAGGATGGCCATATTATTGCTGACACAATTGTGATTGGTCAGGTCTACTATTTGAGGCCAAAGTCAAAACCTCAAATTCAGGCAAGTATAAAAATCTCAATAGAGAGTACCACAGGCCCAGAGAGAGATACCCCAGAGAGAGATCCTGTGAATACTCCAAAGGCTCCTAAAGCCACAAAGCAACAGGTAATCAAACCCAAGGTTCCTCATGTTAATGTTAATTCTGCAACCTCACTCACTGGTAATCCTTTACGTTACAGATGTATACATAAATGACACAGAAGATTGGGTCATCCCAGTTTCGAGGTTCTTAAAAAGATGCCATTTTTCGCACAAGGTTTGAATTTCAAAGGATGTAAGGTACATCTAGATTGTGCTGTTTCCAAAAAGGCAAAATCAAGGGCAGCAGCCATTCCAAAACATGCTACACATAAGTCAACACGCATTTTTGATTTGGTTCATACAGATATTGTGGGTCCTTATGGTCCAACTATTGGCGGTAAAAAGTATTTCTTAACTATTGTTGATAATCATTCTAGATATGGTTATGTCTTTCCTATGAAAGAAAAATCTGAGACCTTTCAGACCTTTAGAGACTTTGCAGTCCAAGTCTACAATCAACACGGAGTGAGGATCCAAAGAATCCAGAGTGATCGTGGTACCGGGTTCATGTCTCAGCGTTTCCAGGATTGGATGCGATGAAACGGTATCCTACACCAAACATCAGCCCCTTATACACCAAGCCACAACGGAGTGGCAGAGAGAAGACAAGGAGTCCTCCAAACCATGATGTGCTGCCTCCTAGAAGATGCTAATCTCCAACATTCATTTTGGGGTGAAGCAGTTAAGTATGCAAATTACATTGTCAATCGTACATGGAGCAGTGTCATTGACCAAACACCTTTCTACATGTTATATGGCTGCCAGCCAGATTTTAGACACTTACACATTTTTGGTTCATATGCAATGGTCAACATTCCATTGGCCCAAAGAAGAAAAGGTGGCCCAATAGCAGAGACTGAGATACATGGGTGTTGATGACAATTCTAAATGGGGGAAATTCATTGACTCTCACAATATAACAATTTCTAATTCAGCTAATTTTGAAGAAGATTCAGATTGGTCCAGGATACATTCTAATGACCCTGGAGTTTATTTCCCTAGAACTGAAATTGTTGATACAGAGCAACCAAATGACCAATGTTCATCACCTGATATCCCATCCTACCACGCCGTGGATGCTGAAGCTAGCGACGCTGATGGAGATGTGGACAACAAGGAAGACAACTAGAAAATCATCCCGAGACGTTCCAAGAGAACTACAAAAGGTATTCCAAAGAGATACACAATGCAATTGACAAACATACCATCGCCATTGATCTGTAATGTTACACTCCCACCGGAGAACTTTTCACAAATTAAATATCTTTCTGAAGATGAACAAGAGAAATGGTATGAAGCCATGTAAGTTGAGATGGATAGTTTGCAGAAACTCAAAGTATACACATCTGCAACACCTCCAACACACAAAAGAGTTATTGGCACAAGATGGGTCTACAAAATCAAACAAAAGCCAGATGGTGAATCATTATACAAAGCAAGACTTGTCACACAGGGTTTCGCACAAAGCTATCCTGAAGATTACACAAACACTTATTCACCAACGGTGCGAACTGAAAGTGTGAAAATTGCTCTAACCACTGCTTCTATCCTTGGACTTGAAGTTTTCCAATTTGATGTTGAAACAGCTTATCTACATGCTGATCTAGATGAAGAAATCTATGTCAGGTCCGCCCCCGGCTTCCGGGACTGAGAAGGGGATACCTGGTTCCTAAACAAAAGTCTCTATGGTCTGAAACAATCAGGTCTGATGTGGTACACATGTCTAAAAGACAAACTAAATTTAATGGGCTTTATTAGGTCCGACACTGATGAATGCGTGTTCACAAAAAGGTATGGATATGTTTATGAAATCGTTCTTGTTTATGTAGATGACATTGTTTACATTGGTCCAAACAAACACATGAGTGAGAATTTTGTTAAAGGTTTGCAACAATACTTCACATTGAAATCATTAGGACACATCAATGAATATTTAGGGGTTCAGATTGAAAAGACACAGAAGGGGTTTAGCCTCTCACAAGAAGCTAAGATAGATCAACTTTTGCATCATTGCAACATGACAGATGCAACACCTACACAAACACCTATGCAAACTGATTTTCACAATTTGAAAGATGCATACAGTCCTGAGTTCAAGGATCAAACACTTTATCGTTCAGTAATTGGTTCACTACTTTACATTAGTGGATGGACTAGACCAGACATAGCACTTAGTGTTAATTTACTTTCAAGACATGTAGACAAAGCAACAGAGTTTCACTGGTCATGTATTAAGAAGTTATTGAAATACTTGATACACACAAAACACTTCAAATTGAAGCTAGAACCAGAACATACAGATTTTGCAGACATGTATTGTTATGCAAATGCAGATTGGGCAAGTGATAAGGAGTCAAGAAAAAGCACATCGGGCTACATAATGTTTCTGAATGGATGTCCAGTTTACTGGAACGTAAGAAAACAAAGTTTTATTTCCTGCTCATCCACTGAAGCAGAGTATGCATGTTTGTCTGACGCTTGTAACTTTCTAACCTGGTTTGATTCCTTAGTTACAGATATCTGGATGAAGCGGAAACAACCGATCACTGTGATGGAAGATAATCAATCAGTAGTTTACATTTCCAGGACTCACTTCACAGGTTCAAGGTCCAGACACATTGACATTCGTTACAAAAATGTTAGCGAGTCAGTAAGACAAGGTCTCATAAAGTTAGAATATGTGCCAACAAGTTATCAGATAGCTGACATTCTGAACAAACCATTACCTATTGCTCAGCATAATTACCTCAGATATTTACTGTGTGTTGACTGACACATCATATTAGCCCAACTGACAAAGAAGGGGTGTCACGATGTGAATAGCCAGTTGTGCATCTCTACTATTTCTAGGTTTATTGTATTTCCTAATCAAGCAGACATGTGATATGTTTTACCGCGCATGCGTGCATTCCAGGAGTTTTGTCTCCTCCTACTTTCCTTCTTCTTCAAAGCCTCGCCCGAGGCAGACGTGAATACTTAAGATGAGAAGATGTAGCTTATTAAAAGTTTATTCTTTTGTTACTTTTGTACTAAAATAAATATTTTGTTAATTAGAATTGAATCTCGGTTTTATTTTCTAAGTACGAATGACTTCAGGGAAGCAAGATCCTAAATCGCCTCGATAGGAAAATTCCTATCTGACATTAATACTATCCGTGTTGAGAATATGTATCCCCTCCCCCTGATGAAGGATATGCTTGCACACCTTGCTAAAAGGAAAATATTTTCCAAACTAGACATAAGGGAGGCATACTATCAAATCAGGATTAAGGAGGGGGATGAATGGAAAACTGCATTTAACACCCCCGTGGGGTGCTACCAATTCAAAGTGCTCCCTTTTGGGCTACAAGAGGCACCTGCAGTGTTCATGCAATTAATAAACGATGTTTTGCATGAACGTTTATATAAAGGGGTTCTTGTCTACTTAGATGACATTCTCTTATACTCAGAGACCAAATCGGAACACGTTAAACTAGTCAGGGCTGTGCTAAGCAAACTCCGCAATGCAAAACTTTATGCCAAACTCTCAAAATGTGAATTCCACCAGGAAAAAATGGACTATTAAGGGTATCGTATTTTGCACCAGGGCATAGAAATGGACCCTCAAAAAGTGCAGGCGGTACTGGATTGGGAGATGCCTCGCACACGCAAACAGCTACAAAGCTTCCTGGGGTTCGCAAATTTCTATCGCCAATTTATCCCGGCGTTCGCTCAAATCGCCCTGACCATCACGGAACTGTTAAGAACGAAGGGGGAGGGAAATCCTAAACTGAGACAGCCCATGAATTGGACAATGGAATGCCAGGCAGCATTCGAAAAACTAAAACGGCTGTTCTCAGCAGAACCAATTCTAAAGCACCCAGACACAGAGAAACCTTTCATCATACAAGCAGATGTTAGCGATGTTGCAATAGGGGCAATCCTGCTTCAGAAAAATGAGCAAGGACAACAACAATCATGTGCGTATACATCCAGGAAATTAAGTGAAACTGAACAAAAGTGGGATATTTGGGAAAAAGAGGTTTACGCAGTGTGATGGGCACTTTTAACTTGGAGACATTTCTTAGAAGGGAGTAAGATCCCTTTTAAAGTCTGGACTGATCACAAAAACTTAGAAGCCCTAAAGACCCCAAGGAAACTATCCCCAAAACAAGTCCGTTGGCCTCAATATTTGAAACGGTTTGCGTTTACTCTTAAATTTATCCCCGGGGAAAAAACTTTCTGGCAGACGCACTATCCAGAAAACCACAATACAATAGTGCGAAGTCAGAGGTATTTAAACCCATAGTACAAACTAATCAATTGGCAGCCAAAGTAATCACCAGGTCCCAAGGAAAACACGACACATTGACAGACCAAGACACCATCCACGTTTTTAAACAAGCATTAATCAACGATGAATGGTTTTTGAACTACAAATCCAGTTGCTTGATGAAAGAGGGCTTAGCTTGGGTAGGAAAGAAGGTATATGTGCTGCTTGCCAAAGATTACGCTTAATGGAAAGGTATCACGACTCTAAACTGGAGACTTTGGCTTTGTAAAAACCTTACACTTAATAAAGAGACAATTTTGGTGGCTTTCGCTAAAAAAGGACATAGAAAGCTATGTAGCAAGTTGTCCCATTTGTGCTGCGGCTAAAAGATGGCAAGGGAAAACCCCAGGACTCCTACAGAAGGTAGCCAAGCCGTCAGCGCCATGGAAAGAAATTGCTATGGATTTTATTGTAGAACTACCAGAAAGTGAGGGAAACACAGTCATTTGGGTTGTGACAGACCTGTTTTCAAAACAAGCACACTTTATACCTTGCCAGAAAATCCCAACTGCTAAAGGCTTAGCCAGATTATTTCTAATAGACATTTATTGCCTTCATGGAGCTCCACAAAGAATCATCTGATAGGGGAGTCCAATTAATCTCCAACTTTTGGGAGGCATTTTTGGGCTTGCTTGCCCAAGGATTAAGCTCTTCGCATCACCCGGCTACTAATGGAAATTGTGAATGTCCAAATTCGGTTTTGGAACAATATCCAAGATGTTTTATTAATTTTCAACAGGAGAATTGGACTGAACTTTTACCTTTTGCGGAAGTTACTTTCAATAATTCTGTACACTCAAGTACTGGTTTTACCCCTTTTAGAGTAGCTACAGGTCAGGCTTTCAGCCCAATGCCTGAATTACCAATAGAGAAACCCACTATCCCCTCACTTAAGGAGTGGATAAAGAATCTGCAAAATACATGGCCAGTAGTCAGATTAGCTTTAAAGGAAGCTAGAGAGGCTTTTAAAATTCAAGCTGACAAGAAAAGAACCGAGCCCAAAACTTTCCATGTTGGGGATAGAGTAAAGTGACCAGATTTATTTATTTTTAAGCGGAACGGGGCGGGCCGCCTGGACGCCGCCATTTGTTTTGCCCTCTGCGCATGCGCAGAACGCTGCGCATGCGCAGAGGGCAAAACAGCACATGTCGGCGTCCAGGTGGGGGGGAGGCGGGAGGGCGCTTGGATGCCTGGAACTCGCGACAGGTAAGCTGCCGGCTGCCTCCTTTCCCCGTCTCCCGCCTCCCGTTCGTTGCTTGCCAGCCCAGCCGAAGGGGAGGCGGGAGGCGAGGAAAGGCCTCCCGAAGGGGAGGCGGGCTCCCGAAGGGCTGCTGGCTCCCGAAGGGGAGGCGGGAGGCGAGGAAAGGCCTCCCGCCTCCTCTTCGGGAGCCAGCAGCCCTTCGGGAGCCCGCCTCCCCTTCGGTAGGCCTTTCCTCGCCTCCCACCTCCCCTTCGGGAGCTGCCCTGGGGCCAGGCTGGCAAGCAACGAACGGGAGGCGGGAGACGGGGAAAGGAGGCAGCCGGCAGCTAACCTGCTCCAGGCATCCAACCGCCGCGGTCTCCCGGTCGCCCGCCCGGCCCCAGGGCAACGGCGGCAGCGAGGCGACGGGGGGAAGAAAGGGGAGGGGGATGAGGAAGGGCTGTTTGCGCCGCCGGAGGGGCCGCTCGTGAGCTCAAAGCGGCGACGGCTCCTCGTCCCTCACCCCTCCCAACAGCAGTGGCGCCTCCGAGGGCGGGGCTAGGGATGGGGCGGGGGAAGGAGAGGAGGAGCAGCCTCCCTTCCCCCTCCCCCCAGCAGGCAGCCGCCTCGCTGGAATTCCGCCCGACTTGCTTCCGGTACCTCTCTTTTGCTTCCCCTCTAAGGTGACCAGACGTCCCGCTTTTTCCGCATTCTTTTCAAAAAAAGCGGGACTTTTTGAAAAGAATGCGGGACGCGGGACACACGCTTGAAAAGCGTGTCTGTCCCGCCAAAAGCGGGACGTCTGGTCACCTTAGGATAGAGTATACTTATCTACAAAATTCTTGAAATCGTTAAAACCATCCAAAAATTTAGGGCCAAATTTCATTGGAACTTTCCCTATTACTAGGATCATCAATCCAGTAGCAGTTGAATTACCTCTCCCAAAAACACTTCCCCAAGTCCATCCAGTGTTTCACATTAGTTTACTAAAGCGAGAGATAACCTTGTCATTCAGACCACCTGTACCTGCACTACCTGTCCCAATCATGATAGAAGGAGAGCAACACTTTGAAATCAAGGAAATTCTTGACTCTCGGACCCACAGAGGAAAGACGCAATTCTTGGTAGCTTGCAAACATTTGCCCTCTTCGCAAAATGAATGGGTTGTTAAACAACATGTTAAGGCTCCCAACTTACTGAGAAGATTTTACTCCCAATACCCTAACAACCCTTGTTAATATATTATAATGAAATTTTGCTTATGTCTTTCACAGGGGGACGGGTTTTTTTAGGGGGCAGCATGTCAGAGCCCCAAGAGTGGTTCTGCCATTCAGAGAGAGAAGGGGGGTCTTGAGTTTGATTTATCAGCATTGCTTGGATCAACTGATATTTACAACACATATCCTGGTGCCAGGCATCTGAGAACCCCTTCATCTTGGGATAGGATTTATGAGGGGCAACGTGAGTTAGTTTACATGGAAAAGGCTATGTGGAAACGTATACTCATCCGGATTCCCAGAGTAGGGGACTTTCACATCTGTGTATTGGCCAGGATTTGAATTTTGGCTAATGGGGAGGGCTCTAAGGTTTAACTGTACTTGCTTTGCCAAGGATAGTCAGATCTTGCTTTGAATGGGATGTTGTCACATTGCTTAATAAAGAAATCCCTTTGAACTATCTGGCTCAGACGTTCGTACTTTTTAAGTGAAGGGAGAGGCAACCCTTACTCTCCCAATCTCTCCCAATTTGGGAGAAGCTCCCTTCTCCCAAATTGTCCACCTCCTTTCTGTTTCAGTTAATTTACAGGAGGTGTAGGTGCAGGGTTGTAAAGTCCCATCAGCATTTGCTTGAAGTTTGAATTCACAGAAGCTGGGGGAGGAGTTACTGGCTGAGACTTGTGAGTATCTGGGGAAAAAACCTTACTCCATTGTAGTTTGAATTCACAGAAGCTGGGGGAGGAGTTCCTGGTTGAGACTTGTGAGTATCTGGGGAAAAAACCTTACTCCATTGTAGTTTGAATTCACATAAGCTGGGGGAGGAGTTCCTGGCTGAGACTTGTGAGTATCTGGGGGGAAAACCTTACTCCATTGTAGTTTGAATTCATTGAAGCTGGGGGAGGAATTCCTGGCTGAGACTTGTGAGTATCTGGGGAAAAAACCCTTACTCCATTGTAGTTTGAATTCACAGAAGTTGGGGGTGGAGTTCCTGGCTGAGACTTGTGAGTATCTGGGGAAAAAAACTTTACTCCCTTGTATTTATTTATTTATTTGGTTTAGCTTATATGCCGCCCAATTCAGCATGGACTGAGGGTGGCTCACAACCAGAAACCAACAAAAACACAATAAAAACATCTAAAACCTCAAAAAAAATGTTAAAATATATCACACTATAAAATCCTTCCAATCACACATCTTCTCTCTTGGTTATTAGTTCCATGCCTGCCGGAAGAGCCAGGTTTTAACGGCTTTTGGGAAGGCCAGCAAGGTGGGGGTGGTACGGCCTCAGGTGGCAGTTGGTTCCAGAGAGCCGGCGCAGCCACAGAGAAGGCCCTTCCCCGCAGTCCCGCCAGCCGACGCTGTTTGGCTGACGGGACCCAGAGAAACCCAACTCTGTGGGATCTTATTGGTCTCTGGGACGTGTGAGGTAGTAGGCGGTCTCGTAGATAGTCTGGTCCTGAGCCATATAGGGCTTTAAAGGTAATAACCAACACCTTGAATTGTGTCCGGAGACCAATGGGTAGCCAGTGCAGCTCCGCAGTATGGGTGTAACGTGGGTGAATCGAGATGCACCCACCACAGCTCGCGCCGCTGCATTCTGGACTAGCTGAAGTTTACGAACACTCTTCAAGGGTAGCCCCATGTAGACGCATTGCAATAATCAAGACGTGAGGTGATAAGGGCATGTGCGATCGTGAGTAAAGCCTCTTGATTGAGGTAAGGCCGCAATTGGTGTACCAGGCGAACCTGTGCAAAGGTCCCCCTAGCCACAGTCATCAGATGTTGTTCTAAAGTTAGCTGTGGATCTAGGAAGACACCCAAATTGCGAACCTGCTTTGAGGGAGTCAATCTTTCTCCCCCCAGGACTAAAGAAGGACCATCAATGTGGTCCTTCAGAGGAAATATCCAAGATGGGAGCCAATTGACTCCCATCCAGATCCTCACCTCGGCCAGGCACTGGCATATCACTTCTACCACTTCACTGAACTGACATGGGGTAGATATATATAGCGGAGTGTCATCAGCATATTGATGGAACTTCACCCCATGTCCTCGGATGATCTCACCCAGTGGTTTCATGTATATGTTAAATAGGATAGGCGAGAGGACTGAGCCATGAGGCACCCCACAAACGAGGAGCCTGGGGGTCGACCTCTGCCTTCCTGTCAACACCGACTGCGACCGATCAGAGAGATAGGAGAACCACCGTAATACGGTGCCTCCCACTCCCAGCTCTCCAAACCGGCATAGAAGAATACCATGGTCAATGGTATCGAAAGCAGCTGAGAGGTCAAGTAGCACCAAGATAGAGGACTAACCTCTATCTCGGGCTCGCCAGAGATCATCCATCAGAGTGACCAAAGCGGTTTCGTTGCTGTAGCCGGGCCTGAAATCCGATTGGAGAGGATCTAGATAATCCGCTTCCTCCAACAACCGTAGGAGCTGGAATGCCACCACTTTCTCTACAACCTTTCCTATAAAGGGAAGGTTGAAGACTGGACGGAAGTTCTTTAAATCTGTTGGATCCAGGGAAGGCTTCTTGAGGAGGGGCCTCACCACCGCAACCTTTAATGGTCAAGGAACGAAACCCTCCCTCAAAGAAGCATTGACCAATGCCTGGAGCCAGCCTCGTGACACCTCCCTGCTGGAGACAACCAGCCAGGAGAGGCACAGGTCCAACATACAAGTGGAGGAGCTCATTGCTCCCATGGCCTTGGCCACTTCCTCAGGGGTCGCGGGCTCAAACTCTTCCCATATAATAGGACTAAGACTTGCCCCTGTCGTCTCGGTCTGCATTGCCCAATCAGAGTGCAGGTCTGAGGAACTTTATCCGACAGAAACTGTACAAATTCCTCAGCTCTGCCCTGTAAGGGTTCCTCCCTTCCCCCTGAATTCAGAAGGGAGCGAGTCACCCTAAAAAGGGCGGCAGGGCGTGAATCCACAGATGCAATAAGGATGGAAAAATGAGCATATTTTGCCGCTTGTATCGCCACTAGATAAGACCTAATGAAGGTTCTTAGGAGTGTTCGGTCAGATTCGGATTTACTGGATCTCCAGCGTCGCTCTAGATGTCTCTTATGGCGTTTCATTTCCCGGAGCTCCTCGGTAAACCAGGGAGCTTTCCTGGATCCACTGCCATGGAGAGGTCACAAAGGCGCAATCTGGTCAAGTGCCCCAGACGCCGCCGTATTCCAGGCAGTTACCAGGGATTCAGCCGGATTGTGTACAAGGGATTCAGGTAACTACCCAAGCTCCTTCTGGAACCTGTCCGGGTCCATCAGGCATCTGAGGCGGAACAACTTAATCGGCTCTGCCTTCCTGCAGTGGAGGAGTGGAGTCTCAAAGTCTAACCTTAGCAGGAAATGATCTGACCACGACAAGGGAGAAACGGCTATACCCCTTACTTTCAGATCATCGCTCCACTGCCCCGAGAGAAATACGAGGTCGAGCGTGTGCGCCCCCCCGTGAGTCGGACCCTGAACTACTTGGGTTAGGTCAATGGTTGTCATGGAAGCCATGAACTCCTGCGCCACATCAGAGGTTTCGCCAAGAGATGGCAGATTAAAGTCCCCCAGTACCATAAGTCTGGGGAACTCCACTGCCAGTTCGGCTACTGCCTCGAGCAGCGCAGGCAGGGCCATGGTGACACAGTTGGGAGACAAGTACGTCAACAATAGGCCCAACTGGACCCCTGGGTCCAACTTCAAAAGGAGGGATTCACACCCAACAATCTCTGGGGCAGGGATCCTGCGAGGACATAGATGTTTACAGACTATAATTGCCACTCCTCCACCCCTTCCCTGGGGTCGCGGCTGATGCAATACTTGAAACCTGTCTGGGCATATCTCCGAGAGGGGGACGCCCCCCTCTGGACCCAGCCAGGTCTCAGTAATACATGCCAGGTCTGCTCCCTCCTCTAGGATTAAATCCCGAACCAGAGGGGCTTTGTTGACAACAGACCTGGCATTGAACAGCAGCAGCTTGAGCCCAGGGCCCTGATATCCCGAGTCACCAGGTCTACTAGTGGGGACGGAACAAGTAATCGCCTTGAGATAGCAAGTCCTCATTCCCCGTGAGTGGCCTACCCCACATCTCCCACCATATCTACCTCTCCCAGTAACGACCGAGATGCTCCAGCTCTCCCAACCGTCCGGGATACCCCCCCCACCTTCTCTGCCCCCCTCAACTCAAACCGGCAAGCCATCCCAGTCATGCCCAGCCAAGGGAATTGACCTTGCCCCCACCTACTTCTGTTAATACACTCAGCAGGGGGAGCTCGATCTCATTCCCCTGGTCTTCTCATTCATATAATCTAATCAATTCATCTACTCAAATCAATTCAATTCACTCCTGATAACCCAACTACTCACAGAGAAAACCATCCACATTTCACACATACAAACATACCCACCACCCCCGGGGTAAAATTAAGAAGTTTAAAACAACGAAAAGTTAATATGGGGATATGATAAAAGCAAAAGCATGTCTGCTAGGATCTGACCAAGCCCGGTTGTCTATACACTTAACAGTCGTAGATGTAAAGCTAAACAGGAAAAGTCATTGTTCCAAAGAGGCCTCTTGGGGGGGGATGATGTCCATAAGATTGTAATTCTTCCCGGCCAGTCCTTGCAAAATCGCAAAAATAATGTCAGAGGTATCGGCCTTACTGCTTTGTTTCTCCCCGTTCTCATTCACTGTAGTTATAAAACCAGCGGGGGAAGTAACACTCCATATCCTTAAATCAGTCAAAAAGTTTAAAAGTCCGCTTGGGGCCTTTGTAGTTTGAAGTCATAGAAGCTGGGGGAGGAGTTCCTGGCTGAGACTTGTGAATATCTGGGGAAAAAACCTTACTCCATTGTAGTTTGAATTCACAGAAGCTGGGGGAGGAGTTCCTGGCTGAGACTTGTGAGTATCTGGGGAAAAAAACCTTACTCCATTGTAGTTTGAATTCACAGAAGCTGGGGGTGGAGTTTCTGGCTGAGACTTGTGAGTATCTGGGAAAAAAACTTACTCCATTGTAGTTTGAATTCACAGAAGCTGGGGGTGGAGTTCCTGGCTGAGACTTTGAGTATCTGGGGGAAAAACTTACTCCATTGTAGTTTGAATTCACAGAAGCTGGGGGTGGAGTTCCTGGCTGAGACTTGTGAGTATCTGGGGGGGGGGGGATCTTACTCCATTGTACTTTTTTTAAAATATATTTTATTGATTTTCAACACTTTTCTTTAAAATAAGAGTTATCATATTTCCTTAAGCATTTCTACAATCATAGAAAATTATTTTTAATTTTCACATTTCCGTATTACAATAACTTTATATCTCATATCATAATTACACACATATTTTTATTTACATATTTACATTTTATAGCCTATGGTTTCACTATTTCCTTTCTTTTCTTCTTAATTTAGCCCATTGATACCATTTTCCCCATGTAGTATAATATTCTGAATCTTTTTGGTCTTTTAGATACATTGCAAGTCTATCCATTTCTGCACATCCGTAAATTTTTTTAATTACTACATTTTCCGGAGGTGTTTCTGCATTTTTCCAAAGTTGTGCAAAGGCTATCCTGGCTGCGGTCATAATATGAAGAACTAAATACTTAATGTTTTTATGATAGTCTTTTTTAAATATACCCAAGAGAAATAATTCTGGGGTAAATTCTATCATCTCTTTAGTTATTTCTAATAGCCATTTATGTATTGTATTCCAATATTTTTTCGTTTCAGAGCACAACCACCACCGTGTTTTTTTACATTTCCAACATATGGGATTTGAATTTGGATAAATTTTAGCAAGTCTAATTGGGGCTAAGTGCCATCTATAACTCATTTTGTAAACAATTTCTTTATATGCTACTGATTTGGATATTTTGAGGTTTCTGGTCCATATCTGCCAAGTGAATATTGTGTCCTATGTTTTGGGCTTATGCTATCATGGGACCTTTTACGATGTCTTCGAATCTTTCATATTGTAGTAGATAATTATATAATTTTGAGATAATTTTATTTTCTGGGCCAATCAATAATTTATCTAACGGTTTAGATTCCAATTCAATTCCGCATTCCTCAATGTCTATCTTGTATCGAGATTTTATTTGTGCATAAGGCCACCAGTCTATGTTTATGTTTTGACTTTGTAGATCTTCTCTATCTCTTAATTTACCGGTTCCATCCAATATATCTTTATACTTTAGCATTTTACTCCTGTCAATTGTATTTGGCTATATAATTGCTTCCATTATTGAAAGCCAATTTGGAATTTTGATATAATGTTTTCTTTTTATTTCTAGCCAAATTGTAATTGCATCTCTAATTATGTGTCTCCTGAAAATTTTTGAAATCTTCTCTTTATTCCAAAGGCAAGAATGCCAACCCATAAGTAGGTCGCGGCCTTCTATGGTCAAAATACGGTTATTATTTAAATTGATCCAATCTCTTATCCATACCAGAGAAGCTGCAGTGTAATATAGTTTCCAATCTGGGAGTCCAAAGCCGCCTTTACCTTTACTGTCTTGTAAATCTATTAATTCTTGACTTATGTTGCCAAATAAATTTAGTAGTTATTCTGTTTAAATTTATGAAAGATTTTGTGTTTAATTTGATTGGTATTGTCTGAAATAGATATAATAGTTTAGGCAAAATATTCATTTTAATAATAGCAATATGGCCTAGAAATGAAATTTGTAAGTTTTCCCATTTTTTGAGATCTAATTCTATTTGATGTACCAGTTTTTTATAATTATTATCTTTTATGGATGAACATTTGTTTATTAAATTAATACCTAAATATTTAAATTTCTTCACTACTTGTAAGCCTAATTCTTTTTCTAATCGCCCCTCTTGTTTCCTTGTCATGTTTTTGTCAATGAAATAGAATGAAATAGAAAAATATGGTGCAGTAGCTGGACTAAAAATAAACAAACTCCATTGTTGTTTGAATTCACAAAAGCTGGGGGAGGAGTTCCTGGCTGAGACTTGTGAGTATCTGGGGGAAAAACCTTACACCATTGTAGTTTGAATTCACAGAAACTGGGGGTGGAGTTCCTGGCTGAGACTTGTGAGTATCTGGGGAAGAAACCTCACTCCATTGTAGTTTGAATTCACAGAAGCTGGGAGAGGAGTTCCCGACTGAGACTTGTGAGTATCTGGGGAAAAAACCTTACACCATTGTAGTTTGAATTCACAGAAGCTGGGGGTGGAGCTCCTGGCTGAGACTTGTGAGTCTGAGTGAGAGAAAAAGGAGAAAGGTAGTGGCCCACGTGCCTAACAATGCGCGAATCATATAAATATAAACCAAAATTAGTAATAATACATTCAGGGTTAGTGCGCTTGAGATTGTGATTTTATTTTATTTCAAAATGATTGGCTTAGTTCAGTGTAATACTTGTTTTACAGCTGTGGTCCGAAGTACTCTTTTCAAATTTGGATACTGTCCTCTTTATAAACAAATTACTAGTCTACGTGGACATATTACCTATCTAGAATCTTTAATCTGTGCTCTGCAAGCAGAAATTAGGTGTCAAATTCAGCCATTCCACTCTAATGAGCTGCCGCACTATCAGCCCCTCTACCACAAAGATCCTGCAGGAGAAGGGCAGTATGGACAACTGTGGGATCTGGCAGGGTGAGTGCTTTGAACCACAACCACAAAGCTTTTGCTGTGTCCCAGCATAACAGGTATAGTACCCTTGCTGACCTTAATAGGGACACTAAAGCGACAGGTCAAGGTAGTTGTGATAACGATAACTCAAATAAGCTGGGGATTGTGGTCCGAGATGAAGAACTTATTTTGAAAAGTGGAAAGTGTGAATCAAGTATTACACATCAGTCACACAAGAGCAGCAAGGTATCCAAAAAGAGAAGCCACCTTCTGGTTGGTGATTCAATTGTAAGGAATATAAATTTAGGAAAGGATATCGAGGTTTTGAAAGAGGTCAGGTGTCTGCCAGGTACTACTGCCAGCAGAGACAAGAGGTGTATTCTTAAGATAGTCAAGAATGCCAGTAAGGTGATGTTGATGCTATTATACATCTTGGCACAAATGATTTGTCCCAAAAAAGATGTACTTTCTGTGCAGAATGACTTCCAGAGCATGGGATATGAACCTAGTAATATAGGTTGTAGGCTTATCTTTTCAGAGGTTTTACCAGTATATGAGGAACAAAAAGGGAAAGGCCAACGTATAGCAGAGTTTAATGTGTGGCTAAAGGAGTGGTGTAAAAGGGAAGGCTTTGGTTTTATTAGTCATGATGTCTGCAGCTGGTCCAATGAAAAAGAATACAAAAGAGATGGTTTGCATCCATCAAAGAAAGGGACTGAGCTACTTGGTATTAAATTCACAGATATCCTAGATAAACATTTAAACTGAATAGCGGGGACAGAGAATTAATTGATACAGTTCATTTCTGTCCCCCGCAATCTAAAATTAATAGGGTTAACAGTGCACACAACATAGATGTGTGTGCAAGTAAATTTATCAGCCCAGCTGTCAAGCAAAGCAAAGCATTTAATAGTGAGTGCCATACCATGTGCATTAACCAAACAGGTGGCAAGAAAGTAGGGGCAGTCAGGCACAACACAGATTATGTAGACAGTAAACACACGGTCAATCAAAAAAAGGACTTAAATCTCTATACATTCCTTTGGGAGTTGGGCAGCATATAAATTTAATAAAATAAAATAAATATACACCAATGCAGAATATGAGGAATAAACAGGGTGAATTAGAAATTCAAGTAAATGAGGGAATATATGATATAGTTGCCATTACGGAAACTTGGTGGGATGAAACTGACAAATGGAATATACAGCTAGAGGGATTTAAATTATTTAAAAGAAACAGACCAAATAAAAGAGGAGGTGGAGTTGCACTATATATAAGAAATAATTACATCTCTACAGAAATAGAGCACAACAATAATGAAAATCATCTTGAATGCATTTGGTTCAATATTAAAGGGGGGGGGGCGAAATGACATTGCCATAGGTCTATACTATAGGCCACCCAACCAAACAGAGGAAGTAGATGAACTTTTTGCTAGTTAGCTAACTAAGGTATGTAGGAAGCACATCACAATAGTAATGGGGGATTTTAACTACCCTAACATCAACTGGAAGACAAACTCTGCACCAAGAGGAAGATCCAACAGGTTTCTAACAAACCTAGCAGACAACTTTGTTACCCAAAAAGTAGAGAAGGGAACAAGGGGATCAGCCATATTGGACTTAATTCTCACTAACAGAGATGAAATGATAGAAGGTGTTGAAGCTACAGGAACCTTGGGGTCAAGTGATCATGCAATATTGGAATTCAACATTATGCAAACACAAGCAGTAGAACAAAGTCAAACAAGAGTCTTGGACTTTAAGAGAGCTAATTTCAATAAACTTAGAGAGAACTTGGGAAAGATTCCATGGATGAGAATCCTCAAGGGGAAAACAACTCAAGAAGCTTGGGAAATTTTGAAAAGTAAGATTATAAAAACCCAGACTAGCACAATACCAATGAGGAAGAAAAATAATAGGTCTCAAAAGAAACCAGCATGGCTGCATAAAGAACTCTCTAACAAATTGAAAGACAAAAAGGACAAGTATGAAAGGTGGAAAGAAGGGGAAATAACTAAGGCAGAATACCAGCAAATAGCCCGAGCCTGTAAAGATGAAGTGAGGAAAGCTAAGGCTCACAATGAACAAAGGCTTGCGACAAATGTGAAAAGTAACAAAAAAAGCTTCTTCCAACGTATTAAAAATAAGAAAAAAGTCAAGGAAACAATTGGTCCATTGCAGGGAGAAAGTGGCAAGAAGGTGACAAGCAACAGGGAGAAAGCAGAGCTACTTAACACGTATTTTGCATCAGTCTTTACACAAAGGGAAAAAACAGACTAACCTATCAAAAACATATCACAAAAAACATATTAGGAACACAAGGTAAAATAGGGAAGAAAATAGTAAGGGAACACCTGTCTACCCTAGACGAATTCAAATCACCAGGACCAGATGGATTACACCCCAAGGTTCTGAAGGAACTGGCAGACGAGATCTCAGAACCACTGAACTATATCTTTCAAAGATCCTGGAGCACCGGGAACTGCCAGAGGACTGGAAAAGAACTGATGTAGTTCTCATCTTCAAAAAAGGGGAAAAACTACACACCTATCAGCCTGACCTCAATACCAGGGAAGATTTTGGAAAAGATAATCAAGCAATAGAAGCAAACAAAGTAATACCCAAAAGCCAACATGGGTTTATCAAAAACAGATCATGCCAGACTAATCGTATTGCATTCTTTGACAAAGTGACAAAATTAGTGGACCAGAGGAATGCTATCGATGTGGTTTACTTGGACTTCAGTAAGACATTTGATAAAGTAGACCATAACCTACTACTAGATAAAGTAGAAAAATGTGGGATGGACAGCAACACCACCAGATGGATTCAAAACTGGCTAACCAACCGCACTCAACATGTAGTGCTCAATGGAACTGCATCTACATGGAGGGAAGTATGCAGTGGAGTACCCCAAGGCTGTTTTAGGCCCAGTACTCTTCAACATCTTCATCAATGACTTGGGGAACTCATCAAATTTGCAGATGACACCAAACTGGCAGGAATAACCAACTTTCCAGAAGATAGGCTCAAGATACAGTAGGATCTTTTTTTTTTGCCATTTTTTTATTTTCTCCATGACTTCATATATAATTCAATACACATATACCTTAAAATATTACAATAAAAAATGCATATTTGTTCAGTATAATCAATCATTCAAAAATCAATGTCTTATTCAAAATTTGCCTCATCAGTCATCAGTCTGTTCTACTTTATTCCATTACACTGCCTTCTATCTCCAACTTCCCCTCCTACTTTCTAACTCCTTCCCTCCTCCTCTACCCTCTCTATACCTTCTCTTCCTCCCCTTCTACTTCCTCTTTCACTTTCTTTACCTTTCTTTGAGTGCTTTTTATACTAACTCATTTTATATTTGACAGACTGATGCTAATTTCAATTTTAAACTAATCATATCTCTTTTAAAGAAAAAATTTTTTTAACCATTATAATTATATTATTATTCTTTTTATGTAGTACTCTCTTCTAGGTACATGCTGCTATTTCCATCTTACCTCTCCCCCCAAAAAAAGAAAAAAAAGAAAAAAAATCTAATTTTCTAATTTTGTCATCTGGGATATTCTCCAGTTAATTTCAAATTTCCTTCCAAATTGACCGCTATTTGCTTAACTTCTTAAGATAGTTACTGTCTCCTGCTTCTTAATTTTAAGCCATATTGCTTCCTCTAATTCTTTAGACTCTTTATTCATCGCTTGTTTTTTATCCTTTGTTCTATCAAAAAACTAAATGCCCAATTATACTTTTAATTTCTAATATTAATCATCAAAATTCTTTCTAATTGTATCCACTGCACAAATATTCAACTCTTAAAATAAAGTTTTTAAATTTTACATTTAAACAAATCTCATATATAAAAATAGTACACAATCATAATATACCCCTTTTTTCCTGACATTTAAATTCATGTCCGTTATTTCTAATTTTTTATTAGAAAGAATTAGAGAATCAAGAGCCGAGGTGGTGCAGTGGTTAAAATGCAGCACTGCAGTTCAGCAGTTCAAATCTCACCGGCTCAAGGTTGACTCAGCCTTCCATCCTTCCGAGGTCGGTAAAATGAGGACCCAGATTGTTGGGGGCAATATGCTGAACTCTGTAAACCGCTTAGAGAGGGCTGTAAAGCACTATGAAGCAGTATATAAGTTTAAGTGCTATTGCTATTGCTATTTATTTCCTACCTCAATACGGATATTTAATTAAATCAAATCAAAAAATTAATCTTACCATTATTAATTCATCCATCTCTTATATTTAAACATCAAAAAATAGAAAGGAAAAGACAAAAAAGAGAAAAAAAAGAGAATATAAAAAGAAAAGGAAAAGATCCAAATCAATTAACTTACCAAATCTCAGCTTAATAAATTTTTAAAGTAATAAATGTTCATAATATACCCTGTTCATTTTTAATATTTAGGTAATTTCCCTTAAATTTTAATGATCATATTTATTCCATATTTCTCATATTGTCATTGTTTTATCCACATTATTCCAAACAATTCAACAATATTAACCTTTATGTAAAGAACAAATGGAAGAGGGAAAAAAGATCTTTGAACTTCTAACCAGATATTTATATTAATTATATATATCAAAATTTTACTCAATTAACATACTTATCACAATTAAATCTAATATAATAAAAAAGAAAAGAAAAGAAAGTAAATAGTAGAAAAAAAGACATCATTTATAATATTTCAAAGTCTTCATCCATTCGCTTTTAATTTCCCAATTACTTCCATTTTATATATGTATTTCCTCCATCCCCATTTCCTTAACTTCTTCCCCTTCTTACATTTACCTTTATACCAATAAGATCTCATTTCCCACGCCCTTTCCCCCCCTCTTAAATCTACTATCTGTAGGTATCAAGTTTTCCCCATTCCTTTTTTAATTTTATGTATCTTAAAATCTTCTTCCTCAATCTGAACACCATCATTTTTATTATCTTTATCTCTATTTTCACTGTTAACCCCAGTGGAATCGTTATAAATCTCAACATAATCATTCTGAGAATTATGAATTTATTCTTGTTAAATAAGACATGTAATAAGAGCCATAGCACAACCATTTTGAATCTATTTGTAATGACAAATCATATTGTGTAACAAAATGTATTTTATTTATGTCAGCTCTTACACAGGATATGTTTGTACCAAAATTCTGGGAATGTACAAGAGAGGAAGTGATGATACGGAAATGTTTTGTTGTTATGTAGGAAATGATCTTATGGGAAAGCTCAGGTTCACACAGAGAGAGGAAGTGTGGAGCTGTCAGGATGATAGCTCCTGGGATTTTTCCCAGTTTGAAAACACTGTGTTAAGATGTTACATAATGGGAGGTTGGACGATATGATGGGAGGAGAATGGGAGGAGTAAGGTGGAGTCATGTTCTGTATAAAAACCATGTTTCTGGATAATGGCCTTTGCCTCTATTTGTGTCAGAAGTTCTGTCTTCTGTCCAAATGTTGGACCTTTGCGCAAAGAATGACAATAAATCTGTTTATATTTTTTTATCTGGACTCCTGCCTAATTAATTTTTCTCACAATCATTAATCAATATTCCATTTTCAGTGTTCTTTCCCTTTTCATCGTTTATGATATTTTCATCACTCTTCTTGCCTTCATCTGTTATTCTTTCCTTTCCCTTTTCCATATTTTCCCCTTTCTCCTTTGCGTCCAATCCAAAGCTTCTTCTTAAATCTTTAAACAAATCTTTCAAATGTTCAGCCATTTTTTGTAATCAATATCCCCCATATTTTCAGTTAGGTTTCTCAAATCTAAAATCTTATAAATGAGCTCCAACTGTTAACTGGGATCTGCCTGTACCACAAAACGATTTTTTTTCAAAAAGTTCCAAGAGTTTTTAGCAATCGCTTATTTCTTTATCAGCAAGATCACAAATCACCAAATTTTTATAGTTCTTCCAGCTGCTAATAATATATTTCACAGCCTTTTTAATTGTCCTCTAGTAAAATCTCATCAATTAGAGCCTTTTAATTTCCATTTAGTAATTACAAGTCCAAATGTTTCCTGCTGTTCCTTTGTTGTTAAAATTCAATCCAATTCAGTTCTTATCCAGCTCAGTCCAAATATTTTTCTTTTATACAATAACAAGCTGCTCTGTTCAAAAACAATAGCTGTCAAAACATTCCCAGTAATATTTCTGGTAATATCCCACGCTTGCAGTAGCTCCTCCAACAGTAGATGGCTCTGTTTCAATCTCCCAACTCTGCCTTTTATTATTATAATCCAATTCTTCCATTTTTAAATCAATTCCACCGACCAAATTGCTTTCCTTTAAATTCGATCTTTAAAAGTAAAACTCCAGATCTTCAATCAATTGGGCTCTAGTTATAATTCCGTTTAGAAAAAAAAATTCACTCTATAATCTCCATATGCCAAGCAGCCGCTCCTTCACTTCCAGTCCTTTTGTTCCCCTTTATTATGTCCAAGTAAAATTTCTTAAAGCTTTCTCCGGCAATATCACTCACCAGCTTCTTCTGTCTTCTTCACACTCACCAGCACATCGCTTTTAATTTTCTTTCCCAGGTAACTCCAACTCGCTAATTCAATTCCTTGCGATGTGACTGCCGTGGCTAGGGATGGCTGAAATGCCGTCTTCCGCACACCACCAGTCAAGGAGCAAAGCTGGTTCCCTGGGGGGTTTGCCGCCCCCCAGTCTGCCAGCCAGTGCTCCCTTCTTCACCACCCCTTCAGGGTGAATCCGACCTGGTCCCGTTCGGTCCAGGTCCCCAGGCGGCATGGGTTCGGGGTTTCCCCTGCGGAGAACAATTAATCAGTGGGACAGCTTGCCTCCAGAAGTTGTGAATGCTCCAACACTGGAAGTTTTTAAGAAGGTGTTGGATAACCATTTGTCTGAAGTGGTGTAGGGTTTCCTGCCTAAGCAGGGGTTGGACTAGAAGACCTCCAAGGTCCCTTCCAATGTTGTTGTTGTACTGTGACAAGGGTTAATTATTTTAACTATTGGGAAAGGTCCTAAAAATTTTGGGCCCAGTTTTTTACTGGGCAGTCTTAGGCGGATGTATTTGGTTGATAAGTAGACTTATCTCCTACTCGGAAAGGGGGTTGAATAGCTCGATGTTTGTCTGCTTGTTTTTTATAGGTCTCGGCAGCTTCAGTCAATGCTTTTTGGGTATTTTCCCACCCTTTCTTCAGTGTTTCCATCCATTCCGTTAGAGACATGGAAGTGGGTGCTTCTGTGGGCAGTTCTGGCATTGGGGCGAACTCCTGTCCGCTGGTGATCTGAAAAGGTGTCAAACCGGTGCTGCTGTGTACTGCGTTGTTATACGCTACTTCGGCAAATGGCAGCAGCTCAGCCCAGTCGTCTTGTTGGTAACTCATATAACACGGAGATATTGTCCCACCATCGCATTGGCTTTCTCTATGGTGCCGTTTGTGGACGGATGGAATCCTGAGCTCAGTCCTTGAGTGGACCCAATGGCGCATAGGAATTCCCTCCAGAACTTGACGGTGAATTGTACACCTCTATCGGAGATGATCTTCTTTGGCACTCCGTGCAAGCGGTAAATGTGCTTGAGGAAAAGCTTTACTAAGTGCCTGGCGGATGGTAGCCCGGAAAAGGCAACAAAATGGGTTTGCTTGGAGAATAAATCTATGACCGTCCAGATCACTGTATTTCCCTTGCTCTCTGGGAGTTCCACAATGAAGTCCATCGCTATTTCTTCCCAGGGCTTGCTTGGGTTGGCCACCTGCTGCAGAAGTCCAGGTGGTTTCCCTGGTCGATGCTTCCTAGTGGCGCAGGTGGCACAGCTTTTTACATAGCCCTCCACCTCCAATTTCATTTTTGGCCACCAAAACTGCCGTTGCGTCAGGTGGAGGGTCTTCAGGAATCCGAAGTGTCCTCCCAGCCTAGAGTCGTGGCTTTGTTGGAGCACTTGAAGCCTGAGGCGTACAGCACTTGAAGCCTGAGGCGTACATCTTTTCAGATGGCCGCAGACATCTGAATGGAACTTTTTCCTTGGCTTTTAGAAAGAGATTTAACACGTCTACTTTTTTTTAGCCATGGGGGAAATATTACAACTTCTCTCTCTTGTGAAGAATGTTTTAAATTTTAGGTCACTGACTGTAATATTCCAAGTTTTTTATTCTGAAACCCCCCCCCCCTTATTCCTAAGGATTTGCTTAGTTATTAGTGTTTACACTGCCATGCTGTTTATTTTGAATCTGAATTATATTTAATTATATTTAAAAAATCAAGCTAATCTCTCCTATATCTTCCCAGTCATTTTCTTTTTCACTGAAATAAAATAACAGGGTGGGAAGGATCCTTGGAGGTCTTCTAGTCCAACCCCCAGCTCAAGCAGGAAACCCTTTACCATTGTAGGCAAATGGTTGTTCAACCTCTTCTGGAGATTTTCAAGTAATGGAGCACCCACAATTTCTGGAGGCAAACCATTCTACTGACTAATTGTTCTCACTGTCAGGAAATTTCTTCTTAATCCTAGATTGGATCTCTTTAGTAAACTTCTACCTGTTACTCTTTCTCCTGTCCTCAGGTCCTTTGAAGAATAGGTAGATCCCCTCTTCTCTGTGACACACCCTCAAGACATTGGAAGACTGCTATCATATCATCCCTAGTCTTTCTCTTTGTTAGACTGCACATATCTAGTTCCCACAGTCATTCATCGTATAGTTTAGCCTCCAGACCTCTTATCGTATTTGTTGCTCTTCTCTACACTGTAGAGCCTCAAAACCTTTTTGATATTGTGGGAACCAGAACTGGACACAGTCAGGGCCGTCTTAACAGCATTATGGACACTGGACAAAGCAGTGTACTGGGGCCTCTACAACTACTAGGAATAAAAATGTAAATGGTCGATACAATTAAACACATATTTGCATATTAGTATTAATTTTAAAATGCAGTAAAATGTAATAAATATGTTGCTTTATTTATATGATACAAGTTGCACTGAAGGGTTAACATACACAGATTAGTATGAGGCCCCTATGCTCGTGGAGCCCACGGGCAAGTGCCCATCAGGCCCATGCGTTAAGACAGCCCTGGACACAGTATTTCAAGTGTGGTCTCACCAGTGCAGAGATACTGTCACTTCATGTGATCTTGAAACTATCTCTTAATTGATGCAGCTTAGAACTGAATTGGCCTTTTTGGCAGCTGTGGAATATTGCAGGCTTATACTTAAGTGGTTGTCCATTAGGACACCTAGATCTTTCTCACAGTCCCTACTGATGAACCAGATACCTGTGAATTTGAATCATTCATTCCGAGATGTGTCAAATGGCATTTGAAAAGGCTCAGATTTCATTGCTTAAGTGATTTGATCTTGCTGTATCTATAGCTTTTTATTGGATTCAAAATATGAATGCACTTTAACTTCAGGAGGAATTTTCCTATTTTCCCAGCACAGGTGGAAATTAAACATGTTTGGGCATTATTAGGCAGAACATTTAACTTTTGTTTTTTTTTTCTCTCATGAGAAATTGACACATTTGAGCAATACTTATTTGAAAATGGCCAACAATACGTTTTCTATAAAGGACATACTGGGATCATTAATCTTAATGATCAAGTAATAACATCTTTAAAACTTTTGAGATTTTATAATTTATGAATGGTATTAAAATACTTGATATGTACATTGTTTGGCTTCAATATTCTTGCAGCCTCTGCAATTCTAGAAACACTGTGAGTGTTGGAAGAGACTTCTGAAAGTAAATGGACTTTAATTATTGCAAAAAAGGAAATATTTTGGAATAAAGAATTGGAGAACCCAAATTATTTGATCAATAGCTTAAGCCAGTGATGGGGAACCTTGTTTGGTTCGCGTGCCAAAAGGGTGTGTGCACGCACGCTAGCGCGCGCACACATACCCACACCCATTCCCTCTCCCCCACGCATGTGCACAACCCTCCATGTTGCCCCCTGCGCATGCACATCCACCCCACCCCCACGCAAAGGCCTTACTGAAGCCTGGGACGGTGAAAAATGGCAAAATGGGCAAACCGGAAGTTCGGAAAAACGCACTTCTGGTTTGCCCGTTGGGCTGTTTTTCACACTCCAGGGCTTCAGGAAGCTTCCCTGAACCCTCCGGAGTACGAAAAACAGCCCAACGGCAAACCGGAAAAGCGTTTTCCAAACTTCCGGTTTGCCCGTTTCACCGTTTTTCGTATTCCAGGGCTTCAGGAAGCTTCCCTGAACCCTCCAGAATGCGAAAAAAAAGCCCAACGGCAAACTGGAAGTGCATTTTCCAAACTTCCGGTTTGCCCGTGGAGCTGACATAGGGCAACGCCTCACGTGCCCTCCAATATGGCTCCGCGTGCCACCTGTGCCAAAGGTTCGCCATCACTGGCAAGCAATATTTGACATCTTTTTTATGAGCCAAAACCACATTTAGTTCACGGGGGGGATTCAATGTCTTGTAAGGCATTTCAGATTTGGTAAGATCCAGAAAATATGAGTTACGCTACTACTACATTCTGAAGATCTCATTTACAAAAAGTATAAATGTTTTTATATATTTATCTTATTCATCTCATAGAACAACTTTTCAAATATGTACTGGAAAATACCCCTGAAAAACAACATAGCCTTTAAGAAAATGTACCAGATATCCTTAAAAGACTACTTCCACTAATCCATATATAGTACTGAAAAAATATCCTTCAAGTCAGCAGCCCCCAACCTTTTGGGAACCCAGGGACAGGTTCTGCGGAGTGCTTTTTTCCATGGCTTGGGTGTGTGTGGTTTCACTTGCTGCCTGGATCCTGCGTGTATGCAGATGGGGCTTCACTCACTTGCACTTGTTTATGACTTTCTTTGGACTGATGCTGGTCCATGGCCTGGGGGTCAGGGACCCTTGCTTCAAGTCTTCCGAGTGGACATACGGCAAACCTGTCATGTCTCTGCAAAACAGTGGGGATAATATAGAGCAGTGGTTCCCAAAGTGGGTGGTACCGCCCCCCCGGGTGGTGGTGGGAACCCTTAGGGGGGCGGTGAGAGGCAAGGGTAGCGACAGGGTGGTGGTGAGAGGGGCCAGTGGGCGGTAGATGGTTCGCCATGCTTTTGCACTTGAAGCTCCCTCACGTTCCTCGCTCTTGTGTGCAGGGCAGCCCATTCTGAAAGAAAACGTGAGATGTTTCATTTCAGAATGGGCTGCCCTGCACACAAGAGCGTGGAATGCGACAGAGTTACAAGTGCTAGATTTGATGCCCGTCTCACGGCCCGCCCAGCCCCCGCCCAGGCTCCACTCCGCCCCGCATGACTGGTCACCCAAACTGCGTCCCACCGCGCAATGGGCGTCCTACCTAGCACTTGAAGCTTTCTCGCGTTACTCGCTCTTGTGTGCAGGGCAGCCCATTCTGAAAGAAAATGCGAGATGTTTTCTTTCAGAATAGGCTGCCCTGCACCCAAGAGCGTGGAATACGATGGAGTTACAAGTGATAGGTACTGAGCGCAGCACAGCGACGAGGGAAACCGACCGCTCCTGAAGCTGCTCGGGTGAGCGCTCGCAGACCCGCGGGAAGGCCCTGCCGCGGAACCTGCACGTGCGCGGACTTTCCCGCCCGGCGTCTAGCAACCTGGCGCGCGCAATTCGGCAGGCTCCCCTCCGGCATGGCGCACCCGTGGATCTCAGCCCAGCTGCTCCCTGACATTGACCCCACCAAGGTGCCTGTGGCCTTCGGCCGCCGAGGCCTCCCCAAGCTCAATGAAGAGCTGCAGCAGTCCGAGCTGCTGACGCAGCAGCCGGCCTTGATGGTGCTCTGCGACCTGGTGCATGACCCAGAGAACGCTTACCAAGCCATCAGCCTGGGTGAGCAGCGGCAGCGGCCTGGCCACGGCTGGTGGGAGGGAAGGGAGGGAAGAAATAAAGAGAAAAAAGGAAAGAAAGAAAGAGAGAGGGAGGGAGGGAGGAAGGAAGGAAGGAAGGAAAGCAGAAAGACAGGCAGGCAGGCAGGCAGGCAGGCAGGCAGGCAGGCAGGCAGGCAGGCAGGCAGGCAGAAAGAAAGAAAGAAAGAAAGAAAGAAAGAAAGAAAGAAAGAAAGAAAGAAAGAAAGAAAGAAAGAAAGAAAGAAAGAAAGAAAACGATGGTAGGAAGGAAGTTAGACAGAAAAAGAAAGGAGAGAGGGAAGAAGGAAAGGAAGAAAAAGAAAGAAAGAAAGAAAGAAAGAAAGAAAGAAAGAAAGAAAGAAAGAAAGAAAGAAAGAAAGAAAGAAAGAAAGAAAGATGGTAGGAAGGAAGGAAGTCAGACAGAAAAAGAAAGGAGGGAGGGAAGGGAAGGGAGGGAAGAAGGAAAGAAAAAGGAAAGAAAGAAAGAGCGAGGGAGGGAGGGAGGAAGCAAGAGAAAGAAAGATGGTAGGAGGGAAGGAAGATAGACAGAAAAAGAAAGAAGGGAGGGAAGAAGGAAAGAAAAAGGAAAGAAAGAAAGAAAGAAAGACGGTAGGAAGAAAGGAAGAAAGAAAGACGGTAGGAAGAAAGGAAGAAAGATAGTAGGAAGGAAGGAAGACAGACAGAAAAAGAAAGGAGGTGGGAAGAAGGAAAGGAAAAGGAAAGAAAGAAAAAGAATGGAAGAGGGAGGGAGGGAGGGAGAAAGAAAGAAAGATGGTAGGAAGGAAGGAAGGAAGGAAGGAAGGAAGGAAGGAAGGAAGGAAGGAAGGAAGGAAGGAAGGAAGGAAGATGGTAGGTAGGAAGGAAGGAAGACAGACAGAAAAAGGAAGGAGGGAGGGGAGAAGGAAAGAAAAAGGAAAGGAAGAAAAAGAAAGGAAGAGCGAGGGAGGGAGGGAGGGAGGAAGACAGAAAGAAAGGAAGATGGTAGGAAGGAAGGAAGACAGACAGAAAAAGAAAGGAGGGAGGGAAGGGCGGGAAGAAGGAAAGAAAAAGGAAAGAGAGGGAGGGAGGGAGGAAGAAAGAAAGATGGTAGGAAGGAAGGAAGACAGAAAGAAAGAAACAGATAGTAGGTAGGTAGGAAGACAGAAAGACAGAAAGAAAGAAAAGATGGTAGGAAGGAAGGAAGACAGACAGAAAGAAAGAAAAGAAAGAACGAAAAAGAAAGACGGTAGGAAGAAAGACAGAAAGAAAAAGAAAGAAGGGGGAAGGTAGAGAAGAAAGAAAGAACGAAAGAAAGACTTATTGAGTCTTAATTGAGCCTAACATTTTGGTTGCTAAGCAAGTGCGTTGTTAAGTGAGTTTCACCACACTTTACAAGTTGGCCACGCCCACCTGGTCACCTGACCACTAAGCCATGCCCACCTGAGGGGGTGGGGTTGGGGGCAGTGAGGATTTGTTTGTAGCACCAAGGCGGCGGTAGATTGAAAAAGTTTTGGAACCACTGATATAGAGGAAAGGCCAACATTTGGGCAACATTTGGGCAATATGCATGAACTAACAGAGCTTCTCTGAACAAGTCCACATGAGCTCCAGGGAAGTGAGGAAGCCTGCAGAATCTAAAGTAGAGCACCAGGAGGCCCAGAAGAAGACACCATGTTCAAAGCCCTGAATGAAGCCTGTTGAATCTACGTGATCCAATTTGTAAAGCAGCTTAAATGGAGCAAATTTAAAGTGTAAAGTGACTTTCAGAGAAGCAGAGCTCTTAGGACCATATGAATGACTGTTGTATCTTTGATCCAGGAAAGAACAAAGTAAAAAGGAATGAACCAGTTATAAAGATGTAAAAAAAATGCAGCAATACTACTTATATGTTGAAAAGTGGAAAAGTTCAATAATATCCACAACGGCAAAATGGCTAAATTAACTTCTTTACTTAAAGAGAAAACAACTGGAAATTCCTTATAGACTTTTTCATGGAAAAAATGTGCTTATGATTTGTGGTTTTAATGATTACACAAAAATCTGCATAATATAAAACAATAAGCTTTTTTCTAATTAGAGTTAAGAGATAATTTTATAATTTATTTACAATATATTAATTGCAAAGAAAATTAAAAGTCCCTTTTCTTCTTTCTGAACTTTTTTTTTCTTTTCTGCATTTTTCATTAGTTTATGTTAATTTTATGCTCTTCGTAAAACTTTTAATGAAATTTATAAAAAGATAAAGAATTAAAAGCAAAATGCTTACCATGAATAAGAAAGTTAAAAAGATGGACTAAAGGGACAGTTAAATTTGGAATATTGTCTTATTTAAAACATTTTTTAATTAAATAAATAGATAATGTATCTCTGCATGGGAAAGAACATTTAAACCTGTCAAGGAAGCTAATTGGCTGACTGTGGTAAATAAATAAGAAATAAAAAGAAGGGAAACAAGAAGTTCTGGGAACTTCATGTGGTTACAGAAATATGGACTATTGGAGTAATTGAAACTAAAATTATGGACATTTAAAAAAAACTTTTATTTTTTTATTCCGTTTATTATTACAAATTTGAAATAAAGACAAAGTTATTACTACAAAGGGAGTGAAAGTTATACGGTAGGAGGAAGGAGAGGATTTTGGAATAATATATTTGGTTATGACAGATGAATTTACAAAAGTGGATACTATTTCATTAGCCAGCAAGATTATTTTATGTGTATAAGATGAAGAAATATACAGTACCCACCAGGGTTGGGTTCTAACTTACCTCGCTGCCGGTTCGCTTCCATCTGTGTCATGTGGGCGCATGTGCGCTGCGCGCCGTGCAGCTGCGCACATGCGCAGTGCTGCAAACCCAGCTTCTGCACATGCGCAGAAGCAAAAAACAAAATGGTGCCTATGGCGCTGCTGAGAGCCGGTTCGGGGGCGTGGCCAGCCAGCCATCGCTGCCGGTTCGGCGAGTGGGGGGAAATTCCCGCTACCGGTTCTATAGAACCTGTCCGTACCGGCAGGAACTCACCTCTGGTACCCATCACAGAAGATGAAATAACAAGTATGTTTGTAGAATGCTGAACCTTTAATGGTTTAATGAAAATGGAAAGAGCTAAAATAATAATTTTAGACTACATGATTGAAAAAGTGTTGAAGAAGACGACAAAAGGATCATGGTTATGTTTACAAGGAAGGAGAAACAAGTCTTTGTTTTCCATTTTTTTTCTTTATCCTTAATAGATTGTTTCCTTTTTAATTTTGTTTCCTTTGTTTTACTCTTCTTTCTATCTTGTATATATTTCTTATTTTTTTATTTAAGTAAACATTTTCATTAAAATTATATTAAAAAGAGAGAAAATATGCTTTAAAGGATTTTTACACATCTCTTCTCTTTTAGTCTTCACCTGAAAGAAGACAAGAACTCTTGTAGAATCTCAAGTTCAATACTTGGACATTGGGTCCTATCCAACAAATTGTTTAATGGCAAGAGATGTAAGATTCTGCATGCAGATAAGAGAAGCTATATGCAGATACAAGACAGTGATAACTAGCTTACCAGTAATCTTTGCAAGAAGGATCTAGAAAGATCCTCCAAAAGCAGATTGGAGCTCGGTTACGATCCCCGGCTTGGTATGAGTAGGATGTTTTGCCTGCAAGGGAAGAGGGGGGCCGATGGGGTGAGGGAGGGGATCTCTGGGGGGTTGGAGAGCCGGGGTATTGCAGTTATAACTGGGAGAGGTAGATATGGCGGGAGCCGTGGGGTAGGCCACTCTCGGGGAACTAGGACTCGCTGTATCAAAGCGATTACTTGGTCCGGCCCCTCTGGTTCTGGTTCACCGGGCTCAGCTCATATACCTGGTGACTTGGGATGTCAGGGCCCTGGGCTCAAGCTGCTGCTGTTTAATGCCAGGTCTGTTGTTAACAAGGCTCCCTTCGTTCGTGACTTAATCTTGGAGGAGGGAGCTGACTTGGCATGCATAACTGAGACCTGGCTGGGCCAGGAGGGGGGTGTTCCCCTCTCAGAGATGTGCCCAGACGGGTTTCAAGTATTACATCAGCCGTGACCCCAGGAAAAGGGTGGAGGAGTGGCAATTATTGCAAGAGTCTTCTTCCTCACAGGATCCCTGCCCTGGAGATTGTTGCATGTGAGTCTCTCCTCTTGAAGTTGGACTCAGGGATTCAATTGGGCCTATTGCTGACGTATCTGCCTCCCAGATGCGTTACAATGGCCCTGCCTGTGCTGCTAGAGGCGGTAGCTGGATTGGCGGTGGAGTTCCCCATGCTTATGGTACTGGGGGACTTTAACCTGCCATCACTTGGCGAATCCTCGGATGCAATTGCAATAGACTTATATACCGCTTCATAGTGCATTACAGCCCTCTCTAAGCGGTTTACAGAGTTCAGCATATTGCCCCCAACAATCTGGGTCCTCATTTTACCGATCTCAGAAGGATAGAAGGCTGAGTCAAGCTGCAGCTCAGGAGTTCATGGCTTCCATGACAACCATGGACCTGACCCAAGTAGTTCAGGGTCCGACTCATAGCGGGGACACATGCTTGACCTGGTGTTCCTCTCAGGGCAGTGGAGATATGATCTGAAACTAAGGGGTTTAGTTCAGTGGTGGATTCCTACCAGTGCGGTCCACTCTATAGCACCGGTAGCAGCCTGCTGGTGACATCACAGTACCGGTGCGGTCGGTTGCCGGTGCCTGGGCGCCACCATTTTTTTTAAAAAAATTGTAATTTGTTTTAAAAAAAATTCTTCTACGCATGCCCAGAAGCCGAGTTTTCGGCACTGCTCATGCGCTGCCTTCCTACCCCACAGTGAGTTCAAGCAGGGGAGGATGGCTGAGGGAGCGTGTGAGATGCTGAAAGAACGGGCGGCAGGAGCTATGCTCCCTTCAGCAGTCTGAGAAGCCACGAACGTGCGGTGATGATCCTAGGCATTTTCGCACGTTTGAGGCTTCTCGAGCTGCTGAGGGGAGGGGGAATGGGCGGCAGGACCTATCTCAGTTCCCCTCCCTTCAGCAGTCTGAGAAGCCATGCCCACCCGGTCACATGGCTGGCAAGCCACACCCACAAAATAAGCCACGCCCACAGAGTGGTAGTAAAAAAATTAGGAACCCGCCCCTGGTATAGTTGTTTCTCCCTTGTCATGGTCAGATCATTTCCTGCTGAGGTTAGACTTTAAGGCACCACTCCCCCATCGCAGTGGTTCTGCCCCAGATGCCTAATGGACCCTCAAGGGTTCCAGAAGGAGCTTGGGGAGATACTGGACTCCCTTGTCCACAATCCGGCTGAGTCCCTGGTGGTTGCCTGGAATAGGGCAACATCTGGGGCACTGGACTGGATTGCGCCTTTGCGACCTCTCCGTGGCGGTGGATCCAGGGAAGCTCCCTGGTTTACCGAGGAGCTCCGGGAGCTGAAGCGCCAGAAGAGACGTCTAGAGCAATGTTGGAGGACCAGTAACTCCGAATCTGACTGAACAATTCTAAGAGCCTTTATTAGGACTTATTTAGTGGCAATACGGGCGGCAAAATGTTCCCATTTTTCCGCACTTATTGCATCCACTGATTCGCACCCAGCCGCCCTTTTTAGGGTGACTCGTTCCCTCCTCAATGTAGAGGGAACGGAGGAGCCCTTGCAGGGTAGAGCTGAGGAATTTGTGCAGTTTCTGTCGGATAAAGTTGCTCAGATTCGGATGGACCTGGACTCTGATTGGGCAATTCCGACCGAGACGACAGGGGCAGGTCTTAGTCCTATTGTGTGGGATGAATTTGAATCTGTGACTCCTGAGGAAGTGGACAAGGCAGTAGGAGAGATGAGTTCCTCCACTTGTCTGTTGGACCCGTGCCCCTCCTGGCTGGTTTCGGCCAGCAAGGGGGTGACACGAGGCTGGGTCCAGGCTTTAATTAACGTGTCCTTGAGTGAGGGGTCCTTCCCGCAACCGTTAAAGGAAGCGGTTGTGCGACCCCTTCTCAAGAAGCCTTCCCTGGATCCAGCTGAATTAAAGAACTTTCGTCGAGTCTCCAACCTACCCTTTGTAGGAAAGGTTGTTGAGAAAGTGGTGGCACTTCAGTTCCTATGGTTATTGGATGAAAGATTATCTGAACCCTTTTCAATCTGGCTTCAGGCCTGGCTACAGCACGGAAACTGCTTTGGTCACACTGATGGATGATCTCTGGCAAGCCCGAGATGGGGGTCACTCCTCTATCTTGGTGCTACTTGACCTCTCAGCTGCTTTCAATACCATTGACCAAGGTATCCTTCTGGGACGACTAAGAGAATTGGGGCTAGGAGGCACCGTGCTACGGTGGCTCTCCTCCTATCTCTCTGGTCGATCGCAATCGGTTGTCAAGGCTCCAAATAGTAATCGTGCAGAAATCAGAGTCCAAGTTTACCAAAGTTCCAATTTAATGCCATGTTGGCAAGCGCATGGTGAAACCCAAATCTAACTTTTTCCCAAGCTTCCACTAGTTAGGAAGTGGGCACTCCTTTCCCCCCCCCCACCCCCAACGGGGTCACGTTGGCCAGTTGAGGTTCTGTTGCCCCCCCTGCGTGAATTTCTCCCGCTGCTGTTGGCTTTCTAGAGCTGGTGTCGGGCCGATGTATATATTGAGCTTCCGATATCCATCCTCCCATTGGATGGTGGGGGTCCACTTATCTAACCATGCCAGACCCAGGATGATTGCTTCAGACATCTTGGGGGCTACTATGAATCAAATTCGTTTATGGTGCCGCTCAAACTGCAATTTTACTGATTGAGTAAGAAGGGTGGCGGGAGCCCCCCTTCCCCCCGTTGCTGGAATCGAATGGGGCTGGCTAGGGGTCTAGTGCGGATCCCCAGCTTATCTACCACTATCTTGCTTATTAGGCACCTCGAACACCCTGTGTAGATTATGACATCTACTCCCCCTTCCTTTCCCGTCTCGGGCACCATGATTTTGGCTTTTATGAGAAAGGGCCGAACGGCTGCACTCACCATCGGATTGTCTTCCTCATCGACTCCCTCCTCCCATGGAGGGCTTGATTCCCCCATCGATGGCAGTTCGCCGTCTTCAGGAGGGGAGGGGGCCCCTCCGGTTTCAGGGCCAACCACCCCAGCTCTGGTGGTTTGCTCGGCTTTCTTTTGGAGGCCGGAGTTGGCCTGGTCCTCGGAAGAGGGATGGGGGCTGGTGCTAGGCACTCGGTCGCACGATGACCCGCTTGGCCGCATCTATAATAGCAATAGCAATAGCACTTTACTTATATACCGCTTCATAGTGCTTTACAGCCCTCTCTAAGCGGTTTACAAAGTTCAGCATATTGCCCCCAACAATCTGGGTCCTCATTTTACCGACCTCGGAAGGATGGAAGGCTGAGTCAACCTTGAGCCTAGTGAGATTTGAACAGCTGAACTGCTGAACTAGCAGTCAGCCTGCAGTCGCAGCATTTAACCACTGCACCACTTCAGCTCTCCCCTCAACATGTCACTCCCCTCATCGGCTCAACCCAGAGGGGTGGCGCCAGTCTAGGGGGGATCCTGCGGCCCGGTAGCCTTCTAGGGGGTGGTCCGACGGGGTCTCCTTTTTGACTCTGACCACATGGTTCAGAGCAATGGCGGTGGAGTACTACTCCTGGATCCGGCACGGAACCCCCGGATTTTGCATGCTTTCTTCAGTTCTGGGTCTAGCGCGTCTCGGAATGTGTGCACTAAGAGCCGCTCAGGCTAGTCTCGCACTTTTCCTGCCGCTCTTCTAAACTCCCACACCAGTTCCTTCACTGGGCGTTCCGCTCCCTTCAACTTTTTGATCTGGGCTTCTGCATCTGCCTGTTGGGCTTCATTGCGGAATCTGATCCTCATTAGCTGAACAAAGTCGTCCAGGTCATCTAACTCAGGTGCCGCTTCATCGTGGAGCTCGGCCACCCACTCTGCTGCTTCCCCGTCATTCATCCCCTCAGTTATCTGATCGATCAGCTGCCTATCTGTCTGGAACAGTGCTCGATTTTTGTCGATGTATACTAACACCCGGTGGAGGAAGTAGGCCAGTTTTGTTGTGTTCCCATCGAACATGGCTTGGAACCGGGGACAGCCTCCTGGGGCCGAGGGGGGGGCTAGCCCAGTCGCAGCCGGCGTAGTGGCTTGCTGCAGGGGTCCTCCCATCTGGGCCCCTCCATAATGCATCTGTTGGCCCAACCCCCCCCCCTTGGGGAGGGCTGATGCGGCCGGTGCTGGCATCATAGGACTCGGCTGCGCTGCCATGTATGGTATGGGGATCGGTTGCGGGGGTACCCCGGGGTCCATTGGCATTGCGCTCATTTCACTCCGGGGAAGAACCCCCATCCTGGTGAGGCTTGCCACGGCGGCATGGCTCTGAAGGTTGGAGGGTTTGGCGCTGGTGCCCTTTCTCCTCCCATTTGCCACCATTGGGGCCTCTCACCCTCGGGTTGCCCTCAGAGAGGGGTAGCGCGATTCCCACCCGGGAGTTGGCCCGGTAGGAAGACTTCCTAGACTCCCCTCCGCAGCGGTGTGGAAGGAGGTTGCAACCCCACTTTGATGGGAGGCTCAACGTCCTTCCGGGAAAGAGAACACGGGCTGGGCCAGGTTCCACTTCGGAGCTTCAATTCCCGAGGGGGAATTTGTCCAACTCACACTTAGCCATTCAAACCAGTCGTGAAGGTCCACCAGCGAGTGCGCGTGTGAGCCCGGCTGGATCCCTTGTCTTCGGATCGCGAGCATGGTTCTTGGTTGCCCCCATTCAGGGCCAAGGGCCACCCCGGTATACAAGGGCTCCTCCAGCCTCAAGCCCCCCCACAGCTCCTAGCAGGGTCCGTTCCAGTTGAGAGGCTGAGGGGCTGGCTGTTTGCTCTGTGCCCCCATCTGGCGCTCTCTCTCCGCGGCCTCCCTGGCCTCCATGAACGCCGGGGTGGGAGAGTAGAGGCTTCTAATGCATTCCTCTGTCTCGTCCCTAGCAGGATCCCCGGCTGCTTTCTCCTCCTTCTCCATCTTCCCTGAGTCTTCGCACCGCCCGGCTTCGGGTCGGAACTGGGGCTCAGGACCCTAGCCAGCACCCCAAGAACAGGGGTAGCTGGGCAAAGTTTAAATGAGATTTGGGTTAATGTCAAGGCTCCAAATAGTAATCGTGCAGAAATCAGAGTCCAAGGCAAAGAGTTTACCAAAGTTCCAATTTAATGCAGAGACCATGTTGGCAAGCGCATGGTGAAACCCAAATCTAACTTTTTCCCAAGCTTCCACTCGATAGGAAGTGGGCACTCCTTCCCTCCCCAACGGGGTCACGTTGGCCACTGATCTTCTGCCAGCGTAGCAACCTCTCCTCTCAGCTTCTTGCAGGTGTTGGACAAAAGATGACCTTGGAGAAGTAACGAAGAATTTGTTATCTCTAACTTCTCACCCTCACTGTATTCCCCCTCCCCACTCTGTAGAAACGTGGCAAACAATGTTTTGTCATCGGTGTTAGTAGGAGGACAGAGCTCGACCCCTAGACCTGTTTGTGGGGTGCCTCAAGGCTTGGTCATCTCCCCCCCTCTTATTTAATATCTACATGAAACCACTGGGTGAGGTCATCTGACAATTCGGGGTGAGGTACCAGCAATATGCGGATGATACCCAGTTATATATCTCCACCCCGCGTCAATTCAGTGAAGCAGTGGATGTGATGTGCTGGTGCCTTGAGGCTGTGAGGGTCTGGATGAGACTCAACAGGCTCAGACTTAACCCAGACAAGATCGAGTTGCTGTGGATATTGCCTCCTAAAGACTATGTCAACTGTCCATCCTTGGCTCTTGGGGGGGAGAAATTGTCCCCCTCAGAACGGGTTCGAAATTTGGGTGCCCTCCTAGACTCACAGCTGAAATTAGATCAACATTTGACAGCTGTAGCTAGGGGGACCTTTGCACAAGTTCGCCTGGTGCACCAATTGCAACCCTACTTGTATCAAGAGGCTCTCATCACAGTCAATCATGCCCTTGTCACCTTACAATTAGATTATTGCAACATGGGGCTACCCTTGAAGAGTGCTCGGAGACTACAATTGGTCCAGAATGCGGCTGCGCGAGCTATCGTGGGTGCACCTAGGTACGCCCACATTACACCAATCCTCCGGGAGCTGCACTGGCTCCCTATTGGTCTCCGGACACAATTCAATGTGTTGGTCATTACCTTTAAAGCCCTACATGGCTTAGGGCCAGGTTATCTTCGAGACCGCCTTCTGCCACAAAGCTCCCAGCGACCAGTGAGATCCCACAGAGTTGGTCTCCTCCAGGTCCCGTCAGCTAAACAGTGCCAGCTGGCAGGCCCGCGGGGGAGGGCCTTCTCTGTGGCTGCCCCGGCTCTCTGGAACCAGCTACCTCCAGAGATCCGGACTGCCCCCACCCTATTGGCCTTCCGAAAAGCAGTAAAGACCTGGCTTTTCCGGCAGGCCTGGGGCCGTTGATCTTGCGGTTGTAATCGGCGAGATCAGCCATGAAATGATATGCATGGGTTTTTAAATTGTTTTAATTGTTTTTAATGTTTAATGATGTTTTTAATATTTATTATGTTGTTAAGCTGCCCAGAGTCCTTTGGGAGTTGGGCGGCATGTAAATTTAATAAAATAAATAAAATAAATAAATAAATAAATAAAGATTAAGCATGAACCAGCAGCATGCTGCAGGTACCAAAACAGTCAATGTAGTTTGGGTCTACAACAAGGGAGATACCATGTCAAGATCAGAGGAAGTAATATACTATTCTGTGCTGCACTGATGAAATCACACTGTGACCAATTCTGGTCAAAATGCCAAAGAACTGGAAGTGTATAGAAGAGCAGCAAGGATAATAAAGGGCTTGGAGGCTAAATCCCTATGAAGAACAGTTAAAGAAACTAAGTATGTTTATCCTAAAGAGAAGGCTTAGGAGAGACATGATAGCAGTGTTCCAATACATAAAGGGTTATCATAGGAAAGAGCACATGGATTAATTTTCCACAGCATCCAAGCATAAGACAAGAACCAATGGGATGGAAACAGTGAGAGATCCAAATTTTAGATAAAAAGAATGTTCTGAATATGAGAATCAATCAGTGGATCAGCTTGCATGCTGAAGTCATGTGATCACCATTAGTGGACGTTTTCTAGAAAAGACTGGACAGCCATTTGTCTGGCATAGTATGAAGATTCCTGCACTGGACAGAATATTCAGCGTCAAAGCACATGCTGTTGAGAAGGCTTAGAGCAAAAAGAAAATAGAAGTATCTCTTGTGCTGGCTATATAATTGATGTTAAAAGAGCAACCAGACCAGAGCATCTAATTATGAAAAATTCAAAACTTGATGTCTGAAAAAGTCAAGTTCTAGCCTGACTACCAAATGAAAAGCCTTAAAAATAAGTAACTTCAAATTCTACTTAACAAATGCTTCAAGTGTTATACCCATGACTGCCATCAAAACTAGTTCATATTATTGGTTGGAAATATCAGGGCCACCCCTTTCAAAAATATCTCTCAACGTGAGACACCAAAGTAAGACTTTTTGTCTTTCTAGGACAAAATATTACTGAAAGCAGTCCCAGAGTTTTATATGAGTTCACAGAAGCTTCCAGACTATTTCCTGGATAAATTCCAAAATTTCACTTGCCCATGGTCCTAAACCATATGAGAAAGATTTTCCAATTGACTTTGTGAAAGAAGTATTCTAGATAATGCAATGTCTTAAGAACTTGATCTTTAATCACAACTATTCAGTTTCCAAGCTGTCAATCGGAAGAGATCAGACTGACAATCCTTAAAGGAGATTCTTCTTTTCTAGCAGATTGGAAACCCCACTTTAGTGAGACACAAATGGTTCTATTAGAATTACCCTCCTCATTATGTTTCTGAGTAATAAGAAGACTTGAAACTGTTATGCAAATCTTTTTGGCCACCTGGGTATCTGAGCATCTGGATTTAGAAACCTTGTCAAGAAGCACTGAGCACTTTCTTCTCTTCCTCCTTCTTTTCTTTCTCCTCCTCCTCTTCCTTCTCCTATCTTAGCAGCTGCTGCAGGAGAAATAGTTCATTAGCAATTGCTATGAAAGTAAAAGTAGAAGGTGCCACTGCTGCCATTCTTCAGTCCTTCTCTTCCTTCCTTTTCTTCTCTTTCTCTTTCTCCTTCTCCTACCTTAGCAGCCGCCTCAAGAGGAAAAGTTAGTTAAACAGTTGAAAGTTTGTTAGCAGCTGCCATAGGAGTAAAAGTAGCAGGCGACTCCATGCTGCTACCACAACTGCCATCATTCTTCAATCCTTCTTTTTCTCCTTTGCCTCCTCCTGCTTCCTTTGCAACTGCATCGGGAAGAAAAGTTCATTAGCAGCTGCCATGGGAGGAAAAGTAACAGGTGCCTATGCACCATGCCACTGCCAACGCCAATCTTCAATTCAAGCCTGGCTGAAGAGCTAAAATTCTAAAAATGGTCTCTGGAAGACTGCACCAGGCTGATTCCTGTTAATTATGCATTTAGTATTACCGTGTTTCCTCGTAAATAAGATCCGGTCTTATTTTCTTTTGGGCCCCAAAATAAGTACTCAGGCTTATTTTCAGGGAGGTGTTTTTTGTGTTTTTTTGATATGCAGGAGGCAGCGAATGTGGGAGTCGACAGGAGTGGGAGCGCAGCTACCACTGGCCCCGCACTCTCCATCCCACTGTCTGCTTGCCCGAAGCTGCAATGGGCCACGTTCTCGGCATGCCTCGGCCTCAACCTGCCCTGCCTGCTTGACAACCTGCTGCTGGGACACTTCTCAGCCACGGCAAACGCTGTGCTGGCCGCTAAGCGGGTGCCAATGCTTCTGCTTGCCTCGCGGGGGCTCTTCGCCCTCCTGGCAGGGTGTGTGGAGGCCAGGGCATGGCGAGAGCTTGGCCCCAATTGAGGCTCCCTGGGGCAGAGCCCAGCACTTGCAAGCAGGGGCGAGTTCCTAATTTTTTTACTACCACTCTGTGGGCGTGGCTTATTTTGTGGGTGTGGCTTGCCAGCCATGTGACTGGGTGGACGTGGCTTCTCGGACTGGTGAAGGGAGGGGAACTGAGATAGGTCCTGCCGCCCATTCCCCCTCCCCTCAGCAGTTCGAGAAGCCTCAAACGTGCAAAAATGCCTAGGATCATCACCGCGCGTTCGTGGCTTCTTGGACTGCTGAAGGGAGGGGAATGGAGATAGCTCCTGCCGCCCGTTCTTTCAGCGTCTCACATGCTTCCTCAGCCATCCTCCCCTGCTTGGACTCACTGTGGGGTAGGAGGGCAGCACATGTGCAGTGCCGGAAGCTCAGCTTCTGGGCATGCGCAGAAGAAATTTTTTTAAAAAATTTAAATTTTTTTTTTAAAAAATGGCGGCACCCAGGCACCAGCAACCAACCGCACCGGTACTGTGACGTCACCAGCGGGCCGCTACCGGTGCTATAGAGTGGACAGCACCTGTAGGAACCCACCACTGCTTGCGAGGGTTTCAGGGGGAAAAGCCCCTTTACGAAACCCAGCCTTTCAGGTGGGCAGGAAGCCCCCTCCCACCATGCAGCTGTCTGGTTGAGAATCCGGCAGTCCTGGGAACCGCTCCCCGACTGGACACGAAACTTTGGCAGGGGTCTCCTTTGGGCTGCTGAGCGCCAGCCTGCACACCTACTCGGTGCTGCAGCTCTCATGCCAGCTGTGTGTGTGGTAGCTCCAACGGGAGGTAGCGGAGGCTGCTGGGTAGCAACCGGGCAGAAGGCAAGGTGGCTGCAGAGCTGCTAAAGGCGACCTGGGACAGCCCCACGCTTCCCTCACACAGCCGGCACTAGAGCTGCAGTAGCCGCCAGGGCCTGAAGTGTGCCGGGTTCAGCATAGCTGTAGCCCAGCACTTGCAGCACCGAGTAGGCATGCAGGCTGGTGCTCAGCAGCCCAAACACTTGACAATGCAGGCCGGCGCCTATCAGGTGCCCAAACACTTCGCTCACTTCTTCTGCCTCTGGGCAAAAAGAGCGCACAGCAGTTCAAGCGATCAAATCTGTGTGTGTGTGTGTGTGTGTGTGTGTGTGTGTGTGAGAGAGACGAGAGAGAGAGAGAGAGAGAGAGAGAGAGGGAGGGAGGGAGGGAGGGAGGGAGGGAGAGAAACGGCGGAGGGGAACCAGGTAAGGGGACCAAGCCTCTCCCGCCCAAAAGCGACATGCAGCTTCTGACAGTAATGAGAATTGCAGGCAATTCTGGAAGATTGTGGGAAGTACGTGCATTCGGTAGAAGCAATGCACAGCCTGTCTCATTCAAGCGATCGTGTGTGTGTGTGTGTGTGTGTGTGTGTGTGTGTGTGAGAGAGAGAGAGAGAGAGAGAGAGAGAGAGAGAGAGGGAGGGAGGGAGGGAGGGAGGGAGGGAGAGAGATATGGAGGGAGAGGGAGAGAGAGAGGAGAGAAAGAGCAGATGGGAAAGCCTTTGAAAGAATTGCCTGCAATTCTTGTTAAACACCCCCCCCCTCTCTCTCCCTCTCCCTCCCTCTCCCAGAATTGCAATTCTCATTATTGTGTGAGGCTGCACATTGCTTCTGGGCGGGAGAGCTTTGATCCCTTTACCCAGTTCCCCTCTGCCATTTCTCTTTCTCTCTCCCCTCTCTCCCTCTCCCTCTCCCTCTCCCTCTCTCACACACACACACATTTTCATCACTTGAAAAGGACAGGTTATACATTGCTTCTACAGTAAAGACGCGCTGCCCACAATCTTCCAGAGTTGCAATTCTCGTTACTGTGAGAGGCTGCACATTGCAAACAAGAACGAAGCGAGGCGGGGGGAGGGGGAGGACAAAACAAACCAGGTGGTGCAGAGCTGCCTCACATGTCCCGCACCAGTTTACCTAAGGGCCCTTCAGCCAGGCCACCCATGCCAAACCCTCACCCACCCCAAGGCAACCACATCCTTTCACTAACCTGCTTTCTAACCGCGGGACTACATTGGCTCCTCTGGGCTCTGCCTATGGCAATTTAAAATGTGCTTCTGTCTGCGAGGAAGAGGGGCGTGTTTGAAAAGAGGGGCTGGAGGTGGGTGGGAAATCTATCCCACATTGAGCCACTGGGTGTATGTGAATGTGTGTGTGCGTGCGTGGCCAAAAACATCCAGGTTTGGAAAACTGGGAGGTTTTGAAACCGGTTCCCCCAAACCTGGTTTGTATTTGGTTGCAAAAACAAACAAACAAACAAACAAACAAACAAACAAACAAACAAACAAACAAACAAACAAACACACAGCCATTTTGGTTCCTCGCCAAGGCTGGCTCAACTGGATGACCAAACAAAGCCTGGAAAGGAAAGAAAACTGCAGAAGTGGTCAATGGAGGGGGTGGGTGGGACAGATGCACATGGGGGAGGGTCTTCTCCCCCTCCCCCCACACTGGCACATTCAAGGGGCTTCCTGGAAATACACCCTCTCCCCCATGGGAAGCGCTGGCACCTTCCGAATTGCCTTCCTTGGCACAGAGCAGTTCGGAGGACCGAGCCCGGGTGGAGGGGGGGACTCCTGTACCCAGCAGGCACAGCTGGAAAGCCCCCTCCTCACCTGGTGGTGTGTCGTGCCTGCCTAAATTGCTATCCATCCGGGGGCAGGGGAAGATGGCATCGCAGGGACGAGCGAGAGCAGTGTGTTAGGTGGGCAGAGGAGGCGAGGCCGAAGGCCACATCATGAGACAGGCATGCAGAGAGGTTGCCGGGGGGGGCGCAGGAGGCTGGGCACCTGGGATCTTCAGTGGGATGGGGAAGGGGGTGGTACTGGATGTTTGGGGTGGGGTGGGGAGTTATGATTTTTAGAAGATGAGACACACATGCACGCACAATGGCCAAGGGGAGGATTTAACTTAGGGTTGTTTGGGAGAGAAAAATAGAGGGAGGGAGGAAAGGAAGGAAGGAAGGAAAAGAAAGGAAAGGAAAGAGAAAGAAAAGGAAGGAAGGAGAGGGAAGAAAATGGAAGGAGGAAGGGAGGGAGGGAGGAAAGGAGGGAGGAAAGAAAGTAGGAAGGAAAGAGAGGGAGGGAAATTAAAGGTGAAAGGAGAGGGAGGAAGGAAAAGGAAAGGAAGGAGGAAGGAAGGGAAGGGAAGTAGGAAGGAAAAAGGGGGGAAGGGAAGGGAAGGAAGGAAAGTAGGAAGGAAAAGGAGGGGGAAGGGAAGGGAAGGAGGGAAGGAAGGGAAAGAGACAGAAGGAAGGAAAGGAAAGGGAAGGAACGGAGGAAGGAAAAAGGAAAGGAAGGGAAGGGAAGTAGGAAGGAAAAAGGGAAGGAAAAGGAGGAAGGAAGGAAGGAAGGAAGGAAAGGAAAGGAAAGGAAAGGGAGGCAGGCGAAGGCGGCAGAAACTCTGGCAGGCAACTGTTCCCGATCTCCCCCCCCCCCCCGATCGCTGCCCTCTTTCTGGACCGACTTTCCGGCCGCTGTGCCTCTTGGCAAAAGGAGCAGAAAAGAGGCAGCTGCGATTTCCCCATAAGGTCTCCCTCCTCCTCCTCCTCCTCCTCCTGCCCCCCCAACCCGCCCCCCCAACCCAGCCCCTGCCCGCCCCCCCACCCAGCCCCTGTCCGCCCCCCCCAATCCCATGTCTTACTGGTTTAACAGCTCCGTGTTTCTGTCGGCTGGCCTCTAGGGAAAAAAGCTTGCAAAATACAGAAACTCTTCTCGCTGCGAGTTGTTAATTGCTCACCCTCGCGAGAAGAGTCTGTATTTTGCAAGCTTTCCAGGGGTCTCCAACCTTGGCAACTTTTAGACTTGTGGACTTTAACTCCCAGAATTCCTCAGCCAGCTTTGCTGGGAGTTGAAGTCCACAAGTCTTAAAGTTGCCAAGGTTGGAGACCAGTGCAAAGAGACCCGACGACAGATACACGGAGCTGTTAAAAGGCCAGTAAGATGCCCGTCTCGCGGCCCGCCCAGTCCCCGCCGGGAAAAGAGTGGCGGGAAAAGCGGCGAGCGGGCGATTGGGTGGACATGGGTGGCGGCACGGGGACAGGACCGGCAAACCACCTACCGCCCCCCTGGACCCTCTCACCACCACCCTGTCTCCACCCTTACCTCTCACCGCCCCCCTAAGGGTTCCCACAGCCCCCGGGGGGGCGGTACCACCCACTTTGGGAACCACTGGTCTATGGCAACACAATGGTCTCCATCTCAGAGCCTCTGTGTCCATACAAACTCTTCCATGTAACTGGCATCTCCCACCACGAGAGCTGCGGCTCGTGGAAAAAAACCTTCTAATGTACCCCAAAACTCCTGACTGAAAGCAATTGTATCCATAGAGGAAGATCTTTCAGTGAAAGAAATAGCAGGAATTAGAGAGAGGCAGAATCCCTCACAATTTCTCTCAGACTGAGGTTTATGCACAGAGGCAGGGGTGGGCTGCTGGGGGTTTGCAGTGGTTTGGGAGAACATCTAGCTAAGATTCTGTGCAGTTCGGAGAACCCCCAAATCCCACTCCTGGCTGGCCCCACCCACCCCTCCCTTCCCAGGAGTCCTCACGCGGCCTGTTTTGGATGCAGATAAGTGCAGGGTGTGCGCGGAGGCTCGGGAGGGTGAAAAATGGAGGCTCGGGAGGGCCTATTGGAAGTTCGTGAAGGTCGGAAACGGGCCCGTTGCTGGCCTCCAGAGGGCCTCCGGAGCCTGGGGAGGCCATTTTCGCCCTCCCGGAGGCTCGAGGAAAGCCTCCAGAGCCCAGGGAGGGCAAACCCCCCACTGCCATGGTGCAGGAGGCCGACTAGACCACGGCCACCATGGCCACCCAGCAACTGGGCAAAGAACCCCTTGCTAAAATTTTTGAAGCCCACCCCTGCACAGAGGTATTGCTTGATCAAGCTCCAGACATTCTAAGTATTATGAATTTTAAAAATTGATATGTCTTTGTCCTCTTCCCTCATATTTCTTTTTAGTATCTGCCTGCCTGTTTAGATCCTATCAACAGTAAAGGAAGTAACAGTCCAGAAATACACCACAGAATAGTAATTGGTAGAATAGCAATAAATTGGAAAAAATACTGAAGATCGCATGATATGTTTATAACTACTAAGATCAGAAACATGCAAGCAATAGTTTGTCACGCAGTGATTTTATATTGCCTGTTACATGTATATGCAGGGAGATGCATCCCTATCAAACATAATGGTTTATTCCTGAGCACGTGATTTATGTTCCTAGTACGCATGTGTACATTCCATTCTTTTCCTTTTGTACTCTGCTTCATGACGAAGCAAGATCTCTTTTATATAGCCAATATGTAATTAACTATTTTTGATAAGAAATAAATATCTTATTCATTAGAATTATAATGCGGTTTATTTTGGCAATGTCAGAGTTCCAGGAAAAGATTCATTTCGCCTCTGATAAGAGTAATTCTCCTTCTAACATAGTTTTCCCTGTGATACTCTATTGAAGTAAAATTTAGATTTTGAAGAAGCAGGATAGAAACAGTATTGACACTTTTAAACTTTGAGGATGGAGAAGAGTTGAGAATATTACAGATATTTTACAATCTAAGCAAAAGGCCTTCAGGCCAAAATGGAATGTGAGATGAAGTCAGTAAGGCATGTGGCATAAGAACTGTCTAAGAAAACAATGAGGGATAAAGCCAAGATTTCTATCAGTAAAATATTTCCTTTGGTCTCCCAAAGAATAACTAATGTATCCACTGGATACATCCACCTTATTTCTGAATTTTAATGCAATTGGGAGAAATCTGTAGATTCTTCCACTACGACTGAAGGTCTGAAACTGCATTGAGCACATCTTTTTTTTTTTTGGAGCCCCCAGTGTAGTAATTAGTAGTAATAGCTAATAGGCTGTTAAAGAAGCATGATTTCACTTTTATGGTTTGTATTAGTCGGTGTTATGTTTGTAGTTGACTGCGTATATTATTTGCTTACTGTAGTGTTTTCTACAGTTTTTGTATTTGTTTTTTTTCTGTTGTGTTTATTTTTGTTGTTGTGTGTATTTAATTGTTATGTTTTTAAAGGAAAACTCAATAAATATTATTCTTTAAAAAAAAAAAGTCCGGTAAGATGCCCGTCTCGCCAATCCCTGCCGGGAAAAGAGTGGCGGGAAAAGCGGTGAGCAGGCGATTGGGTAGACATGGGTGGCGGCACGGGGACAGGACCGGCGAACTACCTACCGCCCCCCTGGACCCTCTCATCGCCCCCCTGTCTCCACCCTTACCTCTCACCGCCCCCCTAAGGGTTCCCACCGCCCCCTGGGGGGCGGTACCGCCCACTTTGGGAACCACTGGTATATATGATACATATTTTGAAGTTAATACCTTAAGGTACAGAAATATTGTTATTAATGTGTTTGATTTTATGGTTTTATGTTTAGAAGAAATGTTATATAGGTAATATGTTATTAATAAGTTGTTGGGTTTCAGATTTAAGTTTAAGGGTTTTGAGGTATAAGGGGTTAGTGTTTTTTTTTCTTTCTTATCATTATTAACAGATATATTATATATTGGGAAGTTAGTAATTTGATATATTGCAATATTATGTTATTAATATTGTTTGAATTTATGATCAAGTTTAGTTTTTGAGGTTCATCTTTGTTTCTTTTCTATTTTTGTTTTTCTTTTTTTTCTTGTTTTTTCCCCTCCTTTTTTTAAATTATTAATATAGATTATGTAAAAGATAGAGGTTTTAAGATGTGAATTATAGTATGAGATCTTGTGAGATGTTTTTTTAATTGTTTACTTTCTTTTCAATCACTTATTTTCTTTATTTTTTATTATTTTTACTCTTCTCATGATTATGTTTTGAATAGTCTAGAAAAATTCGGAGTTAAATATTTCAAAAAAAATTGGGGATATTAAGAAGTTGTTTTAACTTAATGTAAATTTATTTTATTGAATATTATGCCCTGTACTTTTTCTGGGAAGTCCGGGGGGGGGAGGGGGGATGGGAAGGGAATGGGTTGGGGGTAGGGGGGATGGGGGGGAGAAAAATTGAAAAATGCTTGTACTTTGTACTTATAAAACTTTTTGAATAAAATAAATTAAAAAAAAGAAAGTCTTGCTATATTTGAAGTCTATAGTTGCATTCTGCTCCAAGACATAACAGCCTATTAAGTTAAGGGGCATTTGTGAAAAATTGTGAAAGAATTAAGCCAACAAAAACAGAACAGTAGAGAGGTACAGAAAAGAATATTGTTATTATTTTAAAAAGATATATTGGTCAAAGTTTAGGCGTTCAGAAGCTCCACTGAGACCCAACCACTCTGCTCATTAAGTTAATCTGGGAATATAGTGAAATAATTCAAGATTGGGCTGTGTCTACTTGTTCTAGGACAGTGATGGCGAACCTTTTCGGCACCAAGTGCCCAAACTGGAATGCGCATGCGCATGCGGCGGAACCCCGGAAACTTGAAGACCAGCACGCACGAAGATCAGCTGGCCAGTGCACATATGCCCACCGGAAACCAGAAGAAGGGCTGGCGACGGTGCGCGTGCCCACAGAGAGGGCTCTGCGTGCCACCTCTGGCACACATGCCATAGGTTTGCCATCACGGTTCTAGGATGTCGTATTCCAAGGTGGAAAATGTATTTCAAGAGTTATGGATAAAAGGGCTGTTTTTTTAAAGTGCCTAGAACTTATATGGCTTCAGAGTCACACTTACATTTCAGTGACTTATTTCTCATTGTTGGCTTGAGCTATGAATAATCCTAATTAATGTTTCACTACATGAACATTCTTGTTTTTTAGCCATCTTGTAAGCCATTTTCTTCTATGGTATCAGTTATTATAGCCTCTGGTTTTCAATCTAGTTTACATGACAGAAGACTGATTCTGTCATTGGTTACAATATGCTTGTGACATTTCAATAGAGGTTTGCAATTTCAAGCACATTTACCCAATTAGTCTCTGCGTGTTTCACATAAACTCATTTAAAGAATTTGCATTAAACAAATGACAACATATAAAAGCAAAATTAAAATATGCAGCAAACTCACTGAAACAGCACTATCTCCGCCCCGCCCCCCCGGAAATTACAACTTAGTGTAAGGATCCAAGTCTCTCAAAATCCATCTTAGCTGTTATAATCACATTTCATTTTAAGATATTTTTACATATTAATTTTCTGGCCTCTGAATTTGCAACTAAAAACTAGTGAAAAAAATTGAAATGTTGTTTTTCTATTTAAAAAATAATGATGCTAGATAAATAATAATAAAAGTGCCAGATCATAATGTAGTGGGAATTCAATTTCCATACAATACAGATGTATAAAATTTACATATATTATGAACATTTAGTAATAGAATTCTCTTTAAAGAATACATGCACATTTAACACAAAGCAGTTTTATCTTGATAGTTAGAAAATTATTATTAAATCTTACAAGATTTGATTTAAAAAAGCCCTCTATGCACTGAAGTTTGTCTAAGAACATGACTTTTCTTTTATAAATTTTATTTTCTACGGCAGAAAGCAACTAAACAAACTGAGGACATTTAAAAGGATTGGAACATACATCAGAAAAATGTGTATTATGCTAGCATTAAGTACCTTTGTCATTCCTATGAACTCTCTGAGACACATAGAATCAGAATTATAGGGCTAGAAGGGACCTTGGTGATCTCCTGGTTCAACTCATTGCCCAAGGCAGGAGACCTAGTACCATCCGAGACGGTCCAATCTTTTCTTGAAAACCTCCAGTGATGAAGCATGTATTTGAAAAAACCAATGAAGTACTATCTTTTTGAAATTAATAATCTTGCAGAAATTAAACAACCTTAATTACTTACAACCATATTATAGGCATCAGGAACCTCTATTTCAAACTGAAATGTTCCATTTCGATAATAACCTTCATCTGTTAAGAGAAACAAACTATATGAGATTCTACGGAAATATTAGTTTGCATTTTATAAACAGAAATAATTCTAATTTTGATAACTAGCATGGGTTAAGTTTAGTCAACAAAAATTGAAAACACCTATTTTGTTTTATCAAAGTAGAACATTATAATGGACCATGAAGGTTAGGAAAGTTCACAGAATAATATATATATATAAATGTATATTATTGTTACGCCTATGGAAGAAATACAGGAAACAATATAATAACATAAAAATTGGAAGTGTCTGGCTAAAATAACTGCAATTATTGTACACAATATAGCTTCAATTTGATAATGCAACTAGGATAGCTTGTCTTAGTTTAGAAAATGTTAGACATGTCTCCCATGTCTAATATGGGAGACATATTAAAAATCAAAAGGTAGAAAATAGTCAGTGAATAGATGATTTGCTATAGTACATTTCAGTTTCCAGGAAATTGCAGGGAAATAAAAGGGAAATTAATAACGAGGTTGTAAATACTTTGAATAGATGAATTTTGAGGGACAAAATATTTAATAAAATAAAGATGTTGAGTTAAGAATAACAAGTTAAAACATTATTTCTGCCTTAAAAAACTTTATGTATTACCAGCATATCTGGATAATTTACAAGCTTAAAATTTGACCCAGATACAAAACATAGTAGTTTTGTTATGTGTAAACTTACATAAGTATTACTACAAGATCATGGCCATATAGTGCTGGACACTACAAATCATAGAGGATAATGGAAAATCTTGGTGTGAGTCAGGCCTGTCCCAGCTTGGTCATTTAGGAAAGAAAAACCATTGACTCTATTTGTAGAGAAAGGGTATGCTTTTACTAAAGTCAAGTGGTTACAGAGTAAGCAAAGCCAGATCTCCATGACTTTCCCCTTTCCTTGATCCCCCCCCCCCCCCGATCATCTGGTCAGTGTCCAATAGTTTTCACATTAGATGTTTTGGAAACAGTCTCAACAGTTGGTGCCTCTTCAGTGGGTGTTTGCATTCCATTCTCAAGCTTATGTCCTTGGATCTCTTGTTGTCATCCCCTTCTCAGTGTTTCCTCCCCATTTCCCCCTCCACCTTTTTATGGCAGGATGCCATCCATGCAAAGCAAAGCTGAAGCAGAATGATGGCAGATCTGACAGTGTGAAATATTGGATTCATATTGGAATATTGGATTCCATGTTTGTATCTTGCATAAGGCATATATTGGCATATGCTTAAAAAACTATGAAAGAAATATCCTTAAGTACAAAGGGGTTAAGAGTTTATTCCTAACTTTAAACATATTCCTAACTTTTATTATCTTTAATATCATGGCCAAACAATTCAGCCTTAATACATAGATTGTCACACATTTAAATCCCTTCTTTTTCAAGACATTTTGAGCAGTCCTCCTTGGAGTTCCCTAGTGTCTTGTTGTTAAAACTAGCAAGAAAGTGGTGGGAACTGGTTCAAGGCTGAAAACAGGACCCTGCTCATGGTCAGATGAACCCTTATAAAACCAAGTGAGAGAATGAGCGTTGACTTACCTGATACGCTCTTTCTCATCAGGAGGAGCCAGCAGTCAGGATGGGTTTTGTCTCCGCCAACTAGCAGTGAGGACCGAGCCTTTTTTAAATATCTGGATCCGCCTCCTTGAATCCCCCGTTATGACGAATCCGAAGCTAAGACTCGAAGTGGCGAACAAATTTTTGTACAGTGACAAGATGACATCCCGACTACTCCTTTATCTGGTTCAGTTCTAGTGCATCGTCTAATGACTTAGGTGGTCTGAAGTGTGTGTACCTAGCCAACAGGCCGAATCATGTCCTAGCTGGAATTTTAATTGGGAAAACCCCTTTCCCTGATACCTTGTCTTGCTGCTGCCTTCTCCTTCATGGATCATAGGCGGGCAAGGGAGTGAGATAGAGAGAAAAAAAGGGGCCAAGGCCCGAGGAATTCGCAGGAGAAGATAGAGATGATAGAGAAGACAGAGAAGGGAGGGAACTGACTGCTGGCTCCTCCTGATGAGAAAGAGCGTATCAGGTAAGTCAACGCTCATTCTCCATCCTCTGAGGAGCCAGCAGTCAGGATGGGACATACCAAAGCCAAGTCCCTGTGGGTGGGGAGACCTCGGGCCTAGGCCCTATCTCCTATCACCCATTGTAACACCCTTCGTCCGAAGGCCGCATCAGGCGATACGTACTTGTCAATCCGGTAGTGGCGAATGAAAGGAGTTGGGGAAGCCCAGGTTGCGGCCTTGCACAGGTCCTCTAAGGTGCATTGGGTGGACCAGGCAGCTGAAGTGGCTGCACTCCTGGTGGAGTGCGCCGTGATGCCTACGGGCCGGGGGAGAGAGGACAGGTCGTAGGCCTTTGCTATCGCCCCTCTGATCCATCTGCCGATGGTGGAAGGAGAGGCCTTGAGTCCCATAGACTGGGGGAGGAATGTTACCAGTAAGGCCTCCGTCCGTCTAAAGGCCCTCGTGCGTTGGATGTATATTTTCAGGGCACGCCGGACGTCTAAGGTGTGCCAGAGTCTCTCCGAGGGGTGGGATGGGTGGGGGCAGAAGGAGGGTAAGATCAGTTCCTGAGCCTGATGGAAGGTGGTGTTTACCTTCGGGATGAAGGCCGGGTCCAGTCTCAAGACCACCCGGTCCTGGTGGAAAATGCATAAATCCCCCCGCACCGATAGGGCCGCGAGCTCCGATATTCTACGGGCCGATGTGATGGCCAGGAGAAAGGCCAGTTTGAGGGAGAGATGCCGGAGGGAGGCCTCTCATAGGGGCTCGTACGGGGCAGTCGTAAGGGACTGAAGAACCTTGGGAAGGTCCCATGTGGGATATCTGTGGATGACCGGCGGTTTGCAGTTGGTAACTCCCTTGAGGAACCGTCGTACCGTGGGAATATGGGATAGTGAATCCCAATGCGAGCACGACAGCACGGATGAGAGAGCGGCTAACTGTCGCCGCAGCGTGTTTGGTGCGAGATCCTTGTCTAGGCCCTGTTTGAGGAACCTGAGAACCATGGGAAGGGGAACATTGAGGGGTGACAGATGCTGAGAGGTGCACCAGGAACAGAACGCTCGCCAAGTGGCCGAATATATGCGTTCTGTAGCCGGACGACATGATGCTTGGATGAAGAAAATCACGTCTGGGTCGTATTGCTGCCTGCTTAGAGCGTACCGCTCAACCGCCAAGCAGTCAGTTGGCACCACTGGGGGTCCGGATGGAGAAGAGGACCCTGACTGAGAAGGGACGGGAAGACGGGCAACGTCCAGGGCTCTTCCACTGAGAGCTCGGAGCTCTGCAAACCAGGGTTGACGAGCCCAGAATGGAGCAATTAAGATGATTTCTGCCCTCTCCTGAAGGAGCTTCTGGAGAACCTGGGGCAGTATGGGTAGGGGGGAAAAGCATAGAGAAGGCCCTGAGGCCAGGGGCTGTGGAGGGTGTCGATTCCCTCCGCAGTCTGTGTTTGGTACCGGGAGAAGAATCTTGGGAGCTGTGAATTCTCCTTGGTTGCAAAGAGATCCACCAGAGGGGTCCCGAACCTGATTTTGATGGAGCGGAAGACTGATGGGTCCAGGCGCCACTTGGCCTGGTTCACCGTTGATCGACTGAGGTAATCCGCCTGGACATTGTCTACCCCGGAGATGTGCTCTGATGTTAATGAGAGCAGGTGGCGCTCCGCCCACAGCACCAGTTTCCTTGCTTCCGCCATTAGTGTTCTGGAGCGGGTACCGCCCTGGCGGTTTATGTGGGCTTTGGTAGTAATGTTGTCCGTGAGGATTACTACATGACGGCCCTCTACTAGGTGTGAGAAGTGTTTTAGGGCTAGTGTGACAGCATGCAGCTCTAGCCAATTTATGGAGCACCTGCTTTGTTCTTTTGACCACCGTCCCTGTGCCGTGAGTCCCACGCAATGTGCTCCCCATCCGGTGAGACTTGCGTCCGTAGTGATGGTGAGGGATGACTGGGGACGAAACAGCGTGCCTTTTGCGATGGCTGACGACTGCCACCAATGGAGGGACCGTCGCACTACGGGAGTGATCCTGACCTTTTGGAGAGATGCTCCGCGACGCTCCTTCTGAAAGGGAAGAAGGAACCATAGGAGCGCCCTATAATGGAGCCTCACCCATGGAGTGATAGACATACAAGACACCATCTTCCCTAGGAGGGATGAAAGGGAGAGGAGGGAGGAGGAAGTCTGCTGTTGGATCTGGAAGGCTAGAGCTTTCAGACTGTCCTGGCGTTCCTGTGAAAGGAACACCTTCCCCTCCACCGAGTCTATGGTAGCCCCTAGGTGGGAGATAGATGTAGCCGGTGATAGGGAGCTTTTCTGGAAGTTGATAGACAAACCATGAGCTGAGAGTAGGTCAGTGACTATCTGGAGATGCTGTGCAGCGAGATGTTTTGAGGCTGCGTGCACTAATATATCATCCAGATAGCACTGAACCTTAATGGGGAAGGACCTAAGGTGGGCCGCCAAAACAGAGAGAAGCTTTGTGAAGACCCTGGGGGCAGATGAGAGCCCGAAAGGGAGAGCCCTATATTGAAAGTGTTTTCCTGCGTAGCAGAATCTGAGTTATCTGCGTTGATGATGGGCAATGGGGATATGCAGGTATGCCTCGGTTAAATCAAGGGAGGCCATGAAATCCCCCTGGCAGATGCAGGCCAGAATGGTCTTTAAGGAATGCATCTTAAACTTCCTATATGAAACGTAGCGATTTAATCGTTTCAGATCTAAGATGGCCCTCCATCCCCCCGTAGCTTTGGGCACTATGAAAAGAATGGAATAATGACCTTGAAAATGTTCGTTAGTGGGAACCTGTTGAATTGCCCGGATCTCAAGGAGATGTTGAATTGCTTGATCCATAAGCAGCCGTTTAGCCGGGGCTCTGGGAGTGGGACAGCTGAGAAAGGATCCTGGGGGAGGGAGATAAATTCTAAGGACAGTCCGTGCCTGATGGTAGAGAGGACCCACGGGTCGTCCGTAGTCAGTGCCCAGCGGTCGGCAAAAAAGGATAGCCGACCCCCGATGGGTACATCGGATTGGGCAGGGGGGCTACCATCTGCCTCGTCTATTGGAACGACCCCCGTTTCCTCCTCGAAACGGTCTCCTGGATACCCTCCCCCTTCCGGATCTGTCCTGGTTGGGACGGAAACGGGACCCGTACTGACCTGGAGCCCGGGGAAAGCTGGAGCCCTGGTCAGCCTGGCGAAAGGGCCGTCTGGAGAAAGGAGACTGCCAAGGATTGCCCTTGCGGTTCAAGGAAGGTAGAATCTTGCGTTTGTCCCGCGATTCAATGAGGAAGGGATCAAGAGTTTCCCCAAATAGGTTCTTTCCCTTTACGGGCTTGGAAGCCAGACGCCACTTGTGACGCGTGTCTACCGGCCACTGCTTTAGCCAAAGGATGCGTCTGGCCACTGTTGTTGATGCCATTGCCTTGGAAGCAAAGCGGGAGGTGGACAAGGTGGAGTCCGCTAGGAATTGGCAAGTGGCAATCAATTTGTTAAGGTCTTGCCTCGCTCTTATGTTGGTAGAGGGAACAATCTCCTGTAGTTGGTTCAACCACAGGAGAGCTACCCTAGCGAAGAAGGAAGAGGTGGAGGCGACTTTAATCGCCCAGGCTGTGGCCCTGTGGGCCCGTGTGAGAGCCTGATCCACCTTGCGCTCTTCCGGTTTCAGATTTTCATCTGATTCCCCTGGCAGAGTTGTGGTAGTGTGGAGAGCCAGCACTGGGGGGTCTACAGATGGTACCTCTAGTAAATCTGCTAATTCTTGAGCGACATTAAAGAATTGGCGATCGAGCCCGGAAGGGGCGGGCCCAGAAGCCGGGTTGGACCATTGGTTCTTGACCGTGTCCAGAAAGAGTGAGGGGGCGGGAATCACATCTATGTCTGGGGTTACTGAAGTGAACAGGGGCCCCAAAGGAGTATCCTTGGGTGGATCCTGAGATGTTGGTGCGGCCAGGCCAGCTGCGACCCTGGCCTTGGGCAAGAGAGATTTGAAAAGACCTGCTGGAAAAAGGGTAGAAGATGGGGCCTGGGGTTTGGCCGGGGTCTCATCCTCAGATAATTCGCCCTTATCTTCCCCTTCTAGGGTATCCTCCAATTCGTCCTCCCGAGATTCATTGGACAGAAGATCTGCCTCTACCAATCCGGCACTAGTGCTAGGTTGGGCCTCCATTTGAGGGGTGGAAAGCCCTGATTGCTGTTGGGGCAGGGATGCCGCCAACGCCTGTAAATTAGCCGTGATGCTGGTCTGCACAGCCATGGCTATCCATTGCTGTATGATTGTTTGATCAAATTGAAGGGGAGGGGGGGAAGGTGTTCCCTCAGTTTCAGGTTGAAAACTGGGAATATGATCAGCAGAGGGAGAAAGGTGGGGAGGACTGGAGCCAGGGTTAGTATCTTGGGACAGGATAGGCTCTTGATCCCGCTGTTCCAGAGGAATGGGTTCCAGGCCAGATGGGATGGGTGCTGGGATGGGTCCCAAGCCCCCTGGGCCCCACAGATTCTCAGATACTGGTGGAACTACAGAGCTGTCCAGAGAGAGAGGTGGCTCTACAACCCTTATTGCAATCGGATTAGCTTGATTGTTTTTAGCTGCCCTAGCATGGATTTTTTGTAGGGTCTTGTCCCTGTGTTTCTCTGCTCTTGCAGTGGCCCTGGTAGTAGAAGCCTGTAAAAGGGCTGCTGCCTCCTCCTCATTAGGTCTATTTGTTTTCTTTAATCGTCTCCCCCCCCCCCCCCGCTTGAGGCTCACATCAGGGGCTTTGTCTGCCATTGAGGCTTAAGTACTGCCCTGAGGAGCTCTACAGAAGTTAGCAGTGGGGGGGGGTGGAGAAGGAGGGAAGCCCAGCAATAAAGAGGGGAAGAATGGAGCCCAGAAGGGTGATTGCTATCCCTTTTCCCACTTTTGGGGGAGCTCGGGTACTTCCCTGTAGTCCTGGCTGATCCCAGCGAGGCGATGTGGGAGGTAACGGTCGCTCCTGTTTTGGCGCGAAGCCAAACTGGCGCCGCCCTGCCGAGTGCGGGAAGTTTTTCCTCCTCGGAGATCCTCCACGTGGGTTGTTCCTCCGCTCTGGCTGAGCCCGGCGCTCCCTCTTCGCGCGCTTTTCGAATCAGGGTGTGCGTGGGCGCGGCAGAGGGATCTATCCCTCGCGGCCAAGCCGGAGCGAACGCTCGAATGGCTAGCGCTTGCTAAAGCGCCGAACAGCTGTTTAAGATCGGCCGCGGACGCAGCGCGGAGATTGTCGGCTTCTGAGGCAAGGGAGGGAGGGCCGAGGCCCAAAGCACCCCCCCCCACGTGGCAGACTGTGCAAGAGCCGCTGCGTCTAGCCACGGAGCCCAACGCCCCCTTCTACTCACAATTTTCTTTAAGTTTTCCTTCTCTTCTTATTCTTGACTTTGCTTTACTTTTTTTTTTTTTGTACTGAGCTGTTTGTTATTTTAATTTGAGTCAGTAGTCGGGATGAGCTTTGTTCGCCACATCCTAATCTGCTGAGGACCGAGAAATAACGGGATTCAAGGAGGCGGATCCAGATATTTTAAAAAGGCTCGGTCCTCACTGCTAGTGGGCGGAGACAAAACCCATCCTAACTGCTGGCTCCTCAGAGGATGGAGAAGGACCAGAGATGCTAGGGAGAGCATAAATAATGACAATGGCCAATCATTTTCAGATCAAGTCCCTTGTGAATCATTTTGGGAACTGCACAATTAAAAGCACACAGGTTCAGAAAGAAAAGAAGCTGAGGTCATCAAGCACTTGGAGCTATACTATCATAATGCTTTATTATGCAACACCAGTACTACAATACAATGATAAATGACCTCTTTATTTATGAGTTACTATTTCAATAGCTAGTCTTTAAGGAATGTCTTTCCAGCCACAATTAAAGTACAAACTTCTGAGCCATTGTTCTCAAAAAGGATTCCTTTATTTGCATCTGTATAACATTCATTCGTTCAAAGCAAAGTCTAAATGCCTTCAGGCAAGACAAGTATTTTTAACCTTAATACCCCATCCCATTCAGTATAATCAATCCACAAATGTGTGACAGATGGTTACGTTCCCAGCCTCTCTCTTCCTTTCAAACTGACATACAATTACCCCTCATAAAACCCTATTTTAAGATGAAGAGGCTCCCAGGTGTCTGGGATCCGGATATGTTATAACCTTTTGATCAAACAGAGCCAAGACCCCCCTTCCCCTGTTGAATGGCAGATTCTGGAGTCTGACATAATCACTATATCTTGTTTTATATTTAGAATAGAATAGAATGAGCTGGAAGGGAGGTTGGAGGTCTTCTAGTCCAACCCCCTACTCAAGCAGAACATATACTATTTTAGATAAGTGACTGTCTAGACCAGTGATGGTGAATCTTTTTTGGTTTGCGTGCCAAAAGGGGGGGGGGTGCGGGGGTCACATGTGTGCGTGCCCACACCAATGTATTTATTTACATTACATTTACATATCTACTCCCTGGGGACTCAGGCCGGCATACAACATTTAAAGAACAACTAAACAGTATAATAATTTAAAAAGAATTTAAAAAAGAATTTAAAAAACATACAAACCCATACATACGTGGGGGAGACCCAAGATGTGAAATTGCCTCAAATCACCCCACCTGCAGGAAGAGCCATGTCTTAATGGCTTTTCGAAGGCCAGTGGGGATAATTCGGATCTCTGGGGGTAGTTGGTTCCAGAGAACAGGGCCCCCCACAGAGAAGGCCCTCCCCCTAGGCCCCGCCAGTCGGCATTGTTTGGTTGACGGGACCTGGAGGAAACCTACTCTGTGGGACCTGACTGGTCAAAGGGAAGTATGAGGTAGGATGCGGTCCTGGAAGTAACCTGGTCTTAAGCCATGTAGGGCTTTAAAGATGATAATCAACACCTTGAATTGCACCCGGAGACCAATGGGCAACCAGTGCAGCTGGCGGAGTATGGGTGTTACGTGGGTATATCTTGAGACACCCACCACAGCACGCGCAGCCGCATTTTGCACCAGTTGAAGTCTCCGGATACTCTTCAAGGGTAGCCCTATGTAGAGCGCATTACAGTAGTCCAATCGAGAGGTGACAAGGGCATGAGTGACCGTGAGTAGAGCCTCCTTCTCCAAGTATGGTCGCAATTGGTGCACCAGGCGGACCTGTGCAAAGGCTCCCCTAGCCACAGCTGTAAGATGTTGGTCTAATTTTAGCTGTGGATCTAGGAGAACTCCCAAATTGCGAACCCGTTCCGAGGGAGTTACTTTTTCTCCCCCAAGAACCAAGGAGGGACAGTCGACATAGTCCTTAGGGAGCAATATCCAGAGCCACTCAGTATTGTCGGGGTTAAGCTTGAGCCTGTTCCTCCCCATCCAGATCCTGACATCGTCCAGGCATCGGCACATTACATCCATTGCCTCCCTGAATTGAGATGGGGTGGAAATGTACAGCTGGGTGTCATCAGCGTACTGTTGAAAACTCACCCCATGTCGACGGATTATCTCCCCCAGCGGTTTCATGTAAATGTTGAACAGGATGGGCGAGAGGACCAAACCCTGAGGCACCCCACAAGTCAGGGGCCTAGGAGACGACCTCTGTCCTCCTGTTAACACCGACTGCATCCTGTCGGCGAGGTAGGAGAACCACCGTAAAACAATGCCTCCCGCTCCCACCAATTCCATGCAGGCTCCCACACATGCGCGCGTGACATCCCCCCGCTCCTGGCACACAATGGCACGCCCATTTTTTGCTCTCTCCAGGCTCCAGAGCCTTTCTAGGAGCCTGGGGAGGGCAAAAACAGCCTTCCCCACCCCCTGGAGGCAGAAAATGGCCCATTTGCCATCTTCCAGTTGAACTGGAAGGCCCGTTTTTTTTGCTCTCCCCAAGCTCCAGAGCCTTTTTAGGAGCCTGGGGAGGGCGAAAATGGCCTTCCCCACCCCCTCCAGAGTTTGGAAACAGCCTGTTTCCCGACTCCCAGTGGGCCCAGAAGGCCCGAAAATCAGCCGGCCAGCACACACATGCGCGCCGGACCTGAGCTCACGTGCCCACCGATATGGCTCCACGTGCCACTTGTGGCACCCGTGCCATAGGTTCGCCATTATGGGTCTAGACTCTTCTTAAAAACATCCAGTGAACTTAAAGAAAAAGGAATAGACCTTGAATGGTGGCACTATTTACAGGTCAAATCAAAATACAATATAGACAAAATAAAATACGGATTTTAAAAAAAATGTGACTTAGATAGAATATTAATGGGCAATGACAAAAAAATGATTTCCAAACTATATAATTTCCTACTCCAATATAATCTATTCGAAGAGGTGGTAAAAGGCTCAATGATTGCGTGGGCACAAAACTTTGGTTATTCAATCAACTTAAACGAATGGGAAAAAATTTGGTCTATAAATTATAAACTAACACTGGCGATACCATACAAAGAAAACATGTACAAAATGTTTTACCGGTGGCACCTTCCTCCAGCACGATTGGCAAAAATGTTCCCGAAACTTTCCCCAACGTGCTGGAAGTGTAAAGAAGGTATAGGAACGTACTACCATCTATGGTGGACCTGCCCCGAAGCGAAAAACTTTTGGATTAAGATCAAAAACTGCCTTGAACAAATAACCTCAAAAACGATCCCCCTAAAGCCGGAGCTTTTCTTATTAGGTATCTTCAGGGAAAAAATGACGAACGAAGACAGATATATAATTCTACACATTACAACAGCCGCAAGAATTATATATGCGCAGATTTGGAAAACCGAAAAAATCCCAACTACGTTAAATCTCATTAATAAAGTATTTGAATGCGCAGAACTTAGTAGGATGTCACTGGAAATGCAAGACAAAGATGACTTTGAATTCTATAAAACTTGGGACAGGTGGTATAACTGGCTTAACCAAAATAAATATCAAAAATTGCTATAATTATGTGTCATGATCTTAGACACATTATGAGTCATGATCTTAGACAGTATAAATAATAACAAATGTCTACTTTTTCGCAAAGACCGGAACAAAATATCGGAATGTATACAATTTTACAAGGTTATAAAATATTAATCAAGCTGAACAAAAGAACCATTGTTGAAAAAGGGAAAATTGTTTTATTGTAATGATAATAGACTGAACACAATATAACAAGATAAAAGAATAAGGAAAATATTGGAAGATATAAGAAAGATAATGATGTAAATAATAACTATAAAGATTAAACATGTTTTCGTATCACTAGGCTGTAAAAGGATAGCGTCGACGAGATGGTTGACATGTATGTTCAATGTTCAATGTTTTCTATACTCAAAGATATTTCTTACTCTATTTATATATACATATGTTTATACATGTTTTTATGTTTGTTTGGATGTTTGTTTGTCTTTTTTACATAATTAATAAAGATTATTTTATTAAAAAAAACATCCAGTGTTGGAGGGCCCACAATTTCTGGAGGCAAGCTGTTCCACTGGTTAATTGTCCTCACTGTTAGGAAGAGTCTCCTTAATTCCAGGTTGCTTCTCTCTTTGATTAGTTTCCAACCATTGTTTCTTGTCCTGCCCTCTGGTGCTTTGGAGAATAATTTGACCCCCTCTTCTTTGTGGCAGCCCCTCAAATACTGGAATATTGCTATCATGTCTCCCCTAATTCTTCTTTTCTTTAGACTAGCCAAACCCAAATCCTGCAGTCATTCTTCGTATGTTTTAGTTTCCAGGCCTTTGATCCTCTTAGTTGCTCTTCTCTGAACTTTTTCCAAAGTCTCAACATCTTTTTTGTAGTATGGTGATAAAAATTGGTTGCAGTATTCCAGGTGTGGTCTTATTAAAAGCAGCACTAGTGATCTTGATTCTATGTCTCTGTTTATACAACCTAGGATTGTATTATCTTTTTTGGCTGCTGCTGCACACTGCTGGCTCATGTTCAATGTTCATCCACTTTGACTCCAAGGTCCCTCTCACAGTTACTGTTTCTGAGCCAGGTCTCGCCTAACCTATACTTATACCGTTGATTTTTCCTGCCTAAATGTAAAATTTTGCTTTTCTCTTTTGTTGGAAAGGGCCCATTGCTCAAGTTTGTCAAGATCTTTTTGGATCGTGAGCTTGTCTTCTGGGGTGTTGGGGTGTCTTCTGGGGTGTTGACTATCCCTGCCAGTTTATTATTCTATTTGAAGTATATAGAGTCATTTAAATGCAGACAGAGTTACATAGATGTACTTATTATAAACACTATCATTAATGTTATAACTAGATTCTGGACATTATTAAGTCTAAGATAACAGGCATAAGTGAATAGTGAATTCCTATTACTACTCTAATTATTACTGTTATAATTACAGTCAATAATACAGAGTTTAAATCACCAAATTTAAAACGTATTCTTTGTCAGATGAGAAGCAGCTGCTTATTTTGTTAGCTTCTGCAGCTATTGAGCATATTGTTAAGAGTATTTCTTTCAATTTGGAATGTAGGAATAAGATGGAAGTACAGTAACAAAACACTGTATATAGAAAGCTTTAAGCAGTCCATTTTTTAAAATATACACTGTATTTCTGATGCTTCAAGGGTTGTGTTATCAAAGCAAGTTAGTTTGAAGCCTTATTACTTTGATAGAGCGACTAGCTTAATAGACCAAGTTCCTTTATCTCGTTAAAGCATTTGGCAATCTCATAAGATGCTTATGGACAAGCTGGATAATGTGGGCTAGAAGATATTGTGATCTGACTGTGATTGAGCTAAAAGAGTAGATGTAAATGGCTCTGCATCATTTGGAGGGGAAGTCACATTGGATGCCTATGTTATGTGATGGCTAAAGGGTCATGGCCGTGTCTTGTATACTTATCACTTCAGTGACCATCTACTTATTGAGCATTCTTAACTTTCACTTGAATTCTGAGAAGATACATGGAGGAAAATTCTTTGTTAAGATCCAGCTATGTTGATGGAAGGAGAGATTGCAAAGTAATGGGAGATGTATAATTAAAAAAATAGAAAATGGAAAAGTCACTACTATCAACTCTGGACACTGCTTATAGCCATTAAAATTCTTTTTATTCTGCTCTGAATTTCCATCTGATGCTTATATATGCTTCTGAGTAATCTTTTGGATAAAAGGGGGTTCAGGGAGAACTATATAAGCAATGTCTCTTTTTATGTAGTCTCCTTCTTTTGGAGAGCTCCAAAAGAAAAATCATTAGCCCAAAACAATTATAAATGACCTAAATGAAAGAGAAGGGATGCTTATCAAATTTGCACATGATCTTAACAGGGATTGTACAATTCAATATTAGCTCAATAGACTTGAATTCTGAGTAAAATCCAATAGGAAGATATTCAACAATAATTGGGCTACTCAAGATTCAAATGCAGTGGGGTACCTCAAGGTTCTATCTTAAACCCAATATTCTTCAACATCTTCACAATGATTTAGATAAGGGGATAGAAGTTAAACTCATCAAATCTGCAGATGATAACAAGTAGGGGGGCAATACTAATGCTTTAGAACAGGGGCATCAAACTCCTGTCCTCACATGACGTATCGTGACTTTTCCCCCCTTCGCTAAAATGGCGGTGGGTGTGGCCAGCATGTGGCACATCTGGCCTGCAGGCTGCAAGTTGACACCCCTGCTTTAGAAGATAGATTCAAGATATAGAAGGATCTTAACACACTTGAACATTAAGTCCTATCCAATAAACTACAATTCAGTGGTGACAAAAGTAAGGTCTTTCACTTAGGCAAGAAAAACCAAATGAACAGGTACAGAATAGGTGGAACCTCGCTGAATAGTAGTGATTGTGAACAGGATCTAGCTGTCATAGTGGACCACCACTTAACTATGAGCCTGAAATGCTGCAGCTGCCAAAAAAAAAAACCCAATGCAGTCCTAAGTTGCATCAACAGAGGGAACAATATCAAGATCACAAGAAATGTTAGTACTGCTTTATACTACTATCGTAAGACCACACTGGGAATACTGCATCCAGTTCTGGTCATTATGACATTAAAAAAATGTTGAGACTTTAGAAATAGTGTAAAGAAGAGTAACGAAGATGATTAGGTGACTGGAAGCTAAACTGTATGATGAACAGTTGCAGGAACTACCGTATTTTTCGGAGTATAAGATGCACCTTTTACTCCCAAAAAAGGGGTCAAAAAGTGGGTGCATCTTATACTCCGAATGTAGCCCCAACCCACCTGCCAGCCGCCACTCAGCCTGGGGAGAAAGTGTTTTCAGGAGGCAGTGCTGTGATCCCCTCCCCGATTCCAAAAACAGAGCGTGTGAGACGAAAAAAGAGCATCACGTTTCAGGCGGCGGGCAGCGCCGGTTGCACGCCCCGTTTTTGGAATGGGGAAGGAAGTGTTTTCAGGCTGCAGCGCCGGCCGGAACCACCCACCGCCTGAAACGCAATGCTCTTTTTTTGCCTCCGCAAAAAAACTTTTCTCCCCATTCCAAAAACAGGGCATGTGGAGGCAAAAAAAGAGCATTGCGTTTCAGGCATTTTCGGCCGGTTCCAGCCATTGCTGGCCACCGCCGCTGCCACCGTTGCTGGCCGGAGCTGCAGCCGCTGTTGCTGGGAGCCGCCGCCGCCCCAGCCGCCATTGCAGCCCCTGCCCCCAGCGCCGTTGCGGCCTCCGCCCCCGCCGCAGGACCTGCCGCCGCCGCCACCCCCCGTTGCAGCCCCCGCCCCAGCTGCCCCCCGTTGCAGCCCCACCCCCGCTGCAGGACCCGCCCCCGCCCCACCCCTGTTGCAGCCCCCGCCCCCGCTGCAGGACCCGCTGCCTGCCGCAGCCCCCGCCGATACTCGCCACCGCCGATACTCGCCGCCACTGGAGCTACCGCTGCTGCTGCCCGAAGCGAGCAGCCTGACAGGTTTGAAGACAAACTTCCAAGTTTGAAGAGCCCTGGGTCAGGGGTGCAAGGGTCTTCAAACTTGCCAAGTTTAAGACTAGTGGACTTCAACTCCCAGAATTCCTCCTCCAGTCATGCTAGCTCAGGAATGACTGGAGGAGGAATTCTGGGAGTTGAAGTCCACAAGTCTTAAACTTGACAAGTTTGAAGGCTCTTGCCACCCCTAACCCAGGGCTCTTCAAACTTGGCAACTTTAAGACTTGAGGACTTTAACTCCCATTCCTGAGCTAGCATGACTGGAGGAGGAATTCTGGGAGTTGAAGTCCACAAGTCTTAAAGCTGTCAAGTTTGAAGTTTGTAAAAAGTGTATATGGTTGTAAAAAGTATTCTGCTACACTGGTATTTTATTAAATAATATATTACTACACCATTTGGTTCAGAATACGTTTTTCCTTGTTTTCCTCCTCTAAAATCTAGGTGCGTCTTACACTCCGGTGCGTCTTATGCTCCAAAAAATATGGTAAGTATGCCTAGTCTGACAAAGGGCTAAGGGTGATATGTCAACAGTCTTCCAATATTTTAGAGGCTGTCACAGAGAAAAGGGCACTGATCTATTTTCCAAAGCACCAAGGGCAGGACAATAAGTGTCAGATGGGAGCTTATCAAAGCCAATCTGGAATTACGGAGAAATTTCCTGACAGTGAGAACAATTAATTTTAAAAAATGGCTTGCCTCCAGAAGTTGTGGTGCTCCATCACTAGACGTTTTTAAGAAGAGGTTGGATGGCCATTTTTCCAGAATGGTGTAGGGTTTCCTGCTTTAGCAAGACCTCCAAGGCCCCTCTCAACTCTGTTATTCTGTTATGTGTAAAGTCTTAAACCCTGGCAGAAAAAAATTGAATGGTTATTTGAACATGGGAAGGTCTGACTTGTTGACAGCCATGTAAAAAGATTATTTTGTTAAGGAAAATTTATGAAACTGAGTATATGCAGCAGAACGTGGCGTTGCAGTTTGATACTATAGAGTCATTAAACAGATGTCTTCAAAGTGTTCAAAATAATTTACTTGAATATATTAGCACAGTTCAAAACAAAATAGTCCCCTCTTTAATTAACACGAAGAATGTTTCTTTAGCCTATCTTTGTCTTGAATAGCAAAGATTACAGCTATCTAATATATAGACACGAAGTCAAGCACTTAGCTATTAATCTCTAGTACAGTGGTTCCCAAGCTTCCTAATGCCGTGCCCCGTGCCCCGCCCCCGCGCCCCCACCGTGCCCCACCCCGCTGCTGCCATTTGGGTTCTTTTACCCTCTGCGCATGCGCAAAGCGTTCTGCGCATGCGCAGAGGGTAAAATAACCCAAATGGCAGCGTCCGGGCGAAGTCTCCAGATCCGGGCGAGGTCTCCGCTCACTTCGCATGTTGCCTCTGGGAGCTTTTCGAGCCCCGTCACGAAAGGCATGCGCGACCTCGCGCGACCTCGGCGGGGTCGGGACAGGCGGATGTTTTTTATTTGGAACCCTTGCGGGCGCAAATGCAACAATACGGAGGGGGAGTTTGCAAGTGGGGAGGGGGTGTTTGCAAGTGGCGGCAAAGGAGATCTTCCAAGGACGTTTCTGTTCTGGAAGGAGACCCCCTCCTCTTTGCTCGGCCCCCGGGAGCAAAAGCCGGGATTGAAGCCAGCTTGGGGGAGGAACGAGAGAGGGGAGGCCAGCCAAAGAGGGTCGCGGCACGGCAGAGCAACTCAGGGGCAGAGATGGCTGTCCGGGGACCTCTCACCTGGCCGTACACCTTCACCGGCTCCTCCTGCGGCGGCGGCTGGGCGCTCCTTCTCCTCCTTGGGGGCTGCCCGGGGCCGGGGGGATCCTGGGCTTGCAGCCGCGCAAAGCCCCGATCCTGGGGCCACAAGGTCAGGGTGCGATGCAACAGCAGGCTTCTCCAAGGAGGGGTGGAGGCAGCAGCTGGCCAGTGGGACCCCGCGAGCAGCAGCAGCAACAGCGGGAGCAGCGGCTGACCACGGGTGGGTGCCGAGGCAAGTGGGGGCAGCTGCAGCGGCCAAGGGGTTGCCCCATGGGCACGGTGCCTGCAGCCCTGGGGGCTCCTCCATGGCGCGAGCCGGAGCCGAGCATCCCTTGGCACATTCTCTCCGGGCGGCAGCACCCCATTTGACTGTTGCCGAGCACGCAAAGCCGGCAGAGCAAAGTGAGGAACATGGCGACAGGCGGCAGCTGGAAGCCCGGCTCTGCCCCAGCCGCCCTTCGGCCGCTGTTGCTGCTGCTGCTCGTGGGGTCCCACCAGCTGCCCACCGCCTCCGCTCCTCTTTGGCTGGCCTCCCCTCTCTCGTTCCTCCCCCAAGCTGGCTTCAATCCCGGCTTTTGCTCCCGGGGGCCGAGCGAAGAGGAGGGGCTCCCCCAGAACGGAAACGTCTTTGGAAGATCCCCTTTGCCGCCACTTGCAAACTCCCCCTCCCCACTTGCAAACTCCCCCTCTGTATTGTTGCATTTGCGCCCACGAGGGTTCCAAATAAAAAACAGCCGCCTGTCCTGGCCGCGCTGAAGTCGCGCACGCCTTTCGTGACGGGGCTCGAAAAGCTCCCAGAGGCAACACGCGAAGCGAGCAGAGACCTCGCCCGGATATGGAGACTTCGCCCGGATGCCGCCATTTGGGTTATTTTACCCTCTGCGCATGCGCAGAACGCTTTGCGCATGCACAGAGGGTAAAAGAACCCAAACGGCGGGGTGGGTCGAGGTGAGGGCATGGGGCGGGGGTTGTGGGGCGTGATATGGCCAGGCTTGTGGCAGTGGGGGGAGAGCTGAGGATGCCGGGGCGACGCCTGGGAAATGGTCGTTCGACTCCCAAAGGGGTCGCGACCCCCAGGTTGGGAACCGCTGCTCTAGTAGATAAAGTCTTCAGCAAACAATGCAGTAGAAGAACCTTGAACTTCTATAGCGTAGCATAGCATCTTGAGTCAACACGAGCCTAGCTGAAGTCTGTAGCAGAATTAGGAGCAGTCTCTCTCTCAGTCAAGTAATCAATCAAGCAATCAGGCAGCACTCTCTCAAGCTAGCCTGTTCTCCTTTTATAGCCATTAACAAGCCTACAATTCTTACAATACATTTAAAGCAATACCACTTTTTAACACAAACATAGATTAGTGGTTTATTCATACATTAGTAAACCCAATCAGTTTGAACATAGTCCTGACAATAAGTAGACCACTGAACACAAAAAAGCAATACAATATTACAGGAAAAAGCTCCACTGCAATCCTGGGCCACATTGAATACAAACACTGCATCTAGATATTACACTGCCAATAGTCCTTGCTACTGCAGTCTGAAACCTGGACTCCTTTTAAAGGATAGCTACCAGGATAAGGAGTCTAGAAACTAAGTTCCAGGAGGAACATTAAAGGAGCTGGACAGGTTTTGCTTGTCTGAGGGAGTGAAGTATAAGAATGAAGCAAGATGGGTTCTAGAAATGCACGAACTATTCTGGGTCTGACTGCAATTGGTAGTCATCTTAGACAGGATCGTACATCCTGAGGGACCTGTGATAGGACTATAACTTGATGTTATTGTTTGCTGTTGAAGTTTACAGTGGTACTTCGGTACTCATCATTAATTGGTTCTGGGAGTACTGAATGTTGTGCCAGTAATGAAGAGTACTGGGACAACATTTTCACATCAAAATGCGTTGAGTACCAAATTCGAAGTTTTTTTTTAATTCAAAAAGTTTTATTAGTACAAAGTACAAACTTTTTTCTTTTCTTCCCCCCTTCTCCCCCAGACCCCTACCCACCCCCCTTACCCTCCCCCCTCTCGCCCCCCACCCCCCCGGACTTCCCAGAGAAAGTACAGGGCATAATATTCAATAAAATAAATTTAAATTAAACTAAAAAAATTCTTAATTTCCACATTTCTTTGAGTCTTTAACTCCTTGTTATTCAAAACTTTTTAAACATAATCAAAAAATCAAGCATGTTGTTAATCAAACACCATTCAGTATCTCAGGCTGATAATTTACTCCACTAAACATCTTTCCTTTATATAATCTATATATGATCTAATAATAAAAAAGAAAAAAGAGAAAGGAAGAAAGGAAGAAAAAAAAAGAATCTTTCCTCCCCATTTCATTCAGTTGCAACATCACATCATTTCCTCAGTATTAAGTAAAACTTGAGTAAATATTACATAAATATTAAGTAAATATTAAGTATTTATACCTATTCAAAATACCTAAGTATTTAAAATATTCTATCAAATTGTTAATTCCAATATTTTAAGATTTCTTTAACCCCTTGTAATTCAAAAAAATTTGAACTTAATCATAAAGTCAAACACAATATTAGTAACCTAATATTACAATATATCAAATTGTTAATTTCACAAAAATTCTGAATCATTAATTATTTTAAAATATATTGATAAAAAAAGGAAGGAGGGGAAACCAGAACAAAACAAGAAGAAAAAAAACACAAAACCATCAAAGTAATTTCCTCAATAATCTTCTTGCTGCAAAATATCAGTTCACGTTAATCTCTCCATCTGTCCTCTGAATTCCCGCACTAACACCAATCTCTGACCATTCCTTCCTCTCGATCAAATTTTGAATCTGGTTCTTGCAGCCTTTTGTAGCTTGGCGATTTTGGGTTTGTGAGCTCAACTCTCGTCTGACTCTGATCCTTTGTCTCCTTTTCCACATTATAAACATCTTTCTGGCTCTGTAAATCATCTTGAATCTTCAAAGCTCTTTCCGTTTGAACAGATATAGATGACTTTCCCTTCTCCTCTTCTGTTGCTTTCATGCTTCATACTTCTGGAATTTTGGATATGTCGGCTTTTAAAACTTTATCATAAAAATCAGTAGCTTTCATTATCGTATTAATCTTTTTTCCAAATATCTCACCACTATCCCTGTTGGGGCATCCCATTTGTACTGTAGGTTCTGTCTTTTAAGCTCTTCCACCAAAAAGGTATAATCTTTTCTGGCTTTAAGCATTTTAGGAGGAATTTCTTTCAATGTCATTACTTCCTGGCCTGAAGCTTATTCTTAAAAGTCGCCTGTAGGATTTTATTCCGTAGCGCCCTTGTGGTAAAATATATTACGATGTCCCTTGGCAGATGTTTTTGTTTGGCAAACCAAGAATTGACACGGTATATCTTATCAATTTGCATAGCCAGTTCCTCTTTAATCATTCCAGACACCTGCTCCAAAGCCTCCACCATCCTTCCTTTCAAATCTTCATATTTTTCCTCTTTCAGGCCCCTCACCCTTATAGCGAATTCCATACTTTTGAATTGAGTCATTAACACCTCTGTTTCAAGATTTGCAATATCATTTTGAGTTTTGTCTATATTTTCCCCCGAGGTTATCAGGGATTGTTTGGTTATTTCCACATCGTTCTCCAGAATTTCCATATTTACTGCTAATCCTTTAAAAACATCTAGTGCATCCTTCCTCACTTGTTGATCCATCTCCTCTAGAGCAGCCTGCATTTTTTTATTAATTTCATTGATTTTTAAGTTAAATTCCATAACCAATTCGTTTTTCATAACTTTTAAAGTATTAAATAAATTTTCAGGTGTTAGAGTCTGTGGGGGTATTAAGTCAGAAGTAAGTTGCATTCTTGAAGTATAAACAGAGGAATATTCAGTTCTTTTATTTAAAACAGTCTTTCCAGGTATAGAAGCCATTTGAAGTATTAGATTAAAAAAATTAGAAGGGTTCATCAAAGTCCAACCTTTTCAGAAGAATACAAAGAGAAAGCCAAATCCCTAATTGACAAAGTTCTTTCCAGATACAAAACCAGTTAGTTTTTTAAAAATATAAGTTGTTATTTTAGTCCAAAATCAGGAAACAAAAAGAAAAAAACCAATTCTCAGGATCAAAAGTTTCCATAAAAGGAGCTGCTGGCGAAACGAAACTTAATCACTTTCACTTCCACGCCCTTGATCTCCAATCGCCATTTTATTGCTTGTTAGCGCTACTTTGTAACTTCCCGAAGTGAAAGTCAGCAGTGGAGTTAAAGATTAGGATACTTGCCCTTCTGGTCTCCTGCTTTTCTCTGTCTGCTTTCTTTAATGCATCAAATTATTGTAAATCCCATTGTAAAAGCAGCGGTGGTCGCGGCATCTTGCTCCGCATAAGCGGAGGCATCCGAAGTCCTGGAGCAGGAAACAGGCTACCTGGGGAGCCCTCACCCTTCGCGCCCCTGATTGTCCTGGGGCACTAAGGGGGCTCTACCCCGCCTGTCAAGCTCTCATCTCTCCCCTAATCCCAGGGAGAAGATTTTCAAGCCGCCAGACAGCTGTTCTGGTGGTTTTTACGGGACTTCAGAAGAGGCGCTCGACAAGGAGCGTCCTCGATGTCTGCGGAGCCAAACCGGAAGTCCCAAATTCGAAGTTTTGAAGCAGTCAAGTACTGAGGTAGCACTGTATATCTGATTGTTCCCTGCAAGGCTACCTGCACACCCAGTTCCATGGTAATACAAGTAGTTCTTGACTTACAACCACAATTGAGCCCAACATTTCTGTTGCCAAACAAGACAGTTAAGCGAACTTTCCTCCATTTTACAATCTTTCTTGCCACAGTTGTTAAATGAATCACAACAGTTGTTAAGTTAGTAACAGAGTTATTAAGTGAATAATCTGGCTTCCCCACTGACTTTGCTTGACAGGTCGCAAAAGGTGATCACATGACCCCAGGATACTGAAACTGTCATAAATATGAGCTAGTTGACAAGCATCTGAATTTTGATCATGTGACCATGGGGATGCTGAAATGGTTGTGTGAAATAGTCGTAAAAGCCATGGTGGCACAGTGGTTAAAATACAATATTGCAGGCTAATTCTGCTGACTGTCTGCAGTTCGATTCTCACTGGCTCAAGGTTGATTCAGCCTTCCATCCTTTCAAGGTCAGTAAAATGAGGACACAGATTGTTGGGGGCAATATGCAGTAAACTGCTTAGAGAGAGCTGTAAAGCACTATGAAATGGTGTCTAAGTCTAAATGCAAGTGCTATTGCTGTAAGTCACTTTTTTCAGTGCAGTTGTAACTTCAAACGATTGCTAAATGAATGATTGTAAGTCGAGGACTACCTGTAAAATGTGCTCTTTTACAATTTCCATTTTAAAGTACTAAAATCTTTTCACTTTTCAATTCACTCACTTTTAAGATAAATTGGTATTCTACCATCCTATGGCCTTTTTGCTAACCAATAACTTTTGGATTTTTTTCTTTAACCAAGGCAAGGTAGCATTTGCTGGGTGGCTGCATAATATTGTAAGGGGATGCAGCTTGCCAAATTTCATAGATTACAGTTCAGGTATTTTCAAATTAGTCTTTTGACTGGTAACTATTTGGTCTGCCCATTTCTACATCATCCAGAAAGCTCCATTGATATTCCCTAATATAATAACTGAAGTGCACACTCAGGACCAGAACAAAACTGGAATCATAGAATTCTGGGGCTGGAAGGAACTTGGAGGTCTTCTAGTCCAACCCCTTGCCCAAGGTGTCATTATACAATCCCAGTCAAGATTCTCCAATATTTTCTCAAAAACCTCCAGCAATGGAGCACCCACAACTCAGGGAGACAAGTTGTTCAATTGATTTATTGTTCTTATTATTAGGAAATTCCTTATTTCTGATGAGCTTCCATCCATTGCTTGTCTTGCCTTCATGTGCTATGGAGAATAAATTGATGCTCTTTTCCCTGTGATAGTCTTTCAAGTATTAGAAGACTTCTGCTATGTCTCCCCTGAATCTTCTCTTCATTAGGCTAAATATACCAAGTTTCCTTAGCCATTCATCATATCGTTTGGTTGTATCATTCATCCCAACATGAAAGAGAAAGGAATAATCATCACTGGGCTTAATTATTTGGGTAAGCTTCTCTGTCACATCTTTGATCTTTGCACCTGGGAGACACCACCTCCCTTGATAGGTTGTCCGGTCTGCAAACTGGTGATTCTGTTCCTCTGAGCAGTGAGTCACCAATCACCAAATGCCTTTTTCTTTTTTGGACAGCAGACTCCTCCTCTTTGTGACAGTCTGAGTTACTTTTCTTCCTGTCACTGGAACACTTCATGAAGATCCTACTCCAATTGTTCAACTCCTGTGGTAGGGACAATCTTCCTGAGGTTTTTTTGTCCTCTGAGTGACATGTTGCAATCAGTCTTCCTCTAGGGCTTCATTTTTCCTTGTAGTGTCTTCCTTGCTGCATTTAGTTTGAATACAGACTTTTACATTTCTGAGGTTTTCCTCATTTTCATGGATGAGACTCAAGAGTGGGTAGATGTGCTTCTAAATTTTCCACTTTCTCCTCTAGGAATCTGATCGTTTGCACTTGTACAATTTGTGTCCTCCCTTGGCAGGATTATAAAGATAACATACAACTTGCAGGTCACAATGGTGCTACCCTATTTCTCCATGGTTTTTCAGGATTTGTGTAGATGCAAATTGATATTCTCTTGTAGGCTTCCTGCTTTAAATTTTTAGTTGGAAGAGAGTCCCAGTTCTATGCAGCTCAGTGAGCATCTTTTTGCTCTCCCAGAGTCCTCTGATTTATGCAATGCTCCCAGTGACTCAGTCCCAAGGTTGCTGGTTTGATCTCCTGCATGAAATCTCGCCCTACTTGTGCTGGCAGAGGCAGCTTGCTGAGGATCCCATTAGTCACGGAACTCTGACTGATGGAATGCAGAAGAGCCTTCTCTGCTAGAGTACCCTCTGGGGTGAGGTTGGCCCCCCTTCCTATCCTTCTTCGAGAACTGAAGAACTGGCTGTGCCAGTTGGCCTGGGGACCCAATAGGGGAGTATATCACTGGAGGTGGCTACTAGATTAATTACCTGACTCAACCTCCCCGCTGTGCTTCCTGCTCTCCTCCACCCATCTTTTCAATTTCATATTACCGTACTTCCATTATTTCCATTGTTTTATTCTGTTGCTATTGTTATGTTTACATTTTTTATCATTTTCCTCCATTTTATTGTTGTAAGTTGCCCAGAGTAGCCCTACAGTGAGCTGGACAGCAAATTAATTAATTAATTAATTAGGTATTTATATCCTTTTTTCTGAAGACCTTAGAGAGGTCTTTTGATCTAGGCATACACTTCCAATTAAAAGCAAACTAAATGTCTGAGGTTTTAATAAGACAGTTTCTTCTGAAAAGCTCTCTAATGTTCTAATTTGGTATATATGATAGTACTTTTTTATATTTGAGGTAGTAATCAATGTGAATATATGCTTGCTTTTTCCACATGAAAAATTTGCATTTATGTTTATTTCAACTACACAATAGACTGTAAAATGTAAATTGTATGATATTTATTATATCTTCTTTACTGAATGAATAGATGATCAAATATTTCAATGGGGTGTACTGTGAATATTCTAGCTCATAAATGTATTTTACTATTTCAGTGTTATACCTTTATCTTAGAAGTTGCATCCAGTGTCACCACTGTTATCTTTATAAATGCAGAATATCATCAGTGTAACAGATTTTTTCCCCTGTACCAGCCTACCCAGCTTACCCATCAAATCTGCTCAGAGGAGAAACTAACCTCTAAAAGAGATTTGATACATGGTGGGGAAGAGAGTATGAAGGAAGTTCCACAGTATAATATCAATAGCACTTAGACTTATATACCACTTCACAGTGCTTTATAGCACTCTCTAAGCGGTTTACAGAGTCAGCATATTGCCTCCAACAATTTGGGTCCTCATTTTACCCACCTCGGAAGGATAGAAGACTGAATCAACCTTGAGTTTGGTGAGATTTGAACTGCCAAATTGCAGGCAGCCGGCAGGCAGCAGAAGTAGCCTGCAGTATTGCATTTTAACCACTGCACCACCGCAGCTCTTAGGTGGAGCTTGCTCATGCCGCACAGAATGAAGTCCTAACATTGCCCAAACAATTTAGCAGGTGAATATTTGAATATATTGTGCTTAAGGCCAATTAAAATTAATATCAAGTTTTCACACACACACACACATAGACATACATATACATATGAATATATATATATAATCACCTACATATATACATTTTAATTACCTGGGTTTATGATTAGGAGAAAGAAATGGAGTTTATTTGGGTCAGGAAAGTTCACTTCACATGTACCTGAAAATAAATATAAAAATCTGAAATAATTGACAGTTTGTAATGTTTATGACCAGTTTGTAATGTTTATGAGAAAATATAGAAACAAACAAAATGTGAAGATTGTAAGCAATAATATGGACTAATGACCATTAAATGTAACATTTTAAACGCCTATGCAAATAAAAAATGTTCATCTCTTACAATAATTCTCAAATAATTCTATATTTTTCTGTAGTGAGCCCTGCAAGATGGAATGCTCAACCAGAAAGAGATCATTACTTAGGTGTCTGTATACTGCATCCATTTGAGTATATTAAGGGACTCAGAAAACAATTCTCGAAGTGCTTTATGCTTTTAAAGTTATTACCAGAATTTTGGTCCAAAATATAGCAGTACAGATGGACCTTGACTTACAAACATTGATTTAGCAATAGTGCAAAATTACAACAGCACTGAAAAAAGTGACTTATGACCATCACAGCATTCCCATGGCCACATGATGAAAATTTGGACATTTGGCAACCGGTATGACAGTTGCGGAATCCTTGGGTTATGATTGCTATTTGTGACCTTGCCAGCCAGCTTCAGACAAGCAAAGTCAATGGGCGGAAGCTGATTGTTTAACAATTGTAGCAATTCGCTTAAAAACCATGACAAAAAGGTTATAAAATCAAGCACAAGTCACTTAACAACTACCTTGCTTACTAACAGAAATTCTGGTCCTAGTTGTGGTTATAAGATTACTACCTGTAATCATAGCATTGGTTTTCGGTCTGGTAAAATGTAAACAATCACCTTAGTCACCTTTAGGAACCTGAGTACTCTTTTGTTTATTTATAAATGCCATGAACTGCTTTCATATATTACTTATGTGTGAACATACACAGATATTTCAAAGATTAAAATATGCAACACATTGTTGCAAGCTTCACATCCTGAAACATTAGGCATGATTAAAGCCAATAATTCATTTCAATAATATTTAATCACTTTGTTTAAGCCTTTATAGTTAAAATTGAAATGTTTGCTATCTGATGAATCAGAATGTCAAATGTTAAGCTTTTTTCAAGATAGCTTAAGAAAGGAGGAAGATGCAAATAACTAAGCACAACAATTTCCCCCAAAAAGAGTTAAGGATAAAAGAATTGTAATATCTACCTGGTAACCTCCCTTAATTACCAATTACAACAAATGACAATTCCAGAAGGGCTTATGTAAATATCCCTCAATTATCTTAAATGTGTGACATAAGGATAAAAAATTAGGATCTGAATACTCCTTAAAAATATGCTAAAAACCATACTCACAAGGTAAATTTACTTCAAGTTCTGCAACTTCTATTAAAAATGAAATAAAAATAATATTAGTCAATGTCAATTTTATTTACCATTTTGATAAAGATATTTCAGCTATATTATAATAAGTAGTAAACTATTAACAAAAACCAATGAAACCTTTTCTATAGCACTGCTACACAATATAAAACAACCCATTAAAGATTTAATTTAAAAAGCAAGGACAATATAATTTTAATCAAACAGCAAATAAGTATAGTAAGTCATAACAGCATTATACAAAATAAACACTAACTCAAATAATTAAAGCAGCAAATCATACAAAGTAAAATACAATTGCCACTGTTTACTTTGAGAACAGAATATATTTTCTATATACAGTTTATTTACTACATTATATGCATATATCGCTTCTATTATCAGTCCAAAGAAAATTTCGGAACAGAGTAAAAATAAAAACTATTCTCAATTATCACAGCCTAAAAAGAGTAGTAGAAATCAATTCATTCATACATTCATAATTATTTAGATAAGGGGGTACAATGGGAACTCATCAAATTTTCAGACAATATCAAGATGGGGAGAACAGCCAACATTTTAATAGACTCAAGGTACAGAATGATCTTAACAAATTTGGATATGTGCCCTATTTAACAGATCCAACTTTAACAGATTAACAGAGTTGGAAGGGACCTTGTAGGTCATCTAGTCCAACCCCCCGTCCAAGCAGGAGAGACCCTATACCCGTGATGGCGAACCTATGGCACGGGTGCCACAAGTGGCACGCGGAGCCATATCGGTGGGCACGCGAGCTCAGGTCCGGCGTGCATGTGTACACCAGCCGGCTGATTTTCGGGCCTTCTGGGCCCACTGGGAGTCGGGAAACAGGCTGTTTCCAGCCTCCAGAGGGGGTGGGGAAGGCTGTTTTCGCCCTCCCCAGGCTCCTAGAAAGGCTCTGGAGCCTGGGGAGAGCGAAAAATGGGCGTGCCATTGCATGCTGGGAGCAGGGGGGTCATGCGTGCATGTGCAGGGGTGCATGGAATTATGAGTGTGGGCACGCACACACGTGATCCCCCACATTCCCCCCCCTTTTGGCACGCGAACCAAAAAAGGTTCGCCATCACTGCCCTATATCATTTCTGACAGATGGCAGTCCAGTTTCCTCTTGAAAGCTTCCAAGTGATTAATCTCTCACAACTTCTGGAGGCAAGCTATTCCATTGGTTGATTGCTCTCATTGTCAGAAAATTTCTCCTTATTTCCAGGTTGAATCTCTCCTTGTTCAGTTTCCATCCATTATTCCTTGTCTGGCCTTCTGGTGCTTTGGAAAATAGCTTGATTCCCTCCTCTCTTGGCAGCCCCTCAAATACTGGAACACTGCTACCATGTCTCCCCGGTCCTTCTCTTCACTAGACTAGCCATGCCCAGTTCCTGCAACCATTTAGTGTATGTTTTAGCATCCAGTCCCCTAATCATCTTGGTTGCTCTTCTCTGCACTTTTTCTACAGTCTCAACATCTTTTTTTATAGTGTGACCAAAACTGGATGCAGTATTTTAGGTGTGCTCTTAACTAAGGCTTTATAGAGTGATGTTAGTACCACACTTAATCTTGATTGTATCCCTCTGTTAATGCAATTTAGGATTGCATTGGGTTTTTTGGCTGCCGCAGTACACTATTGACTTATATTTAATTGGTTGTCCACTAAGATGCCAAAATCCCTTTCAGTGTTACTGCTATTAAGCATGGTTTCACCCAGTCTATATGTGTATTTTTTCTTTTTCTTGCCTAAGTGTAACACTTTACTTTTCTCTACATTGAATTTCATTTTGTTAGATAGGGCCCAGTGTTCAAGTCTGTCAAGATCCATCTGGATATTAAGCCTATCATCTAGGGAAGTGGTGTCAAAATCAATTTCATTGAGGGCCGTATCAGGGCTGTGGTTGACCTCGAGGGGCCAGCCGGGCGTGGCTGACTGGGTGGGCGGGCATGGCCAGCTTGACATCATTCCCCAAACTGCCAGCATGTTCCCTCTTCGCACTGGGTAGACCAGGCTGAAGTGACACAGGCCAGCCTCTTACATTTTCCAGGACGGCCCTATGGGCCGGATGCGACCTCATCGTGGGCCAGATCCGGCCCGCAGGCCTTGTGTTTGACACCCCTGATCTAGAGTGTTGGCTACTCATGCCAGCTTAGTATCATCTGTAAATTTGATAAGTTCCCCTTCTATTCCCTCAGCTAAGTCGTTTATGAAGATATTGAAGAGTACTGGGCCTAAGACGGAACCTTGTGGTATCCCACTGCTTACTTCCTCCATGTAGATATAGTATCATTAAGAACTACTCGTTGAGTACTGTTTGTCAGCCAGTCACGAATCCATCTGGTGATGATCAATGTTCCCTCTAATTTTTTTTCAGTGTGTGCGGAAAAGGATAGTTTTTGAGCGGCACATTTTATTGCCTGAGCACCTCACCCATGCCCTCCCCCCACGCATGCGCACAACCCCCCCCACGCTGCTCCCTGCGCATGTGCACAACCACCACCACCATCCCTGTGCATGCGCAAAGGCCTCACTGAAGCCTGGGACGGTGAAAATCGGCAAACCAGGAAACCCGTTGGGCTGTTTTTAACTGTTTAACTTTTTTTTTCTGGCACATTTTTCACCACTTGTATGCTGCTTAGAGTCATATGTTCTGAGTTAGGCAGGCATATAAATGAATAAATAAATAGTTAGGTAAATAGATAAATATATAGGGGGGGAAAGGCAGACAGAGAAGCAGGTCTGGGACTATTGAAAAGACCTGTGTGGAAATACTCACCTGCAAGTACCCCCCCCCCAATATATGTATTCCAATCAATAGGTGCATGATTTATTGCATGATTTATACCTTCTCTTGGCAATACTAAGGCAGCTAACACATTTTTAAAAAACCAAAGAAAAATAATTAAACCAATTATTGGAAATCAATGGTAAAATTAATATTAACACACTTAACTGTTAAGAATTTGGTAAAGGAAATGCATTTTAATGGATGTTCTATATGGCAATCTGCTCCTTCTGGAGGAATGTAGTGCTCTTCAAAAGGGGTTCAACCTCAGTTCCTGAATTCAGTTTGTCTTTTAGCAAAACTCTCCATTTTGAGTGGATTTAATTTATTATTCTTTATCTAGACCATTATAAAATATATAATGATAATATATAAAGTCGCCAACTACACCTTTGGAGTTGGATGGTAAGGCGTAATAGAGCTGGAGGCATGTTGAGGAATCTGGAAGATTTCCCTAAGCAATTTCAGATGGAGAGCAACCCAGGGAGAAAATGGAATACTGTAGGTGTCAGGGTTCCAAATAGGATCCAGAACTAAATTAGAGTCTGGATGCAAGCTGACAAGTAGGACCAGAACCCTTGTGAAATACAGCTGCGAAAGTCCAATCTCACTAAATAAGTCTATAAGGATACTAGATAGTATTGAAAATTTCCAAGATGACGAAGAAAAATAATAGGGCTTATTCACCCCATCAATTTCTGGTTTAAGTGATCCATGGAAGTATTCAAAGAAATCGCAATATCATCCCCTGGCTGAATGCCTAATTGAAATGGGTCCAATATGAAGCTTGTTTGGTGCTTATTATGCAATCAACAATACTCTTGTTGAGGGTGGCAAAGCATTAAATGATAATCGCTTACTTCTACTTCTACTGCCCTGTGCGCCTGAGCTGGCTCCCGGCGTTCCTCGTGCGCAGCCCCGCCGCCCCAGAAAAGCAGCGACAGCTGCAGGGGGAAGGGCAAGAGCTCTCCTCCCGGGCTTCCCTCGCACACCCCATCTTCTTCTCCTCTGCTTTCACCGCTGCTTCCACAAGTGCATGCACGCCAGGCCGCTGGCCAGCTAGCCTGCCTGCCTGCCTGCCCCGTGGTTGCCACAAGGAGAGCGAAATCCGAAAGGCTCCGGTGAGCACCTGGTGCAGATGGAAGAGGAAGGAAAGGCTACGGCCAGGTCCGCCTGCCTTTCGAATCTCGCTCTCCTTGCGGCAACCGTGGTTCAGGCAGGCAGGCAAGCGAGTTGGCCAGCGGCCTGGCGCGTGTGCGCTTGTGGAAGCAGCAGCAGCAGCGGCGAAAGCAGAGAAAAAAGAGATGGGGCGCACGAGGGAAGCCCGGGAGAGCTCTTGCCCTTCCCCCTGCAGCTGCTTCTCTGGGGCGGCGGGACTGCGCACAAGGAATGCTGGGAGCCGACTCAGGCACACGGAGCAGCATTTGCTGGCTGGGCGGCGACTTGCCCGCCCACTGCTTCTTCCCTGGCTCCCCCCCCCAAAAAAAACAGGACAAACTTCCTCAGCGCGTTTGAAAAACTGCCGGATTTACATTTGCATAGTGCTAGAGGGCGCTATTTTTGCTCAGGACGTGTTTTCTTGACCTGATCCTTTCCACATGTGTTAAGGCCAATGTCCCCTCTAAATCCCTGAGCCGCTGTTGGAAACTGGTGCGCGGGGTTTTCTTTTCACGTGCGCGGCCGCGCATCTGCGCAGCTTAGAGGGAACATTGGTGATGATGCTATCTATCCCACTTTTTTCTAGCTTACCAAGATGTAGGTTGTGGTCTACTTTGTTGAATGCCTTGCTGAAGTCTAAGTATATTATGTTCACAGTATTTCGCTGGTCTACTAATCTAGTCATTATGTTGAAGAATGAAATAGCAATAGCAATAGCACTTAGACTTATATACCGCTTCATAGTGCTTTACAGCTCTCTCGAAGCGGTTTACAGAGTTCAGCATATTGCCCCCAACAATCTGGGTCCTCATTTTACCCACCTCGGAAGGATGGAAGGCTGAGTCAACCTTGAGCCTAGTGAGATTTGAACAGCTGAACTGCTAAACTAGCAATCAGCTGAAGGTCGCAATGCTGCTTTTAACCACTGCACGATTTGTTTTTAACAAAGCCATGCTGACTTCTAGTTATTACTTTACCATTTCCAGATGTTGGGAGATGTTTTTTTATTATCTTTTCCAGTATCTTCCCGGGTATTTTTTTTATTAAAAAGTTTTAAAAGTACAGAGTACATTTTTCTCTTTTCTCCCCCACTTCCCCCCTCCACCCCTCTTACCCTCCCCTCCACCACCAACCCGACTTCCCAGAAAAAGCACAAGGTATAATTTCAAAAAAACATAGAGCTAAAATATGCTAAAAAATTATTAATCAAAATTTTTTCTAATTCTTAACTCCTTATTACTCAAAAACTTAAAAACATAATCTAAAATTTTAAACATTTATCATTTAAAAACTATTTGGGTTTTCTTAATCTGATACTTTTTTTGAATATAATCAGTCCACCTGTTCCGTTCTAATATACATCTTTCATTTGAGTGATCCTTAAGATATGATGAAATTTTTGCCATTTCAGCCAAATGTGTAACTTTTAATGTCCATTCTTCAATAGTAGGCATATCTTCCTTCTTCCAATACTGTGCCACCAGTAACCTGGCAGCTGTTATTAGGTTCAAAACCAAGTTAGTCTCTATAACAGAACAATCCGTGATTATTCCCAACAAAAAGAACTGTGGTGTGAACTTGATCTTTCTCTTTAAAATATTTTGTATAATCCACCATATTTTTATCCAAAAAGCCTTGATTTTTTTTTACAAGTCCACCATATATGGAAATATGTAGCATCATCACATTCACATCTCCAACATTTAGGTTTTAAAGTTGGGTACATACAAGCTAGGTTTTTTGGGTCTAGGTGCCATCTGTAAAGCATTTTATAAAAAATTTCTCTTAAATTTTGAGCCTGTGTAAATTTAACATTTCTAACCCATATCTTTTCCCATGTTTCCATCATTATAGGTTCTCCAGTGTTTTGAGCCCATTTTATCATGCAGTCCTTAACTAATTCTGTTTCTGAATCTAGTTCCAGTAAAATATTGTACAATCTTTTTATGTGCATTGGGCCCTTATTTTTTATTTGTTGTATCAAATTATCATCATTCTTCCAGATACCAGTTTTTTTATCGTCTCTCCATCTAACCTGTAATTGTCCATATTGAAACCAAGTTCTGATTATTCCTTCTTCTCTTAATTTCTCCATTGGTTTTAATTGTAATATGATTCCTTCTTCATGAAGAAGTTCTTTGTATGTAATCTTATCTAATTTTTGCTCTAAATTTATATTTTCTATCGCGTGTCTGGGTACTGTCCATAAAGGTAACTTATCATTTAATTTACATTGGTACTTTTTCCAGACACGCAATAAAGCATTTCCTAGTATATGACTCTTAAAAGCTTTATCTACTTTTTTATCATACACTAAATAGGCATGCCACCCATAAATCAAACCATATCCTTCAATATTTAATACCCTGTCTTCTGTCATATTAATCCAATCAGTAATTGCTGAGAGAACAGCTGCTTCATAGTACAATCTTAAATTAGACATTTTAAGACCACCTTTTTCATGTGTATCTTGCATTATCTTCTGATTTACCCTCGGCTTCTTCCCTGCCCAAATAAATTTATTTATACCCTTTTGCCATTCCTTCAAATTTTCATCTTTTTTAAGTATTGGTATCATTTGAAAGAGAAACAAAAATCTTAAACATTCATTTTGACTGCAGCTATCCTACCCAGCAAAGACAATTGCAATTTTTTCCAATTTTCCATATCTTTCTGTATTTTTAGCCATAGTGGTTCATAATTATGTTGATATATTCATGTTTGTGGACATAATATAAACCCCTAAATATTTAATCTTTTTGACTATTTCAAAACCTGTTACCCTTTCTATTTCTTCTTCTTGGCTTCTTGTCATGTTTTAAGCTATTATTTTTGTTTTAGCTGTATTTATTTTAAAACCAGATACTTGTCCATATGAATTAATTGTGTCCATCAGAATTCTAGTGGATTGTAATGGTTGGGTTAACATAACAATCAGGTCGTCCGCAAACGCTCGTAACTTGTATTCTTCCTGTCTGATTTTTATTCCCTTTATTGTATCAAGCTCTCTTATTTTACTAAGTAATATTTCCAAACACAAAATAAACAATAAGGGAGACAAGGGACAACCTTGTCTTGTTCCCTTTTCTATATTAAAAATATCTGTTAGTCCACCATTAATTATTATTTGCGCTGTTTGTTTTTGATATATCGCCCTAATGGATTGTGCAAAATAATCTCCAAGTTGTAACTTTCTATTAATTTTAATAAAAACTGCCAATTCAATCTATCAAAAGCTTTCTCAGCATCTAAAAATATTAATACTGTGGGTACCTGGTTGTTGCTTCCCAACTACTCTAATAAATTAACAATTTGTCTAACGTTAGTCTTCATCTGTCTACCAATTAAAAACCCCGTTTGATCATGATGAATCATCTGTTGCATAACTATCATTAATCTATTTGCTAAGATTTTAGCAAAAATTTTATAGTCTATATTTAAAAGTGAGATCGGCCTATAATTTTTTGGATCTGCATGGTCTTGACCCTCTTTTGGGATCAGAGAAATGAAAGCAGTCTTCCATGTTGGAGGTACATTACCTCCCTGTTGAATGTTATTAAACAATTCCTTAAGCGGTTCCACCATTTCTTCCTGCAATTTCTTATAATAAACAGCTGTTAGACCATCTGTCCCCAGGGCTTTACCCACTTTTAACTGTTTAATTACCAATAAGATCTCCTGTGTGGTTATCAATTGATTTAAAGTATCCCTCTGCTCCTTAGAGGTTATATAAATATTCTGTTTCTGCAAATAATTATCTATAACCTCTTCTTTAACTTTGCCACCAGTATATAATCCTGAATAGAATTCTAAAAAGGATTTTTTAATAAGTTCTTGTTCAAAGACTTCTTTACCCTTATAATTTATTCTTTCAATAGTTCTTGTTTTCTTTCTTAGCGTGTATGCTAGCCACCTACCTGGTTTATTAGCGTTATTTAGCGTTGCTAAAAGTATTAAATTTAGCATATTGTAAATTAATGGCATTAGATCTGCCATTAACATGTTAAATTGACCTTTTAATAAATTAATTGTCTCCTTAATTTTCCTGTCTGTTGGATTAGAAATTAAAGCCCGCTCTTGTCTTTTGATCTCCTCTTCTAATTCTTCCCTTTTTTCACCTTTTTTCCTTCTATATTTATTATTCAAATATATCAAGATACCTCTCATGTAAGCTTTACTTGCATCCCATATCTTTCCGGGTATTGATGTTAGGCTGATTGGTTTTTAGTTTCCTGGGTCTTTCCCCCCTCCTTTTTTTTTTTTTTTTTTTTTTGAAGATGGAACCACATCAGCTTTTTTCCAGTCCTCTGGTAGTTCCCTGGTGCTCCAGGATATTGAACAAAATGAATGCCATTCAGTGGTGAGAAAAGCAAGATTGTACACTTATACAAGAAAGCTCGCTCAACAGCAGTGACTATGAGAGGGATCTAGGTGTCCTAGTGGACAACTACTTAAGTATGAGCCAGCAGTGTGCTGTGGCTATACCAAAAAAAGTCAAAGCAGTCCTAAGCTGTATCAACAGAGGGAGGGATAGTACCAAGATTACAAGAAAGCATGGTCTTACTTTATATCACATTGGTAAGACCATACTTGAACTATTATGTCCAGTTTCTGGTCACCATGATACAAAAATATTCTAAGACCCTAGAAAGTGTACAAAAATAATAAAGGGTTTGGAGGCTAAATCATATAATGAATGGTTGAGGGAGCTAGGTATGTCTAGCCTATCAAAGAGAAGGAATAGTTATGTTAACTAGGACATGTTAACTGTCTTCCAATACTTGAGGGGCTGTCACAGAGAAGAGGGGGTTGACTTACTCTCCAAAGCATCTGAGGAGAAGACAAGAAATAACAGTTGAAAGTTTGTTAAAGAGATACAACCTAGAAATAAGGAGGCATTTTCTGACAGTCAGAGCGATTAATCAATGGAACAGCTTGCTTCCCATAGCTGTGGGTGATCCATCACTAGAGCTTTGATTGGGGTGGTATAAGGATTCCTGCCTTGAGCAGGGGGCTAGACTAGAAAATTTCCAAATTCCCTTCCAGCCCTATGGTTCTAAGGTCTATGAAACTAAAATCTAATCACCTTCACTACAACTTTCCCTAAAAGAGAACCAGAAAGACGTTATTTAGGAGAACAATCACATCTTGACTCCAACCATTCCTGGAACTTGGAGGAACTAAATCAGGCATGATCAATCTGCAGATGGCCAAGTTCACATTGCTGGTATTCTTATTAACTTTCTCAGAGTCCACAGGATCAAGCTTATCCTAGATGACTTGAAAGATGTAGTCCCAGTCACTTCCAATCACTGCTTACGTGTCTGAATATCCCAAACTAAGGTGCCATCACTAGTTCAAAATCTACGCCATGGTTTATATGTGCAGATGTATATGAGAGAGAGAGGCCGCCTGAGCAACCGGCAAGAGAGTGACGGCTGCAAACTGGTGAGCAAAAGGTGTTCAGAGTAGTGAATGAGGAAGAGTACAGATAAAATAAATTTTAAAAGCTCAGGAAAGAAAAAGAAATTGAAAGGGAAAACGAATAGTGTGAAGACAGAGAAGGAATGGCGAAGGAAAGTGGGACATACAGCCTAAAGCTGAGATTGGTAGGACAGTTCAACGAGGTAGGCAAAATGGAAGAAATAAAGGAATGAGGAATAGAAAGATACTTTTACTACTTGTTTATATGTTTACATCAGATATATAATACATATTCTCTCCAATTTTGTCTATGCATTTTTTCTTTTGTCTCTTCCAAGGAGTACCAATCGTTTGATTTTTAACACTAGCCACAATAGGAAGCTGAGGAGCATAAACTGTTTCACTACAATAACAGCTACAGAATCTATGGAGATTCTTAGTCATCTTTTTCAAAAGACAACTGGACTTGAAGATTTTTTCCTTGAAGACATTTAGCTTCTCATCCAAGAAGCTTCTTCAGTTCTGACTGAATGGTGGAGGATGGAAGAATTTATATTCCTTCAAGTCATCTGGTCATTAGCACTCTTTCTGAGACTGAAACGACTGTTGTAAACAAGAGATACAGTACATAGTGTACATTACAGTACATTATCCCTCTTCCTGTGTGGAGAAAAGGCTGTTCAATCTTAATGTAGATATCCTCTTTGACCCCTCTTTCAAACCAGCAGTCCTCTTTGTCCAGAATGTGGACTTTGCTGTCTTCAAAAAAGTGACCTTGTCCTGAAGGGGTCTGTTCTCTTATGTTGTGTCATGTATTTGTGAAGTGGTTGCTTTGTTTCTCCAATGTACAGATATATACATATTTCACTGCATTGTACTGCATATATCACATTGCTCAGTTTGTGTCTGGGTAAGGGGTGAAATTCAGCAGGTTCTGACAGGTTCTGGAGAACCGGTAGAGGAAATTTTGAGTAGTTTGGAGAACTGGCAAATACCACCTCTGGCTGGCCCCAGAGTGGGGTGGGAATGGAGATTTTGAAATATCCTTCCCCCGCAGTGGGGAGGGAATGGGGATTTTGCAGTATCCTTCCTCTGCCACGCCCACCAAGCCATGCTCACAGAACCGGTAGGGAAAATTTTTGAATTTCACCCCTGGTCTGGGTGTTTTATCTTTGAGGTGGACAAGTTTCTGCCTTAGTGTATTTTTTGGTTTAAAGTGTGTATGTAATATTGTGTTGGTTGAAAATCCTCCTGAGCTTTTCAGATATTCCTGCAACATATGGAATGACAACGTTGCTTCGTTTATTGTTCTCTTCTTTGTTATTGAAGAGCTCCTGCTGGGTCTTTTGGGGGGAATTTGATGAAGGCCCAGTTGGGATAGCCACAAGTTCCTTGATGTGTTTTAGTTCTTCTTTTCCCCTTTGTTGGTAGGCAAACTTTCAGTCCAGTGGTGTAGGGTTCTTATCAATCCTATTTTGTCCTTCAGTGGGTGGTGAGAATCAAAATGTAGATATTGATCTGTATGTGTGTGTGTGGCAAGGGGATTTCTGTAAACTTCAGTGTTAAGACTTCCGTCTTCCTTAATATGTATTGCACAGTCCAGGAAGGCCAGACTATTTTCCTTAACATCTTCCTAAGTGAATTTAATATATCTACCCAAAGAGTTGGTGTGTTTGGTGAAGGCTTCCAATTCCTGTATTTTAATCTTGACCCAAGTACCGTCCACATACCTATACTGGGGAGTCAGTGGACTTTCTGTGAAGGAGTGTAGGGCTTTGAAAGCTGGTTTTCACTCATATACTTTTTCCTCCAACCATTCACCGTTTGTAAACAAAGTTGACCAATAGTCTGGTTAATTGACCTGTTTTCTTATTATCAGAAGTTGGGTACACCATTTATCGGGTAAGATGTGGATGTGCCTCTCTCTCTCCAGTGTCCAATTTTCAGCAATTCTATGGACCAGCTCTCCTCAAATTTTCCAACTCTTACAACTTTTGTTGTCATCTTTTACATTTTTATCATGAGAGACAGACATCACATATCCTTTGTCTTATTCTCTATTCAATGTTAAACTATTCCACTTCATTTCACACATTGTTCTTCCATAATATTTTGGTAGCTCTTATACTTGCTACCAAAATATTTTCAGTATGTCAACTAGGGGCAAGAATACTTTAGACCATTGCTACACAACATTAAAAGATGCTTATCGGTCTTTACCAGGAGCAGCTGTGGGACACTGATCATTGCATGATTCACCTTGTATCCATTTATAGACAAAGACTCAAAACCATAAAACCAACAATTAAATCAGTGAAGTCTTAGACCAAGGAGGCAAAGTTAAAGCTACAGGGTTGTCTTAACTGCACAGATTGGAACATTTTTGAAGATACTTCTGCAGACTTGGATGAACTCACAGATACTGTAACATCATGTCAGTTTTTGTGAAGACCTATGTGTGCCAACCAGAAACCTGCGAATATACAGTAACAACAAACCTTGGTTCGCAGCTAAACTTAAGCAGCTACGTCGTGCCAAAGAGGAAGCCTACAGAAAAGGCGACAGAACGCTGTACATATTAGCAAGGGAGATCACAGCAGCAAAAAGAAGCTACTCTGAAAAGCTAAGGAATTGGTTCTCAACAAATGAACCAGCAAACATGTGGAAAACTCTTAAAAATATCACCCGTTACCTCCTTTCCATGTTGAAGGAAATCGACAATTGGCAGATGACCTGAATGTATTTTACTGTAGGTTTGAGAGGAAACTAGTGCCACCTATCTTCACAATCCCCATCTTAGACACACCAACAACAGCGAAGCCTCCTACAATTGACCCCATCCCATTAGGCCCCTCTCCTCTGGTGATTACAGAAAATGATGTGCAAGGTCTATTTTACAGACAAAAGCCAGGAAAAACATCAGGCCCAGACAAGATACCGTATTTTTTTGCACTTAAGACACTCCAGACCATAGGATGCACCTAGTTTTTGGGGAGGAAAACAAGGGGGGGAAATCTGCCTCTGCCTCCCAGCATTCATTTGGCTCGCGTCCTTACAGCAAACAGTCTGGTCAGCTTCAGCACATTATCGCAGCCTGATTTAGCACAAGCAGCTGATTGGCGGTTGGATCCGCCTCCCGGGAATCTACTGATTAGCTGTCCAGGCTGCGGGGATCGCCACCTCCATGCGTCCTGTTTTTGGCCTCTGCGTGCCCCATTTTTGGCCTCTGCGCGTCCCGTTTCGGTCTCCATGTGTCCTGTTTTTGGCCCATTCCAGGCGGCGAGGATCACCGCTGCCTATCGCCACCGGCCATAAGCAGCAGCGGCGATTGGCGGTCTGAAACGGACCGAAAACAGGACACGCAGAGGCTGAAAACGGCCAGCGTATGGGCGGGACTTCGACAACATTTGCTCTATAAGACGCAGAGACATTTCCACCCACTTTTTTGGGGGTGGAGGTGGAAGTGTGTCTTATAGTGCGAAAAATACGGTAACTCCTTCTTGCTTAAAAGCTTGTGCTGACCAATTGGCCCCCATCTTCACCCGCATCTTTAATAAATCACTAGAGATGTGCTGTGTTTCGTCTTGCTTCAAATGCTTTACTATCATCCCAGTGCCTAAGAAACCCTCCATCAAGGAACTGGACGATTTCAGACCAGTTGCTCTGACATCTGTAGTTATGAAAACCTTTGAAAGGCTAGTGCTGGCCTACCTGAAAACCATCACGGATCCGCTGTTAGGCCCCTTGCAATTTGCATACCGAGCAAATAGATTGGCAGATGATGCTCTTAATATGGCTCTGTACTACATCCTACATCATCTTGAATCTCCAAAGACCTATGCAAGGGTTTTATTTGTAGACTTCAGCTTGGCATTCAATACCATCATTCCAGATATTCTTACTAAACTAAATCAGCTAGCTGTGCCTGACCACAATTGTAAGTGGATCATAAGCTTTCTAACAGACAGGAAGCAGCAGGTGAAGCTAGGCAAAATCACACCAGATATCTGTACAGTTAGCACACTGCCCCCCCCTCGTGCTCTCTCCACTTCTCTCTACAAGCTAATGACTAGAGATGTAAAATTTCCGGAAATTTTGAAGCTCGGGAAAAAACCCGTTTTTTTTCTGTTTTTTTCGGAGGGGAAACGGAAATTTTCGGAAAAATTGAAAAAATTGCTACATTAGCACTTTTTTGTCTTTTTAAGATTGAAAGTCATTCTGTTACTTTAGGAACATAAAATATGACTATGGACAATTTGACTTGGCATAAAATTATCACAACTAGCATATTAAAAATATAGTGTAGCCAAACAATTATCACAAACAGAATTTACTTTTTTATAATATTTATTTGTAACAAAGGGAGCAACAATCTCCTGAACTGCTTACTAGTTTACTTTCAGGTCCTTTTTGTTGCTCTGTATTTTCTTCCAATGCTTTTGAGGCCTAGTAAAGAGGACAGAACAAACCAAACACACCCACTAACATGCAAAAGCAAAACTGAAACCTTTTTCTTTTTACAATAGCAGCACCTCCTAAAGGAAGAAATGCATACTGTTCTTGCATTGGAGGGTTCAGTTTGTTACCTAGGACTTGCTTGTCCTCACTCAGTGCACAGAAATTAGAATAATCTGATATCATACATTTTTTTTAGAAATGATTTGGAAAATATTTGAATACCCTGTCTTAAAATATTTTATTCATCATGTTAAAATAAAAAATTCCACAATGTGTTTTTTTTCTTTTTTCAATTTTTCCAATTTTTTGGAAAAAAACAAAAAAGCCTTCAGGAAAAAAATGGGGAAAAAACTTTTTTTTTCCAAAATTTTCCGGGTTTTTTCCGGGCCTTCACATCTCTACTAATGACTGCATCTCAAAAGATCCCTCTGTTAAAGTACTGAAGTTTACAGATGATACAATAGTGATTGGTTTCATTCGAGATGACGATGAATCTGCATGCAGATGGGAAGTTGAACTAGCCTTGTGGTGCAACCTGAACAATCTTGAACTGAACACACTTAGAACCGTAGAAATGATGGTAGATTTTAGGAGAAATCCTCCTATATTACCATTTCTTACAATACTAGACAACACACTATCAACAGTAGAGATCTTCAAGTTTCTAGGTTCTATAATATTTCAAGATTTAAAATGGACACCTAACATCAAAAACGTCATAAAAAAAGCACAACAAAGAATGTTCTTCCTGCGCTAATTCAGAAAAGACAAATTGCCCAAGGAGCTGCTGATACAGTTATACAGAGGAATTATTGAGTGTGATCTGCACCTCCATAACTGTCTGGTTTGGCTCTGCAACCAAACAAGACAGACACAGACTTCAATGGATAATTAGAACTGCAGAAAAAATAATTGCTACCAACCTGCCTTCCATTGAGGACCTGTATACTGCACGAGTCAAAAAGAAGACTGTGAAAATATCTACAGACCCCTCACATCCTAGACATAAATTGTTTCAACTTCTACCCTCAAAACATATAGGGCAGTGATGGCGAACCTTTTTTGGTTCGCGTGCCAAAAGGGGGGGGGAATGCGGGGGATCACGTGTGTGCGTGCCCACACTCATAATTCCATGCACCCCCGCACATGCACGCATGACCTCCTTGCTCCCAGCATGCAATGGCACGCCCATTTTTCGCTCTCCCCAGGTTCCAGAGCCTTTCTAGGAGCCTGGGGAGGGCGAAAATGGCCTTCGCCACCCCCTCTGGAGGCTGGAAACAGCCTGTTTCCCGACTCCCAGTGGGCCCAGAAGGCCCGAAAATCAGCCGGCTGGTGCACACATGCACGCCGGACTTGAGCTCGCGTGCCCACCGATATGGCTCCGCGTGCCACTTGTGGCACCTGTGCAATAGGTTCGCCATCACGGATATAGGGCATTGCACACCAGAACAATTAGAAACAAGGACAGTTTTTCCCCTCATGCATCACTCTTCTAAACAACTAATTCCCACAACACTGTCAAACTATTTAGTAAGGCTACATTACTATTATTATTCTCATCTTTCCTATTACCTATCTCCTTTTCTACTTATGACTATAACTTTCTTGCTTGTATCTTTATGATTTATATTGTTTTATTTAGTTTCTTAGTATGATGTATGTTAATTGCTTATTTAGTATCCTATGACTATCACTAAGTGTTGTATCTTATGATTTATGATGAATGTATTTTTATGACTACGACCATGATTTATCACTTATAGCTTTTATCAGGGGTGGGTTCCTCTTACCTGCCTACTGGTGCGCTGTGCACGCATCTCGTTTCGCACGCGCGCATCTTGTTTCGTGTGTGTGCACGCTTGCTACACGCGCACATCCCCTCGCTACACGTGCGTGTCCCCTCGCTACACGTGAGCATACGCGGAAGCAAAATCTTGCGAGGGGACACACGCGCAAGAGAGATTTTGGTGATTTTTTGCTTCCGCGCATGTGTGGAAGCAAAAAATCACCAAAACCTCTTGCGCGCGCATCCCCTCACAAGATTTTGTTTCTGCACATGCGCATGAAGCAAAAAAAGCCCAAAAATTCCAGAAAAAAGATGGTGCCGCGCAACGGACCGGCAAAGACAGCACCGGAGCTGTCGCACGCAAATTGCACAATCGGCAGGTCCCTACCGAAACGGCGCACCGGTAGGAATCCACCACTGACTTTTATGTAGACTGAGAGCTTATACACCGAAGAAATTCCTTGTGTGTCAAATCACACTTGGCCAATAAAGAATTCTATTCTATTCTATTCTAGCATTCAGAAATCAACCAAACTATCCAGAGTCATAGTGATTACAGTGGGGTACAGTAAAAATTAATAAAAACTTAGAGTACACATTTGTAGGAAACATTCCATTACAATACTCAAGCCTATTTACTTTTTCATGTACTATCTCCAAATGAAACAGCAATATAAATCAAGAAATGTGTTAAAAGATTAAAATCAAGTAAACAATACCCCAATCAAGAAACTGCCAAAAACGGCAACAGCAAACAGCCCAAGCAAAGAATCTCTAAGATAACCGCCATCAACACTGAGAGACAAGCCACTAGAACAGTGGTTCCCAAACTTTTTCAGTCCACCGCCCCCTTGGTGCTACAAACTCATCCTCACTGCCCCCACCCCACCCCCTCAGGTGGCATGGCTTAGTGGTCAGTTGACCGGGTGGGCATGGCCAACTTGTAAAGCGTGGTGAAACTCACTTAACAACGCTCTTGCTTAGCAACCAAAATGTTAGGCTCAATTGTGGTCATAAGTCTTTCTTTTGTTCTTTCTTTCTTCTCTATCTTCCCCCTTCTTTCTTTCTTTTTCTTTCTGTCTGTCTTCCTACCATCTTTTCTTTTTTTCTGTCTGTCTGTCTTCCTTCCTACCTACCATCTTTTTCTTTCTTTCTGTCTTCCTTCCTTCCTTCCTACCATCTTTCTTTCTTCCTCCCTCCCTCCCTTTCTTTCCTTTTTCTTTCCTTCTTCCCTCCCTTCTCTTCCCCCCCTCCTTTCTTTTTCTGTCTGTCTTCCTTGCTAACTACCATCTTTCTTTCTTCCTTCCTTCCTTCCATCTTTTTTTCTTCCCTTTTACTTTCCTTCTTCCCTCCCTCCTTTCTTTTTCTGTCTATCTTCCTTCCTACCATCTTTCTTTATTTCTGTCTTCCTTCCTTCCTCCTTCCCTCCCTCCCTCGCTCTTTCTTTCTTTCCTTTTTCTTTCCTTCTTCCCTCCCTCCTTTTTCTGTCTGTCTTCCTTCCTACCTACCATCTTTCTTTCTTTCTTCTTTCTTTCCTCCCTCCTTTCTTTTTCTGTCTATCTTCCTTCCTTCCTACCATCGTTCTTTCTCTTTCTTTCTGTCTTCCTTCCTCCCTCTCTCTTTCTTTCTTTCCTTTTTCTTTCCTTCTTCCCTCCCTTCCCTCCCACCAGCTGTGGCAAGGCCACCACCGCTGCTCACCCAGGCCGATGGCTTGGTAAGCGTTCTCCGGGTCATGCACCAGGTCGCAGAGCGCCATCAAGGCCGGCTGCCACGTCAGCAGCTTGGGGTGCTGCAGCTCTTCATTGAGCTTGGGGAGGCCTCGGCGGCCGAAGGCCACAGGTGCCTTGGTGGGGTAATGTCGGGGGGCAGCTGGGCTGAGATCCGCGGGTGCGCCATGCCAAAGGGGAACCCGCTGAATTGCGCGTGCCGGGTTGCTAGGCAATGGGGATGCTGGGCGGGAAAGTCCGCGTACGCGCAGGTTCTGCAGTGGGGCCTTCCCGCGGGTCTGCGAGCACTCACCCGAGCAGCTTCAGGAGTGGTCGGCTTCCCTCGTCGCTGTGCCGCGCTCAGTGCCTAGCACTTGTAACTCCGTCGCATTCCACATTCTTGGGTGCAGGGCAGCCCATTCTGAAAGAAAACATCTCGTGTTTTCTTTCAGAATGGGCTGCTCTGCACACAAGAGCGAGGAACGCGAGAGAGCTTCAAGTGCTAGATAGGACGCCCGTCGCGCGGTGGGGACGCAGTTTGGGGTGACCAGTCATGCGGGGCGGGGCGGAGCCGGAGGAGGGGCTGGCCGGGCCGCGAGATGGGCATCATACCTAGCACTTGTAACTCCATCGCATTCCACGCTCTTGTGTGCAGGGCAGCCCATTCTGAAAGAAAACATCTCATGTTTTCATTCAGAATGGGCTGCCCTGCACACAAGAGCGAGGAACGTGAGGGAGCTTCAAGTGCAAAAGCATGGTGAACCACCTACCGCCCCCCTGTCCCCTCTCATTGCCCCCGTCGCCACCCTTGCCTCTCACCGCCCCCCTAAGGGTTCCCACGGCCCCCCGGGGGGGCGGTACCGCCCACTTTGGGAACCACTACACTAGAATATCAATTGACAGCACACTGCACTCCTTACTGATGATGTTACCTAGTTTGGATAATGAAACATCTTCAAGAAAACAAGCAAGTTCAGAGAGCACCAAGGACCCCTCAGATAATTGTGTGACCTTAAAGTTGAATTAACAAAAAAAAAGGAACAAAACATAAATAGGAAAGTGCATTACCTTTAACAAGCAATTTATCTCTAATTGACACTCTTCGAGTAGAATCAGAAGTGGAGTTGGAAGTACGGGAGCCCCTGACACCATCATCCCGTTTCAGTTTGCTTGCCAATGTTAGCATTAGTGCTAGCTTCAATCTAAAATACAAGTACTAAAATAAAAAATAGTTATTTTACCAATTTTACTTTTCTTTCAAAGGCAATATTCTATTATATAAACATATTCACAAATAGCTCAGTTCATGGGAATTATTTTTTTCATGTTTTAAAACACACACACTTTTATAATTAAGTCAAACCAATGGTCTATTTAGACCAGGCTTCTCCAACCCATGACCGGCATGTGGCCCCACAAGATCATAAACTTTTAACATTATGTGATTAACATACATTAACTATATATTTTATATGCAGTCCAAGACAATTCCTCTTCACTTAATGCAGCCCAGGCAAGCCAAAAGTTTTTACACCAATAATTTAGACCAACAATATATAATTCAGCTAGAATTATCAGATGGAAGTGATTAATAGTCCAGAGGTTTTTTTCAGGCCATTAACACTTTGCTTACCAACGAGCCACAATCATTTCTACAATCAGCATTAATCTGTGACCACTGCAATCAAGGTAATCTTAATTTTAACAATAAGTATAAAATACAGCTTTTGAAAATAAAAGTAAGATTTTCCAGTTCCCCACTGTCCTATATTTCAATGTTTACATGTGCAATTTACAGAAGAATTGATCAAGATAATTAACAGAATATATATTACTGATGGGTAAAAAAAATTCTCTGTGAAATCCAAATTCAGAACATTGCAATTTTCATCCAGAATCATGCATTCTATAGCTGTTTTGTGTTTTTGAAAAGGTGAATTGTCCAAAATAGTAAGCCGTTTAGAACTGTTTTCAGAACTCAATAATCTTCATAAATGCACAAAATAATCCTTGTATACCAGCAATCAGCTCATTCTGGGGTCAGCCCCTCCCCCAATCTAACATGGAATATTATATATATACGTAGCTTAGCTTCTAAGGAATTAATAACTTAAAATGAGAGACGAGAAACCAGAATATAACAGTGTAATCTCCTATGTAAATCTACTTAGAAGTCTCATTGAAGGAAACAATTGGTTCAAAATGAAAACAATAGGAAGGGAAGAGAAGTTGCAGTGATTTTAAAATATCAATTTTTGCTCAGAAATCCAAATGAACAAAATGAACGAACTTAACTTTTGCATTTTATTCTTCTTCCCTGCATCTAGATGCCTGTGACAAACAAAATGGACTCTAAGATGGGCTTGACCTGATCCAGCAGGGTTGGTTGTTCTTATGCGTTTTAAAGACTGAAACCATGTTAGCTAATTGTCTGAACAGATCCAATAAGGTTCTTGGAAGGAGAAAAGAAAGGCTAGACAAGTGAATTCCTGCAGATAAGGTCAAACCCTCTTAACCCAGCACCCAACGCTCCCATTGGGCCTCCCAACAAATACCAACCTGCCTCCCACAGTAGGAGCTCGGGCCCCGACGGTCAGAACCAGAGGCCTTCAGACAAAGGCCGGTGGGCGCCAGGGATGGGGGCGACGACCAGCTCCTGCAGAGGGATAAACTGCCGGCTGAGCCCAGCAGGGAGGGACCGACCACTGCCAACACCGCTCACCTGGAAAGACGATCAAGTCGCCGCTCCCACGCCAAAGACAGCCGCTGCCGCCGCCAGGACCATCCCAGACGGCCCCCCACACTGACGGAACCGGAAGTGCAAGGAACAGGCGGAGCTCTCGGAAACAAAAACGAGAATAAACAAAATAAATCACGAGAACGCAAACTTTATTGAGATCCGGAGAGGGTCAAGGAGGAAAGTGGACTTGCGCATGCGTTCCCTCAGAGGTACTTGTTGACAGAAGAGCTAGGAAGGATCCCGCGAGAGTAAGCTATCCCGCGAGAAAAGCGAGTTTATCGTCGATTTATTATATTTTCGCCCATTTGCTCTCAGGGACCATGTTTCAAAGGAAGTGGAATTCATTCTCGGCTCGCGTTGACTCACCGCAAAGATCGCTGGAATATGGAGATATTTCGAGCCTGAAAAGTGGCGTTTCGGAATAGCTCGCTTACGGTCTTGCCACAGTTATTAAGTGAATCACAACAGTTGTAAAGTTAGAAACACGTTTATTAAATGAATCTGGCTTCCCCATTGACTTTGCTTGTCAAAAGTTGCAAAAGGTGATCACATGGCACTGAAACTCTCATAAATACATGGATGTTGCCAAGCGGCAAAAGTTTGATCATGTAACCATGGGAATGCTGAAATCGTCATAATGTGAAAAATGGTCATAAATTACTTTTCTCAGTGCCATTGTAAGTTCAGACGGTCACTAAACAAATGATTGTAAGGACTACCTGTATAACTCATGAGCTCACATCAAGAGAGACATCATAAATTCCTTCTGTTACAAGTTCTGGCGCTTGTCCCTTCAGAAACTGACTGCAAAATAATTCAGTTTTCTTTACAAAAAAGGCGGCACAATTAAATCACAGATCCTTTTTGTCCTCATGCATCCAGCTACTGTACTAAAAAACTTGCAGTTTGGGGTGCCTTTTGTAAAAAAGAAAGCATGGATTTCCTCATGATTCATCTGCAAATCCATAGGTTTTGAATCTACTAGAACTGGGGTTTCAAACGGGCTGGATGCCTCACACGCAGACCATGCCCCCTCCAGCTCCACGAAGGGGAAAAACATCACGAAACATCATGTGATGGCAAGTTTGATGTGATGCGGCGAATTTGACCCCCGTGTACTACAGATACAGATTAATAGAGTTGGAAGGGACCTTGTAGGTCATCTACTCCAACCCCCCCCCGCTCAAGCAGGAAACCCTACACCAGTGGTGGGTTCCTACTGGTGTGGTCCACTCTATAGCACCAGTAGTGGCCCGCTGGTGATGTCACAGTACCGGTGCAGTCGGTTGTCGGTGCCTGGGTGCCGCCATTTTTTTAAAAAAATTTTTTTTTTAATTTTAAAAAAAAAAAATTCTTCTGCACATGCCCAGAAGCCGAGCTTCCAGCACTGCGCATGCGCTGCCTTCCTACCCCACAGTGAGTCCAAGCAGGGGAGGATGGCTGAGGGAGCATGTGAGACACTGAAAGAACAGGCGGCAGGAGCTATCTCAGTTCCCCTCCCTTCAGCAGTCCGAGAACCCACGAACGCACGGTGATGATCCCAGACATTTTCGCATGTTTGAGGCTTCTCGAGCTGCTGAGGGGAGGGGGAACGGGCGACAGGAGCCTAGGATCATTGAATGGGGAGAAGCATTCAGGCCGGACGGAGCCTCCTAGAAGAACCGCTGCCGCGGTCTTGCTGCTCCCGCTGCGGGGGACTGCGTTGCGGGTGGGCAATGCCCCCCTGCTTCTTCGGCCGCTGCCAAGCTCTCGAGGCCCATGTCCACCCGGTCACATGGCAAGCCACACCCACAAAATAAGCCATGCCCACAGAGTGGTAGTAAAAGAAATAGGAACCCGCCCCTGCCCTACACCATTTCTGACAAATGGCTGTCCAATTTCCCCTTGAAAGTCTCAAGTGTTGGAGCTCTCACAACCTCCAAGGGCAAGCTGTTCCACTGGTTGATCGCTCTCACTGTCAAAAAGTTTCTCCTTATTTCCAGGTTGAATCTCTCCTTGGTCAGTTTCCATCCATTATTCCTTGTCTGGCTTTCTGGTGCCTTGGAAAATAGCCTGACCCACTCCTTTCTGTGGCAGCCCCTCAAGTATTGGAACACTGCTATCATGTCTCCCCATGTCTCTTCTCTTTGCTAGACTAGCCATGCCCAGTTCCTGTAACCGCTCTTCGTATGTTTTAGTTTCCAGTCCCCTAATCATCCTGGTTGCTCTCCTCTGCACTTTTTCTAGAGTCTCAATGTCTTTTTTGTAGTGTGGTGACCAAAACGGGATGCAATACTCTAGGTGTGGTCTAACTAAGGCTTTATAGAGTGGTATTAGTACCACCCTAGACCTAGATTGTATCCCTCTATTAATGCAGTTTAGGATTGTATTGGCTTTTTTGGCTGCCGCTGCACACTATTGGCTCATGTTTAGCTGGTTGTCCACTAAGACTCCAAGATCCCTCTCACAGTCACTGCTATTGAGTCTGGTTTCACCCAGTTTATATGTATATCTTTGGTTTTTCTTACCGAAGTGTAGGACTTTACTTTTCTCTGCATTAAATTTCATTTTGTTAGATAGGGCCCAGTGTTCAAGTCTGTTAAGATCCATCTGGATCTTGAGCCTGTCCTCTAGGGTGTTACCTATTTCTGCCAGCTTAGTATCATATGCAAATTTCGTTAGTTCCCCTTCTATTCCCACATCTAGGTCATTTATGAAGATATTAAAGAGTACTGGGCCTAAGACAGACCCTTGTGGTACCCCACTGCTTACTTCCCTCCATGTAGACTTAGAGCCATTGAGGACTACTCGTTGAGTATGGTTAGTCAGCCAGTTGTGAATTCATCTGGTGGTGAAGCGATCTATCCCACTTTTTTTTCTAGCTTACACAGAAGTAGGTTGTGGTCTACTTTGTCGAATGCTTTGCTGAAGTCTAAGTATATTATGTCTAGAGTATTTCGCTGGTCTACTAATTTAGTCACTGTGTTGAAGAATGAAATGAGATTGGTTTGGCATGATTTGTTCTTAACAAACCCGTGTTGGCTGCTGGCTATTACTTTACTTATTTCTAGGTGTTGGCAGATCTGTTTTTTAATTATGTTTTTCAGTATTTTCCCGGGTATTGATGTTAGGCTGATTGGTCTGTAGTTTCCTGGGTCTGTTTTTTTCCCTTTTTTGAAGATGGGAACCACATCAGCTCTATTCCAGTCCTCTGGTAGTTCCCCTGTGTTCCAGGATTTTTGAAAGATGTGGTGCAGTGGTTCTGAGATGACATCTGCCAGCTCCTTTAGGACTCTGGGATGTAATCCGTCTGGTCCTGGTGATTTGTATTCGTCAAGTTCAGACAGGTGATCTCTTACTGTTTTTTTGCTTATGCTAACTTTTGTTTCCAGTCTGTTTTTTGCAGTAGTATTTCTGGTTGGTTGGGCTGCAGTTTCTTTTTGCATGAAGACCGATACAAAGAATGAGTTAAGCAGCTCTGCTTTTTCTGTTGTCCTGTTACTTCTTTGCCGTCTTCTCTCTTTAGTGGACCAACTGTTTCCTTGATTTTTTTCTTGTTATTTATGTGTTGGAAGAAACTTTTTTTTTCCAAAAAGTTTTTTATTTTTCTCCACAATTTCATATACAACTCAATACACATATACCTTAAAATATTACAATAAAATACATAGTTATACATTTTAATCAAACATTCTAAAGTCATTTTCTTAATCTGCGCTTACATCAGTCTGTTCTACTTTTTTCCATTACACCCCCTCTCTCTAGCTCCATCTTCTCCTCCTACTTTCTTACTCCTTCCCTCCCCCTCTACCTCTCTCTTCTCCAATGACCCATATGCATTCTAGGGGGTTTTCTTCTTTGATTACATGTAGCTCTGTAGCAACATAATGGTCCTTTACATATAGTGCAATTCCACCTCCTCTTTTTTGTGGTCTGGTTTTTTTTAAGAGTTTGTATCCTTCTATCAGTATGTTCCAGTCATGTGTTTCATCCCACCAAGTTTCTGTTATTCCAACTATGTCGTATCTACCTTTGTGTATTAATATTTTGAATTTATTTATTTATTTATTTGTCAACAAGTGCAAGGAAACAGGACACATGAAAAAATGGCACAAATAAATGGATATAAAGAAGCAAAACATAGCCATAAACACATAAAATGAGTACGTACAAATGGGTACAATAGGACAGGGACGGTAGGCATGCTGGTGTGCTTATGCACGCCCCCTTAGGGACCTCTTAAGAAACATGTAAGGTCCACGGTAGACAGTTTAAGATAAAAGGTATGGGGGTTAGAGAGGCTAACAATAGGATCAGGTAAAGTGTTCCAGACATTTACTACTCTATTGCAGAAGTCGTATTTTCTGCAATCAAGATTAGAGCGGATTACATTTAGTTTGTATCTATTGATAGCCTTAGTGTTATTGCTGTTGAAATTAAGATAGTCATTAACAGGTAGGATGTTAAGGTAGATGATCTTGTATACTAAACTTACATAAGCGGCGTAGTTCAAGGTTATCCAGGCCTAAAATTTCAAGCATACTGGAATAAGGAATTTTATTGCGAGTAAAGGAGTTGAGTACTCTTCTTGTAAAATACCTCTGGACCCTCTCTAATGTATTAATATCCAAAATACAGTGTGGGTTCCAGGCAAGTGAGCATTATTCAAGGATAGGTCTGGCAAAGATTTTGTATGCCCTAGTTAGAAGTATAATGTTACCAGAGAGAAAACTTCATAAAATAATGTTGACAACTCTTAATGCCTTTTTAGCAATGTTGTTACAGTGAGTTCACCCTGTTTATTCCCCAGGCTTTGTGCATTTGTGTATAGGCACTTGAGATCTCTGTGCCTGACTCTGGGTGTGCTTCCTATGTCTCCTATTTGGCATTTGAGTTTGTCTTCCTTCCCATCCCATGCTTAGAGTTAGGCCCTGGAGATCCTATAGATTGGTCACCCTCCCTGCTCAATTTTAGTTTAAAGCCCTCCTGATAAGTTGAGCCAGTGGTGGGTTCCTACCAGTGCTGTCCACTCTACCGCACCGGTAGGGACCGGCTGGTGACATCACGGTCGGTTGTCAGTCCCTGGGCGCCGCCATCTTTTTTTAAATTTTTTTTAAAAATTATTCTGAGCATGCTCACCAGGCACGCCCACGCGGCAAGGAAGGGAGGGAGCAAACCAGCAGGAGGTAAGTTGGCACTCACCCCTGATTTGGGCTGGAACCCCCCCCCCACACCCCACCTTTATTCACTGGAGTTGTCCTTCTGCTTTCCCCGGTTGCTTCCCTGATTCCTGCACTATAAAAAAAACATTGAAAAATCAGAATGATTAGCCCTTTTTGCTTGAGGCTCTCCTAACAGGAAAGGAAGGGAAGGGACTGGCAAGGAGAAATAATCAGTATGAGGAAACCTCCCAGTTTTGTAGCAGCGCTGCTGAATTTCAAAAGATAACCCAACAGTTCCTCCCCATGTGAGTTATTTGTGGCAGTGCAAAGCAAAACTTTACTGAAGGGGGGAAAAAGCAACAGGAGGAATCATGTTCCTGGGGAAAGCAGAAAGACAACTCCAGTGGATAAAGGGATGAAGTGGGTGGGGTTTTTTTCCAGCCCAAATGATTCTGGGCAATGTTTATTCTCAGCAGAGCCAGGGTGGGCAGGCAGGCAGGCAGCGGCACAAAGTTAGTTTATTTATTTATCTATGCTGGCTGGGGAATTCTGGGAGTTGAAGTCCACAAGTCTTAACCCCCAGCCTTGCCCCGACTAGAGAAGGAGATACTTTTCACTTCCTGTTAGCTCATTTTCGATCTTCCTTTTCTGCAAGTAGAGAGGGGAGAGAGAGAGAGAGGGAGAAAAAAATGCGGCTCCATTCTAGATCTGGCCAAAACACCTCTCACCCCTCCCTACCCCACTTGATCAGAGAGCCAGAGATATTTTTTGAGAGACTTGCTCCAAACCCTAATTTGCTGCCGGAAGGGACAAAGGGAATTTGGAAACGCTGGTGGAGTTGTCTTACTATTTAATCCTTTTCTTGCTCAAAATGGGGGGACGTCAGCCGACCGTCCTTTGTAGAATGAGTGGAAACACACACATACAGAGAGATGAAGGGAGCGAGGGAGAGGGGGGAGTGTGTGTGTGTGTGTGTGTGTGTGTGTGTGTGTGTGTGTGTGTGTGTGTGTGTGTGTGAGAGAGAGAGAGAGAGAGAGAGAGAGAGAGAGAGAGAGAGAGAGAGAGAGAGATTTCTGGTATGTAAGAAGCACTCTTGTGATCTTTGACATTTAGGCTTGCTGTCAAACAAGCCTAATTTATGGTTCTTGTGTAGCTGAACTTTAGTGAGGGCGATTGCTGCTTTCTCCCTGAGAGCTCTCAGGGAGGAGATAATTTAGAGTTTTTAACTTTGCAGCCAATTTTGGATCTCTCCTTGAAGCCTCTGCATCGGCTAATTAGTATCAGCTGTTTAGCTGATAGAAAAATCCAAAAGTAAAATAGGAACAGGAAACCAGGTAAGCAATAAAAAACAGTTTATTAATAACAAAAACAATAACAAAAACAATAAGCCTTGGCCAAGGGTCCAACTCCTCCCAGAGAATGCCACTCTGGAACAAAAGGAAAGGAGGAGGTAACACAACCTCCCAGGTTACAGGTTTTTATACATCTCACAAACCCCACCTTTGTTCCTCCCCCCCTTACATAACACAATATATCATTCTTTGGGTTTCTCCCATTTTGGAAGCCCCCCAACCATTATCTCCCATGCTGACGTCTCCATGTTTCCTTTCCCAAGACTTTTAGGTGCTTCCCAGAAAATACATCCTGTCAATATTCCCTGTTCTTGCATTCCCATCTTTCTCAGCATAATTTTGGTACAAACAACTATTAGGTCAGCGTACTTATAGCTGACATGCAGAAAACAAAAATACATGTGATACATGATTATACAATATTAAAATGGTTGAGCTATGGTCTGTTTTTCATATCTTTATTAACAAGAATCAATCCATTTTTCTCACAATCCTGCCTTTCCCTTTTGATCAATTTTCTATTGATCCCATTTGATCGATCTTATTCTTGTAATTGCTCTTGTATCTCCTGCAACATTATAAGCACTTCCTGCTTATTTAGGGTCCTCTGCCCTAACTTTTTCTCTTTGCTTTTCTTGCAACAGCACTTACTACATTTGATACAGACAGGCATACATTTCACACAGACACAAGATATAAGGCACACAACTATAATGAATATAATGCCTACAAATAGGTCTTTTACCCAAGCAAAACTAGGCATCCAAGAGGTTAACATACTCCATAATCCTTTAAATGCAGAATTCTCTGTTTCATACTGCAGGTGGGTAGTAATATTATGTAAGGCTTGTAATTTAGATTCAATAAATCATGATTTATCTTCTATATCAAAGCAACATAATCCTTGGAATTCCTCACAACCATGGCCCATCCGTAACAAGATATAATCAATAGCAACCCGATTCTGCAATAAAGACTTCCTTACCTCTCCCATTTCATCAGCCAAAGCTGCTATGGCAGACAAAGTCTCATTAATGCTTTTCGCCAAAGCACAAGCAAGAACGTCCTATCTGTTTATGATTATATTGTGTTGCAAACCAAGGAAATAAGCCTAGAAGTCCAGCTTCTACTTTGGATAATATCACCACCTCATCACTACATCCTGCATCAATTGGTACGGACCTTCGTCCCCTATAACTCCTACCGGCAGTATATCCAGTCATGTTATACTGCACTGGAGATATAGGCCATTGTATGGATATAATATGTGAATCCTGTATCACTAGGTGAGGTTCACCCCCTTCTTTGGGTGTTTCTACATGTTCAGGTTCAGGGTCATGTGTCTCACCTGTAATGTCTTTCGCACTATCCTTTGCAACTGTCTTCTTTGCAGGTATGCGATTTCTATGATACAGAGTAGCATTCATCATTTCATAATAAAACTGAGTTTCTTGATTAATGTTCTTAAAATGTGTTACTCCCATAAATGTAGTCAGGCGCCCAACAGTACATGGCCCTCCTACTGCATGTGCGGGAATATATGCAAAAGCGTATAAACCACAAAACAAAAACCATCCTTTGGGTAAATATATCACCTGCCCCAATGCATCTACTTCTTCAGTTTCAGTGCAAGCGAACACACGTTAAGTAGGCACAGGTGTATATGTAACCCTTTCTAACTTCTTTTCTGGTTGTTTGTATATAATGCAATCATAAGCTGGCAAAATGTTTTTCACTTCAATTACCAGTTTCTTCTGATTGGTCCATCTATTGGGCTTAATTGGGTGACCAAACAAAGTAACCACCTTTGATATATTATAATTGTTAGGTTCAATAATGATTTTTGCTTCTTCAAACAAAAACTTTCCAGGGACTGGTACACCAACGAAACATGTAGACATAATATCCGAGACTGTTGTCTCTCCTTTCACGCAAAAGGATGAACTATTCAAAGCCACTTTCATTAAGTTGAGAAAAATGTTTCCCTCTTTCTTCATAGGCTCATCTCTGACATGTTGTGTGTATCTAAGTGGTGCTTTCAAATATCCCACAGTACATCTTCCTTTCCATGTAAAAGGTAGACCTGGCAATGCTATATTGCCACATAAAAACATAAGCTTGGATGGGGCTTTTATTTCTCTATATGGCATCATCAGTCCCTCCTCTATAATTCTGAATTTCTTATAGGAAGGTGTGTAATTGCCATATTTTTCATAGCATTGGTTATATATAGCTTCCATTCTGTTGGACACATCTCTTGGTTGTACAACTACGTCATATGTACAGTTACACTTTGGATATTTACCAAGTGGTATGCCATCGCTAAAGGTAGATCGTATGCATATTCCAGCCTCATATTCCGGCTCAATCAGTGTCAGTGATGTATGTGTCTGGGAAAATCGTTGTTCAAGCTCAGCATGGAAACAAAACTGCTGTCACACGATAGGGTAACTAGGCACAACATCAAATGTTCCCATCCCTACTTGAAAAGACATCCATATTCCCTAGAAGACAATAATCACCCTTACTGCCGAACTACTCATGTTTTCTGTGAACTACCCCCCCCGTATATGTGCAATGTAGGTATATATGTGCACTCAAACTTCAAAGCAATCACTCCGGGGACTTACATCCACATACTTCCACAACATGTAACCATACCACTCTACTATGTCCTTTCTCAATATGATCAATAGCACAATATAGAAAGTTATTACTCCTATCCAAATAGGCAACTCTATTTCCCAGTCCCAAGTTGCCATCAATTAGTGTCACTTCTTCTAAAAGTCAATTTAAGAGGGTCTGTTGCCTGAGCAGTCACTGTCCATCCATGTGGTGCCGCCACTGGTCCCTTCACACGTGAATAATGGACCCAGCTTTTCTCCACAGTCCGAACAGCCGACTCGGTCGTCAACAGCACTTGGAATGGTCCTTCCCACTGCGATTGGAGTTTATGTTCCTTTAAAGCTTTAATCAGGACCCAGTCTCCGCTCTTAAAGTCATGTATTTGAAAGTCAAGTGGGGGAGTCTGTGCCAATAGTCCTTTGGTCCTTAAAAGAGAAAAACACTGGGACAGTCCTTGTACATATTTACGAAGGAACACATCTTTTAACTCAATTCTAGGCATTCCCACTCGCTCAGTATAAGGTATTCCAAACATCATTTCATATGGAGAAATTCCAATGTCCTTTCTTGGACTTGTTCTAATACGCAATAATGCTAAAGGTATACATTTCGTCCAAGGTAGTTGTAATTCTAACATTAACTCCTTTAAGGTATTTTCAAGGTCTGATTCATCTTTTCAACTTTCCCACTTGAAGTAGGACAATATGCTAAATGAAATTGCCAATCAATACCCAAATGAGGCATTATCTGATTCACTACCTTGGCTGTAAAATGTGTACCTCTATCACTGTCAATAGTTTCCACCAACCCATATCTAGGGACAATCTGCTCCAGTATTATTTTCACTGTCATCTGAGCATTTGCCCTAGCACACGGAAAAGCTTCCACCCAACCAGTTAAATGATCCACTATTACTAGCAGATACTTCAAAGTTCCCACAGCTGGCATTTCAGTAAAATCCACTTGGATATGTTGAAAAGGCCATACCGCTAATTCTCTTCCACCTCCCACTTGTTTTCTCATGATTTTCTTGTTTATTCTAATGCAATGTATACATTTTCTCAATATCTGCATAGCAATTACATACATTTCTCTGCATACATACTTCCTTTTCACAAAGTCAATCAATGCTTGTGTACCCCAATGGGTCCCTTCATGTACACGCTCAAGAATGTTTCTCATAATAGGTTTATTTACCATTTGCAACCCATTCCTTGTCATCCATTTCCCACCTATTTCTTCCACACCATCTTCAATCATTTGGCTTTCCTCCTCCCTCGTGAATTTTGGCTTCACATCCCATTCAAGAGTAGGAATTATTACCATTATCTCTGTTTCCTTTCCCTTTCTTGCCGCTTCTTTTGCAGCTTCATCTGCTAACCTATTTCCCAAGATTAACTTTGAGGAACCTCTCCTATGTGCTTCTACATGTACAACAGCCAACCTCTCCGGCCTCTCGGCTGCTTTCAAAACAGATTTGATAAGCTCAATTTGTTTTAGCTCCTTTCCCTTGCTGGTTATCAAACCCCGTTCCATCCAAATCTTTCCAAAGGTATGCAAAATACCGTAGGCATATTTAGAGTCTGTATAAATATTACCAACTTCATCTGTCAGTATTTTCAATGCTTGTAGTAAAGCAAATACTTCACATGTCTGCGCCGACCATTCTGTCAGTAATCTCCCAGCTTCCAATACTTCTCCACTATCTCCATCCACTACAGCATAACCATTCTTTCTCTTCCCGTCCTCCACTCTTGAGGACCCGTCAATGAACAAATTCATACCTCCCTCCATTGGACTGTCTTCCAAATCCTCACGCACTTTCGTTTGCAAATCTATTGCTTGTACACAATCGTGTTCCACATTTTCCCATTCCTTCCTTTTTCCTGATAAGAATTCAGCTGGATTCAGATTCCTATCAGTGGAAAGAACTAAATTTTCTTGTGATAACAAAATCACCACATATTGCAGCAGCCTAGCATGTGTAATTTAATTAAATTTAATTAAATGGATTTGTATGCCGCCCAACTCCCTAGGGACTCTGGGCGGCTCACAACATATTCGGATCCATTTCAACAATACAATGCAGTAAAATACAATAATTAAAAAACATATAACATATAAAAATTAAAAGAGTATCGTCATGCTTTCACCCTGCCTGCCGGAAGAGCCAAGTTTTTATTGCTTTCCGGAAGGCCAGCAGGGTGGGGATAGTCCTGATCTCCGGGGGGAGCTGGTTCCACAGGGAGGGAGCTCCCACAGAGAAGGCCCTCCCCCTCGGCCCCACCAACCGACATTGTTTGGTCGACGGGACCTGGAGGAGGCCGACTCTGTGGGCCCTGACCGGTCGTAGGGAGGTATGCGGCAGGATGCGGTCCCGAAGGTAACCTGGCCCTGAGCCATGTAGGGCTTTAAAGGTAACGACCAACACCTTGAATTGGATCCGGAGACTAATGGGCAACCAATGCAGCTGGCGGAGAATTGGTGTTACGTGGGTGCATCTAGGAGCACCCACCACAGCTCGCGCAGCTGCATTTTGCACCAGTTGCAGTCGCTGGACACTCTTCAAGGGTAGCCCCATGTAGAGCGCATTGCAGTAATCCAGCCGTGAGGTGATGAGGGCATGAGTGACTGTGAGAAGTGCCTCCCTCTCCAAGTAGGGTCGCAATTGGTGCACGAGACATACTTGTGCAAAGGTCCCCCTAGCCACAGCTGAAAGATGTTGTTCCAATTTAAGCTGTGGATCTAGGAGGACACCCAAATTGCAGACCCGTTCTGAGGGAGCTAATTTCTCTCCCCCAAGAACCAAGGAGGGACAGTTGGTCATGTCCTTAGGAGGCAATATCCATAGCCACTCAGTCTTGTCAGGGTTAAGTTTTAGCCGGTTCTTCCCCATCCAGACCCTAACATAATCCAGGCAGCGGCCCATTACGTCTACGGCTTCCCCGAATTGAGACGGGGTGGAGATGTACAACTGGGTATCATCAGCATATTGCTGATACCTCACCCCGTGTCGTCGGATGATCTCACCAGTGGCTTCATGTAGATGTTAAACAGGATGGGCGAGAGGATCGAGCCCTGAGGCACCCCACATAGTAGGGGCCTAGGGCTCGACCTCTGCCCCCCTGTCAGCACCGACTGCGTCCTGTCAGAGAGGAAGGAGGAGAACCACTGCAAAACAGTGCCGCCCACCCCCACCTCTCCGAGACGACGCAGAAGGATACCATGGTCAATGGTATCGAAGGCCGCTGAGAGGTCAAGTAGCACCAGGATAGAGGAATAACCTCCATCCCGGGCTCACCAGAGATCATCCATCAGGGTGACCAAAGCCATTTCTGTACTGTAGCCGCGCCTGAAACCTGATTGAAAGGGATCCAGAAAATCCGTGTCATCCAACAGCCGTAGGAGCTGGAGCGCCACCACTTTCTCAACAACCTTCCCCGTGAAGGGAAGGTTGGAGACTGGACGGAAGTTCTTTAAATCCGCCGGGTCCAGGGAAGGCTTCTTGAGGAGGGGTCTCACCACTGCAGCTTTTAAGGGCTGGGGGATGGACCCCTCTCTCAAGGAAGCATTGACCAACGCCTGGAGCCAGCCGCGTGACACCTCCCTGGTGGCCGAAACCAGCCAGGAGGGGCACGGGTCCAATAAACAGGTGGCGGAGCTCATCGCTCCAATGGCCTTATCTACATCCTCAGGAGTCACCGGTTCAAACCTATCCCAGATAACCGGACTAAGGCCTGCCCCGGTCATCTCGGCCTGTACTGCCCAATCGGAGTCCAGGTCTGTCCGAATCTGAGTGACTTTATCCACCAGAAACCGAGAAAATTCCTCAGCTCTGCCCTGCAAGGGATCTCCGCCTTTCTCCTTAGCCAGAAGGGTGCGGGTCACCCTAAACAGGGCGGCTGGGCGGGAGTCAGCGGACGCAATAAGAGCGGAAAAATGCGAACATTTTGCCGCCCGTATCGCCACTAAGTAAGACTTAATGAAAGTTCTTAAAAGTGTCCGGTCAGATTCAGCTTTACTAGATCTCCATCGTCGCTCTGGACGTCTCTTGTGGCGTTTCATCTCCCGGAGTTCCTTGGTAAACCAAGGAGCCCTCCTGGATCCACTTCCACGGAGAGGTCGCAAAGGCGCAATCCGATCCAGAGCCCCCGTTGCTGCCTGATTCCAGGCTGCAACCAGAGACTCGGATGAACTGTGTACCAGGGATTCAGGTATTTCCCCAAGTTCCCTCTGGAATCCGTCCGGTTCCATTAGGCGCCTGGGGCAGAACCATTTAGTGGTGGAGGAGTGGTGCCATGAAATCCAACCTCAGAAGGAAATGATCTGACCACGACAAGGGTACTGTGACTAAACCCCTCAGCCTCAGATCATCTCTCCACTGCCCCGAGAGAAACACAAGGTCAAGTGTGTGACCACCCTCATGAGTCAGACCCTGAACTACTTGGGTCAGGTCCATGGTTGTCATGGAAGCCATGAACTCCTGGACTGCCCCTGAGGCTTCGCCGGGTGATGGCAGATTAAAGTCCCCCAGCACCATCAACCTGGGGAACTCAACCGCCAGTCCTGCAACCGCCTCGAGCAGAACAGGCAGGGCCTTTGCAACGCAGCTAGGAGGCAGGTACGTTAGCAAAAGGCCCACCTGAACCCCTAAGTCCAACTTCAGAAGGAGCGTCTCACACCCAACAATCTCTGGGGCAGGGCTCCTTTGAGGACACAGATTCTGGCGAGCTATAATAGCCACTCCTCCACCCCTTCCCTGGGGTCGCGGCTGATGCTGAACCAAGAATCCGTCCGGGCATATTTCCGAAAGGGGCACTCCCCCCTCCTGGCCCAGCCAGGTCTCGGTGATACACGCCACCTATGCACTTTCTGAGTCAAAATTGTTCTCACCTGGTGCGGACTACTAACCACTAATGATCCTCCAAATGTCAACTTTCTACTCTCCTCAACCAACAGAGCTGTGGCAGCTACGGCTTATATATATAAAGGCCATCCTCTTACCACTGGATCCATTAGCTTAGACAAAAACGCTACTGGTTTCTTTCTACCAGCCCATACCTGAGCCAACACTCCCTTAGCCACTCCATCTTCCACTGCTACAAACAAGTGGAAAGGCTTTTCCAAATCAGGTAAACTCAAGACAGGTGCTTGCATCATAGCCGTCTTTAATTCCTCTAACTTATCCCTGTCTCCCTCTGTCCATGACACTTCCCATGGTTCATCCTCCAACAACTTCTCATATAAGAATTTAACCTTGTCAGTATATCCATCTATCCACAACCGGCAGTATCCTACCAGTCCTAACAACTTCCTAACCTCCTTTTTATTTCTAGGCAAAGGTTGCATCACTATTCCTTCTATCCTTTCTGGATTTATCTTTTTGCTTCCTTGGCTAATCAAGTGTCTCAAATATTTCACCTCTGTCTCTACATACTGTAGCTTCTTCCTTGACACTCTCAAGCCCTGACTTCCCAGAAAATTCAACAACTCATTTGTTCCGTGCTCTACCATCCCTTTCTTCTCTCCTGACAATAACAAATCATCGACATATTGCAACAACTGCAACCCCTTTGGTGGACTAAACTGTTCCAACACTTGTTCCAATATCTGTCCAAACAGATTCGGACTTTCAGAAAAGCCCTGTGGTATGTGTTTTTGGGTCTGTCCACTCAAAAGCGAAAATATCCCTTGATTCTTCTGCTAATGGACAAGTCCAAAAAGCATCCTTAAGATCTATTACACTAAAATATTTATGACTATTAGGTATACGACCCAATATCATATATGGATTAGGCACAATCGTATGATGACTGGCAATCAATTCATTGATCCGTCTTAAATCATGGCAAAGGCGCACAGAACCATCTGGTTTTCTTACAGGCAATATTGGTGCATTGTATTGTGACATTGCTGGTTCTATTAATCCATCTCTCAATAGTCTCTATCACCTTGCTCCAGTCTTCCCTGCTCTCTACAGGAATCCTATATTGCTTCACCCTTACAGGTTCTGCATCCTCTTTAAGGACTACCTTCAGAGGAGGAATATCCAAAATCCCCCTATTTCCTGTAGCCTCCCAAACCAAGGGATCAATTTTTCCCTCTTGGTCGTCTGTTAGGATACTCACAAAATATGTTCCCCTGCTGAATTTGAGCTCACATCCTAACAAGGACAGAGCATCCCTTCCCAAGAGATTACTGCCTGCCTCTGGCACTAAGATGACATCTACCTGAATACTACATGTGCCATGTCTCAAATTCACATTCTTAATTAAAGGCACTTCAAAAGGCACTCCCTGTACACCTTTAATTCTTAAAACTTCATTTCCCTTTTCAAATCCTTTTGGTAACTGGCAAAGAGATGTTCGGGTAGCATCAGTATCAATTAAAAACACATATTCTTCATTATCAGGTTCCACAAACAAATTTATCAAGGGCTCTTGGTGAGACCCCAAAATCAACAGCCCCTGACACCCCTATTCATCTTCACTTCCCATGAGGGTGAACGCTCTCCTCGGATCTCTCCCTTTCTGTGGGCAATTCCTAGCAAAATGCCCTTCTCTCCCACACGCAAAACACTTCTTGCTCTCCCCAACAGGTTTCTTCCATTGGGCTAGCCCTCTTCCTGGGCTAGGACGTTGTCCCTGCCTATCCATGGGCTTCCTAAACACCTTACCTCTACCAAATCCTTCCTTGCCATCTCTTGCTTTCTCTGCCTTCATCACAGATGCCATTAATTGGGCTTTCTGCCTACTCTTAGCATCTTCCCTATTCACATACACTTTCTGTGCTGCTTTCAACAATTTAGTAATATCAGCACCAGCCCTATCATCAATCTTCTGTATTTTCTTTTGTATATCAGGCCAGGAATTTGTTACAAATTGCATCTTCATTAAAGATTCATATTCAGTTGTTCCAGGAGCCAGACCAGAATATTTATTTAAATAGTCCTTTATCCTGTTCAAAAAATCAGATGGGGTCTCATCCTTCAACTGGCCCACTTCAAAAGCTTTCTTCAAATTAGTTCCCTGAGGGACAGCTGTTCTAACACCTTCCAAAATTATCCTCTTTAAATCTTCCAGGTTTTGCCTGCCAGCAACTTCATTGTTATCCCAAAGTGGGTCTACCAAAGGAAACTTAACATCGGCTGCAATTGGATTGACAACCCCCTCCTGAGTCTTAGTCCAATATGCCATGGCAGCTGTTCTAATCTGAGCCCTTTCCTCTGAAGTAAACAAATAACCCAGAATGTGTTGTATTTCAGCAAAAGTATAAATGTTTGGTCCCAGAAACAAATTCAAACTCTCATAAAGACCTATAGGATCAGACTGCAATTTTGGCATCTGAATTTTATAATTCCTTAGGTCAGAAAATGTCAATGGTACATTTACAAAAGTAGTTATGGGATCCCCCACAGTCGTCAGACCATTCGGCATTTCCCTTAACGGGTATTGTTTCATCTGTGATCTCGTAACGCGATCTGAAGGAATTAAATTCTTCTGTATCCTCGGCTTAACATCCTCTGTCTCTTTTCTCAATTGCTGCAGCTGCCTGTCAGCAATGACAATTTCCTCATTATCTGTTCCCCCAGCCTGTGCTTGAAAATATGGTGGGGGCCTCGGACAGGATGCAAACCTCAAAGGATCCCACGTGTCCTCCTCCTTCTCATACAATATTGAAGAAGGCATCAGGGGTCCTTTCCAGTCGACATGCAACCACGGTTCTACATACCCTAACTGATTTATCAACTTTCTTTTCTCAAGCACCTTTCTTAGTGCATTTACCCAATACGGGTCTGATTCTCCAAACTTATTCCAATAATAATTTGGTTTCACTAGAATGAACCTAGGCCATATTCTAGTGCAAAAGTCTATCATTTCCACCTTATTTAACCCTTTGGTATAAGGCTTCAACCATTCCTCCCCCCACTGTGTTAACAGCTCTCCCAGAGGAGATAAAAGAGGAATTGAAGGAATTTCCTTCCTGTCACTAGCATTTCTACTGAACAGGGCCCCCATTATCACCCGAGACTTTGTTTTCTCAGATCCCTTTGAACACACGGAACAACTGTAACCACGCTCACTGCAGATGCACCCCCACACAGGGTCAAACGTCCCAACACAGACAGAGATTAATTAACCTCCCAGTTCCAGTCCACTCAACATATACACATCACCGCTTGCTTGTTCAAAAGATCAACACACCACACGCCTCACACTTAAGGAAAGCCATTACTCACCAAAAGCCACGTGTGTGCCAGCACCTTCTTGCCCCTCGGGTCTGCTTTTATTGCCACTGGCTCCTGCGGTCTGGAATTGGAGCAATCTCCCCCTGCACACGCGCAAGCCTCCCCAGGCTGCCTGAAAAAGAGGCAGGTGCACCCCCCCCGGTTCCAAAGATGTCCACCTGCCCAGAAAGAAATCCGTCTCCTGGATGGCACGCCAATTGATAGAAAAATCCAAAAGTAAAATAGGAACAGGAAACCAGGTAAGCAATAAAAACAGTTTATTAATAACAAAAACAATAACAAAAACAATAAGCCTTGGCCAAGGGTCCAACTCCTCCCAGAGAATGCTACTCTGGAACAAAAGGAAGAGGAGGAGGTAACACAACCTCCCAGGTTACAGATTTTTATACATCTCACAAACCCCACCTTTGTTCCTCCCCCCTTACATAACACAATACATCATTCTTTGGATTTCTCCCATTTTGGAAGCCCCCCAACCATTATCTCCCATGCTGACGTCTCCATGTTTCCTTTCCCAAGACTTTTAGGTGCTTCCCAGAAAATACATCCTGTCAATATTTGCATTCCCATCTTTCTCAGCATAATTTTGGTACAAACAACTATTAGGTCAGTGTACTTATAGCTGACATGTAGAAAACAAAAATACATGTGATACATGATTATACAATATTAAAATGGTTGAGCTATGGCCTGTTTTTCATATCTTTATTAACAAGAATCAATTCATTTTTCTCACATTAGCAGTGTTAAAGGCGGCCGCTTTAACAGTTAAGGTGCCGGTCGCTTGGCTCGCATTGGAGCTACCTGAGATTACTTAGACGAGTAAAATTCGCCCACTCGATCGCTAAAGAGATAGAGAGTGCGATCCCAGCAGCAAGACTTGTACTGCCTCTCCTCTTGCCAGAACGGTTATGGACAAGTCTCCACAAATGGCTATTTTATATGTGAAATTATGACTGAAATATTTCTGCACCTTTATTGGTTCTCACTGTCAGGAAGTTTCTCCTTAGTTTTACGTTGTTTCTCTCTTTGTTCAGTTTCCATCCATTGCTTCTTGTTTTGCCTTCTGGTGCTTTGGAAAATTAAATTAAATTAACAGATTAACAGATTAACAGAGTTGGAAGGGACCTTGTAAATCATCTAGTCCAACCCCCTGCTCAAGCAGGAGACCCTACACCATTTCTGATAAATGGCAGTGCAATCTCTTCTTGAAAGTCTCGAGTGATGAAATTCTCAGAACTTCTGAGGGCAAGCTGTTCCATTGGTTGATTGTTCTCACTGTCAGAAAATTTCTCCTTATTTCTAGGTTGAATCTCTCCTTGACCATTTTCATCCATTATTCCTTGTCTGTCCTTAGGGTGCTTTGGAGAATAGCTTGACCCCCTCCTCTCTGTGGCAGCCCCTCAAATATTGGAATGCTATCATGTCTCTTCTCTTCACTAGACTAGCCATGGCCAGTTCCTGTAACCGTTCTTCATATGTTTTAGTCTCCAGTCCCCTAATCATTTTTGTTGCTCTTCTCTACACTCTTTCCAGAGTCTCAACATCTTTTTTATAGTGTGATGACCAAAACTGGATGCAGTACTCCAGGTGTGGTCTAACTAAGGTTGGTATTAGTACCTCACTTGATCTAGATTGTATCCCTCTGTTAATGCAATTTAGGATTGCATTGGCTTTTTTGGCTGCCACTGCACACTGCTGGCTCATTTTTAGCTGGTTGTCCACTAGGACTCCAAGATCCCTCTCACAGTCACTGCCATTAAGCCTGGTTTCACCCAGTTTATTTGTATACTTTTGGGGGGTTTTACCTATGTGTGGGACTTTACTTTTCTCTACATTGAATTCCATTTTGTTAGATAGGGCATTACATTAAATACATTGCCCCCCCCTTCTTTCTGGCAGCCCTTTAAAAGCCTGTTGCCTATCACACTCTTGGGCAAAGCATGTGAGCCATTTCCTCCTTTCAGTGATTCATGAAAGTACATCTATAGTGTATAGATAATAAAGTTGAAAAAGGTGAACAACATTTTTACAGACCTATAGATACGTTGAGGCTGGGTGTGACAAGGAATGGCTGGGAGGGGAGGGGCCAGGTGAGGCATCCCTTGACGTGAGTGACATTGAGTTGGCCACACCCACCTAGTCACATGACTGCCAAGCCACCCCCACCCGGTCACATGACTGCCAAGCCACTCCCACCCAGTCACATGACTGCCAAGCCACCCCTACCCGGTCACATGACTGCCAAGCCACCCCTACCCAGTCACACGGCCGGCAAGCCACTCCCACCCGGTCACATGACCATCAAGCTATACCCATAAAATAAGCCATGCCCACAGAGTGGTAGTAAAAATTTTAGGAACCCACACCTGAGTTGAGCCAGTCGTTTTCCGAGGACATTCTTCCCAGTCTTTGTGAGGTGTAACCCGTCCCTGGCCAAAAGCCCATCCTGGAGGTAGTACAGCCCATGGTCCAGGAATCCAGAGTTTTTTTGGCAACACCAACCCTTTAGCCAGTGGTTCATTTCTAGAATTCTTTGTTCTCTTACCGGATGTTGTCCTCTCATTGGTAGTATAGATGAGAAAACTACTTGTGCACCTGAGTCCTTGACTTTCTTGCCTAGCTGCTCGTAATCACTCATTATTGTTTTCAAGTCCTTTTTTGTGTCGTTTGTTCCTACATGCAGTAATAGAAGGGGGTGGGTTTTATTATTTTGGTTAGTTTCTCAGCTACATCTTTGATTTTAGCTCCAGGGAGACAGCATACCACTCTGGATTGATTGTCTAGTCTACAGATAGCAGGTTCAGTTCCCTTGAGGATCCAATCTTCTATTACTAGCACTCGCCTTTTTTCTTTTTTTTGCCTGGGGATATTTGGGGTGTTTTTTTAATCTATCACAATAGCATTTGATGGTGCTACTTTGTTGAGGACATTTGCTGGTGCTTCTTTTCTATGTGTCTGTATGTTTTCTTCTATTGGGAGTCCATGGTATTGATTGCTTAGCCCCAGTGGGGCTGCATTTGAGTGGGTTGGTTTGGGCAGTGGTTTTGTATTAGGTTTGTGTTTTTTTCTATGAGTGACATGTTTCCATCTGTTTTCTTCCTCCAAGGGGTTAGCTCTTGTAGAACTTGCTTGGTCATTTTTATGTTCAATTTGTGCATGTTCTTTTTGTGAGGTTTGGGGTTTCTCGTTTTGTTGGTTGAGTTTCAGGGTGTTTAGATTTTTCTCTAGATCTTCTACTTTTTCTTCTTGTAATTTGATTACTTTACATTTGGTGCATATGTAGTTTTAGTATTCTATGGGCATAAGTGTGTACATGGAACATGTTCTGCACATCACAATAGTGTCTGTTCCTTCTTCCATGTGTGATTTTTTTTGCGCAAGTTGAGAGTGAGAGTGTAGAGTGTAGAGTATTTTACCCTAGCTTTGTAAGGGGGAATGTTCCAATTGGGAATACAGGTTTCAGATCAGTTAAAATTTAGAATTTGGGGGTCTCAAGAGTAACTAAAGTTTAAAGTTCTAGTATCTAAAGAGTGCCTAGTTTCAGGTTTTGAAATTCTATAGTTCAAATTGTTTGGTTTGAAAATTTAGGTTCTAATTAATCCCTTATTTGCAGGTTTATTGAATGTTTATTAAATTTATATAGGGACTTATTCAGCAATTCCATATATCTTCTTTATCCTGGTGTAGAGACAATCTACTAACCATTTCCAAGCACAAATCTACATGTCCATACCTCAGTGGCCTCCCACATCTGAGACAGCCCAAGAACAGCTTAAGATGCTAAGCTGTGGGGCTTTCCCTAATATTTTGTTTTAAGACAATGCTTGTGGCCAATGTAGAATACTCATCAGAGACATATATGAAATTAAATGTTTTCTGGCAGCCATTTTGTGACTACAATTAACTTTACTGAGGTTCTTGTTTCTTTTTTGCCAAGCAAAAAGTTTTGCCTGACAGTATGTTTTGACCACGCAACCCCACCCCACCCCATCATTTTAGACTGCATTCTACATGATATTTCTGCAAGATATTCAAGAAACTGAATTATTGATTAATAAAAATATATATATAAAAGTTTGCAGAACCAGTCTGTGTGAATTCATTTGCCATTGATACATGCTCAGGCTTTAACAAGCTAACATGAAACACAGGGTGGATCTGCCTAGGGGTTTTAGGAAGCTCTAACTGTACCATGACCAGATTGATGGTCCTAACTATGGGGAAAGGGCCTGCATACTTGGGCTCCAGTTTCTTAGTTTTCTGAGTGGTTTGTAAGTACTTTGTAGATAGGAAGACCCTGACCCCTACTTGGAACTCTTTCAGTTTAGCTCTTTTCTTGTCAGCTTGTTTTTAATGGGGTTGATGTGCCTCGTCTAGTGCCTTATGGGTGACGGGCCAAATACATTGAAGCTGTTCAATCCATTCCACTAAGGAGGGATCTGAGGCTTTCCCTGGGGCAGTTCTGGTATAGGGATGAAATCCTGACCAGAAGCAACTTTAAACGGGGTGAAGCCAGTGCTACTATGGATTGAGTTATTGTAAGCGACCTCTGCAAATGGCAGCAAGTTGGCCCAATTTTCCTGCTGGTAATTTACATAGCACCTAAGATACTGTTCCAGAACTGAGTTCGTACATTCACAGGCCCTGTTAGTTTGGGGGTGGGGATGGGCAGAGCTTAAACCCTGGGCAGAGCCTAACAACTTCAGGAATTCCCTCCAGAAGTGGGAAGTGTATTGTAGCCCCCTATCCGAAATGATGCGGTCAAGAACCCCATGTAACCTGTACACAGGTTGAATAAATAGTTTGGCAAATGTTTTTGCAGAGGGAATCTTGGGGCATGGTACAAAGTGCGCCTGTGTCAAGGTTCCAAATAGTAATCAAGCAGAAATCAGAGTCCAAGGCAAAAGGTTCACCAAAGTTCCAATTTATTGCAGATGCCATGTTGGCAACTCATGGGAAAACCCAAATCTAACTTGTTTCCCAAGTTCCCTTTCAATAGGAAACGGCCACTCCTTGTTCCCCACCCCAATCCGGGTCACATTGCCCACTGAGCTTTTGCCAGCGTGGCAACCCCTCCTTGCAGGTGCTGGACAAGGATAACCTTGGAGAAGCCACGAAGAATGTGCTATCTGCCGCTTCTCACGCTCTCTGCTTTCCCCCTCCCCACTTCTCTGTAAAACGTTCTTCTATGTAGAATGGTGGCAAATGATGCTTTGACAGCCTGCTTGGAAAATAAGTCCGTAATCACCCAAATAACTGTATTCCCCCCACTCTCAGGTAGTTCAACAATAAAATCCATAGACATTTCCTTCCATGGGGTGCTAGGACTGGCAACGCTCTGGAGGAGACCAGCAGGCTTCTCTGGAGGCCTCTTAGCAGCAGCACACACAGGACAGCTGGCCACGTAGGTCTCTATGTCCTTTTTCAACAAGGGCCACCAAAACTGCCGTTTGTCCAGGTGTAAAGTTTTCATGAAGCCAAAGTTCCCAGCAGCTTTCGAATCATGGGCCTGTTGCAACACAGTCCCCCTAAGACTGGCGGGAATGTATAGTTTAGCGCCAATCCAAGCCAGGCCATCTCACATGGTGCACTCCTTTGAGTGGGACAGGAACCAGTCATAACTTTTTAGCGCTCCTTTCAGCTTTTTGCATAAATCACTGAGAAGGTTAAGGTCTGCTTTTTCCACCAGGGTGACCACCGGGGCAGCTAGTTGCTTGGAAGGGATAACTGCACGGATTACTTCTGGCCTAGCACTATTGAAGTGGGGCAATCTAGACAAAGCATCCAGCATAAAATTCTTTCCCCCAGGAATGTAGCTCAAGGAAAAGTTAAAATGGTTAAAGTATTGCGCCCAACGAATTTGCTTGGGTGACAGTTTTCGGGGCGTTTTTATGGCTTCCAGGTTTTTATGGTCAGTCCACACCTCAAAAGGGTGCTTTGCCCCTTCAAGGAAATGCCTCCAGGTTAATAGGGCCCAATAGACAGCGAATGCTTCCTTCTCCCAAATTGCCCATCTCCTCTCAGTTTCCGCTAATTTCCTGGAGGTGTAAGTGCAGGGTTGTAAGGTCCCAGTGGCATTTGCCTGCAAGAGCACGCCCCCTCCCCCACAGTTACATCACTGGTGTCAGCCTGGACCACAAAGGGGACATCGTGTCGGGATGTTTAAAGACAGGTTCGGCTGCAAATTGCTGCTTAAGTTTCTCAAAGGCTGCTTGGTATTCCATTGTCCACTTGAGGGGATGGCTAGGTTTTGGTTTGGCCTCTCCCTTTGTCTTCAGGAGGTTGGATAATCTTAACAGATCTTAACAGATTAACAGAGTTGGAAGGGACCTTACAGGTCATCTAGTCCAACTCCCTGCCCAAGCAGGAGACCCTATATCTGCCTCTATCTAGGATTGAACTCACAACCTCCTGATTGTGAGGCAAAAGCTCCACCTCTAGGCCACAGCAGCTGGGTTTGCATAGTTAATGCAATTTTAGCAAACGTGGGGATGAATTGTCTATAAGTTTGCAAAACCCAGGAAACTTTGCAATTGCTTTCTGTTGCGGGGAAGTGCCCACTCCATGACCGCCTGCACCTTCTCAGGGTTCATCTCTATCCCCTCATATGATATATGGTAACCCAAATAGTCAATTTTATCCTGGTGAAACTCGCACTTTGACAATTTGGCATACAGTTCAGCGGCCCTGAGTTTTTTCAGGACTGTGCGCACTAACTTCACATATTCTTCGATAGTTTCGGTGTATATAAGAATGTCATCTAAGTAAATTAGGACCCCGTTGTACAAGTGCTCATGCAGCACCTCATTGATCAATTGCATCAACACAGCAGGTGCCCCTTGTAATCCAAACGGGAGCACCCTGAACTGGGAGCAACCCAAAGGGCAATTGAAGGTGGTTTTCCACTCGTCTCCCTCCTTAATGTGGACTCTGTAATAAGCTTCTCTCAAGTCCATCGTAGTAAAGATTTTTCCTTTAGCTAGATGAGCCATCATGTCCTTCATTAGGTGCAGCGGATAAACATTCTCCACACACCCCATGTTAAGCCCTTTATATTCCACACAAAGATGAAGAGACCCATCCTTTTTCTCACGGAACAAAACAGGGGTGGCCTAGCTGGTTGGATGAAGCCCTGCTTTAGATTTTTGTCAATAAAGGCCCACAGATCCTCCAGTTCTCGTGGGGTCATCGAGTAGATCTTTGGCATAGGCAGCTTCACCCCGGGGAGGATTTCTATGCTGCAGTCTGTGGGGCAATGGGGTAGGATCACATCCAAGCCCCTCTTGCTGAGGTCCCAGTATTCTTTTGGGATTTTCTTCTCACCATCTAGACGCTTGCCTGTTGCAGCTCCTAGCGCCCTCACAAACTTGGCTCTGGGTGGGGTTTTGCCTTCCCCTCATTCCAGCTGTGTGGAATGAATTTGTAAATGCCCCTTCCTCCAATTCACATGAGGGTTTCATTTTCAGAGCCAGGTTAATCCAAGCAAGAGGGGTCTCTCCATTCCAGTGGCTACAATGAAACTCAGTATCTCTCTGTGATCCCCCATCCACATCTCCACTCATTCAGTTACAAAGTGAGCTGGGCCTCCCCCAGTTACTGACCCATCCAGCTGGCAAAATGCTATGGGCACCCCCAGTGTTCTCAGCCTCAGTCCCAGTTTTTCTACCACCTCGGGGCTAATCCCACATCTTGTGCACCCTGAGTCCAAAAGGGCTGGCATCTTCCCCAGATGGGATGGTCATGGGAGCCACATGTTGACTTACCAAAGGGTCGGAGTTGGTCTCAATCTCCTCTGGTGTGGTTGGATTTCCCAGCTCCTCCTGGCCAGGAGGGGTGAACTCAACAAACTGCAGCCTTTAAAAAAATTTTTTTCACCATCTTAGCTTACATATACCATAAGTCATATCAAAATACATATAATTATACATTTCTATCTAATAATCCATAAACAAACCTCCTAGATTGCACCCTTTGTACTTTTGTCGCCCGTCTGTTTTCCTCCAATATTTCATATTACTCCCCTCCTTCTACCTCCCTCTCTTCCCTCTACCTTCTTCTCCTTCTCTCCCTCTTTCCTACTTCCCTCCTCTCCTTCTCTCCTCTTCCTTTTCTACTTCCTTTTCCTCCCTCTTATCCTTGCCCTGAGTAAATCTAATCCTAATCCATTTCCTATTTAACAGACGGGTAGCTCAAATCCCTAATTTCGTTTAGTCATCGGTGCTACTCTTAAACTTATATTTCCCCCTATCCATATTTCTACATATATTATATTTTTCTAGGTATATTTACTATTGCCCTAATGCTGCCTCCTTTGCCACCTATTTTTGTTGCCCGAGTCTACCACCTTTAATTTTCCGCTTTCTTCCAATTTAATCGCTGTTACTTATCTTCCACACCTGTTCATTGTAACTTGTACCTCATTTCATAAATCCTTCATATCCATCCTTTTTGTGTTTTGGTTTTGGGCCATACTTCTCCCTTTTCTTAATTTTTATCTTTACTCATTTTATTTTTATTCAATCATCTCCAAATGCCCTTAATTTCTCTAAATACCCTAAATTTACCTTATCAATTCCCCCTTTCACCTTTATTACTCAATTTTTCATATTTTAACTCATCTTCAATTGTTGCTTGCAATGAATCAACAACGCACACACAGGATGAAAGTTAATGGGAAGGCACTCCGATGGCTCGGGGGAGCTCCCTTTTTATTGTCATACAAACAAAAGACCTCATGACAGAAACTAATCCATTCATCAAGGATTACCTTGGTACAGATTGGCTAAGAAGGCTCATGATCAGCTCGTGATCAGCTCATGGACAAGGCATGGACAATGCATTGCTTCCTGCTGTAGACAGCATGATTCTTGGCTACGTGATCCTTGCCTAGTCTTTGCCTATGTGCCAAAGCTCATGTCCAGACTTCTTTAAGGAGGGGTCATTGTGTTGAGTCTGCATTCCTTAAAGGTGGTTTGCCAACAATTAACTGCATACATAACTGCAGATCTGGAGGGCTGAATTTTTGGACAAAACATCTTTAGCAAACCAGGCAAATATTGCACGCAGCAGCAACAGAAAATTAAGGCAATGATAACTAAAATAACAATGGGCACTATTTGTCGCACCCACCCAAAATCTGGAAGCCAAGACCATAACCACTCCCACGGTGATTGTGGAATAGTGGAACCAATTGGATTATCCGCAATCATGTTTTCCATGTGTTCAATTGTGGCTGAAATATTTGCTTTATGATCAGTGATATATATACAACAATGTGAATGACACCACCCTTGGCTGCTAAAATAACAACTAAAGCATAGCAGTTTTGTAAAACTACCTCTCGAATCTGTGACATTTCTTCATTAATCATTTTTAAGGATTTGACAGTAGCATTAAATAAAGCAGTAGTCCAATTTGATAAGATATGCAAATCTCTATAATTCATCATTACTCCTAAAGGAGGAATAGCACCCCTTGCTAACATGGTTTCAGTGTAATGATTAATGGGGTTTTGAACATCTATAGTTCTACGATTCCGTAACCGTCCTTTAGGCTGATGATCAGATATCACTACAGAGGGAGCAATGTATCCCAAAGTACAACGACCGCACCACCATGCAGGGATACGCTGATACGCCCTCCTACCACATAACATCCAAATATTACCTAATGTGTTAGCTGTTTGATTATTACCTCCTGCTAATTGTTTGACCATTGATCTTACCAAATTACATAAAGGGAGACCTCCAATGGTCTTACTCGTCGGACACCCTCCCCTTACCACTACTGGACACCCAGTCAATTGATATGTGCAGCCATAGGAGGTAAAAGTATGAAGATGTTCCATTATAGTAGCATTCAGAAAGTTATCACGTCTCTCAATAGTGGTGTTAAGAATGAATGTTGTGTTACAATAAGGATATTTTCCAACATCAACAGATGCCTTCCGGGTATGATTGATGAATTCCCAGCAATATGCTGCTACTTCTTGAAGCCTGCTACCAATGGCTAGAATAGTATAATTAACATTGTCTTTTTGTAGTGTTCCAGGGATCCAAGGATGTTGCTTCCATCCAGTTTCATTAAAAGGAATAGCATGTATTAAAAGTCCTCCTCTGGCATGCGGGGGAACGTGCATGCAGATCCAACAATCTGTCCTATTTACTAAGCAAGAGATATTTTTCACAACCCATATATAGGAATTTTGTTCCCAGAGTCCTTGCTCTGGAATTCCATCTTGCAAAGTCACTGTAGCCATGCCAGGAGGAAAGATACACATAAAAAGAATAAACATAAAAATAGTTATAGAATTAGCATTTAAACAAGCGAATGCCGCTACCAAAAAGTTCTCTGGTGTCTGCGGCATGTCTTTTTCCTCTAACAATTTTGTAGACTGAGCAGAGAGGGCCTTAATCTGCCCCCAGGTCACTTGATGCTTCTGATGAGGTGCTCGATCCCGATCCCGTTGAGGGTTCTGTGGGTTGAGGGAGAAGTTCAGGATTGGGTTTTTCAGTCCTTGGTGCCACGCCATCCTTCCACGGCTTCACGCACTGAGCAGGGATCCACAACGGACCTGTAGGAGCAAGCACAGCAGCATATCCCCTTCCCCACATCAATAAGGGAGCAGGTCCATGCCATTCAGGATTGGGCAACAATCTATACATTACCTGTGGCTGGGGATGACTCATTCTACTTCCAAAATGATCATCTACTGGAGTTGATAAATTTGTGATATTAAGATGATTCAAAGTAAACAGTACTTTATTCAACCATTCCTGTTTACTAGGGAGACCTATGGGGATTCCTCCTGTTTGTTTATGTTTAGCCAAAGCAGATTTCAATGTAAAATTTGCATGCTCCACTATGGCTTGTCCTTTAGAGTTGTTAAGGAATGCCAAAAAGATGTTTAATTTGCCATTTGTCACAAAATTCAGCAAAGGAGTGGCTACAATATGCAGGGCCATTGCCTGTTTTTAACGTGGAAGGTAGGCTCATAACAGCAAATGTTCGAATACAATGATTAACAACATGTTTGGTGGCTTCTCCTTTCTGAGGAGTAGCCCAAATAAAATGAGAAAAAGTATCAATGGTTACATGAAGATATTTCCAAGGGGCAAAAGAGGGATATTGGGTTACATCCATTTGCCATAAATCATTGCAGTGTAAAAATATATCCTCAAGGATTAACACCAGAATGAGGAATATTAAAAAAATTCCAGCACAATGAAGACAAGCGGCAACAATTCATTGTGTTTGTGATAGAGAAATATCACAAAATTGAGCTAAACCTTTAGCATGTTGGAAAAAAAGTTGATGGCTTTAAAATGAATCAGTAAAGAGTGAACAAACACAAGATAGAGGAATTTACAGCACTATCAACATAATGATTGCCTTCTGTTAGAAATCCTGGTAAGGCAGAATGACTTCCTAAAGAAGTTGTTGAAGAGTGAGGAAAAGAGTCAGAAGATTAGTATTAATCCTAGATGCTAAGTAAACTTCCAGGGAGATTATGAACTAATTTACAGACATAATGAAAATCAGAAATAATATTTAACAGCACCTAGAAGAAAATTTCTGAAAAGCTAATATGACAGAGTTTGAGGAAGAGTGCATTGAATTCTCCATTCCAAGGAAAAATCATCCTAAAAAGCAATTGCTCCTCGAGTCTTTCCTTCATCTGTGAAAATGGTAGGAGCATTTTTCAAATACATAAATGATTGTAAATTAATCAATTGTAAAGGTGCAGAAATAGTTAAAGTAATACAAGGATCTTTGGGAAGATTAAAAGTAATTTCCCCAACAAAATCTGAGGCTTTCTAATCAAAATAAAATTCAATAATGAAAAAGTAAGGTTGTATATTTAGGCAAGAAAAACAAAACGCACAGGTACAGTATATGTGGTATCTTGCTCAACAGTAGTAACTGTGAGAGGGATCTTGGAGTTCTAGTGGACAACCATTTAAATATGAGCCAGCTATGTGTAGCAGCTGCCAAGAAATTAACACAGCTCTAGGCTGCATCAACAGAGGGACAGAACCAAGATCACATGAAGTATCAATACCACTTTATAATGCCTTGGTAAGGCCACACCTGAAACACTGCATTCAGTTTTGGTTGCTACGATGCAAAAAGAATGTATTGCATCGTAGACTCTAGAAAGAGTGCAGAGAAGAGCAACAAAGATAATTAGGGAATTGGAGGCTAAAACATATGAAGAACAGTTGCAGGAACTAGGCATATCCAGTTCAATGAAAAGAAGGACTAGAGGAGACATGATAGCAGTTTTCCAATATCTCAGGAGTTGCCACAAAAAAGAGGGAGTCAAACTATTCTCCAAAGCATCTGAGGGTAGAACAAAAAGCAATGGGTGGAAACTCATCAAGGAGAGAAGCAACTTGAAAGTAAGGAGAAATTTCCTGACAGTTAAAACAATTAATCAGTGAAACAGTTTGTCTTCAGAAGTTGTGACTTCCGGTTTTGGAGCGCTTCATCGCAGACATCCCTCGTTGGATGCCTTTCCGATCTTTGTTAAAAGCCGCCAGAACAGCTGTCTGGCGGCTTTAAAATCTCTTCCCTGGGCAAAGGGGAGAGATGAGAGCCTGACAGGAGGGGTAGAGCCCCCCCAGCACCTTAGGAGCCATCTGGCAGGGCGCGAAGGGAGAGCTCCCCATGCAGCCTGTCTCCAGCTCCGAAGATCCGGAAACCTCTGCCTTTGCAGAGCTAGATGGAGTGACCAGCCGCTGCTTCAAAAATGGGATTTATAACTACATTTAAACTATAGAAGCAGACAGAGAGAAACAGGCGTGAGATGGGCAAGTACTGAAACCTCTTTTTTTCCTTTTTTTTTCAACTCCTGGGTAAGCTTTCACTTCGGCAAGGGAACAAAGGAAACAGAGTAACAATATGGAGATTGAGAAGTGAAAGTGACTTTCGTTTCCCCAGAGGCTTTTTTTTTTTTTCTTTCTCTCTCTCTTATGGAAACTTTTAACTTGGAAAAATGATTTTTTCTTTCTCTGTCTCCTAACTCTGGATTAAAGTTATAATAGAAATATTTTCAATAAAAGACTATCTGATTTTTAAACTGGAAAGAACTTTAATCAGGCATCTGGCTTTCTTTCTTTTTTGTACTCTTTTGAAACACCAATGGCTTCAAAGTTTGGAAAGACTGTTTTGACTAAAAGAAATGACTATTCATCTGGATATATTTCTAAAATGCAACTTAACACTGAGCTAACACCTCCACAGCTTTTGACACCTGAAAATTTATTAAATAATTTAAAGATTATGAAACATGAACTTACTTTGGAATTTAACCAGAAAATAAGTGAGATAGACCATAAGATGCAGGCTGCTTTGAAGAATATGAATCAACAACTAAGATTTGATGTGTTAGAGGTTTGCAAAGGCTTAGCAACAAATATTGAAGTTTGGCAGAACGTATTGAAACAAATAAACAAGCTTTGGCAACTTCGGTGAATTACATAGATAAAATCCAAAATGACATTGCAAATTTTGAAAAAGAGGTCTTAATGACTCAGTTCAGATCTATGGAAGTTGCTATAAGGATTAGAGGTTTGAAAGAAGGATTATATGAAAATTTAAAAGGCAGGATGGTTGACATATTGGATCAGGTGTCTGGAATTTCTAAAGCGGAATTGGCTACACAAATCGACAAAACATACAGAATCAACTCGTGGTACGCCAAACAAAAGCATCTACCAAGGGATATTGTCATATATTTTACCACAAGAGCTCTACGGAACAGAATTATACAAGCAACGTTTAACAATAATCTTATGGTGAATGGTCAGGAACTAAAGATTTGGAAAGAAATCCCCTCTAAAATGCTTAAAGCCAGGAAAAGCTATACTTTTTTGATTGATGAATTTAAGAGATTAAATTTACAATATAAATGGGAAGCACCAGTTGGAGTAGCAGTGAAATTTTCTGGAAAAAGATACCGGCTCAACACGATAAAAAAAGCTACTGAATTTTATGTCAATGTTCTAAAGGCTGATATATCTAAGATTCCAGAAGAAGGGTGTAGGAAAATAAAAGAGGAGGAGGAGGGGAAGCCACCTTCGATGGATCAAAAAGAAATAGACTCAAAAATCCAAAAGGAGTGCCTGAATCAGATAGCTGGGGAAAAGGAGATGGAGGTTTGGGAGCAGACGGGAGACGACTTGACAAATTTGAATTTATTGAACTATTAAAAGATGATCTATCAAGATACAAAACGATGTGATGTTGAAATATATTGGATGGATAGAGACTAATATGATTGTATTTTATCTTTTCCCTATCTAATGATTACTTATGCAATATTTAGTTAAGTTTTATATAATTCTGAGGTTATTTTTAATGTTGATAATATTAGATATATATAGTTTGTTGAAGATTTGTTTATTGTTTATTCTTCTTTTATTTTCTTTTTTTGTTTATTGAAGTTAGCGAATTAACTTAGAATAATATTATCTTATTAATATCATGATGAAATTTAATATTTGATGATCACTTATGTAACATTTAGTTAAGTTTTATCTTAGAGGTTATTTCTAATGTCATAATATTAGTTTAAGATTTGTGTATTTTATATTTAGTTATTACTTATGTAACATTTACCTTGTATAAGATAGAGGACTGAAGGGAGGAGGTAGGAGGTTTGTTTGTTTGTAGTATTAAAGAGTTTTCTCTTTCTTTCTTTCTTTTTTTTTATTCTCTTTCTTTTTATCTCTCTCTTTTTTGTATCTTTACTATTGTATACAAATGCGATATATTAGTACTGTATAGTTTGGAGTTGAAGTTTTTTTAAAAATAGTGTTCTTTTTTTCCTTTTTCCTTTTTCTTTTTATTAACAATTTAAACTTATTATTATGCCCTGTATTATCTCTGGGAAGTCCGGGGGGGGGAGGTGGGGAGGGAAGGGGGTGGGTCTGGGGGGGGGAAACAAAAATGTTTGTACTTTGGATTTAATATTTTGTTACCACTTATGTAAGTTTGTACTAATAAAACTTTTTTGAGAAAAAAAAAAAAGAAGTTGTGAATGCTCGAACTTCCGGTTTTGGCTCCGCAGCTCCGAAGACACTCTTTTTAGAGCGCTCGTTCTCAAGAACAGTCTTGCTGTCAGAACGGCAGCCAAACAGCTGTCTGGCGGCTCCAACATCTCCTCCCTGGGCAAAGGGGAGTGAGGAGAGCCGGCAGAGATAGGTAGAGCCCCCCTAGTGCCCCAGGTGAAGTTCTGGGGCGTGAAGGGTGAGGGCTCCCTAGGAACCTGTCAAGCTCCGGTCTTGGGAAGTCTCCACTTCAGCGGAGCAAGAAGCTGTGTCCAATCCCTGCAATCAACAATTTTGCAATAAAGATACTGTAGCAGGCAGAAAGAGCCAAGAGGCTTAAGCGCCAACGGCAAGTAGCAAAAGTGTTTTTTTGTGGATTGTGGAAGTAACAAGTTAACAAAGGGGTAAAAAAATGGCGCTGGAGGCTTCTGGGCGTGAAAGTGAAAGCTACGAGCTGTTTCGTTTTGTTTTTACTATCAGCTCTCCCTCTGAAGACTCTGGACTTTGAATCTGTCTCTGTTTTTTCTCTGATAAAAATCCTATCGGTCTCCCTGGTCTTTGGCTTCTCTTGAAGTATAAAGATTAAAGTAAATAGCATTAAATTAGGTTAAATTCCTAATAGCTTCAAAAAAAATCACCTCTTTGAAAGGAGCAGCAAGCGCAGATAGCTCTCCCAGCCATACCTCTAAAACGACAGCCCCCTCCACACAGGCATTAATGCTTCCAATGCTGCAGGAAGCGCTTAAATTAATGCAAGCTGAATTAGCAGCCGGATTTAACCTTAAAATCAATGAAACTAATGAGAAAATTACTGAAACTAATGAGAAAATTACTGAAATAAATGAGAAAATTAATGAAACCAATGAGAGAATACAGGAAGTTTCTGATGATATTGCAATTCGTAATAAAGAGATCAGAGAAGATATAATTGATGCTTTTTCCGGACTGGCTACCAATTATGAGATTATGGAAGAGGAATTACAAGAAATTAAACAAACTACTGCAGTGTTGGGAGCTACAGTAAGACAAGTGGAAAATAAAGTTGAGAGGGAGGAGGCAGAAATAGTAATTATACAATACAGAAGCATGGAGTTTGCAATAAGAGTAAGAGGTGTCAAAGAAAATAAGCAGGAGGACCTGAAGGAAATTATGCTGGATGCATTTGAGCAAGCACTTGGAGTGAAGAAGGAAGATTTGGCATGGCAGATTGATAAAATTTACCAAGTTAATTCATGGCTGGCTAAAAACAAAAATCTACCAAGAGATATTGTGATTTATTTTACCACAAGAACATTACACAATGATATTTTACAAGCAACTTATGTAAACAAGCTCCAAGTGGAGGGACAGGAAGTGACAACAATAAAGGAAATTCCCCCCAAAATGCTAAAAGCCAGGAAGGATTATACTTTCCTGGTGGAAGAGCTGAGAAGGCAACAAATACAATACAGGTGGGAAATTGCAAATGGCTTGGTGGTCACGCACCTGGGAGCGAGATATCGACTTAATACGGTACAGAAAGCCAGAGATTTTTATGAAGATGTTTTAATGGCTGGCACATCAAGACTTTCAGAAGGAAAACGAAAGGGGGATGGTACACAACAAGAAAGAGAAGAACTGTTGAAAGTGGTACAAGAGGGAGCTGCTTCGCTGGCCATTGAAATGGAACAAAGTTCAGAGGTACTTAATAGACAAGAAATGATTAAAGAACAAAGACAGACCAGAGCTGCCAGAAGGAGACAAGAATTGAGACAACAAAGACAACAGATGGCACTTCAAGATACTCCTAAATCAGAAGCGGTGGGAGGAGCAAGACCAAAATAAAAATCTAAGATTGATCTTCGGGATATGCTCCAAACGCTTCAGAAGCCTAGAGATGGGAACTAAATTTCTTACCTGGAATGTTAACGGTTTGAATTCTCCACAGAAAAGGAGGAAAATATTTCAATACTTAAAGCAATTTAAGAATGACCTGATATGTCTACAAGAGACTCATATAAGGACACAAGACCAAAAATATTTGATGAATACAAGATTAGGTACACACTTTGTTGCAACAGCTTCAGAAAAGAAAAATGGTATTGTTATATATGTGAAAAAAGACTTGATTGCCAAATTAATAGAAGCAGATGATCAAGGAAGATTTTTAGCAATTGAACTTTCAATAAAAGGACAGAAAATACTTGTGATTGGCATATATGCTCCGAATCAACAACAAGAAAGATTTTATGATCTTTTGCACTCAAAGCTAACACAATGGGACTATAAAACCTGTATTTTTTTAGGAGATTGGAATGGTGTTTTGGATGTTAAGAAAGATAAGAAGGGTCCTAAGCAAAACACTTTCTCAAGAGCAAGATTGCCCAAATCCTTTTTTGAGATGATGGAAGATTGGGAGCTGAGAGATATATGGCGTGAAAGAAACCCAGCAGAAAAGGATTTTGCTTTCTATTCAGATAGACACCAATCATTTTCAAGGATTGATTTTATTTTAATTACTAATGATCTTTTTTCTAGGGTGAAGAGAACGAAGATTTGCACGAGGGTACTGTCAGACCATAGCCCCGTTTGGCTGGAAATGGATATTTGTTATGGACCTAAGAAGGTCTTGGAGGTTAAATGATAATTTGTTTAGATATGAGGATAATGTAAAAGAATGTAAAAGATTTATGAATGAATTTTTTGCTTTGAATATGCAAAGGGGTACATCAATACAGATGGTTTGGGATGCAAGCAAAGCTTACATGAGAGGTGTTTTAATATACCTGAATAATAAATACAGAAGGAAGAAGGAACTTAAAAGAAAAGAATTAGAGGAAGAAATTAAAAAACAAGAGAGGGCTTTAATTTCCAAACCATCAGATAAGAAAATTAAAGAAACAATCAATTTATTAAAAGCTCAATTTAATATGCTAATAGCAGACCAAGTAGCAACTAATTTACAGTATGCTAAACACAATACTTTTTGTAATGCAAATAAACCGGGCAGGTGGTTGGCTTACATGTTAAGAAAAAAGCAAAAATCAAGAACTGTAGAAAAAATTAAGTATAAGGGGAAAGAAGTTTTTGAATATGAAGTGATTAAAAAATCCTTCTTAGAGTTTTACTCAGCGTTGTATAAGGGGGACAAGGTCAAAGAGGAAGATATAGACAGTTATTTGCAAAATGGGCACATACATATAGCCTCTAAGGAGCAGACCAAAATTTTGAATCAATTGATAACTTCAGAGGAAATCTTGGTGGTTATTAAACAGCTAAAAATGGGTAAGGCTCCAGGAACAAATGGTTTAACAGCGGTTTACTACAAAAATTTACAGGATGCAATGGTGGAACCTCTGAAGGTGTTATTTAATAATATACAACAAGGTGGAGATGTACCCCCGACTTGGAAGACTGCTTTTGTCTCTCTGATCCCAAAAGAGGGTCAAGACCATACAGACCCTAAAAATTACAGGCCAATTTCACTTTTAAATATAGATTACAAAATTTTTGCTAAAATATTAGCAAATAGACTAATGATACTTACGCAACAACTGATTCACCAAGATCAAACTGGTTTTATAGTAGGTAGACAAATGAAGAATAATGTGAGACAAATAATTAATTTATTAGAGTATTTGAGAAGGAATAACCAGGTACCTGCTGTATTGGTGTTCTTGGATGCTGAGAAAGCCTTTGATAGATTGAACTGGAAATTCTTATTAAAATTAATAGAGAAAATGCAGCTTGGAGAATACTTTACACAATCTGTTAAAGCAATATATCAAAAACAGACAGCTCAAATTATAGTCAATGGTGGATTAACAGATAACTTTAACATAGAAAAAGGAACGAGACAAGGATGTCCCTTATCACCACTATTGTTTGTTTTGTCTATGGAAATCCTACTTAGCAAAATAAGGGAGTCTGAGAGAATTAAGGGAATTAAAATAAGACAGGAAGAATACAAATTACGAGCATTTCCGGATAATTTAGTAGTTACTTTAACTCAACCATATCAATCAATTATAGGGCTGATGGAAATTATTGATTTTTATGGACAAGTATCTGGTTTCAAAATAAATATAGATAAGACTAAAATAATAGTTAAAAATATGACTAGAAGACAGGAGGAAGAAATAGAAAGGGTTACGGGATTTGAAACAATTAAAAAGGTTAAATATTTGGGGGTTTATATTATGTCAACAAACATGAAATTATATCAACACAATTATGAACCATTATGGCAAAAAATACAGAAAGATTTGGAAAACTGGAAAAAACTACAGCTGTCCTTGTTGGGTAGGATAGCTGTAGTAAAAATGAATGTTTTACGAAGGTTTTTATTTCTTTTCCAAATGATTCCTATGCTCAAAAAAGATGATAACTTAAAAGAGTGGCAAAAGGGTATCAACAAATTCATTTGGGCAGGGAAAAAACCGAGAGTAAATCAGAAAATAATGCAAGATTCATGAGAGAGGGGAGGATTAAAAATGCCCAACTTGAGATTGTACTATGAAGCAGCCACACTCTCAGTAATTACTGATTGGATTAATCTGACGGAAGATAGGATATTAAATATAGAAGGGTATGGCTTGTTTTATGGATGGCATGCTTATTTAGTGTATAATAAAAAAGTAGATAAAGCCTTCAAGAGTCACATTTTAAGGAATGCTTTATTGCGTGTCTGGAAGAAATATCAATGTAAATTGAATGATAAGTTACCTATTTGGACAGTGCCCAGACACGCGATAGAGAATATAAATATAGAGCAAAAGCTAGATAAGACTACATATAAAGAATTTCTTTATGAAGAAGGAGTGAGATTACAACTAAAACCAATGGAGCAATTAAGAGAAGAAGGAATAATTAAGTCTTGGTTTCAATATGGGCAATTGCAGACCAGATGGAAAGAGGATTCAAAAGTAGGTATTTTGCAGCAAGATGATAACTTGATAATTCAAATAAAGAATAAAGGTCCAATGCATATAAAGAGATTATATAATGTTAGTTGAATTAGACTCTGAAACAGAGCTAGTTAAGGACTGTATGATAAAATGGGCGCAAAATATTGGAGAACCCATAATGATGGAAACATGGGAGAATATATGGGTTAGAAATGTAAAATTCACACAAGCTCAAAATTTAAGAGAAAATTTCTACAAAATGTTTTATAGATGACATTTGGATCCAAAAAAACTAGCTCGTTTGTATCCAAACTTACAACCCAAATGTTTGAGATGTGAATGTGAAGATGCTACTTATTTTCATATTTGGTGGACCTGTAAGAAAATTAAGGCTTTTTGGATTAAAATATGGTGGATTACTCAGAATATTTTAAGGAAAAAAATTAAGTTTACACCATAGTTTTTCTTGCTGGGAATAACTATGGATTGTACTGTAATAGAGACCAAATTGATCTTGAACTTGATAACGGCTGCCAGGTTGCTGGTTGCACAGTACTGGAAGAAAGAAGATATACCTACTATTGAGGAATGGACAATAAAAGTTACATATCTCGCAGAAGTGGCCAAAATTTTATCATACTTAAAAGAACATTCAAATGAAAGATATATACTGGAATGGAGTAGATGGACTGATTATATTCAAAAAAAGTATCAGATTAAGAAGATATACATAGTTTAATAATGATATATGTTTAGTATTTTAGATTGGTTTAATAGATTTTAAATAATGTGGAGCCTTAAAAATTAGAAGAATTTTTGAAATTATAATTTCTTAGTACATCTTAAGTATATTTTTATTGAGATTATATCCTGTGCTTTTTCTGGGAAGTCGGGGGGGGAGGGAAGGGGGAGGGGGGAAAGGGGGGGGAGAAAAAACTTAAAAATGTTTGTACTTTGTACTAATAAAACTTTTTGAATAAAAATAATAATAATAATAAAAAAAAGAAGTTGTGAATGCTCCAACACTGAAAATTTTTAAGAAGCTGTTGGATAACCATTTGTCTGAAGTGATTTAGGCTTTCCTGTCTAGGCAGGGGGTTGGACTAGAAGACCTTTAAGGTTCCTTCCAACTCTGTTATTCTATTCCACTCTAAGGCTATTTGAAAAGACAAAACTCTCTGAAATTCAAATTCAAATTTAAATTTAGAAATAGGAAAAATGATTTTAAAAATATCCTGGCAAACTCTAGCAAGTGCTCATTTATGATCAGTTGCACAGAGCTCAGCTAAAGCCTGAGTATAAGAATAAATATTTTGATGAAAAGCATGGGATAAATATAACCATCCTACAAGATAAATTCGTTGCAAGAATAATACAGCCAATGCTTCTAGTAGGAGTTTGAGTTGTTGGCAAAAGCAATTAAACCTTGCATTTTGGAAAATATCTATGAAAATATTTATGAGGAAAAATAAAGGAACAGAATTTCATGGAAAAAGTCACAAAATATTAAAATCTGCAAACAGAAGTAAAATTACTGTGGCACAAGGAAGCAAAGATAATTACCAATAGAAGCAGGTATTTTTGATGCAATCCCAAGCAATTGCAGTATCACTTGAACTGTTTGATTAGCTTTCTGAGGGATTGAGATAAGATCACCAGGATGTTTAACTTTAGTTAATAATGTAAATAATGAACTTAACAAAGAAGTAGATAATTTAAAGAAAGGACGTACCCAATTAATAGTTCCCAACAATTGTTGTAAATGAATTAAAATAATAATTGTGGGATAACTGATGCAGCATAAGATTGAGACATCTTATGTCCTAGGTACAAAAATTTTCTTGTAGCTAAATTTTTTCTCTCTGGTGCAACATTTAATCCATAGGGGAGAAGACTATACCAGATAAGACATCCAATTGAAGTTACTCCAAACATGGAACTTTTCTGAGAATCATTACCTCTGCTAGGAGCTCTGCATTTTCCCTTAAAAATTTCCTGTTTACTACAGTTGTAAAAATTTCCTTGGGCTTTGTTACTTTGTCTCATGACTGCAGCTAACAAATTATTTTGATGACTAGGAGAATTTATAGCTTGCCAAATTCTAATCATTTCAGCCAATTCAGGATCCTTTCCTAATGCTACGATTTTCCTGCATTCAGAAGCAGCTTTTTCTTTAATGCAATCAGTGTATGCTTCATTAGATTTCTGTTGAATGTTTGAAAAAGTTTGAGCCGGATTACCAGCAGATGGAACTTTCTGAAAATCCTTAAAGTCACATTCAGAAGAAATTTGCAAAGTTGGTGCAGGAAGAACGATTTTAACATCTACATTAACTGGACAAACAGCAAGCATTTGAACAATTTCATGAGAATCACCTTGATTCTTTTCTAATTCTTCCTTTTCTAGCATTTTTTGAATCAGACCAGTATTTTTTACTACTGGAGAAGACTCGTGAGATGAAGTTTCGAGACCCTCTGCAAATTTTATTCCAGTGAGGGTTCCTTTTTGCTGTTCCTCCTTAAATTCTGCCCTGACCGCGCTGAATGACTCCTGTGGAGGAGCAATAGATAAGAAAGCAGCAGCAGCAGGGGGGCTAGATTCTACTGGCTTCAGGGTAGCCGCAGGCAGCGTTAGCTGCATGTATGGAGAAGGGAAGATAAACCCTTCTTCAGGGAGCAGAGAGAGAAATGGTGATGGTGGCTTGAGTTTATGAGTCCCCATAATCTCAATTGCTGACTTACATTTTTGCCACAGCAATATATATTATGTTGAAGCTCTTGGTAGCGAATGCAAACTTATTCCAATTTTTATCCAGTCCCGTAACTCCAAAGTACCAGCCTCAGGATACTAGGGACATTGACAGCCTATCTCATTCACTAACTGTTCTAACTCACTTAGGCTAATTCCTGCGGTTCCATTATCTTTAAGAATTTTGTACAGTTCTTGTGCATGAGACCTCTGCAGAGCTGACAGATCCCCCCCATACTCACGAATTTTTTTGGGAGCGAAAGTCACTGAGGTGCACCTGGGGCTTGTCCGGCCGAATGAGTACAGGGGTTATCATGTTGGGGTCACTAGATGTTGCTTGCGATGAATCAACGACACACACACAGGATGAAAGTAATGGGAAGGCACTCCGATGGCTCGGGGGAGCTCCCTTTTTATTGTCATACAAACAAAAGACCTTGTGACAGAAACTAATCCATTCATCAAGGATTACCGCCCAGAGTCCCTAGGGAGTTGGGCGGCATACAAATCCATTAAATTAAATTAAATTAAATTACCTTGGTACAGATTGGCTAAGAAGGCTCATGATCAGCTCATGGACAAGGCATGGACAATGCATTGCTTCCTGCTGTAGACAGCATGATTCTTGGCTACGTGATCCTTGCCTAGTCTTTGCCTACATGCCAAAGCTCACGTCCAGACTTCTTTAAGGAGGGGTCATTGTGTTGAGTCTGCATTCCTTAAAGGTGGTTTGCCAACAATTAAGGAATACACATTCCCCACATTCAATATTTAAACAAAATCTAACCTTATCGCTACACATCCATCCCCTGGCTGATAACATTACCAACTTTCCAATATACAAAAACCCACTAATCTTTTCAACATCAAATCAGATTTATGAATTATATAATTCTTATATAAAAACCTTTAAAAGTAATAATTATACAATTTTTTTAACATTCCAACAATTTTACCTACTGTAATATAATTTATTTCCTTTCATCCTTTCTAAATTTATCATCAAAATTTAATTTTTATTTTTTATAATATATATCATCATATGTCAATCTTATATAAAAACCTTGTATCATAATTAATTATGCACAATTAATAATGTTGATGCAATTAAATCTGTTAACCTATGTCGTTTTCCCCTCTTTCTTTCTATTACAAATCTTGTATAGAAACCTTTAAAATAATAGTTATACAAATTTTATAACATTCCAACAATTGCACCTTACTATAATATACCTTATTTCCCTTCTTCCTTTCTAAATTCATCCCTTTTAAATCATCAAAGTTTAATTTTCATTTTTCATAATATATATCATCATATACCAATCTTATATAAAAACCTTATGTCATAATTAGTTATACACAATTAATAACATTGATACAAATAAATCTATTAACATATATTTTATTACACTTCTTCCTTTCTGTTGTCCTCCCCCTCTTCATCCATACTCTTTTGGTGTGGGTTTTCCCCTGTCCTCCCCTTCTCTTAACTTCTTTTTCTTTCTTTTGGTTTTTATACATATAAATTCTTTTTTTCTGAATTCCTTTTCTTCCTTTTAAATATATTGTTTGCTTAAATCTCCTCACAATTTCTCCTCTTTCTTTCTTCCTATTACTCCCTCTGTCTTTTAATTGGTTCTTCTGAACATAATGTTCCCCCCTCAGCGATTCCCGGAAGTGGGGTCTTCTGCTGCCGTCGTGAAGCCAGTCGCTAGCAGGTCTACCGGAGTGGTTCGATCAGCTCAGCATGGGCAGCACCACACAACCTCCCATCACTGGCCAACCCAGCTGGGTTCTGGTTCAGCCCATGTTCACCTTCCCGGGCCCGGGAACCACAACTGCCCAGAGTGGAGTGTGTTTTGTTTCACTTGGCACAAAGCAGATTGCATCTTAGCCTTTCCCATCGGGCCCGGTCTACTAGGATGACAGCTCCTGCCCCTCCTACCCCCCCTCGCCAACCGGTCCTCAGATTGCCACCTGCTGACCAAATCCCCCCTGGCTGGGCCTTCTACCCCAGCCAGGGGTGGATAAAATACCAGTGGATGCCAGTTCCAGTCCCACCACCAGCACCCGCACTGCAACCTGCCTAGCTGGCTGCTCCTCCCCCACAGTTTAGAGCAAAATTTGACGGGACCCCAGGGAAACTGGCCTACTTTCTCTTTTTTTTTATTGAAAAGTTTTAAAAGTACAAAGTACATACATTTTTCTCTTTTTCTCCCCCTTCCACCCTCCACCCTTCCCTCCCTACTCACCCTCCCCCCACCCACCCACCCCGGACTTCCCAGAAAAAGCACAAGGTATAATTTCAAAACGAAAAGTATAAAACTACAAAATACTAAAACAAATTATTAATTCAAAAATATCCTTTCCATTCTTAACTCTTTGTTACTCCAAAGACTTGAAAGTATAATCTAAAATTTCTCAAACGACTAACATTAATAACCTGTTTGGTTAATCTTAATCTGATACTTTTTCTGAATATATTCAGTCCACCTACTCCATTCCAATATATATCTTTCATTTGAGTGGTCCTTAAGATACGATGAAATCTTGGCCATTTCAGCCAGATGTGTCACTTTCAATGTCCATTCTTCAATTGTAGGTATATCTTTCTTCTTCCAGTATTGTGCCACCAATAACCTGGCAGCAGTTATAAAGTTCAAAACCAACTTAGTCTCTATAACAGAACAATCCGTAATTATTCCCAGCAAAAAAAAAACTGTGGTGTGAACTTAATCTTTCTCTTTAAAATATTTTGTATAATCCACCAAATTTTTATCCAAAAGGCCTTGATTTTTTTGCAAGTCCACTATATATGAAAATATGTAGCATCCTCACATTCACATCTCCAACATTTAGGATGTAAATTTGGGTACATACAAGCTAGTTTTTTGGGGGTCTAAATGCCATTATAAAACATTTTATAAAAAATTTCTCTTAAATTTTGAGCCTGTGTAAATGTAACATTTCTAACCCATATCTTTTCCCATGTTTCCATCATTATAGGTTCTCCAATATTTTGAGCCCATTTTATCATACAATCCTTAACTAATTCTGTTTCTGAATCTAATTCCAATAAAATATTATACATTTTTTTATATGCATTGGGCCCTTATCTTTTATTTGTACAATCAAATTATCCTCATTTTTCAAAATACCAGTTTTTCTATCATCTCTCCATCTAGCCTGTAGTTGCCTATATTGAAACCATGTTCTGATTATTCCTTCCTCTCTTAATTTCTCAAAAGGAAACTGGCCTACTTTCTCAATTGGATTTGGTCCCACATTGACTAATATGGGGTCCAATATCAGACCAATCAAGATATTGTATCAGCAATTGCTGATGGCATGAATGAGGGGGACACTGCAGATTGGATAGCTGAACTATACGATGAGGGAGCCCCTGAGCTAGAGGACACTGATGACACTGCTCCGAGCCCAATTCAAAGACATGGCCCACAGGCTAGAGGCTGAAGCCCAGATCAAAGCCTTAAAGCAAGCGGGCCAACCCCCAAAGGATTTAGTTTGGGAATTCCGGAGGCTGGCTGGGAAACTGAGAGACGGGCCTGAATGCCTCCTCGTCCACCATTTCAAAGAGGCCCTAGACTTGGACCTCAGGCAAGCCTGCGGCATCAGAGGAGTCCTGGCCAGTATATAGGACTGGTACAATATAGCTGTGGCCAAGGGCCTAGAGATCCCCCCCCATTGGAAGCTGACCTCAGAAAACCAGCAAAGAGGACTTTGAGTCACCGAGCCCCTTCCAAGCCACCTGATGCACTGCAACCAACACCACCAGAGATGATCAAGTACTTCCATGGGGCCAACATTGGCACTGGGCATCCGAGTGCCTGGCCTCTGCCCCAGTCCCTCAAATCTGGCTCCCCTCGACATCCCAGGGAAGAAGCATCATGAGGAAGCTGCCAGATAAGGGGAGAATTGCCAAACAAGCTGTTGAGGTCCCTCTCCTCTCAACCGGGAACGTGGAAACTCCAGCCAGGGAAACTCCTCTGTGCTCCGCCAATGGGAGCAGCGGCAAAGAGGACCCGATGGTAAGTGAAACCATCCTCTCCTTCACTGTCAAAACCTGGATTGTAATGCCAGAAACTTGGGTTCAAGGGGGAAGTAGAGGCCGTCATAGACACCGGCTGCACCAGATGCCTGATCAGCCTCCCCATAATCCAGCAACAAGGGATAGGCATGAGACCCCTAGAGCACCCCATCCATTTTGAGCAGGTTAATGGGATACTAATAGGTAGAGCCTCTGCCACCTTAGTCACAGAGCTTGTTAGACTGGAGATGTGGCACCACCAGGAGCTCATACAATTTGTAGTAGCCCCCCAAATGACTGAGTCAATCATATTGGGTCTGGCTTGGCTGGACAAATGGGGTCCGACCATCATGTGGGACGATGGTTACCGAAAACTGAGAATAGGCATTGGTCCACTGCCACACATCCAGCCAAACAAATGCCAAAAGGCAACAAACCCTAGCAGTCCCAACTGGCTGGAAGGCACGGCAGTCCACAGGTGCCAAAAGAGTACCAAGATCTGGCAGAACTTCCTCCCCTCCCACTGCTCAACCGACTGCACAATTGAATTTGTGCTGGGAGCCAAGTTGCCAAAGCTGAAAATGTACTCCATGACCCCAAAATAAATGGCCGAACTGAGAAAATACATCGACGCCAACTTAGCTAGGGGTTTCATCCAGCCCATCAAATCCAGAGTGGCGGCCCACGTACTGTTTAAGGAGAAAAAAGTTGAGGGATTGATTTCTGCAGAATTAATGCCATGTGTATGGAGAACACCTACCCCCCCTAATGAAGGATATGTTAAGCCACCTGGCGAAGGGCAAGGTGTTCACCAAGCTAGACCTAAGAGAAGCCTATTATTGCATACAGATTATAGAGGGGGATGAATGGGAGACTGCATTTAACTGCCCGCTAGGCAGTTTCCAATTTAAAGTCATGCCATTTGGCCTTCAAGGAACCCCTGCAGTCTTCATGCAGCTGATTAATGACGTGCTGCACAAGCACCTGTACAAAGGGGTCTTAGTTTACCTGAGTGACATTCTCATATTCAGTGAGACCCTAGAGGAGCACGTAAAGCTAGTGCGACAAGTACTGAAAAAACTCTTAGAAGCAAAGCTTTACATGAAGCTGTCAAAATGTGAATTCTATAAAACCTCCCTAGACTACCTAGGTGTCAAGCGGAGGAGTGGAGATGGACCCAGGGAAAGTGAAAGCCGTGCTAGACTGGCAGCTGCCACACACCCGCAAACAACTCCATAGTTTCCTGTGGTTTGCAAACTTCTATAGACAATTCATCGCAGCATTCGCAGAAGTAACCCTGCCCCTAACAGAGCTATTAAAAACAGAGGCCCCTCCCACAAAATCACACCCGACGCAACTGCTTGCCTGGTCACTGGGTTGCCAAAGGGCCTTTGAAAAATTAAAATGGCTCTTTGCCGAGGAGACAATTCTCCAACACCCTGACCCTGAAAGACAATTCATCATCCAAGCCAATGCCAGCGATGTGGCGGTAGCAGCAGTGCTCCTACAGAAGGACCCACAGGGTTAAGTCTTGCCCTGCACATAAGTGTCCAAAAAGCTCACTAACACTGAGAGGCAGTGGGCAATTTGAGAGAAGGAAGCCTACGCAGTCCACTGGGCTCTCCTCTCCTGGAGACACTTTCTGGAAGGGAGCAAGGTGCCTTTCAAGGTTTGGACTGTTCACAAAAACCTTGAAGCCCTAAAAAATCCCAGAAAGCTCTCCCCTAAGCAAGTCCACTGGGCACAGTATTTCCGACAATTTAACTTCGAGTTAAAATACATCCTGGGTGTGGGGAAGAATTTGCTAGCCAATGCTTTATCAAAAAAGCCACAATTTGATACCTAGAGGGAAGAAGTTGTCCATGCCATCATCCCCCACTCACAGCAAGCAGTGCAAGTCACCACTAGGGGCCAAGCCAAATGCCAAACCAATCCCGTGTGGGATAAATTGACAGCAGCACTGAAATCTGCGCTCCCAGCCGACCAATGGCTTAATGACAACAGAGACATTCTAACCATGAGAGATGGGCTAACTTGGAAGGAGTCCAACCTATATGTCCCTACCAGCTTGAGGCTGCAAGTCTTACAGCGCAGCCATGATTCATGACTGGCGGGCCATTTCGGCTTCCTAAAAACACTTCACCTGTGTTGGTGAAGGCAGTTTTGGTGGCCAAAGATGAAGGCTGACATAGAGGACTATGTAAAGAGTTGTGCCACCTGCGCCATCATGAAGATGAGACCAGGGAAACCCACTGGACTCCTCCAGCAAGTTTCTAACCTCAGCCAGCACAGGGAGGAGATCATGATGGACTTTATAGTCGAGATCCCAGAGAGTGGAGGAAATACAGTTATTTGGACGGTAATTGACTTTTTTTCCAAGCAAGCCCACTTTGCTACTTGCTCGGGATTACCCTCAGTGAAGAAGCTGGCTAAGATGTTCATCAAGCAGATTTACCAGCTGCATGGAGTTCCCCGCTGGGTAATCTCAGCCTGAGGCATCCAGTTCACTGCTAAGTTCTGGAGGGAGTTCCTGAAATCTGTTGGGTCTACGCATCTGAGCACAAATGGAGCTGTGGAGCGAATGAACGAATGGTGGAACAATATATAAGGTGCTATGTGAATTACCAGCAAGAGAACTGGGCGGACCTGCTGCCGTTCACAGAAGTGGCTTACAACAACGCCGTACATAGCAGCACCAGATTGACCCCCTTTCAGGTCACCAGCGGCATGGACTTTGTCCACATGCCTGAGCTGCCAAGAGAGCCACCCTCATCCATGACTAGCTGAATGGATGGAGTCGTTAAAGAAGGGCTAGGAAGACACCAAGAAAGTGCTGGCGGAAGCTGTGGAAGCATACAAAAAACAAGCAGACAAACATCGATCTCTCCAGCCCCCCTTCCATGTGGGAGTTTACCTATCGACCAAATATATTAAATTGAAATTGCCCAGTAAGAAGCTGGGACCTAAGTTCTTAGGACCTTTTCTGACAGTGAAAGTAATTAACCCAGTGACAGTTGAGCTTAACCTCCCACACTGTCCGGTGTGCTTCCCTTCAAAGCCCAGGAAATAAAACCCCCAACTCCATGTTGATAGAGATGAGTACTTTTACTAGACAAGAAGTGATAGCAACAAAAGGAAAGCAAGTTCTGAGGCAAAAGGCGCATAAAATGCATATACAAAGAATCCCAAAACCCTCCCTCATAACCCCCCTGGGCAATTCATCCAATCCCCATGTCCCAAGATGTCAGGCGGGTGCACTGGCCATTTGGTCTTCCACATCTGGTCCGACGACGCTGTTGACCTTGAGCAGGCTATAAACATGTCCATGGAGCCTGGTAGTCCGCGATGAGAACTCTCCTCCCTAACTTCTTAATCAACACAAGTAAAGCAACCTCCAGCACACTTCCCCCACCACCCAAATACCTAACCTCCCCCCGTTTCTATGGCAGCCGAAGCAAGCAGGCAAAGTGGAGGCTGACATTCACCCCCCCTGCAACAGGGACATTAGTCTTAAGAGAAAAACATAACAGCAACCAACATCAGCATAATATAGATACAAAGAAGAACAGACATTCATGATTTATCAGAGTACTTAGAACGGAACAATTGAATTACTCTAGGGGTTCTGACATCTCGTTCATTCATGCATTCAAAATGCGAGGAGGGGAAATGCTTCCATGCTACCAGATATTGCAATTTACCTCTATGTTTTCTAGAGTCCAAGATTTCCTTAACTTCAAAATGCTGTTCACCTTCAATGAGTAAAGGGACCAGAGGAGAAGCCGGAGTAGGCTGAAGGGCGGATGTTTTTGGGAGGTCCAACTGCATTGCCACAGGGTTTACAATTTTCACAATGGGAAAAGGGCCTACATACTTGGGGCCAAGTTTCTTTGACTTCTGTGAAGTCTGTAGGTACTTAGTGGACAAGAAAACCTTATCACCGATTTGGTATTCCTTAGGTTTGACTCTTTTCTTGTCAGCTTGTTTCTTATGGGCCTGGTGAGCGTCGTCTAATGCTTTGCGAGTCACAGGCCAGGTCAGTTGAAGCTGTTTGATCCACTCCTTTAACGGAGGGATCTGAGGTTTCTCCTGTGGCAGTTCAGGGAGGGTACACAGTCTTGGCCATAGACAACCCTGAATGGGGTAAACCCCGTGCTACTATGAACCGAATTGTTATAGGCCACCTCAGCAAAGGGTAGCAAGTCAGCCCAATTATCCTGTTGTTAGTTTACATAACACCTGAGATATTGTTCCAGGACTGAGTTAGTTCTCTCACAGGCCCCATTTGTCTGGTGTGATGGATGGAGCTTAAGCCCTGGGCGAAGCCTAATAAAGTCAGGAACTCCTTCCAAAATTTGGAAGTGAACTGGACACCCCTATCCGAGATTATTCATTCAGGCACTCCATGTAACCTGTACACATGCTGAATAAAAAGTTTAGCCAACACTTTTGCTGACGGAATTTTGGAGCAAGGCACAAAATGGACCTGTTTGGAGAAAAGGTCAGTAACAACCCAAATGACTGTATTACCCCCACTCTCAGGCAACTTGACAATGAAATCCATGGATATTTCTTTCCAGGGGGCCCCTGGTCTAGCAACATTCTGCAGTAACCCCTGCGGTTTCCCAGGGGGTCTCTTTGCCGCAGCACAGACAGGGCAGCTAGCGACATAGGCCTCAATGTCTTTTTTCAATGACGGCCACCAAAATTGTCACTTCACTAAGTGTAACATTTTCACAAACCCAAAGTGCCCCACAGCCTTTGAGTCGTGGACCTTTTCCAGCACCAGTTCCCTAGTGAGTGCTGGGACATAAAGTTTAGATCCCACCCAGGCTAAGCCGTCGTGAATGGTGCACTCATTTGAGTGAGACAGAAACCATTCGTCCATTTTCAATGCTTTCACAAGTTGAGAGTTTAGGTTAGCTGAAAGATCTGATTCCTTCCCCTTTTGGGCTTGGGTGACCACTGGAATTGCTATTTGTTTAGAAGGGATCACAGGCCGGACTAACTCCTGCCTGGCGCTGTTGTATTGGGGCAACCTAGACAAGGCATCAGCCATAAAATTCTTTCCCCGCAGTAGGTTGCTCAATGAGAAATTGAATTGGTTAAAATGCTGTGCCCAGCGGGCTTGTTTAGGTGACAGTTTCTTAGGGGTCTTCAAGGCATCTAGGTTTTTATGATCGGTCCACACTTTGAAAGGATGTTTGGCGCCCTCGACGAAATGCCTCCAAGTCAGTAGGGCCCACCAGACAGCAAAAGCTTCTTTCTCGCAAATGGCCCACCTCCTCTCGGTTTGAGTTAATTTCCGGGAGGTGTAAGCACAGGGTTGTAGGGCTCCATCAGCATTTGTTTGCAGTAAGACTGCTTTAACTGCCACTTTGCTGGCATTGGCTTGAATCACAAAAGTGGCATCCATGTCGGGGTGCTTGAGGGCTGTCTCAGCTGTAAATAACCATTTAAGCTCCTCAAAAGCTGCTTGGCATTCCATTGTCCAGTCCAGTGGTCGACCAGGTTTAGACTTGGCTTCTCCTTTCATTTTAAGAAGATTTGTGATTGGTAGCGCAATTTTGTAGCGCAATTTGAGCAAAAGAGGGGATGAACTGCCGATAAAAGTTAGCAAAGCCTAGGAAACTCTGTAATTGCTTGCTGGTGCATGGGGCCGCCCATTCCAGGACTGCCCTCACCTTTTCAGAATCCATCTCAACTCCCTCATGCGATATGCGGTAATCTAAATAGTCAATTTTGCTTTGATGGAATTCACATTTCGACAGTTTGGCATACAGTTCGGCCGCCATGAGTTTTTTCAATACTGATCTCACCAGTCTCACATGCTCTTTCATGGTCTCAGTGTAAATGAGAATGTCATCAAGATAAACCAAAAACCAGACTTCCGGTTTGGCTCCGCAGCTCCGAAGACGCTCTTTTTAGAGCGCTTATTTCTGATCTCCGTTCGCTGCCAGATCGGCAGTCAAACAGCTGTCTGGTGGCTCGACCATCTCCTCCCCAGGTGAAGGGAAGTGAGGAGAGCTGGCGGGATGAGGTAGAGCCCCCCTAGTGCCCCAGGTGAGACCCTGGGGCGCGAAGGGTGAGGGCCCCCTAGGAACCTTGCCACAGCTCCGGAATCAGGAAGTCTCTGCTTTAGCAGAGCAAGAAGCTGCGCCAATCCCTGCAATCATCAAAGCTGATTAAAGGAAGATATTGTAGCAGGCGGAAAGACCCAGGAGGCAGAGACGGCAAACGGCAAGTAGCAAAGTTTTCTTTGTGGATTGGCAGTGTGGAAGGAAGTAACTAATTAACAAAGTGACAAAAGAAATGGTGCTGGAGGCTTCTGGGCATGGAAACGAAAGTTAAAAGTTGAGTGCTGTTTTTACTACCAGCTCCTTCTCTGAAAGCTTTGGACTTTAAATCTCTTTCTGACTTTTTTGGGGGGAAGAAAAAAAGGACCTGATAAAACCCTCTTTGGCTGTTTGGCTGTTTGGCTCCTGGCTTTTCTTTTCTTTTAAATACAAAGAGTGAAGTAATTTTAATGGCTTCAAAAAAAACCACTTCTGCCAGAGGAGCAGCGAGTGCAAATAGCTCTCCTAGCCATGCCTCTAAAACACCAGCCCCCCCCCTCAGACACTAATGCTCCCAATGCTACAAGACACACTCAGATCAATGCAAGCTGAATTAGCAGCCGGATTTAATCTTAAAATTAATGAAACCAATGAGAAAATTACTGAAACAAAAGAGAAAATTAATGAAATTAATGAAAGAATTAATGAGACCAATGAGAGAATACAGGAAGTCTCTGATGATATTGCAATTCGTAACAAAGAGATTAGAGAAGACATAATTGATGCTTTTTCTGGTCTGGCCACTAATTATGAGATTATGGAAGAAGAAATACAAGAAATTAAACAAACTACTACAGTGTTGGGAGCCAGGGTTGGAGAAGCGGAAAATAAAATTGAGAGGGAGGAGGCAGAAATAATAATTATGCAATACAGAAGCATGGAGTTTGCAATAAGGGTCAGAGGTGTTAAAGAGAACAAGCAGGAGGACTTGAAGGAAATTATGTTGGAAGCATTTGAGCTAGCACTTGGAGTGAAGAAGGAGGATTTGGCATGGCAGATAGACAAAATTTATCGTGTTAACTCATGGGTGGCGAGAAATAAAAATCTACCAAGAGATATTGTCATCTATTTTACTACTAGAACACTACGTAATGATATTCTACAAGCAACATTTGTAAATAAACTCCAAGTCGATGGACAAGAAGTGATGACAATGAAGGAAATTCCTCCCAAGATGCTGAAAGCCAGGAAGGAATATACCTTCCTGGTGGAACAACTGAGAAGACAACAAGTACAATACAGGTGGGAAATACCAAGTGGATTTGTGGTTACGTTTATGGGAGCGAGATATCGACTTAATACAGTTCAGAAAGCCAGAGATTTTTATGAAGATGTTTTAATGGCTGGTACATCTAGGCCCCCGGAAGGGAAACAACAACAAGAAAGAGAAGAATTGTTGAAAGTGGTACAAGAAGGAGCTGCGTCACTGGCCATTGAAATGGAACAAAATCTAGAACTCAACAGACAGGAAATGATTAAAGAACAAAGACAGACCAGAGCTGCCAAACGGAGACAAGAACTCAGACAACAAAGACAACAGATGGCACTTCAAGATACTCCTAAATCAGAAGCGGTGGGAGGAACGAGACCAAAAGAAAAATCTAAGATAGATCTTCAAGGTGTGCTCCAGACGCTTCAGAAGCCCAGAGATGGGAACTAAATTCCTTACCTGGAATGTCAATGGTTTGAATTCTTCACAGAAAAGGAGGAAAATATTTCATTACTTAAAACAATTTAACAATGACTTGATATGTTTACAGGAGACTCATATAAGGACACAAGACCAAAAATATCTGATAAATACAAGATTAGGTACACATTTTGTTGCTACGGCTCCAGAAAAGAAAAATGGCATTGTTATATATGTGAAAAAAGATTTGATTGCAAAGTTAATAGAAGCAGATGATCAAGGAAGATTTTTAGCAATTGAACTCTTAATAAAGGGACAGAAAATACTTGCGATTGGTTTATATGCCCCGAATCAACAACAAGAAAGATTTTATGACCTTTTACACTCAAAGCTCATACATTGGGATTACAAAACTTGTATTCTTTTAGGGGACTGGAATGGCGTTTTGGATGTTACGAAAGATAAGAAGGGTCCCAAGCAAAACATTTTTTCAAGAGCAAAACTACCTAAATCTTTTTTTGAGATGATGGAAGATTGGGATTTGAGAGATATATGGTGTGAAAGAAACCCTGCAGAAAAGGATTTTACTTTTTACTCAGACAGACACCAATCATTTTCCAGGATTGATTTTATTTTAATTACTAACGATCTTTTTTCTAGGGTGAAGAGAATGAAAATTTGCACGAGGGTATTGTCCGACCATAGCCCCATCTGGCTGGAAATGGAATTTGGTTACGGATCCAGAAAATCCTGGAGGCTAAATGATAACTTGTTTAGATATGAGGATAATGTAAAAGAATGTAAAAAATTTATGAATGAATTTTTTGTTATGAATATGCAGAAAGATACATCAATTCAGATGGTATGGGATGCAAGTAAGGCCTATATGAGAGGTGTTTTAATATATTTGAATAATAAATATAGAAGGAAGAAGGAATTTAAAAGAAAAGGATTGGAGGAAGAAATTAAGAAACAAGAGAGGGCTCTAATTTCCAAACCAACAGATAAGAAAATTAAAGAAACAATTAATTTATTAAAAGCCCAATTTAATATGTTAATGGCAGACCAAGTAGCAACTAACTTACAATATGCCAAACATAATACCTTTTGCAATGCAAATAAACCGGGCAGGTGGTTGGCTTACATGTTAAGGAAAAAACAGAAATCAAGAGTAGTAGAAAAAATTAAGTATAAAGGGAAAGAAGTTTTTGAATGCGAAATGATTAAAAAGTCTTTTTTAGAGTTTTATTCATGGTTGTATAAGGGGGATAAGATTAAAGAGGAAGATATAGATAGATATTTACAAAATGGGCATATACATATAGCTTCCATGGAGCAGACTGAAATTTTAAATCAACTGATAACATCAGAGGAAATTTTGGCGGCTATTAAACAGCTAAAAATGGGCAAGGCTCCAGGTACAGATGGTTTAACAGCTGTTTATTATAAAAATTTACAGGATGAAATGGTGGAGCCTCTGAAGGCATTATTTAATAATATACAACAAGGTGGAGAAGTACCCCCAACCTGGAAAACTGCTTTTATCTCTTTGATCCCGAAAGAGAATCAAGACCATGCAGACCCTAAAAACTATAGGCCAATTTCACTGTTAAATATAGATTACAAAATTTTTGCCAAAATATTAGCTAACAGATTAATGACACTTATGCAACAATTGATCCACCAAGATCAAACTGGTTTTATAGAAGGTAGACAAATGAAGAGTAATGTACGACAAATAATTAATTTATTAGAGTATTTGGGGAAAAATAACCAATTATCTGCTGCACTGGTATTCTTGGATGCTGAGAAAGCTTTTGATAGATTGAATTGGAATTTTTTATTAAAATTAATAGAAAAGATGCAGCTTGGAGAACACTTTACACAATCTATTAAGGCAATATATCAAAAACAAACAGCTCAAATAATAGTTAATGGTGGGCTAACAGATAATTTTAATATAGAGAAAGGAACGAGACAAGGATGTCCTTTATCACCACTTTTGTTTATTTTGTCTATGGAGATCCTACTTAGTAAAATAAGGGAATCCGAGATAGTTAAAGGTATCAAAATAAGAGAGGAAGAATACAAATTACGAGCATTTGCAGACGATTTAGTAGTTAGTGTAACTCAGCCACATCAATCAATTACAGGTTTGATGGAAATTATTGATTCCTATGGGCAAGTATCTGGTCTTAAAATAAATGTAGATAAAACTAAAATAATAGCTAAAAATATGACCAGAAGTCAAGAGGAAAAAATAGAAAGGGTTACGGGATTTGAAATAGTTAAAAAGGTTAAATATTTGGGGGTTAATATTATGTCAATAAATACGAAACTATATCAACACAATTATGAACTATTATGGCAAAAAATACAGAAAGATTTGGAAAATTGGAAAAAACTACAGTTGTCCTTGCTTGGCAGGATAGCTGTAGTAAAAATGAATGTTTTACCAAGGTTTTTATTTCTTTTTCAAACAATTCCTATACTTAAAAAAGATGATAATTTGAAAGAGTGGCAAAAGGGTATTAATAAATTTATTTGGGCAGGGAAAAAACCGAGAGTAAATCAGAAAATAATGCAAGATTCACGTGAGAGGGGAGGATTAAAAATGCCTAATTTAAGACTGTATTATGAAGCAGCTACCTTCTCAGTAATTGCGGATTGGATTAACTTGACGGAAGAGAGGATATTAAATATAGAAGGGTATGGCTTGTTTTATGGATGGCACGCTTATCTAGTGTATAATAAAAAAGTAGATAAAGCCTTTAAGAGTCATATATTAAGAAATGCTCTATTACGTGTCTGGAAGAAATATCAATGTAAATTAAATGATAAGTTACCTATATGGACAGTGCCCAGGCATGCGATAGAGAATATAAATATAGAGCAAAAGTTAGACAAGATTACATATAAAGAGATTCTTTATGCAGAAGGAATGAGGTTACAATTAAAATCAATGGAGCAATTAAAAGAAGAAGGAGTAATTAAGTCTTGGTTCCAATATGGACAACTGCAGGCCAGGTGGAAAGAGGATTCAAAAGCAGGTATTTCGCAACAAGATGACAACTTGATAAATCAAATAAAGAATAAAGGACCAATGCATATAAAGAGATTATATAATGTATTAGTGGAATTAGATTCCGAAACAGAGCTAGTTAAGGATTGTATGATTAAATGGGCGCAAAATATTGGAGAACCTATAATGATGGAAACATGGGAGAATATATGGGTTAGAAATGTAAAATTTACACAAGCTCAAAATTTAAGAGAAAATTTTTATAAAATGTTTTATAGATGGCATTTTGATCCAAAAAACCTAGCTTGTATGTATCCAATTTACAACCTAAATGTTGGAGATGTGAATGTGAAGATGCAACTTATTTTCATATTTGGTGGTCTTGTAAGAAAATTAAGGCTTTTTGGATTAAAATATGGTGGATTATTCAGAATATTCTGAAGAAAAAAAATTAAGTTTACACCACAGTTCTTCTTGCTGGGAATAATTACTGACTGTACTGTAATAGAGACTAAATTGATTTTGAACTTGATAACGGCTGCCAGATTGTTGGTAGCACAATACTGGAAGAAAGAAGATATACCTACTATTGAGGAATGGACAACAAAAGTTACATACCTGGCAGAAATGGCAAGAATTTCATCATACTTAAAAGATCACTCAAATGAAAGATACATATTGGATGGAGTAGATGGACTGATTATATTCAAAAAAAGTATCAGATTAAGAAGATATATATAGTTTAATAATGATATATGGTTATTTTAGAATGGTTTAACAGATTTTAGATAAAGTGGAGTTTTCTTTTTTTTTCTTTTCTTAGGGAAGGAAAGGGGGAAAAAAGTGTATACATATATAATAGAATTTATGTTTTGTTAGCATATTTTAGTTTATGGTTATTTGAAGATTATATCCTGTGTTCTTTCTGGGAAGTCGGGGAAGGGGAGGGAGGGGTTTGGGGGGAAGGGGGGGGAACTTAAAAAATTTTGTACTTTGTACTAATAAAACTTTTTCAATTAAAAAAAAAGATAAACCAAAAACCCCTTGTAAAAGTGCTAATGGAGCACTTTGTTAATCAGATGCATGAACACTGCTGGCACCCCCTGAAGACCAAAGGGGAGCACTCGAAACTGGAAACAACCCAGTGGACAATTGAAAGCAGGTTTCCACTCATCCCCTTCTTTAATGCGGACTCTGTAGTAGGCCTCTCTTAGATCCAGTTTAGTGAAAATCTTCCCCTTAGCTAGGTGGCTAGCATGTCTTTCATAAGGGGCAGGGGATAAACATTCTCAACACAAATGGCGTTTAAATTCTTATAGTCAACAGATTTTATTTATTTATTTATTTTGGTGGATTTCTATGCCGCCCAATCCCTAGGGACTCAGGGCGGCTCACAGCATGTAGATCCAATACAAAATAAAAACTATCATTAAAATATATGACAATACACAATGCAATAGTTAAAATACAGAAAATACAAAAGTTAAAAGTTAAAAGAGTATCTCATTCACCCCGCCTGCCGGAAGAGCCAGGTCTTTATTGCTTTCCGGAAGGCCAGTAGGGTGGGGATGGTCCTGATCTCTGGAGGAAGTTGGTTCCACAGGGAGGGAGCTCCCACAGAGAAGGCCCTCCCCCTAGGTCCCGCTAGCCGACATTGTTTGGTCGATGGGACCTGGAGGAGGCCGACTCTGTGGGCTCTAACCGGTCGATAAGCAATGAGCCATCCTTCTTCTCTCAGAAAAGAACAGGGGCAGCCACTCGTGGCCTAGCAGACTGGATGAACCCCCGTTTCAGATTTTTGTCAATAAAGTTTTGCAGTTCATCTAATTCGTGAGGGGTCATGGAGTAAATTTTTGGTTTGGGGAGTTTCACCCCTGGCAGAATCTCTATACTACAGTCCGTGGGCTGGTGGGGGTGGGCAGCACGTCTGATGCCCTCTCGCTAAAAGCCCCCTTTAAGTCCCAGTATTCCTTTGGTATTTTCTCCTCTCCCACTATGCGCTCAGCCCCTATTGCCGCCTGCTCTTCAGAAGCCTCCGACTCATAGTATGGTTTCCCGTCTTGGTCATAGCGGATGCGCAACAACCCCATTTGCCAATTTACATCAGGGTTCCATTTCCAGAGCCAGGGTAACCAAGTATGAGGGGTCGCTCCATCCCTGGGGCCATGATAAAACTTAGAGTCTCTTGGTGGTCCCCCATCCTCATTTCCACAGCCTCAGTCTCAAAATGGGCAGGACCTCCCCTCGCTACTGACCCATCCAACTGGCAGAAAGCAATGGGCACTTTCTTTTTTTTTTCTTTTTTTTTTAAATAATTTTTATTTGGTATATAAACATAAAAAAAGACAAACATACATTGAAGACAACACTATATGTACTTACATGTACATATATACATATAAACTTTTACAGTAAGCGTCTTGACCTATAGGTTTTGGTAAATTAATACATATATAATTATATTTATAATACTTATACTTATCTATTATTCTATCAGTTAATAAGTTCTCAGTTATGGGTTATCTATCTATCTAAGCATTTCTATATTTCTTTTGTTCCATTTCTTTTTTCTAGCCATTTGTAGAAGAGATTCCAAGTTTCAAAGTATTCTGAGTTTTCTTTCTGTTTCAGTTCTAGTGTTAATCTGTCCAATTCTGCACATTCTAAGATTTTTCTTATTGTTATGTTTTCTGCTGGTACGTCACCCTGTTTCCAATGCTGCGCTAATACTATTCTTGCTGCTGTTAATGTGTGGATTATGATATACCAATACTTCTTTTCTATTTTTTGATCCAACATCCCTAGCAAGAAAGTTTCCGGTGTAAAATTTATTTTTAATTTAGTTATTTCTTGGATCCAGTTATGTATAGTATGCCAGAAGTTTTTAATTTTGGGGCACGTCCACCACATGTGATAGTAGGTTCCATTTTTGTGAGGGCATTTCCAACATTTGGGGTTCATGTTTGGGTACATTCTGGCCAATCTCACTGGTGGAAGATGCCATCTGTAATACATTTTATATATATTCTCCTTGTATGCTGCTGATTTGGTTGTTTTCAAAATTTTAATCCATATTTCTTCCCACTGTTCCTGATTTATTTCATATCCAAAATTTTTGATCCAGCTCATCATATTTCCCTTAACTCTTTCTTTTTTCATTTTATAATTTATTAAAAATTTATAGATTTTTGTTATCATCTTTTTTTCTGGTCCCAATAAGATTTTGTCCAATTCTGATTTCTTTTTTGCTACTCCGAATTTTTTCTTGTCCTCCTGTAATCTGGTTTTAATTTGATAGTATGGCCACCAATCTATTCCGATTCCTTGATCTCTTAGGGTTTGAATCTCTTTTAAGTTCCCTTGTTCATCTAGTATTTGTTCATATTTAACCATTTTGTATATGTCCGTTGTGGTGGGGTATGTAATCGCCTCCATAGCTGAAAACCATATTGGAATTTCTGTATAATGTTGGTGTTTTATTTTACTCCATGTATTATATAATGACTCCCTGATTTTATGCTTTTGGAAGTAGGAATGTGTTTTGTGCTTTCCATCCCAAATGAAACTATGCCATCCTACCTGTAGATCATGTCCCTCGAGGGTTAATATTCTTTTATTGTTAATTTTAATCCAATCTGTTATCCACTGTAATGATGCTGCTTGGTAGTAGGTTTCCCATTCTGGAAGTCCAAAGCCCCCTTGCTCTTTATTCTGCTGTAGATATTTTAATTTAATTCTTGCCTTTTTTCCTGCCCAAATGAATTTAGATACCATTTTATTTAGATTGTTAAAATATTTTCTGTCTAATTTAATTGGTATCGTTTGGAACAAATATAATATTTTTGGTAGCACTGACATTTTAATCGTGGATATTCTCCCTGTTAATGAAATAGGTAATTTTGTCCATTTTTCTAAATCCTTTTCTATTTGTTTATTCAGCTCTATATAGTTATCGTTTTTAATTGTTGTGCATTTGGCCGTTAATATTATTCCTAAGTATTTAATTTTTTTAACAGTTTGAATACCCAATTTCTCTTCCAGTTCCTGAATTTGTTTATTTGGTAGATTTTTCGTATTATTTTGGTTTTGTTTTTATTAATTTTTAGGCCTGCTACTTTCCCAAATTTGTTAATTTCCTCTATTAATTTTGGTCCTACCTCAATCGGATTTTCCATATTAAAAACCATATCATCTACAAAAGCTTGCAGTTTATACTCTTGCCCTCTAATTCTAAGTCCTTCAATACTTGGGTTTTGCCTAATTTGTTGTAGCAGCGTTTCTAAAGTGAATATAAATAGCAAGGGGGACAGTGGACATCCCTGTCGTACTCCTTTTTGAATGTCAAATTTGTCTGTTGTATCTTGATTTATAATTATTTTAGCTGTCTGTTTTGAGTATATAGCTCTAATCATCCTAATATATTTGCAATGGGCACTTTCATGGATATCAGTCTCAATCTCATTTTCTCCACTACCTCTGGGCTAATCACACATCTAGTACACTCAGAATCCAAAAGGACCAGCATCTTCCCCTGGGCACTGGATGATGGTACTCGTAGTTCTACTGGGAGATTGAGGGGCCCCTTGGGTTGACTTACCAGGGGGTCATCGTCAGACTCGCTGTAGTTTTCCCCTGGGGTGGTCGGAGGTCACAGCTCCTCCCCGCCTGGGGGGGGGCGACCTCAACGACTTCCATGCATTTTTGTGGGCTTTTGCTGCTGGCTTGCCAGGTTTTTTTCCACCAGCAGGGTTCATCCTAGGGACGGGCTTGGCGAAACACTCGGCTGCCTGGTGTCCCTCTTTTCCACATTGGAAGCAGGCTGATGATTTGGGCTTTGGTCCTGGCCCCCCTTTCACCATCCTGGGAGCCTCTGTCGTAGCCGAGGTGGAAGGCTTGCTCCAGCTGCGACCCCCTCTATACCGATTTCTGGCTTGGTCAATCTCCACCTCTGCCGTCATCACATACCAATGCTGTAAATTTTGGGGGGGGGCCCTCTATCACAGCAGCCTTGGTAGACATCCTCATTGAGGCTGTATTTGTAGCAATCCATCAAGGCTTCAGCTGAATACTCATGCATATAGATTACTAGTTTGCGAAACTCTTGGGTGTATTCAGCCACCGATCTCCTCCCCTGGGTCAGGGTTTTCATCCTAGTTCTAGCCTTGCGTTCAGCCAGGAGGTCATCAAAGCGCACCCGGAGGGCAGCCATAAAAACATCATAATGCCTCATCACTGGGTTATCCTCATTATGGAGGCCCACCATCCACTTAGCTGCAGTACCTTCCAGGGCCATGACTAATCAGAGGTCTGCAACCTTAAACACCCAAAGAGCCATTTGGACCCATTTCCCATAGAAAAGAAAACACCAGGAGCCACAAAACCTGGGTGGGCATGGCCAACTCAATGTCACTCAGTTACCCAGTCACATGATCTCCTAGTCATGCCTACTCAACCGGTCATTAGGGCAGAGAACTGGTTGTTAAAAGACATTGGGAGCCACAAAACCCTTTTGTCATCTAAAATGATGTCAAATGATGTCTCCCCCCCTCTCTCCCTCTCTCCCTCTCTCTGTATCTCTCTACCCCCTCTCTCTGTATTTCTCTCTACCCTCTCTCTCTGTATATCTCTGTATCTCTCTCTCCCTCTCTCTCTGTATCTCTCTCCCCCTCTCCCCTCCCTCTCCCCCTCTCTGTTTATCTCTCCCCTCCTCCTCTCTCCCTCCTCTCTCTGTATCTCTGTGTATCTGTCTGTCTCTCTCTGCCCCACTTTCTATCTCTCTCTCTCTCCCACTCCCCCCCTCTCCCCCTCACTCTGTATCTCTCTCCCCCTCTCTCCCTCCCTCCCTCTTACCCCTCTCCATATATCTCCCTCTCCCCTCCCTCTCCACCTCTTTCTCTGTATCTCTCTCACTCTGTGTCTGTCTCTCTCCTCCTCTCTCCTCCTCTCTTTGAATCTCTCTCCCCCTCTCTCCATGTATCTCTCTCCCCTCTTCCCTTCCCCCTCCCCCTCTCTGTATCTCTCTGTGTGTCTGTCTGTCTATCTGTCTCTCCCCCTCTCTCCTCCTCTCTCTGCATCTCCCCCTCTCTCTTTCCATCTCCCCCTCTCTCTCCATGTATCTCTCTCCCCCTCTCTGTATCTCTCTCCTCCCCCCTCTCTCTATGTATCTCTCCCTCCCTCTCCCTCTCTCTCTGTGATTCTGATTCTCTGGTGTCTCATCCAGGGGTCTCGCTGCCCAACAGACTGAAGCAGGAAATGGTGGGTGGCTACTTCCAGCCTTTGTTGGTGCTGGGCGCACCTTGGATGCTCGAGGAGATGCACTAAATTTCACTGTGCTGCGAAAGGCGCTGGAAGAGCAGTGGGAAGGCCATGAGGTGGAGGCCATGAGGCATCAGACAGGCCACGAGGCACTCTCACAGTGCCTTGTGCAGCATAGCAAAATTTAGCATGCTCCACAATGGGGGAGATGGGTCTCCTCCTCTCAGGACCCATTACGTCATGGAGCCACAATGCGACCCTGCCCCACTCGTCCCTAGCAACAAGACAAGTGCGTCAGGCCCGGAGCAAGTCAAGGTCAGGCGAGTAGTAACTGGGAGGGGAGGGGCAGGGCCAGCCAGTGGTGATATCAGCCAGAACTGCTGAAAAACTTATCTACCAGCAGTGTGACAGGGAGCTGTAGGAGAGGGGTGAAAGAGCCGCATGTGGCTTGGGAGCCATGGGTAGCTAGGGAGTCCTCAAACCGCGTGCAGAGAACCATCATAAATTGGTCATAATGTCTTAGCTGGGGGGCATTATTGTTGTGAAGAGTGACCATCCAATCTGCTGCAGCCCCTTCCAGGGCCATGGTGACACATCTCACTTTGGCTGCCTCTGAAGCAAAGTCCTCCCCATACTCCTGCATGTGATTCCAGTCTTGAACTAGAAAAAAATCCCAGGGCTTTGGGATCCCCAAATCCCCCAGCAGAGGAACCTTTGAAATTTGGTGCCTCCAGGGGATGCCCCCCCTGCTGGGGGGACTTGGGTTGCAGCTGTGGCAGCTGCTGGGGGCAGCTGCTGTGAGAGCTGGCCCCTGCTGAGCTACAGGAATCGCAGCTGGGGTTGCAGATTCAGCTGCTGGGGGCAGCTGGGGTTGCAGATCCCCCTGCTGCCTCTCCAGCTTCTTCACGCACTGGCAGGGCATACTTCTGTGTGAGGCCCCCCCGAGCTCTCCGAGTCTCGAGTGCTTCATGCAGAAGGAGGTCCTCTTTGTCAGCTTCCTGCAAGGCATAATCTCCCCACCAGACTCTGGTGAAAGTCACCCCCAGGGGAGTGCTCCTCAGGGTCTTCCATGCATCCTATGCCCAGTGACCATCTGGCTTGGACTGGATTCTCCTCAAGCTGCAGCTCCTCCAGCCATTCCGTCTCCTCACGGCACCAATGTGGCTGGGGGGAGGTCGACCCCAGGGCTTCAGACTCTTTCTGGATGCTCCCATGGGTTGACATCATGTGCTCAGCTCCCTCAGTAGACTGGGGTCTCCGGGTTGGCTGATAAAGCAGATCTTGCCTAATGACAGGCCTGCCTCCATTCAAAACCCAAGAAAGAAAACCCCCAACACCATTGAAGTAGAGAAGAGGTACTTTTACTGAGTTTGAAATGATAGCAGCTAAAGCAAGGCAAGATCTGATTCAAAAGGCATGAACATTACAGGTTGAAAGTTCCCCCAAATCCCTCCCCCCAGGGTCCCAGGCTGAATGTCCAATCCACATCTCGCATAATGTCATGTGAAGGTCATCTTCAGGTATTTCATCCATCTGGAATTCTAGGACGGTTGGCCTTGACTGGGTGTAAACAACTCCACTCAGCAGTGCAGTAATTCTTGAGAGCAAACCTCCCTTTTAGTTCACCACACCAGCTCACTTCCCAAACCCAAATGCCATGCCTCCTCGTTACTATGGCAGCCGATAGCAAGCATGCATCAGAGGAAAAAAATCATGCTGGAGATCCAGCTGACAATTGTCAGCCCTGGAGGCCATCTTTTTCTTTGGATCTTCAGGGCTGCCATACTTACATCTGACAATAATAGGTAATACAGCTCTACTAGGTGGTTTGACATCCAAGGGCATAGACAATGTTGTGGGAATTAGTTGTTTAGCAGAGTGATAGCATGGGGGGGGGGAACTATCCTTGTGTTTGGTTGTTTTGGTGTGCAATGCCCTACAACATTGTCTTGAGGGAAGAAGTTGAAACAGGCAATGAGGTAGCGGCGGCAGGCGGTTCGGGCCAGTGGGCACACAATGAGGCGGTGGCAGTGAGCAAGCAATGAGGAGGCAGTGGCGGGTAGTTCAGACCAGCGAGCAGGCAATGAGGAGGAGGCAGCTGGTGGTTCTAGCCAGCAGGCAGGCAATGAGGAGGAGACAGTGGCCCTGGCCACTGCAAAACAGTGTCTTGGGGCGGAGAGCAGGTCACTTCCCAAGTGACCGCTGCACCAACAAAGGCCGGAAGTAGCTGCCCGACATTTCCTGCTGCAAAAATCTTAAAAATCTAGGCCACATGGGAGGCAGCGGAGAATGGCAAAGGAAGGCTCACCAGGCAGAGAGCTGGGCCTCATGGGAGGCAGTGGAAAATGGCAAAGGAAGGCTCACCAGGCAGGCATGGAGCTGGGCTGTGTGGGAGGTAGTTGGGTGAGGAGCGGAGATCAGTGAAGGAAGGCTCACCAGGCAGGGAGGTGGGCCGCATGGGAGTCAGCGGAGAATGGTGAAGGAAGGCTCACCAGGCAGGCAGGGGGCTGGGCTGCGTGGGAGGCAGCTGGGCGAGGAGCGGAGATCAGCGAAGGGAGGCTCACCAGGCAAGGCCACATGGGAGGCCATGGCAAAGGCAGGTAAGCGGGCTGGGCCATGTGGGCCACGTGGTTGAGGTGAGGGAGCCAGAGAGCAGCAGAAGCTATACCACGGGCATGACTCTAGGCACCGGCCAAGGCAGGCGAGGTGAGATAAGGAGTGGCTGGGACTCCTGGGAGGGGAGGGGAGGGGAGGGGCCAGTCAATGGTGGGATTAGCTGGTTCTCCGAACTGTGCAAAAAGTTAACAATCGGTTCGCCTGAATCGGTGTGAAACTGGCAGAATCCTACCTGTTCTATGGCTATATGGATTGATTAGATAGCTTCTAACATCCCTAAACTGAAAAGATAAGTTACAGAAGAATGACTGGATACTATATCCAAATCAGTAACAGTTTCTTAATGTCAACTGGCATTTGGTTATCTAATTGCAAACAACCTTTGTGGTTGACTTACTGTGCAAAGGAGGGGTTACTTTTATCTTGCTCAATCAACTTTCCTCTTTCATTTTTTCTTTGTTGTGTTAACTATAAAAGGGGATGTAAGCTAAGGATTGGGGTTCCCTCTTTAAATGAGAGGAATTCCTTTTGTCTGAATATTCTGATAAATTGTAATAAAATGATCTTCCTGTCTTGGTCTGTCTCGTTGGAACATAAATATGCCAAAGCACGAGCCTGAAAGAGCCATAGTTGGCCTTCAGTTGAAGTCTGTGTCTGTCTAGTTTGGTTGCTGTGCCAAACCAGACAGTTATAGAAGTACAAATGACATACTCAATAATTCCTTTGTAGAACTGTATCAGCAGCTCCTTGGGCAGTCTGTGTTTTCTGAATTAGCGCAGGAAGAACATTCTTTGTTGTGCTTTTTTAATGACATTTTTGATGTTAGATGTCCATTTTAAGTCCTGAGATATAGAAATTTGAAGGTCTCTACTGTTGATACTGTGTTGTCTGGTATTGTAAGAGGTGGTAGAATAGGAGGACTTCTCCTAAAATCTACTATCATCTCTACAGTTTTGACTATGTTCAGTTCAAAATTGTTCTGGCCACACTACAGGTACAGTTCAACTTCCCATCTGTATGCAGATTCATTGTCATCTCGAATGAGACCAATCACTATTGTATCATCTGCAAACTTCAGTATTTTAACAGAGGAATCCTTTTAGATGCAGACATTGGTATAGATAGAAAAGAGTAATGGAGAGAGCACACAGCCCTGTGGGGCACCTGTGCTAATTGTGCAGGAATCTGATGTGATTTTGCCTAGCTTTACCTGCTGCTTTCTATCTGTTAGAAAGCTTATGGTCCACTTACAAGTGTGTTTAGACACAGCTAGCTGAGTCAGATTAATGAGAAGAATATTTGGAAATATGGTATTGAATGCCGAGCTGAAGTCTACAAAAATGACCCTTGCATAGGTCCTTGTAGATTCAAGATATTGTAAGATGTAGTGCAGTGCTTTATTAACAGCATCATTTCCTGATCTATTTGCTCTATAGGCAAATTGCAATGGGTCTAACAGCAGATCTGTGATGGTTTTCAGATGGGTCAGCACTAGCATTTCAAAGGTTTTCATAGCTACTGATATCTAGCTGTTTATTTAATGTCCATTATTTGATATTCAAAAGTTCAATTCTTGATTATGAAATTCTCAGAAAGTCACAGAAAATAATATAAAACATCAAAACTACAAGAGAGCATTTCAATGAGGCTGCCATTGGTGGCACCAGATGTAATTAAACCAAATCAATCAGCCAGCTGATTTTTACAATACAAGCATTGTATTTCAGTTAAGAAATTTGTTTCAGATCAGGCATCCTCTGGTGGTACATAAATGCATCTGTAGTATATAAGACCATAACTAATGCTGTACTGATAATTGCTGTGGAAGTTTTTGAATGTATGCTTGATCTAACAGCACACGTTCTCTAACAAGAATGCAGGGCTCAGTATTGCTCTGAAATTTTCTGGATGTACCATAGTATTGTTGTCTCTGGGATTTCTTTGGTATTAATAAACTAAACAAATTAATCTAGCAAATGTCTAAAGATAAACTTTATAAAATGCTGGAACTTGGATCAAACATCTTCATATCATCTTTGTGCTCAAAATTGCCATTCATCCAAATCCATAAATACTAGATAGTGAACATATCTGCTACAGAGCAGATCCACTTTGGTAAAGTCTGTGGCCTTAGGCATCAATCAAATCAGTAATTAAAAACAAAAGTTATTGATTCTGCATAATAATCTTGTTCAAAGCCTGACAATTGGTAAGATAGATATGAGTTTCATCTGATGTGATTGATTCATTAAGAAAAGTGGGCCTAGTATTAGTAATGTTGATGGTTGGATGAATCCCCGCTGCAGATTCTTCTTCAAAAAAATCTCTGAGGAATTTAGACTCTGAAAAGGAGGACAGTTGTACTAGAACTAGAGTATAGGAATCTGAGCCTCAAATTGTTGAATTTATATTCTTTTCCACCAGGAACTCAAGACTTTTTTTCATCATCACACAATATTATGACACACACATCCTTGCTTCTTTTGAAAAAAGTTGGGTTCAGAAATTATAATTGACCAAAAGGCACTCACTGAGTGTATTGAAATGTGTGGATGACCTTGCGCGCGCAGGAGGGACCGCGGAGCAGAGGCGCTCGGCGAGCGGGGCAAGAGGCACGTGGATGCCAAAAGTGACGGCATTGGCGGCAGGCTCCTGCCCACGTCTCCTGCCCGCCCGCCTCTCATTCTTTTAAATGCTAAGGCAAGAGGCGGGCGGGCGGGAGATGCGGGCAGGAGCCTGCCACCGATGCCACCACTTCTTCTGGCATCCCCACGCCTCTCGCCCCGCTCGCCCGTTGCCTCTGCTCTGCGGTTGGAATCACTTTCGCTCACTAAAACAGTGGCACCTTTTCTGTCCGTTGGATGATTGCAATGCGCCACTTGCAATCAGCCAATGCGCCACATTTGGCGCATGTGCCACGGTTTGGCCACCCCTGCTTTAGAAGGTTGAGTTTCTATATTTCTATTTTAAAATGATGAGTTCTTACATAACTACATCCTGGAGCCTTCTTCTAAAAAATACCTATCATGTTTTCCCAAAAATAAGACCTGGTCTTATATACTGTATATTTTTGCCTCCAAAAGCGGCATTAGGGCTTATTTTGGGGGGATGTCTTATTTTTTTCATGTAGAGGCGGTGAGCACAGGGTCCGATGAGAGTAGGAGCATTGCTACTGCCGACCCCACCCTCTCTGTCCCACCGTCTGCTTGCCTGCAGCTGCAATGAACCAAGCTCTGGGCATGCCCCGGCCTCTGCCCACCCTGCCTGCTGGTCCCTGCTGCTGCTGGAACACTTCTCGGCTACTGCCCATTCTGCTGCTGGCCTTGTGGGGGTTCTTCGCCCTCCTGGCAGTGCTACTGTCAGCTGCCCTGCTGGGCTGATCCTGCCTGATCTACAGTATGACCTCTGCCAGTGGAGCCTGCACTGCCTTGCACAGCTGGTACAAGAGCTGCAGTGCCCATTAGGGCCAGGGTCTAAAGAGCGCCAGGCTTAGTCTGTAGCCCAGTGCCTGCAGCACTGAGTAGACATGCAGGCTAGCACACAGAAGCCTGAAGGCGGCGACGGGTAAGGCAATGTGGCTCCACTGGCAGTCACTGGCAAAGGGGCGCTGGCAGGCTGGCAGTGGGAGATGCACTCCAGAGTTTGTAGATATGGGCCAACTCACCCCATGCCAGGCAGGAGCAGCCCAGCAGGGCTGCTGAGAGCAGTGCTTCCAGGAGAGCTAAGCGCCTCCACAAGGCCAGCAGCAGCATGGGCAGTTGCTCATGCCATTTGCTACAAGTGAGTGGTGAGTGCGTCGAAAGTGAAAAGCAGGGCTCACCCCCTGCCCCTTGCACTGCAGAAGGTGGAAAAATATAGATAAGAGCTACCCTGCCTTTGGGAAAGAGCCAGGAGGTGTTTCAATAGCAGGTCAAGCTGGGTCTAATTCAGATGATGTTTCAACATGACATCCCGACATGTATTTAAAAATAAATCCTACAGTCTCTCACTGCCACCATGCAAACCCCAGCATGGGTAATAGCAGCTGTGCCTTCTTCCTTCGAAAACCCTGTGCTCTTTCTCCTCTGTTTCAGCCCAGCCTAGCCCTCCATCCAGCAGCTAAGGATGAGGGGGTCACCTGCCTTGTGAAAACAAGGCCTCTCAGGAGACACGGTGTGCAAATCAAAACAAAGCGTCATGAGTTCAAGCACACTTTCCATTTGTTTTCCCCCTCCTCTCTCTCTGTTGCCCCTCTCCCTCTTTGGGAACTGTGTGGGGGAGGGGAAGGGCCATCAAGAGGATGCTGGCAAGACACTCCCAGGGAGAGAATGAAGTGGCCTCACTGCCAGCACCCAGCCGCTGGTGCTGACTTGGAAGGAACGGCTTTTACATTTGCACACCATGTCTCCTGAGAGGACTCATGGAGAGGTGGGCAAGCCTATCATCCTTAGCTGCGTGGCTTCTCACCCCCCTTTCTCCTCTGCTCCAGTGCAGCCTAGCTCTCCATCGCCCTCCAAGGAGGGAGGCCAGGTTCAAAGGGGATGGGAGGATCAGGACAAATCTCCAAGAAACAGAACCTTCCTTCCATGCCAGGTTCTTGCAATCAAGCCCGGGGAGCAACTGGCAAAGAGGCAGCCCTTGAGCAACTGCTCTTCCTTTCCCTCCTCCTTCTCCTTGCTTCTGAGGTGAGGGATGAAAAGCCCCATCATTCCCAGCCTCCATCCCACCATCTGTCTTTGCTTGTGGAGTGTGCGGTGGAGCTGGAGGACCAGGTTGGATGGCGGCGGCTGAGCATGCAGGGGCCATGGTGTGGCGCCACCCCTGCCCCTCCACCTGCCTTGCCTCACCTCACAGTGGAGACACTGGCAACAGGCAGAGGAAGAGGTGGAGGGCGCACACAATCCAGCCCACTGGATCACATACCTCCCCACCCCCTGTATCTCTGCCAGTGCTGCCGCTATGAGGTGAAGCAAGTGGTGGGGCGGGGTGGTGCCATGCTATGGTCCCTGCAATCTCAGCCCCCACCATCCAACCTCATCCTCCAGCTCCGTCGTACACTCTGCAAGCAAAGACAGATGGTGGGACAGATCGCATGCCTCTCCCTGCACCTCTGCTTGGAGGGTCTTGGCTGCACGGGCTGCAGCTTCTTCTGGACACTGTCGGCCCTCCTGCACATGCTCACTGCCTCCTGTGCTGGCCATGCCCACCTCTCCAACCCCCACTGATGATGTTCTGAACTAGGGCTTATTTTTGGGGTAGGGCTTATATTGTGAGCAGCATGAAAAATCATGCTAGGGTTTATTTTCGGGGTAGGTCTTATTTTCAGGGAAACATGGTTTGTAGCTCTCATGTGAATCTATTCTCTCTGTACCTTGTTTCTTTTAAAGTGTCATGCCCATAGTTGGATACATTGGTCCAAGTATACTCCTAGAGCCAGTTTGGTCTGTTGGTTAAGGTACCAGACTTTAAGTGTAAGGATTGCCTCTCCGTCTAACTTAAGAAAGTACGAACTTCTGAGCCGAATAGTTCAAAAGGATTCTTTTATTAAGCAGATGTGAAAGCATTCCATTCAAAGCAAGATCGGAATACCCTTAGGCAAAGCAGGTACAGTTAAACCTTAGAGACCCCTCCCCATTAGCCAAAATGCAAAGCCTGGCCAATACACACATGTGAAAATCAACTGTTCTGGGAACCAGATGAGCATACAGTATGTTTCCCCAGAGCCTCTTCCATTCCCTATTCAAGTAAAATGACCCACATTGCCCCTCATAAATCATGTCCCAAGATGAAGAGATCTCAATATGCCTGGCGCCAGGATATGTGTTGTAAACCAGCAGTTGATACAAGCAATGCTGATAAATCAAACTCAAGACCCCCCCCCTTCTCTCACTGAATGGCAGAATCACTCTTTTGGGATTCTGACAGTAAGTTCCAATCCCACTTTTATGCATGGATGCTAGCTGGGTGAATGGAGTAATTCTCGCTCAGTCCTACTTACCTCATAAGATTGTTGTGTGGAAAATAGCAGGAGGAGGAAGTATTTAATATGCTCACCTGCTTAAATTATTTATGAAAATAATAAAGGTGGGATATAAATTAATAAATATGAATAAACTAATGCAGAATATAAAAGAATTATTACGTTCTATAAACTGGATGCAGTGCTTCTGTTAATGGTCATTTAAGCTGCTACATCACCTGGGTTCTTCTTATTCAGTTAGTGATTTTCTAGGAATCCTTACCACATATTCTGCCCACTTAAATAAAACAATCTAAAAGAAAATCCTTAAAAATGAGAAACTAGTATGCTGCTAGACAAAGCACCAGCCTTTATTATAATCTAACTCTCTTAAACCGTTAACAAAATATTAGTACCTGCAAACAGGATTTTGCTTTGTTTTGTTTTTAAGTGTACCTACTTCCACCCACTCCCTTCCTTAAAGGGAAAAATATTCCTCAGTAGAGCATTAAGAGGTGGAATGTCAGGAAGGGGGTGAAAACTAAAAACAGCAGTTGGGAACAAATTCATCATCTTGTGATAAATGATACCAGCCATTTTATGACCAAAGAAGCTCTCCATGGCATTCATTTAGTGAAAGAGCCCATGAGAGGCTCTCAAAATGTTAGATTGTCCAGCAGACCAAAAAAATTAGGCAATATGCTGAAAGATCTATTTCTTTCTGCAAGTTGCTAGGAGACAATAGAAAATTTAAGAAAATTGTAATTAATATTAATTATCACAGTTTGTGCTAATACTAGTAGTTAATTATTATTATTATTACAATTAATTGGTCAATATTTTATGTAAAGTCTGGGAGTAAATGCAATAAGTATAGATATAGATATAAATATGGTATAATATTTAAATATAGATATAGGTATAAATATAAATATGATATAATGTTTAAATATAGATATAAATATAGTTATAAACACAGAGTAGTCAAGTAGTTAGATATTAATATTGAGATTCTATATGGTAGAATATACTGGGATATGGAATATTAAGGCACAGGAAAAGTATAGGGAGAAAAAAGAAGAAGAAGAAAATAAAGAAAGAGAAAAAGTAGCAAAGAAAGGTTTTTAAACTTAATGTTCAACCTTTTGTTCACTGTTTCACAAATCTAAGTCCAGTTTCTTCTTTTATTATTTTTCCCTCCTTCCGGCTTTCTAGGTTTCTCAAAATGATGTCTTTTTTTTGCAATGTCACTTATATTCAAGATCCTTCTTACAGACTCTCTCCATCCTTTGCCTTCTTTCTGTCTCCTGACTTTTAATCTCCTTCTCTCACTTTCCTCTCAAAGATCTCCTCTCTCGTCTTCTTCCTTCCACCTCGTTCTTTTACAATTCAAAAGTCACTCTTGTCTCCACTTCCCTGTCCCTTCGCACACTTCCTCTTTCCATCTCGACACTTACTTTACCTTCTTTCCTCCGTTCCTGTCTCAAATTCTCCGCTTTTCAATCTGCTCCGGATCTCTTTTAAATTGCTCTTCCTTTTCAACTCACTCTCCATTGATAAAGAGGCTTTCTTGTTGCAATTTATAGTTTTAAGTTCACGATACATCTTGCTATTCTATTTTTGGCTTCCAGGCACCTATTATTGATTATTTTTACTATATATTATTATTATCAATACTATAGATAAGATAGTAAAACAAAAATAGAGATAGGATACAAGTGTAATTTGATGGTAAAGTGGAACGATATATTTAAGGTTATCTAAATGTCCACCATGACGACAACATTAACAAAAGGGGGGGGGAAAAACAGATAACTGCAATATCATCCCCAGCAGGTCAAAGACCACTAGAAAGTGCTGCAAGAAGTGTTGCAAGCAGTGAAAAGACAGATTCAAGTACAAATATGCAAGGCATACAAATATCTATAAATTCCCTGCAGGAAACAATATTAAAGATGCAGGAGACACTAACAAACAGACTGGATGGGGTAAAAAGTGAAATGACAGAGGTTAAAAAAATGACAAAAATTGATGACAGAATGGGCATGATTCAAACAGCACTAGCTAAGAATGAACAACAAATCAAAGAAGTAGTAGAAAGGACAGATAAGGTCGAGAAAAGACAGGATAGAACAGATAATAAATTAGAAGAGATAAACAAAAATTTCGAGGACGCCATTTCCCATTTGGAAATGGAGAAATCTATGTTCTATCTAAGATTTCAAAACATCAATGAAACAAAGTATGAAAACTTACTGGAAATAATGGTAGAAATACTGGGAAAAATATTAGATAGAAGTAGGGAAGATACAATGAAAGAAATGGATGAAATATACAGAATTAACACCAGCTATGCTAGGAAACACAAACATCCAAGGGAAGTGCATATCAGGTTTTTAAGAAGAGCAATGAGAGATGAAATCCTCAATACAGTAAGGAATGATACATTGACATACATAGGAAGGGAAATTTCAATCCTCAAACAAGTACCCCGAAGGATAAGGGATAAAAGGAAAAACTACAATTTTTTGTCAGCCCAATTAGCCAAGCAAAGGATAATGTTCAGATGGCTCATCCCGGAGGGGATGTTAATAAGTTGGAGGGATAGGAAAATCAAAATAGATAATATAGAAAGGGCACAGGAATTTTATGAACACCTACTAGCCGGAGAAGAAGAACAAGACAATAGAGGGATGAGGACAACTAGAAGCCAGGAGGAATTAAGAACTAGATATCATCAGGAGGAACAGGAAATAAGAGATAGTAACAAGATAGAGAAACATGAAAGAGAAGGAGCAAGGACGCGAGCACAAACGGAAATGCTTTCAAAGGGAAATACAAAATCAAGTTAAGTAACAAGGAGGAAGAACAAGAGCTTAACTTATTATCTGTAAACATCAATGGATTAAATTCGCCCATAAAGAGAAAACCTTAAAAAACAGAACATAGATATAATTTGTATGCAAGAGGTGCATATTAAAAAAAATCTTGAAAAACTACTAACATACCCAAAATTAGGAAAACTACACTGTGCATTACCACAAGTTAAAAAAAGAGGAATTGTAATATATGTAAAAGGATATCTAAACTCAAAATTAATATATGCAGATAAGGAAGGTAAGATTCTCATCGTGGAGATAACATTAGGAAAAAAAATTACTATTAATAGCGATATATGCACACAACAAACAACAAAAAAAATTCTACTCAAAACTGCACAAAATAATAATAGAAATAGAATGGGAGAATCTATGCATCATAGGAGACTTCAATGCCATAGTAGACAGTAAAATGGACTATAACTGCACAAATAAAAAAATCAGAAGACAACTACCAAACACATTTTCAAATATGGTCAAGGAATTAGGCATGGAAGATGCATGGAGGAAACTAAACCCCCCCAAAAAAGCAGTACACATTTTACTCAAACCCACACAAGTCCTGGTCACGTATAGACATGGCCTGGATGAATATAGAGTTGATAATGGACATTGAATCTATTGACCTTTTATCCAACCAATGGGCCGACCATCACCCAGTCACAATAAAATGGAAAGGAAGAAGGAAAAAAAACAATTTGATGGTCTCTGAATCAAAATATTTTAAAGGAAAAAGAATATTATCAGAAAGTTGAAAAAGAATTAGGATTTTTTTTTAGAGAGAACTCTAAAGAGCAAACATCAGCCCAAAATACACAGGATACAATGAAAGCATATTTGAGAGGGCTGACAATAGCATATACAGCAAAGAAAAATAAGGGGTGAAAAGCTAAATTGGAAAATTTGAATACCAAACTTAGAGAACAAGAATTACTACTACAAAAAGATCCATCTAATATTAAATACAAAGAGGCAAGAGACTTAACAAAACATAAGATTAATTTGGAAACTCAAGATAAGTCAAAATATTTTTAAAAATGAAGCAAAATTACTTTGAACATGCAAATAAGCTTGGGAGATGGTTGGCCCATAAATTAAGGAAGGAAAAAACAAATAGGATGATTCAACAACTTAAGGATGAAGAGGGGAAAACTCCATCACGAAACAGAAGAAAAAAAGAAGATCAATCAAAATTTCTTCGCAACTTTATATGAAAAAACGGAAATCCAAGAAGAGGACATCAAGAAATATCTGGATAACAAAGATTTGCCAATCTTGCCAGAGGAAAAGTAAACAATATTAAATAAAAAAATTACATTGGGGGAACTAAAAGAGACCATTAAAAAGCAAAAAAACCAACAAAACACCAGGGCCAGATGGGCTTCCTGTTGAGATATACAAAAAATTTCAAAATACTTTGGAAGAAGAAATATTAGAGTTATACAACGAAGCATTAAATCAAGCCAAAATGCCAAAATCATGGGAAGAGGCATATATAACACACATACCTAAAGAAGATACAGACAAGACTCTAATCAAAAATTATAGACCAATCTCGCTACTAAATTCGGACTACAAAATTTTTACAGCAATGTTGGCAGACAGACTAAAAATAATATTAAATCAAATGATACATTCGGACCAAAATGGCTTTCTTCCAAAAAGACAAATTCGGAACAATACAAGGATTTAGATTTAGATTTATTATTAGAGTTGGAAGGGACCTTGTAGGTCATCTAGTCCAACCCCCTGCTCAAGCAGGAGTTCCTACATCATTTGAGACAGATGGCAGTCCAGTCTCCCCTTGAAGGTCACAAGTGTTGGGGCTCCCACAACCTCCGCTGGCAAGCTGTTCCACTGGTTGATCGCTCTCACCGTCAGAAAGTTTCTCCTCACTTCCAGGTTGAATCTCTCCTTGGTCAGCTTCCATCCGTTATTCCTTGTTTGGCTTTCTGGTGCCATAGAGAACAGCCTGACCCCCTCCTCTCTGTGGCATCCCCTCAAGTATTGGAACACTGCTATCATGTCACCCCTGGTCCTTCTCTTCGCCAGACTGGCCAAGCTTAGTTCCTGCAACCGCTCTTTATATGTTTTATTTTCCAGACCCTTTATCATCCTGGTTGCTCTCTTCTGCACTTTCTCTAGGGTTTCAATGTCTTTTTTGTAGTGTGGTGACCAAAACTGGATGCAGTACTCTAGGTGTGGTCTGACCAAGGCTTTATAGAGTGGTACTAGTACCTCTCTGGTCCTTGATTATATCCCTCATTACTTGGTTTGTTTCTAGATGATGGGAGATCTGGTTTTTAATTATTTTTTCCAGTATTTTCCCAGGTATTTATTTATTTATTTGGTATTCTTATATGCCGCCCAACTCCCGGAGGACTCAGGGTGGCGTACAACAGATAAAAATACAGAATAACCAATTCATAAATAATATTTAAAAACAATATAAAAGTTAAAAGACTCAATATTTAAAATCAACCCAACAGGCATACAACAACCATACATACTTGGGGGTGAGCTCGAGTGGATTAAGCTCTACCCCCAGCCTACAAGAAGAGCCATGTCTTAACGGCTTTCCGGAAGGCCAGCAGAGTGGGGATAGTTCGGGTCTCTGGGGGAAGTTGGTTCCAGAGCACGGGGCCGGCCACAGAGAAGGCCCTCCCCCTAGGGCCGCCAGCCGGCAGTGTTTGTCCGACGGGACCTGGAGGAGGCCGACTCTGTGGGCCCTAACCGGTCGAAGGGAAGTGTGAGGCAGAATGCGGTCCCGGAGGTAGCCTGGTCCTAAGCCATGAAGGGCTTTAAAGATGGTGATCAACACCTTGAATTGGACCCGGAGACCGATGGGCAACCAATGCAGCTGGCGGAGTATAGGTGTCACGTGGGTGTACCTAGGCACACCCACCACAGCACGCGCAGCCGCATTTTGCACCAACTGAAGTCTCCGGATACTCTTCAAGGGTAGCCCCATGTAGAGCGCATTGCAGTAGTCCAAGTGAGAGGTGACAAGGGCATCAAAGGTATTGATGTTAGGCTGATTGGTCTGTAGGTCTGGTTTTTTTTTACCTTTTTTGTAGATGGGGACCACGTCAGCTCTTTTTCCAGTCCTCAGGTAGTTCCCCTATGTTCCAGGATTTGTGGAAGATGTGGTGCAGTGGTTCCGAAATGACTTCTGCTAGTTCTTTTAGGACTCTGGGGTATAATCCATCTGGTCCTAGTGCTTTGAATTCATTAAGTTCAGATAGGTGATCTCTTACTGTATTTTTGCTTAGGTTGAGTCTTGCTTCGAATCTGTTTTTTATATTTGTGTTGCTGGGTAGTTGAGCTGCATTTTCCTTTTGTGTGAAGACTGATGCGAAGAACATGTTCAGTAGCTCTGCTTTGTCTGTGTTGTCTGTTACTTCTTTGCCATCTTCTCTCTTTAGTGGACCAACTGTTTCTTTGATTTTTTTCTTGTTGTTAATGTGTTGGAAGAAGCTTTTTTTGTTGTCTTTGACTTTTGTTGCGAGTCTTTGTTCATTCTGGGCCTTTGTTGTCCTGATTTTTTCTTTACAGATTCTGGCTGTCTGTTGGTACTCTGCCTTGGTTATGTGCCCCTCTTTCCATTTTTTGTATTTATCTTTTTTTTCATTCAGTTTATCGGTGAGGTCTTTGTGTAGCCATGCTGGTTTCCTTTTGGATTTCTTGTTTTTCTTCCTCATCGGTATTGTGGTGTTCTGGGCTTTTATGATCGTGTTTTTCAGGATCTCCCAGGCTTCTTGAGTTGTTTTACCCTTTAGTACTTTCATCCAAGAGATCTTCCCCAAGTTTTCTCTGAGTTTGTTGAAGTTAGCTTTTTAAAAGTCTGGGATGTAGGTGTTGTTATGTTCAGTTATTTGTGTTTGCGTTATGGTGAATTTTAGTATTACGTGGTCACTCTCGCCCAGTGTTCCCGCAGCTTCAACTCCTTCTATTGTTTCTTCTCTGTTTGTGAGTATTAAATCCAGTATGACTGCCCCTCTAGTTCCCTCCTCCACTTTTGGGACAACGAAGTTGTCAGCTAGGCTGGTTAGGAATCTGTTAGATTTCTCACTTGATGCTGAATTGGTTTTCCAGTTGATATCTGGGTAGTTGAAGTCTCCCATTATTACAATGTTGTTTTTCTTGCATATGTTCTTTAGCTGAAACATATTAGAGTACTATGAAATTCATTCAGATCAACAATTGGCACTAATATTTATTGATGCGCAGAAAGCCTTTGACAACTTAGACTGGAAATTCTTTGTAACGCAACTAAAATACATGCAATTCGGTGACAAATTTATTACAACAATGGAAAGTATACTCAACACAGACAGCGAGAATCTTAATAAATGGTGATATGACTGGGAAAATAGAAATAATGAAAGGTGTAAGACAAGGGTGCCCTCTATCCCCCTTACTGTTCATATTCGCACTAGAAACTCTGTTAAATCAAATTAGGAAAAAAACTGGATATTAAAGGATTGAAAATCAAAAAAGAGGAGTACAAAACACAGGCATTTGCGGATGATATGATCTTCATTATCGAAGATCCCCAAAACTCCGGACCTGAAACAATGAAGGAAATTGAAAAATTTGGCAAAGTGGCTGGCTTAAAGATTAATAAAGACAAACAAAAATAATAACTAAAAACTGTACTCAGAAACAAGATAAGAAATTGGAAGAATTACCGTATTTTTCAGAGTATAGGACGCACCGGAATATAGGACGCACCTAGATTTTAGAGGAGGAAAACAAGGAAAAAAGTATTCTGAACCAAATGGTGTAGCAATATATTATTTAATAAAATACCAGTGTAGCAGAATAATTTTTACAACCATGTATACTTTTTACAACCATGTATACTTTTTATAACTATGTATACTTTTTACAAACTTCAAACTTGACAGCTTTAAGACTTGTGGACTTCAACTCCCAGAATTCCTCCTCCAGTCATGCTAGCTCAGGAATGAGAGTTGAAGTCCACAAGTCTTAAAGTTGCCAAGTTTGAAGAGCCCTGGGTTAGGGGTGGCAAGGGTCTTCTAACTTGTGAAGTTTAAGACTTGTGGACTTCAACTCCCAGAATTCCTCCTCTAGTCATGCTAGCTCGGAATGGGAGTTGAAGTCCACAAGCCTTAAACTTGCCAAGTTTGAAGACCCTTGCACCCCTAACCCCTAACTCAGGGGTCTTCAAACTTGGATGCATGTCAGGGATACTGTAATCTTCTTCTCCAGCCTGGCTTTCTGGATGCCTTGGGTTTCCCTCTCTGTTCTTACCATCCCTTCCCTACTTCAGCTGTCAAGCTTTCTCCCAGCTAAGGGTGAAATTCTAGTTGCAGGTGGTGATGTGTGTGCGTGTGTTTCTGCGTGTGTAGGGGTGGGCGCTCTCTCTCTCTCTTCTGGTGCCAGGCGGGGTTTTCAATCCCCAAAGGAGAGCAGTCGTTCTCAGAGAAACGGGGAAACCCACCCTCGCTCAAACACCCAGTGGTGGGAGGATGGACGCGCGTACGTACACGCACGCACACATACACACACACACACAGGTTCTTCCACTGAGCAGCACACATCTACCTTCCACCCGTGACTTTCTCACTCCCTCCACCGCGATTTCTCCTGAGCTGCCCAAATTCTGACCAAGGGGACCCGGTAGTGTCCGTCTCCCGCAGGCACACGTGGTGGTGATCACCTGGCAAATTTCCTGCGTCTTGCCCGGGCGTGATGGGGCTCATTGCAGAGGGCTGGGGTCACCGATTTCACATTCCGGGAGGCTCCAAATTGAGAAGGCGGGAGGGGGGAAGGAAAGGGAGAAAAGCCGCAATGCCTGTTGCTTGGATGGGGAGCTTTGTTGTGATGCAGCCATGGCGGCCGTGGTGGCTTTGCTATGGTCCGGTGGTGACGGCCGCGGCTGTGGCCAGCAGCAGCGGCTTTCCCGTGGTCCAGCGGAGGGGGTGGAGGGGGCAGTGGCTTTGCCGTGGTGCGGCGGCGGTGGCGGCTTTGCCACAGTCCAGCGGAGGGGGTGGAGGGGGCAGCAGCGGTGGCCAGCGGCGGCAGCAGTGGCGGCGGCAGCGGCAGCTTTGCCACGGTCCAGTGGAGGGGGTGGAGGGGGCAGCGGCGGTGGCCAGCAGCAGCGGCAGCGGCTTTGCCATGGTCCGGCGGTGGCTGTCTGTTGACACCCATAGTCGCCGTTGCCGACATTGCCACTATTGCACCAACTCGCCCCCCCACCAATGCAACATCCGGAGTATAAGACGCACCCAGTTTTTGACCCTCTTATACTCCGAAAAATACGGTATTAGGAATTCAAATAACTAAAAATAACTAAAAAGGTAAAATATCTCAGAATCTGGATAACAGCTAATTGTTCAACAATAAAAGAGGATAACTACTCAAAACTAATGCACAAAATTCAAAAAGATTTGGAAACATGGTCCAAACTACAAATTTCTCTAATTGGAAAAATAGCCACGATTAAAATGAATGTATTACCAAAAATTCTCTACCTATTCCAAACAGTCCCAACAAAAATTGGGGGGGAAATTTATACAGATTTAGACAAATTGATTTTGAAATTTATTTGGACAGGAAAAAAAGCAAGAATTTAAAAAAAGTTATTGCAAGATAAAAGAACGAGAGGTGGTTTTGGATTACCGGACTGGAAACTATATCATCAAGCAGCAACAATAACATGGCTGAAGGAATGGGTGACACTTACTAACAATAGAAGGACATGATTTACAAATTGGCTGGCATAACTTCATTTGGGAGGGAAAACATCAGATACATAAATACTTCCAGAGGCACCACATTAAAGGGACACTATTAGACGATTGGCTAGAAACTAAAAATAAATACTATATCCAAATACCCCCAAATGGATATCTCCAATGGAAGCCCTAATCTACCCCAACGTGTTAGATCCAAATAAAAAAATCACTTATAAGGAACTATTAGATGAACAAAACAATTTAAAAACAAGAGAAGAATTGGCATTAAGGGGAATAAAAATTGATTGGTGGCCATATTTACAAATTCAAAAGAAACATAAAAAAGATCTATTACAATCTGGCTTTCAAGAAAAAGATCAAGAATTGGACAAACTTTATTAGGTACAGAGGAAAAAATAATAACAAAATCTTATAACTGCTTACTCAATATAAAAATGGAAGAAGGAACGGTAAAGGAGGTAATGATAATTTGGGCACAAAATTTCAGCCACATTATTGAATTAGAACTCTGGGATAAATTATGGAATCAAAATTACAAAATGACAATGGCCTCATCATACAGAGAAAACACTTACAAAATGTTCTATAGATGGCACTTACCTCCGGCAAGATTGGCGAAAATGTTTCCACACCTATCACCTAAATGCTGGAAATGTAAACGAGAATCTGGGACGTACTACCATATGTAGTGGACGTGCCCAGAAATAAAGAAATACTGGAAAAAATTACAAGACTGGATTGAGGAAATAACAAAACAAACTATAGAATTCAAACCGGAAGCATTTTTGTTAGGGATATAAAAAATGAAAGCAAGCAAAAATGTCCAATATCTTACATTACACATAATAACGGCTGCCAGGATTCTACATTGGAAAACAGATATAATCCCTTCAAACACAATGATAATAACCAAAATACTGGATTGTGCAGAAATGTGTAAATTAACGATGAAATTACATGATAAAGAGGATACAGAATTTTATAAAATTTGGGAAAATTGGTATGAATGGCTGGAATAGAAATTTTTTTTGAAATAATTAGTAATGTCTACAGGAAAATGAAAACACAAGATGTTAAGGGTGATGAAAAGAATAATAAGTTAAAAACAAGAAACAGATAGATTTTTGATAAAGTAAAGGAATAGTGATTTAGATACAGAAATATGATAACGACATGTAAAGCTGTATATATATATATATATATATATATATATATATATATATATATATATATATATATATATATATATATATATATATATATATATATATATATATATATATATATATATATATATATATATATATATATATATATATATATTCTGTCGTGTTATCCTGGTGTACCATTTCATTTATCAGCAAAAAAAATTCTACACACACACACACACACACACACACACACACACACACACACACACACACACACACACACACACACACACACACACACATATATATATATATATATATATATATATATATATATATATATATATATATATATATATATATATTCTTTTTTTATTTTTGTTTTTTGTGTATGTTATGTTTTTTAGGTTAGGTTATGTCGTTCATGTTATTGTATAGTTTTATATATGTTTGATTTGTATATATGTATATTTTTTGTATTATATGTTGTTTCTTTTTTTAAAAATTACTTAATAAAAATTATTTTTTTTTAAAAAAAGAAAATTTAAGAAAATTGATGATTATATTATGAAAATGACAGGAGTAAAAATTAAATCCCATTCCGTACAACAAATTGATTTTGTATTCCAACATGCACACAGATCACAGATGTAACCTAAATTTAAGAGACCAGAATTCTGAATATATTAAAAAATAAAACATACTGAAGTGTTAAGTCCCATAAAAGAGGCTAGAGGCGAGGCTAGTGACTTCAACTCTTTATTCTGTTACAAGTAAAACATCAGCGATGCATGGTCTGTGACAGGGATTTAAATAGGGAGCCCGGCAAGCAGGCAGCCAATCAGGTTTCACCTATGTAAATCCCCGGTCTGACTGGAGTGAGAACTTCCCCAGTCTTTCAATACATTACATCCCTCCCCCTTTAGCTTGATGTTAATTAGCATATGTAGTCGTCAAGATACGTAGGACGTTCAGCAAGTCTATTTGACCTGCGCAGTTCAGTCGGGGCGTTAGCCAGAGCCGGAGAGGACGTGTTTTTGCTCTCTGGCTCCATCTGTGGATTATTCTGGAACCCCTTGCTTGTGATGTTGGATTCATCTGGAATGGGCTCTGCGTCGTCGCTGGAGGGCGACTCCCAACTGCCAGCTAAGTACTCCGGCTCCGGGAAACTAGTTGTAGCTGTTGGAAAAGTAATTTTAGGACTCGGGCCTTCCCAGTCAGCGTTTAATGGCCGGCGCTCCCATAATTGATCCACATGGCACCGCCATTTTTGGCCACCCCCAAACTCTATTATGTAGGACTTTGGGCCTGTTATTTCCAGGACCCTCCCTGGGAGCCACAATGGCCCTGCTGCATGATTCCTTGCGTATATGGAATCATTTATTTTTAAGATCTTAATTTGTGCTGTGTTGAACGTTTCTCTGTTATTGCAGTAACTTGGGTGTAATCTGTCTAAGGTGGACTGGAGTTTCCGGCCCATTAAAAGCTCTGCAGGGCTTTTCCCTGTAACCGTGCTTGGTGTTATGTGCTGTGTGGTTAATAGTTTATCTATGCGTGCCTGCCAGTCCCCTGGCTTAACCCTGCCCAGGGTTTCCTTTGTTGTTCGCACTGCTCTTTCGACCAGTCCGTTGGAACTTGGCTGGAACGGAGAAACCAACGTGGGTTTTATGCCTAAGCTTGCTAAGAGCCCCTCAAAGATGTCAATGTTAACTGTGGCCCATTATCTGACACCAATGTGTCCGGTAACCCGTGCATTGCAAATAACTTCCTCAGTGCTCGGATAACTGCTTGATCTCTGGCGAGCCCAGGATGGTGGTCATTCCTCCATCCTGGTGTTACTTGACCTCTCAGCGGCTTTTGATACCATTGACCATGCGAGGTGGCAGTGGGAAGCACTGTTTTACGGTGGTTCTCCTCCTACCTCTCTGATAGGATGTAGTTGGTGTTGACAGGAGGGTAGAGGTCGGTCCCTAGACCCCTGATTTGCGGGGTGCCTCAGGGCTCAGTCTTCTCGCCCATCCTGTTTAACATTTACATGAAACCGCTGGGTGAGATCATCCGACGACACGAGATGAGGTATCAGCAGTATGCTGATGATACCCAGTTGTACATCTCCACCCCATGTCAGTTCAGGGAAGCAGTTGATGTAATGTGCCGCTGCCTGGATGATGTTAGGGTCTGGATGGGAACGAATAGGCTCAAACTCAATCCTGACAAGACTGAATGGCTATGGATATTGCCCCCCAGGGATCATGTCGACTTCCCCTCCTTGGTTCTCAGGGCAGAAAAATTGTCTCCCTCAGAACGGGTTCACAATTTGGGTGTTCTCCTAGATCCACAGCTAAAATTGTAGCAACATCTGTCAGCTATGGCTAGGGGGACCTTTGCACAGGTCCCTCTCGTGCACCAATTGCGACCCTACTTGGAGAGGGAGGCTTTGCTCACAGTCACTCATGCCCTTGTCATCTCACAGCTAGACTACTGTAACACGCTCTACATGGGACTACCCTCAAAGAGCATCCGGAGACTGCAATTGGTACAGAATACAGCTGCGCGAGCTGTGGTGGGTGTTCCGAGATACACCCACATAACACCTATCCTCCGCCAGCTGCATTGGCTGCCTATTAGTCTCCGGTCGCAATTTAAGGTGTTGGTTTTGACCTTTAAAGCCCTACATGGCTCAGGACCAGGTTACCTCCGGGACCGCATCCTACCATATACCTCCCTACGACCAGTGAGGTCCCACAGAGTTGGCCTCATCCAGGTCCCATCAGCCAAACAATGGTGGTTGGCGGGTCCAAGGGGGAGAGCCTTCTCTGTGGGAGCCCCATCTCTCTGGAACCAACTCCCACCAGAGATCCGGACTATCCCCACTCTACTGGCCTTCCGTAAAGTCGTGAAAACATGGCTCTTCCGGCAAGCAGGGTGAAGAAGATCAGATTCCCCCATGTATGAATGGTTTTAAAGTAGTGTAATGTTTTAAAATTATTTTATTGTATTGTTCTTATTTCTGTTGTACGCCACCCTGAGTCCTACGGGATTGGGCGGCCTATAAGAACTTTTAATTAAATTAAATTAAAATAAATTCTGTTGTTGTGTTATACATCAACATTACCTCCAGCCATTTTGAGTAAGCATCTACAACTATTAGAAATGTTTGCCCGTGAAATGGACCCGCGAAATCCAAATGTATGCATGACCAAGGGGCCCTAGGCTGTTCCCATTCAAAGGTTGGGGATTTGGGAGGTAATGCTCTGGATTCCTGGCACGGAGTACACCCTGTGACCCAGTCCTCTATGTGTTTGTCCATGTTGGGCCACCACACATAACTTCGTGCTAGTGCCTTCATTATAACCATCCCCGTGTGCCCTTCGTGTAGCGCCCTTAGAATATCCTCTCGTAGCGACAGAGGAGCAAGGACCCTGTCACCCCATAATAAGCACCCCCTTGCACCGCCATTTTATGTTGTCGTTTCGTGTATAGTTGGAAACTGGATTTAAATGGCCCTTGTGGCTACCCCCTCTTAACCCAGTTCATAATGGTTCGGAGCTCGGCATCTCTGGCCGTTTCAGTCACAAAGTCTTTTGCTGTTATCAGTCCCGGCTTAGCAATGTCTATCATGAGGATTAGGAGGCCTGGAGTGGGGTCGTCCACTAAATCTGGCAAGGGGCAGCGGCTCAGAGCGTCTGCATTTCCCATGTCTTTGCCAGGTCTATGTGTCAAGGAGTAGGAATAAGCGGCCAGAAAAAGGGACCATCTCAGCATTTTCTGGGTCATGGCATCCGGCGTGGGCTTGTTAGCACCTAGTAGCCCTAATAAGAGCTGGTGATCAGTGACCAGCTCAAAATACCATCCATACAAGTATTCGTGAAAACGCCTTACTCCCACAACCAATGCCAGAGCCTCTCGGTCAATTTGGGCGTAGTTCCTTTTTGCTGCCGAGAGGGTTCTTGAAAAATAGGCAAAGGGGGCTTCACGGCTGTCTGGAAGTCTGTGGCTAAGCACTGCCCCCACCCCAAAAGGCGATGCATCGCATACCAGTACTACTGGCAAGGTTTCATTGAATTGAATCAAAATGCTATCTTGCAATAACAAGTTTTTCACTGTTTCGAAAGATTGTGCTTGTGTGTGTCCCCAACCCAAGGCGTGTTGTTTGCTAGCAGCCTGTGCAAAGTCTCTGCGATGGTAGCTTTATTTTTCAGGAACATGCTCTAGAAATTAAGAAGTCCTAAGAAAGCCTTTAGTTCGGTCTTGTTGGTGGGCACCAAAACTTGCTTTTGGTGGGTGTAATCCAGCTCCATCTATCCTGTACCCCAAAAACTCCACCTCAGAGACCCCTATCTGGCATTTACTGGGTTTGGCTCTTAGCCCTGCCGCTCTGAATCTCGAGACCACTTCTCGTAGCCTTTCTCTCAATTGGGTCTTGTCCCTTGCGGTTATTAGTACATCGTCAAAATAGGGAACGACCCCTGGGAGTTTGCTTAACATGCGTTCCATTATTCCTTGAAAAATTCCTGGGGCTACGCTAACGCTGAATTGCAACCTATTACATTTGAAAGCCCCGCAGTGGGTCACAATGGTTTGTGCTAATGCGGTCTCGCGGTCGACCGGAAGTTGCTGGTATGCTTGCGCGAGATCAAGTTTTGCAAAAATGGCATCCGGGGCCCAGCGTGTGTAACAAATGCTGTACAACTGGCACTGGGTATGCACTTTGTTGTAATGCTTTGTTAAATGTGCATTTATAGTCAGCGCATAAGTGCACAGACCCATCGCTCTTTAAAACTGGCACAATGAGAGTTTCCCATTTTGCGTGGTCTACCAGCTCTAAAACTCCCTGAGCTATTAATCTGTCTAACTCTTTATCTATGAGCGGTTTTAATGCGAAGGGAACCTTTCTGGGGCTTAATCTCACTGGTTGGACTCTGGGGTCTAAGTTAAAAGATATAGGGGTGCCCATGTACTTGCCCAATGATGAATCAAACGCATCCTGGAACTCCTGCAACAGGTCATCGCAGCCGTCCACAATCATCGCGTTGATTTCTTTTTCGTCTCTGGTCAGCTTGATTCTCAGTGTTTGGCACCAGTCGCGCCCTAGCAGGCTTGGGATGTGGTCAATTGTTAGCAGGAGGCTTGCTTCCTGGTCCTCGTATTGAACTCACACTCATTTGGTCCACATCACGGGAATCCGATTCCCTTGGTAGTCTACGATTTTTATTCTCTGTGTTGTCAGTTGCCCTGGAGTGAGGCTAGGCATAGCTCTTTTTGCTGTGGCCCAGGATACGATTGTGATAGATGAGCCCGTATCGATCTGCATTCGGCAAGGTGATTCTTCCACCGACAGGGTGATGTAAGTTGGGGGGTTTTCATCACCATCAACTTGATTAATTCGGATGTAATTCATTCCCGCAGATGGGGTGTAATTACTGGGTCACCTCTGTCCTCCCTCCTGGCATCATTTGAGTAGAAATTTCTGCTTTGCCCTCTTGGAGGGGGACGCTGTGCCTTGCAAACCTTTGTTATGTGGCCAAACCTCCCACATCTGTGGCACACCACATCCTGGAACTGGCATGATGCTCGGGGATTCGGTCCCCCGCAGCTGGGACAAGGTGTTAATTTCCTACCTGGACAGTGTTCCATTCGGAAAACTTCCTCTTCACCCTCCTCAGCTGCTTCTACGGGATTCTGGGCATGGGTTTCGTTTACCTCGGAACTTGCCTTTGCTTGAGCCGGCGGAGTTTTCTTCCGCAGTACATCGGCAGCCTTGTCAGACGTCTCGGCTGCGGTGGCCTCCTTTAAAGCCACCTGTAGCATCAAGCCATCATCTTTTGCTAGGAATCTTTTCTGTAGTGCTGCGTCTCGAACTCCCCTGACCATTTGATCCAGCAATACTTCATCTAGGTTCGTGAACTTTCAATGGACTGCTATTTTCCTCAAGGCAGTCATATAACTGTTTATGCTCTTGTGCTCCTGCTGCAAACATTCATAGAACTGGTAATGGCTCACAATTTTGGAAGGTGCAGGGTCATAGTTCTTCTTCAGCACCTCCTGACCCCACCCATGTGGTCGCTTCTATTGCAGCCAGCTCCAGTAGTGCTACAGCCATATCAAAAATGTCTGGTCTGCAGTGAGTCAGGAACATGTCCCTCTTCCTGTCGTCCGATAGTGCGCTCATGTCGTTCACTCCCAGGAAATATCGGAATCTTTTAAAGTAATTTTCCCAAGTCTCTTTTCCTTGGTTTAATGGTGTCAGCGGGTGGTAAGATGATGCCATCTCGGCTTCTTAGAATCCGACCCTTTGTCCAGGATTCAATTTGGTGCCTCGTGGTTCGCTTCCTTCCGGCTGGGCTGGAATGTCTTTGTCTTCAAATCCCACCTTCATCGCCAGATGTTAAGTCCCATAAAAGAGGCTAGAGGTGAGGCTAGTGACTTCAACTCTTTATTCTGTTACAAGTAAAACATCAGCGATGCAAGGTCTGTGACAGGGATTTAAATAGGGAGCCCGACAAGCAGGCTATCGAGTGTCAAGCGAATCAGGTTTCACCTATGTAAATCCCCGGTCGGACTGGAGTGAGAACTTCTCCAGTCTTTCAATACATTACATCAAATCTAAATTCTGATTGTGTGTTTGGATTTGGGTTTAAATACTGAAAAATGCAAACGATATAACTGTCAACTTCAAAGTGAACCTGGCCACAGCCATCTTTTTGTTCTTCAGTTGCCACACAGAGAGAGAAGGGGAGAAGGAAGTTGGAATGCATTACTACACACAACAAAGAACTTTCTCCTGAGAACCAAGGTTGTCTCTACGATGAGACTGTGTATTGGCTTTAGGGAGGATAAATGGAATGTGTGTGGAAAACATGTACCTCCTCCCCCTAATGAAAGACATGCTGTCCCATCTAGCAAAAGGGAAGATCTTCACCAAGCTAGACCTGAGGGAGGCATACTACAGAGTGAGGATCAAAGAAGGGAATGAGTGGAACACTGCTTTTAACTGCCCACTGGGCAGCTTCCAATTCAAAGTAATGCCATTCAGGCTCCAAGGGGTCCCTGCAGTCTTCATGCAGCTCATAAATGAAGTGCTGCATTAGCATCTGTACAAGGGGGTCCTAGTGTATTTAGATGACATTCTCATCTTTACCAAAACAATGGAGGAGCACATCAAACTGGTCCACCAGGTACTAAAGGAAGTCCTGGCTGCGAATCTATATGCCAAGCTATCCAAATGTGAGTTCCGTAAGACCCACCTCAACTACCTAGGCTATCGAGTGTCAAGCGAGAGGGTAGAAATAGACCCAGGAAAAGTCAAAGCTATCCTGGAATGGCAACCCCCTCAAACCCACAAGCAACTGCAGAGCTTTTTGGGGTTTGCAAACTTCTACTGGCAGTTCATCCCCCCTTTTGCCAAAACAGCCCTGCCCATCACCAAACTGCTAAAAATAGGGAAAGGGGGATGCAAACCACAATCTAGCCAGCTGCTTGAGTGGACTGTGGAGTGCCAAGAAGCATTTGAGAAACTCAAACGGCTATTCACAGAGGAACTGGTCCTAAAGCACCCTAACTCTAGGAGCCATTAGTCACACAGGCAGACACCAGCGATGTAGCAACGACGAAGAACAAGGAGGGGAACAAGGAGGGGAAGAGCAGCTCCCTGGTGCGCATGTGCAGGAGCACCAGAAATCAGAAGAGCTGAGATTCCAGTTTCCGGCATGGGCATGCGTGCAGGTCACCTGGTCTTCTGGTTTCTGGTGCACAACTGTGTGCAAAGACCAGCTGGCCGGCGCACATGCACATACTGGAAACCAAAAGCTCAGCTTTCCGGCATGTGCATGGGCACCAGGGAGCTGCTCTTCTGGTTTCCAGCATTCCTGCGCATGTGAAGACCAACTGGCAGGCACACCGAAACCTGAAAGAGCAACGGGCGATGACTGACTTGCTTGGAGAGATGGCTCTGCATGCCACTTCTGGCATGCATGCCATAGGTTTGCCATCATGGCATTAGTCTATCCATTTCTGCACATTCTAATATTTTCTTAATTACATTCTCATCTGTCGGGATCTCATCACACTTCCATTGTTGAGCATATACAATTCTAGCTGTAGTGTAGCTGTACATGTAAAATCAAGTATATTCTAGCTGTACATGTAAAATCAAGTACTGTATATAGTCCCTTTGTCATATCTTTCTGGCAGAATGCCCAATAAAAATATTTCTGGTTTCATGTCTATATGCTGTTTTAATCATTTTTTCTAATCAAGTATGTATTTTCGTCCAGTATTTTTTGGCTTTTGGACATGTCCACCACATATGGTAATATGAACCAGGTATTTGATTGCATTTCCAACATTTAGCAGATCTATCCTTATACATTTTTGCTAGTCTTGTTGGTGCAAAATGCCATCTCTAGAACATTTTATACAAATATTCTTTATATACAGTTGACATAGTCAATTTAACATTTCTATCCCACAATTTCTGCCATTTGTCTAGTTCCTTGATGGCGAACCTATGGCACACGTGCCTGAAGTGGCATGCAGAGCCATCTCTCCAGGTACGCGAGCCGTCGCTTGTTGCTCTTCTGGGTTCTGGTGCACCGGCCAGCTGGTCTTCATGCACATGGGAGCGGCAGAAACCAGAAGAGCAACAAGCGTTGGCTCACGTACCCGGAGAGATGGCTCTGCATGCCACTTCAGGCACGTGTGCCATAGGTTCGCCATCAAGGAACTAGACAAATGGCAGAAATTTGTCTAGTTCTTTGATGGTGACTCCAGAAACTCTTCCAGTTTCTGGCGTGCGCATGTGCATGGTCCACCTGATCTTCTGGTTTCTGGCACGCATGCACACGCGAAGACCAGATGGGACGCCGGGCGGCTGCTCTTTTGGTTTCTGATGCTCCTGTGCACATGAAGACCTGCTGGCCAGTGCACTGGAACCCAGAAGAGCAACGGGCAGCGACTCACTTGCCTGGAGAGATGGCTCTGCGTGCCACTTCCGGCATGTGTGCCATAGGTTCGCCATCACAGCTCTAGACTGTATAAGGGGAGGTTACAGTATTTAGTACAGTGGAAAGGCTACCCTCTTTCAGAAGCCACTTGGGTGAAGAGTCAGAACATGAGAGCAGACAGGCTGGTCAAAAAATTCCATGAGAAAAATCCCCAGAAGCCAAAAGGACAGCCGGGTGGTGGCAGGGGTGGCTAAGAAAAAATTAACCTGTCTGCATTTGGTGTTTTCCAGATACTCCTCACAAACTAGGGGAGGGAGAGCCAACTGTTAGCTTTGAACTGAACCTAGCCACAGCCATCTTTCTGTTCTTCAGTTGCCACACAGAGGGGGAAGGTGGGAAGGAGGTTGGAATGCATTACTAGATACAACAAAGAACTTTCTCCTGAGAACCAAGGTCATCTCTACTGGCAACCAATAAGGTTGGGGAAGAAGTGCCTGAAGAGCCTGCCAATTAACCCAATTGTCTAACGTGATCTGTGACACTTGAGGATGAGGTTATTTCCTAGTTTAATTATATTGAAACCGCGGGAAAGATTTAGTTTTCCATTGAAGCTGTACCAATATGATTAAAGAAGACCTTTGAAGCTGTACCAATATGATTAAAGAAGACCAATACCATTAAAGAAGACCTTTGAGAGAGAGCCAAGTCTCAGAGTTCTGATTTGCTTGGGTTCATTAATAGGAGCCTTGACATTAGCATTATGTTTTCCTTAATTTTCTTATGAATCAGTTGTAAAGAATAAATCTAAATATCTAAATCCATTTTAAAATCTAAATATTTAAATCTAATTTTTACTTCTCTGCATGAAAATACAGAGTGATACCCTCTATTCAACTATATTCATTCTGTAATTTTTTTCTATAAAATGGACTTTTCATAGCTTCCCACAAGCTCTCCATTTTCAGTGTCACAAAAGTTATTTTAAAACCTTTTCTCTGTACATCCTTTATACTGGCTATAAAACAGAAATAACTGTTTTGGGTCTCTTCTCTCTTTCTCAGATGTATGATTTGTGTCAGACACAACATGGTGAGAGCCAGACTTAGATGTGTCCAAAGCAAAGAAAAGGAAGAATTATGCTGGAAAATCAAATACTACTGCTAATAAAAAATAAGACTGCAAGCCAGATGCTTAAATTTATAATCCAACTCTGTAATCCAGACAAATAACAAGCATGTCTGTGGGCTGTAATTTTTTTAAGGAACCATATCCAGGATCTGGGTCCACAACATTTGGCAACATTTCTCTTCTTATGATATCACCCTTCTTGCTTCCAGAAGGAACTTTTTGTTAATATAAGATCCCATCTACACCTCTTAGAAAGTTCTTTCAAAATATTGATCCAGTTCAATAAAAAAGAAACCTTACTGTTTACTAGTTTCTGCAGATTTATCCTTAGAGTATTCAGTTTTCCATTAAAAGCCAAAGCAAGTATAATAGAGAGAAAATTATTTCTTACTATCAAGTTTGAGACAGATAGTGAGCAATATACTGTTACTGAGTATATTGCTCAGAGTTCCTTTAAAGTTGCAAAGTTTCAACAATGAAACAAAAGAGAGTATGACTTCTATCTGTGTTTCAATAGAAAGTGGCTGTGTTTGTTTTTATGAACGAATTGTTGTAAGGAATATCCTTTTGGGTTCAGTTCCAAGTGGGGAAAAAGACACTGGATTTATGAAGGTTGCTTGGAAGGAAGGTTTAATGGTGGACAGGAGCACATGGCATGAGCCCCTGTACAGAAAAGGTAGCTTACATGGTTCCAGGTGTGGGTGAAGAGAAAAAGAGAGAGAAGAGATGCTGAGTTCCTTGTTTTTATAGTCTCTGTTGGGTCCCACCTCTTAGTTTCCTCTTCCTGTATAGAAATGTATCCCATTGGCTCTCAGACACCCCCAGGGGCATGCTGGGGCAACTCTTGGCTTTTGTCTAATCCAGCTTTGGCTGAATGAAAGGGCCTTGGGCAAATCCTATTGTGGTTTTATTATGCAGAAGACATTCAGGCCAGGTGAGAGGAATATGTGACCTGGGCCCAGCCCCCAATGACCCATTAGCAGGGGTTTCCAAGAGGAGTCTTTTGTTTGTTTAAAAGCATGTTTCCAGATGTGTTCCACAGAATATTTTCTACCTTTTAATATCTCCTAGGATATCTCATTTCCTAGGAGAGGGGTGGGTGCTAACTTCCTACAGAATGAAGGCATCATTATTGACCTGCTTTTTGTAGGCTAGAAGTAATACACTAGAACTGTGTGCAATTACACAAACAACATTAACTGCGTCCCTTCAGTTGCTAAACCAATTACTCAGTATTTTCCTCCAATTTTGTTTCCAAACATCATTTCCAATATATTTATTTGCTGTTTTGCTTTGCAATAGACCTTGATGCTTTAGGCAAACTTGCCTATTTGTGTTCTTGAGCCCAAGCAAACAAGGAATTATTTAGAAGAATTCTGAGAATATGTTAGGCATGGAGCAAATATTTCAAAGCATACCTCAGAGAAGTTTGCCCTGCTATAGAGAACACAATTCAGTGACCAGCTGGTTAGTATTAAACTTACTTGAATAAATATGTTGCAGTTATTGTATGAAAAATAATATATCCCAATGTTTCTCAATTCCATTTTGAGCTTAAGACCACTTTTACATTTAAGATATTGAATTTATTGTCCAGTAGCAGCAATTCATTTCAAAATAAGATGTTCAGTGTTTGTGGTTATGTACCACAAGTTTACAGAAAGAGATAAAGACATAATTCCAACTCTGCAATTGGAAAAAGGCTATAAGATAAAAGGAATAGAATGAGACATTTCTGATGTTCTCTAAAATAGGGAAGGTGAACCTTGGTGCTAAAGAGCATTAGGTATGTTTACCATCTTGAGTTATATATAAAAAATAAAGGCAGGATATAAATAAATTGATAAATAACAAAGATTCCCTCATCCATGACTTAATTTTGTATAAGAATTCTGATTTAACACTGTAGGAAGAATCATAAGACCCCCCCTCCCTTTATTTCCATACCCCCAGAGAAGGCAAAGCAAAACCATACACAGAAGCTAAAGCAATCCCTGCCTCCCAGCCAGAATGACCTCAAGTAACCCTGGTTAGAAAACTGAGACAGGCTGAATTGACAGGATTAAGTCAGAAAACACAAAGCCGCACAGAATTTACATTCTCCACCTTTCCCCAAGGCTTGTCTTGACCCTTACCACCACCCAGGAAACCAAATAGAGACAATTAGAATATAGAAAGACGCATTATCTAATCAAATAACCCCACCAGGCACCGCAATCTCAAAGATCCAAAGGGGTATAAAAATCACTCTACTCCCCATGCCAAGCTGTCAGCTGTCCCAGAACCAATTGCTATGTTACTTCGCTTCTGATTAGAGGTGGGTTTCAGCAGGTTCTGACCAGTTTTGGAGAACTGGTAGCGAAAATTTTGAGTAGTTCGGAGAACCGGTAAATACCACTTCTGACTGGCCCTGCCCCCATCTATTCTCTGCCTACTGAGTCCCAACTGATAGGGAGGAAATGGGAATTTTACAGTATCCTTCCCCTGGAGTGGGGTGGGAATGGAGATTTTAGAGTATCCTTCCCCTGCCATGCCCACCAAGCCACACCATGCCCATCAAGCCATGCCCACCAAGCCACACCCACAGAACTGGTAGTAAAAAAATTGAATCCCACCACTGTTCTGATTCCTAAATAAAGGGAGGCCTCCTTTCCTGCAGCTTGCCCCCAAATTAATTGGCTCCTGCATCTTTCTCCCAGCTTGGAACCGAACCAGATTTTTCTTCTAACATCACTGAAACCTGTTTGGGCATGGCGAGGAGCTCTGAAATATGCCCTGTGGAATTTTGAGTGTGATACAACCATGGCTCCACTGCACGGGTGGAGATGTGGCTGTTGCAATTTGTGAGTCTCTGATGGCCACTAGAGGCCCTGCCCACACATTACTGGATGTGAGACCATTTTTTGTGAGGTTACACTAGTGGGGATTGCTGCTCATTTACCTTCTTGTCTTCAGCATAGTAGCATTCCTGCCTGTGCCCCTGGAATTTGTATCTGGAGTGAGTTCCTCAGGCATATGGTTTTGGGGGGGACTTCAATCTGCCACTTTTGAGACCAGACTTGAAGGTCAGGCAGGAGTTCATGCTTCCATGGTAGTCATGGACCTGGTCCAATTTATTCATGATCCTACTCATATGTGGGGTCACATCAGATCTGGTATTTGCCTTCAGGCAATGGTGTCATGATCTAGATTTTCGGGATATTAATATTGTTGTGTCCTGAGATCTGCATACTAGCTGGGAAGTTTCCACACAGGTCCGCTCTATTGAGCAGAGCAGGTAATTGCTGATTGGTTCCTTCCAGCCGGTGATGAAGGTGGGATACTGAAGAGCAATTTCAAACAAAGAAATCCAGCCCGGCCGGAAGGAAGCGTCAGACAGTGAGGCGCCAGATTCAAAATCAGAACAAGGAAACAAAGGAAACTTCACTAGGTAGCTATGTCGTCCTTCCACCTGCTGACTCCTTTCAACCCAGTAGATGAAACATGGGAAAACTACTTGACCAGGTTCCGCTGTTTCCTGGAAGCCAATGATTTACTGAATCTCTCCAACAACAGAAAAAGAGTGATGTTCCTAAGCCATTGCGGGGACCAAGGTTTTCGAGACTGCTGTAGTCTTAACTAAACCTGATGCTGTTGATGCGATTTCATGGGACACGTTAAAACAATGACTCCAGAAGCACTACGATCAGGCGCCCTACAAGGTGGCCAGCCGGTATGAATTCGGCAAACGACTACAAAAAGAAGGTGAAAGCATTAATGATTACGAAACAGCATTGAGACGAGCGGCGACCGATTGTAAATTCCAAGATTTAGACGATGCACTACTGGACCAGCTCGTTCGAGGGGTTTGAGACATCAGTTTACAAAAAAGGTTCCTGTCTAAAACTGAATTGACTCTGAAGACTGTGTTAGAGGAGGCCAGGGCTGCTGAGATTTCTAACAAGGCTGCTGAAATGCTGCGCCGGAAAAGCACACCGATCCCAAATAAAAAGACTTTTGAAGTACATGAAACCCAATGCAATGCTGAGCAACCGGGCCATGAAGAAGAGGAGGAAGAAGTATTCTGGAAAAGGAAGCGAAGTGAAAAGGAAGCGAAGCACGCAGGCCAGGGCCAGGAGGATGTTACAGTTGTGGGGGACAGCACCCCTGAGCAGCGTGACAGTTCCGAGACACCACATGTCGAAGATGTGTAAAATTCAGCCACATAGTACAGGTTTGCAAGGCACATTGGTTTCCCTCCAGAGGCACCGGGCGAAACTACCATCCCTTTGAGCTGAGACGTGAAAAAAGAGGGCCCAACCAATGAAGCAATAACTTTAATCCTCATCCTGGGGTAAACTATGTCAGGGTGAACCAAGCGAGCACCCAGAACAATTCAAAAATTCACATTACTGTGCTCGTGGAAGGCATCCCCTGTGAAATGGAGATAGACACAGGGTCATCGATATGAATTATGTCTTTTTTAGATTTAGATTTATTATTAGAGTTGGAAGGGACCTTGTAGGTCATCTAGTCCAACCCCCTGCTCAAGCAGGAGTTCCTACACCATTTGAGACAGATGGCAGTCCAGTCTCTCCTTGAAGGTCGCAAGTGTTGGGGCTCTCACGACCTCTGCTGGCAAGCTGTTCCACTGGTTGATCGCTCTCACTGTCAGAAAGTTTCTCCTCACTTCCAGGTTGAATCTCTCCTTGGTCAGTTTCCATCCGTTATTCCTTGTTTGGCTTTCTGGTGCCATAGAGAACAGCCTGACCCTCTCCTCTCTGTGGCATCCCCTCAAGTATTGAAACACTGCTATCATGTCACCCCTGGTCCTTCTCTTTGCTAGACTGGCCAAGCTCAGTTCCTGCAACCGCTCTTTATATGTTTTATTTTCCAGACCCTTTATCATCCTAGTTGCTCTCTTCTGCACTTTCTCTAGAGTGTCAATGTCTTTTTTGTAGTGTGGTGACCAAAACTGGATGCAGTACTCTAGGTGTGGTCTGACCAAGGCTTTATAGAGTGGTACTAGTACCTCTCTGGTCCTTGATTGTATCCCTCTATTTATGCAGCTCAGGACTGTGTTGGCCTTTTTGGCTGCTGCTGCACACTGCTGGCTCATATTTAGTTGGCTGTCTACCAGGACTCCGAGATCCCTTTCGCAATCGCTGCTATTGAGTGTGGTTTTGCCCAGTTTGTATGTGTATTTTTGATTCTTCTTGCCTAGGTGCAGAATTTTACTTTTCTCTGTGTTAAATTTCATTTTATTGGTTTGGGCCCAGTGTTCGAGTCTGTCGAGGTCCCTCTGGATTTTGAGTCTGTCCTCTGGGGTGTTTGCTACTCCTGCCAACTTGGTGTCATCTGCAAATTTGGTTAGTTCTCCTGCTATTCCCTCATCTAGGTCATTTATAAAGATATTGAAGAGTACTGGGCCTAGGACGGAACCTTGTGGTACCCCACTGCTTACTTCTCTCCATGTGGACTTAGAGCCATTGAGGACTACTCGCTGGGTACGGTTGGTCAGCCAATTGTTAATCCATCTGGTTGTGTAGCTGTCTATCCCGCTTTTTTCTAGCTTATGAAGGAGTAGGTTGTGGTCTACTTTGTCAAATGCTTTGCTAAAGTCCAGGTATATTATGTCTACTGCATTTCGCTGGTCTACTAATTTGGTCACAGTGTTGAAAAATGAAATGAGGTTGGTTTGGCATGACTTGTTCTTAACAAATCCATGTTGGCTGTTGGTTATTACTTGGTTTGTTTTTAGATGATGGGAGATCTGGTTTTTAATTATTTTTTCCAGAATTTTCCCAGGTATTGATGTTAGGCTGATTGGTCTGTAGTTTCCTGGGTCTGTTTTTTAACCTTTTTTGAAGATGGGGACCAAGTCAGCTCTTTTCCAGTCCTCAGGTAGTTCCCCTGTGTTCCGGGATTTGTGGAAGATGTGGTGCAGTGGTTCTGAAATGACTTCTGCTAGTTCTTTTAGGACTCTGGGATGTAATCCCTCTGGTCCTGGTGCTTTGTATTCGTTAAGTTCAGATAGGTGATCTCTTACTGTATTTTTGCTTAGGTTGAGTCTTGCTTCAAATCTGTTTTTTATATTTGTGTTGCTGGGTAGTTGAGCTGCATTTTCCTTTTGTGTGAAGACTGATGCGAAGAATGTGTTCAGTAGCTCTGCTTTGTCTGTGTTGTCTGTTACTTCTTTGCCGTCTTCTCTCTTTAGTAGACCAACTCTTTCTTTGATTTTTTTTCTTGTTGTTAATGTGTTGGAAGAAGCTTTTTTTGTTGTCTTTGACTTTTGTTGCGAGTCTTTGTTCATTCTGGGCCTTTGCTGTCCTGATTGTTTCTTTACAGATTCTGGCTGTCTGTTGGTACTCTGCCTTGGTTATGTGCCCCTCTTTCCATTTTTTGTATTTATCTTTTTTTTCATTCAGTTTATCGGTGAGATTTTTGTTTAGCCATGCTGGTTTCCTTTTGGATTTCTTGTTTTTCTTCCTCATCGGTATTGTGGTGTTATGGGCTTTTATGATCGTGTTTTTCAGGATCTCCCAGACTTCTTGAGTTGTTTTACCCTTTAGTACTTCCATCCAAGAGATCTTTCCCAAGTTTTCTCTGAGTTTATTGAAGTCAGCTTTTTTAAAGTCTGGGATATAGGTGTCGTTATGTTCAGTTATTTGTGTTTGCGTTATGGTGAATTTTAGTATTACGTGGTCACTCTCGCCCAGTGTTCCCGCAGCTTCGACTCCTTCTATTGTTTCTTCTCTGTTTGTAAGTATTAGATCCAGTATGGCTGCCCCTCTAGTTCCCTCCTCCACTTTTTGGACAATGAAGTTGTCGGCTAGGCTGGTTAGGAATCTGTTAGATTTCTCACTTGGTGCTGAGTTGGTTTTCCAGTTGATATCCGGGTAGTTGAAGTCTCCCATTATTACAATGCTATTTTTCTTGCATATGTTCTTTAGCTGGTTGGTAAAAAGGGTGTCCATTGTTTCTGTTTGGTTTGGTGGTCTGTAGTAAACTCCTATTGTTGTGTTGTTCTTTTTTTCTTTTATGTTGACCCATATGCATTCTAATGGGTTTTCTTCCTTGGTTACTTGTAGCTCTGTAGCTACATAGTGGTCCTTTATATACAGTGCAACTCCACCTCCTTTTTTGTGTGATCTGTTTTTTTTGTAGAGTTTGTATCCTTTTATCTGTGTGTTCCAATCGTGTGATTCGTCCCACCAAGTTTCTGTTATTCCAACTATGTCTTGTGTACCTTCATGCATTAACATTTCAAGTTCACCCTGTTTATTCCCTAGGCTTTGTGCATTTGTGTAGAGGCATTTGAGTTCTTTGTGCCTGATTGTGGGTGTTCTTTCTTTGTCTCTTGTTTGGCGTTTGAGTTTGTTTTCTTCCCCATCCCTTTTTGGTTTGTTGTTTGTTTTGTTTGCTTGGGGTCCATTCTTGGAGTTGGGTCCCAGGGATCCTGTAGATTGGTCACCCTCCCCTCGTGATTTTAGTTTAAAGCCCTCCTGACAAGTTGGGCCAGTCTTTTTCCGAAGACATTCTTCCCAGTCTTTGTGAGGTGTAACCCATCCCTTGCCAAAAGTCCATCTTGGAGGTAGTACAGTCCATGGTCCAGAAATACAAAGGTTTTTTGGCGACACCAACCTTTTAGCCAGTGGTTTACTTGTAGGATTCTTTGTTCCCTTGCTGGGTGTTGTCCTCTTGTTGGTAGTATGGATGAGAAGACTACTTGCGCACCTAGGTTTTTGACGTTCTTGCCTAGTTGCTCATAGTCGTTCTGTATTGCTTTCAAGTTCTTTTTTGTGTCATTTGTTCCTACGTGGAGTAATAGTAGGGTGTAATAGTCTGTGGGTTTTATTATTTTGGTTACTTTCTCTGCTACGTCTATGATTTTGGCTCCTGGGAGGCAGCATACCTCTCTGGATTGGTTATCTGGTCTACAGATGGCGGGTTCGGTTCCTCTGAGGATTGAGTCTCCTATTACCAGTACTCGCCTTTTCTTTTTGCCTGAAGTTGTTTGAGGAGTTTCTTTCTTTGTCATTGTGGTGTTTGGTGCTGCTGCTCTGTTGAGGGTTCTTTCTGGTGTTTCTTTTTTGTGTGTCTGTGCGTTATCTTCTATTGGAAGTCCCTGGTATTGGTTGCTTAGAGCCAGTGGGGTTGGGTCTGGGTGGGTTGGTTTGGACAGTGGTTTTGTGTTTGGTTTGTATTTTTTTCTGTTGGTGACATGTGTCCATCTGCTTTCTTCTTCCGAGGGGTTAGCTGAAGTGGAAGTTGCTTGGTCATTTTTGTGTTCTTTTTGTGCGTGTTCTTTTTGTGGGGTTTGGGGTTTCTTGTTTTGTTGGTTGAGTTTCAGGGTGTTTAGGCTTTTCTCCAGGTCTTCAATTTTTTTTTCTAGTAATTTGATTAGTTTGCATTTGGTGCATGTGTAGTTATGGTTTTCTGTGGGCATAAGCATGTACATGGAGCACGTTCTGCATGTCACAATGGAGTCTGTTACTTGATCCATGTGTGTGTGGCTTTTTGGTTGGGGGTGAGAGTAGGAGTGTAGAGTGTGGGAGTGTGGAGTTACTAGTAAGTTTCCCTTGTCTGTGAGTGTGTAGAGTGTGGGTGTGTGGTTAGTAGAAGATTTCCTGTTGTCCGTTAGTCTATCAAATTGCTTATTCTGCTCGCTTATTCTATTTATTATTTACTACTTATTCTACTTATTCTACTTGTTTCTTGCTAACTTATTCTACTTACTATTAACTATTTTATTCTACTACAGTAGGTGGTCTCAATCTTTCTTACTTGTTCTACTTACTATTTACTATCTTATTTTACTTATTCTGTTTGCTTCTTACTAAGTTATCCTACTTACTATTTAACTTATTTTGCTTCTTACTATCTTGTTCTACTTACTATTTACTACTTTATTTTACTATAATCAGTTGTCCCAGTCTATCAATCAGATGTGAGTTGGCTAATCACTCTATTATCGGTTGATCAATCTATTGGTCAGATGGATTCTATTCAATCTATTAGTCAGATGGCTAATCACTCTATTATCGGTTGATCAATCTATTAGTCAGATGGGTTAGTTAGCTAAACAATCTATCATTTTTTCTAGTAGGTATCCCTATAATTAAACAATCAAATAACTTAATCTACTAAAAATCAATGGTCCTATGATCATTCCCAATCTATCAATCAATAAAATTCCCAATCTATCAATCAGTTAGGTTAAATTAAACAGTCAATGATCAATCTCAATCTATCAATCCCAATCTATAGTCCAGGAAATAAGCAGGCTCCGATGAGGGAAATGAACAAGCTCCGATGGGGGGAACAAGCGGGCTCTAAAAGCTTCTGACTCTGCTGCAGCACGCTGGGGATCACACGTGCTCCACTGATCTGTGCTCCACTGATCTTTGCCGGTATAGGCTTTGTTGTGCTGCTTCCCGTTGCCGGCTCTCTCCTCTGCTGTGCTACTGTTGCTCCTGGCTTCCCAGCCACGTGGCTCCCTTTATCCTCTGGGTGCAGGGGAATCCGATGGTTGCAGGGGGATCAGGTTACGCTGAAGCAGTCTCCGCTCGCAGGGAATAGGGATCCTAGCCTCACAGCTCCAGCTCACTTCAACAAACGAGATGGATTGCTTTGTAGATAATCTCTGTGCTTCGCAGAGCTCATAAGCAGGGAGTCAACTCACAGGGAATTCCTTCACAGAGATAGCCTTGCAGGGAATAGCTCAGAATCACCCCACAGAGAGTTTCAGGGAATCTCTTAAGTCTCACCTTCGTTTGGGAATTTGTCAGGATCACCCTTCAGAAACGCCGGATTTGCAGTAGATCATTTAGCCGGTCTTCCTGGGTGTCCTCCTTCGGTCAAATCTCCTTCGGTCAAATCTGGATCCACGTGGTTAGTCTTTTTTTTCCTCTGGTTCAGCTGGTCCTAGATCCTAATTGTTGCTATATTTGTAATCAGGACCTAAACTATGTCTATTCTCTTTGTTTGGTTGCTTCTAATCCTGTCTATAACCCTAGGTTTTGGGTTTTTTCCTATTGCTGATCTCCAGCAATGTGGCTAGGTGTCTGCCTCAGTCGCCATCTTGGGGAGGATTCAGTCTTGGGCAACTGCGAGGCAAACTATGCCCCATCTCACTCCAGAGCAGCTAAAGACTCAGCCAGTAAGGATTTCCGACTGCCAAGGGAATCGAATTCCAGTTTGGGGGATCTGAGAAGTAACTATGAAGTTCGACAACCAGAAGGCAAGTCTACTGCTAACAATTGCCCATGACCAGATGCCTAGCCTACTGGGACTCGACTGGTTCAGAACACTCAGAATGAAGCTGTTTGCCACTCACAGGCTGCTGGACACAATTGTGTCAGACAATGGGCCTCAACTCACGTCAACACCATTCGAGGGATTCCTGGCCAGTTTAGGAATTAAACATACACTGATCGCTCCATTCCAGCTGAGTAGCAATGGCCTTGCAGAACGATCAGTGAGGTCTGTAAAAGAGGCGCTAGGCCGACTAGAGCCAGGGGACTGGCAGGCCCGCATAGACAAATTTCTAATGGTGCAACATATTACCCCTTGTCAGGCCACAGGCAAGAGCCCTGCCAAACTACTAATGGGCCATAAACTCTGGTCTGTTCTCGATAGATTACATCCAAGTTATTCAAACCAAAAAGAAATAAAGAGTCTGGCGCAAATAAGAACATTTCAAATAAAAGACACCGTGTTTGCAAGGAACTTTGCTGGGGGGGGCTATGGCTACCTGGGGAGATCCTTGAAATAAACAGGCCAAAATCATATGTGGTAGGCCTGGAGGATGGGAGGAAATGGTGGTGCCATGTGGACCAACTATGTAGCCGCCGGCTGTTAAACTCTGATTGGGAAGTGGGTCCTAATAATGTTTTCCCTGCAGCTAATACTAGCCCGAGAGAGCCGGATCACTTATCTGAAAATCCGGAGGCGCCACCCAGCGTTTGCGAGGAGTTCACCCCAGCCGAGATTGAGGCTGCACCCAAACTGTTCCAGAAAATTCCACAGAGGGAGCCAGAGAGGGAAACACATCCTCTCCGCCAAAAGCCAATGCCCAAACTGAACTGCGCAGGTCAACTAGGGAAACAAAGTGTCCTGCGTACCTAGATGATTACTTATGCAAATGTGTTGGGCTGAGCTAAGTGGGGAGGGATGTTGTGTCCTGAGATCTGCATACTAGCTGGGAAGTTTCCACAAAGGTCCGCTCTATTGAGCAGAGCAGATAATTGCTGATTGGTTCCTTCCAGCCGGGCTCCCCTATTTAAACCACAGTCACCACCTGGGCTTTTGCTGATGTTTGCTCACTGTAACCAATAAAGAACTGAAGTCACTCAACCTGTCTCCTGCCTCTTCAGTATCGGAACTCAACAAATATCAGTGCCCTGCCATGGATGGAGCACTCTCTCTTGGCCCCGGAGTTCTCCCCAATTCCCCCACACACACTCCAGGGAGGTCAATCTGTCTACTCAGGTCACCTAATTGACCCAGTGAGGTTAAAAGGGTGGTTGGGGTTTTTCACAAAACTGTTACACATAGAACATAGAATCTGAGGACTGGAAAGGATCTTGGAGGTCTTCTAGTCCAATTCCCTGCTCAAGGCAGAGACCTTATACTATCCCAGTCAAATAATTACCCAGTCTAATTTTGAAAACCTGCAGTGATGGAGTACTCACAATTCCAAGAGGCAAGCTATTCCATTGATTAATTGTTCTCACTGTCAGAAAATTTCTCCTAGATTGGATCTCTCTTGGACAAACTTCCACCCATTACTTTTTGTCCTGCCCTCTGATGCTTTGGAGAATAAACCTGTTAGATAGCCGGCAGCTTCGGCTTAGAAGAAAAAAAGACGGAGGCTTTTTTCTTTAAGGAACTGTTTATTCAGCACCAAACAACTGAATCGAACGAACTCGAACTGAGGGAATGACAGCTCCTATTTATATGGGGCTGTCAAAGTCAGGGTCCAATGGGAGCTGTTTGTTTCTCCCGTGCTCCTGCTGGCCCAGGCTTCAACCAATCAGGTTCCAGTCTGGGCCAGCAGGGTTGGGTCGTAAGTTGAGGACTTTGCCGGTCGTAACTTGAGGACTTGACACTCCTTCCCCCTTGGATAGCGCATGCGTAGTCCTCGAGGTAGGCGGGCCGTCGTCGAGCGCGTTCGGATCTTCGCAGTCTGTGCTCGGTAGGCATCGGAGGAACAGGCCGAGGTGGGCTGCAGCTAACTCCTGCAGGAACGGTGGCCGGTGTCATCGTCGAGGAAGACCCCGGCGCTGGAGGCGGCCTGTGAACTGGCGAGGTTGGTGGCAACGGTGCCGGAGTCGAAAGCGTGGAGGGAAGGCAGGGAGGCTCTGGTGGCAACTGGGAAGCAACGGGCTGGGAAGCAGCAGGAAAACGGCGGCGCAGCTGGTTTATGTGCCGCCACCAGGACCGGCCATCCTCTAATAGGACCCTATAGGAACAGGGGCCTGTTAGCTGGGAGATGTGTCCAGGGACCCACTTAGGTCCAGCCCCTAGGTTTAGGGCAAAAACGGGGTCCCCAGGTGTTAATTGTCTAGCTATGGCCGGCCTGCAGGGTTGTTGTAGCTCCACGTAGCCTGGGTGGAGTCGATCTAACAGGGTTCTTAAACGTCTTCCCATTAGGAGCTCTGCTGGGCTTTGCCCTGTAGCCGGGCATGGAGTGGTATGCTGGGCGAATAGATAAGTATTTAGACTAGCCTGCCAGTTAGTAGTGCCCAGACGGCTGAGGGCCTCCTTAGCTGACCTAACAGCCCTTTCAGCTAAGCCATTTGCTGCAGGGTGAGCAGGGGCTGTTTTGGCGTGGCGCACCCCCATCCGGGCTAGGTAGTCCAGGAAGTGAGAGGACGTGAACTGGGGGCCATTATCTGTGACCAATGTGTCAGGGAGACCATGGGTCGCAAAAATGGCTTCCAGGGTCTGTTTAATCGATTCTGAGGAGGTAGAGGGCATAGTAGCCAGCTCAACCCATTTGGAGTAGGAATCTACCACAACTAGGAATGTGCGTCCCTGAAAGGGCCCAGCCAGGTCTACATGCAGGCGAGACCAAGGAGCTTTAGCTGATTCCCAGTCTAAAACTGGAGCAGCAGGTGGTAGAGGCCTAGACAGTTGGCAAGGCAAACATTGGTTCACCCATCCCTCTATTTGTTCATCCATCTTGGGCCACCAGGCATAGCTGCGAGCCAATGCTTTCATGCGGACTATGCCTGGGTGGGCCTCGTGGAGGCATTGGAGGATGTTGGTCCTCAAGCAGGGGGGAACCACTACTCTGTGTCCCCATAACAAACAACCTTGCATGACGGTAAGTTCGTGGCGTCTATTAAAGAATGGTTGAAATGTAGGTGAGGGGGGTACGGAAGGCCACCCCCTGCGAACCCAATCTAAAACTTGGACTAAAACAGGGTCTTTAGCTGACTTGGCTGCAATGTGGGCAGCAGTGACTGGTAGTTGGAGTTCTTCAACCAGCAAAACAGTACTGGCTGGTGCTGGATCACTAATGGGCCTGGGCAAGGGGCACCTGCTTAGTGCATCTGCATTCCCCATCTGTCTGCCTGGCCTGTAGTGCAGGGTGTAAGAGTATGCAGCTAAGAATTCCAACCATCGGGACATCCTAGGGGACATTATGGTTGGGCTTTGCCTGTCACTAGCTAAGAGTCCCAGAAGGGGCTTGTGGTCGGTAAGTAACTGGAAATGGCGACCATATAGGTAGTCATGGAATTTCCTGATGCCAGCGACGCATGCCAAAGCCTCACGGTCAAGCTGGCTGTAGTTACGTTCAGCATTGGATAGTGTCCTGGAGTAGAAAGCCAAAGGGGCTTCTGCACCATTAGGAAGGATATGGCTTAGGACAGCCCCAACCCCGTATGGGGAGGCATCACAGGCCAGCAGCAAGGGGAGACTTTCACTATATTGAATAAGGACTGCTTTAGAAGTTAAGAGATGTTTAATGGCCTGGAAAGCATTTTCCTCTGCTGACCCCCACCGCCAAGCGGTTTTCTTGTCTAACAGTCTATGTAGGGGCTCAGCGAAAGTGGCTTTGTGTGGAAGGAAAACAGAGTAGAAATTAAGGAGCCCCAAGAATGATTGCAGCTCTGTTCTGCTGGATGGTGTGGGAGCTGACCTAATGGCCTCAATTTTGGAGGGTGTTGGTCGGATGCCCTGGGCATCAATGAGGAAGCCCAGGAATTCGACCTGAGGAACTCCAAATTTGCACTTGTCAAGACGTAAGCGGAGGCCTGCCTCCCGGAATCTAAGTAGGACAGACCTAACTCTAGATGATAGTTCTGCAGGGGTGGAAGCTGAGATGAGCACGTCATCGAAATAGGGCACCACCCCTTGTAATCCATGAAGGAGCCTCTCCATGAGGCTCTGGAAGATGCCAGGAGCCACATTTACGCCAAACTGGAGCCTGGTACATTTAAAAGCCCCCCGGTGTGTGACTATGGTTTGAGCCAATGCTGTATTGTCATCTACTGGAAGTTGCTGGTAGGCTTGGGCCAGGTCCAGCTTTGCGAAAAGTGTCCCCTGGCCCAAGGAGTGTAAAAGGTGTTGTACCACTGGTACAGGGTAGGGATTAGACTGAAGGGCCCGGTTAATCGTGGCTTTGTAGTCAGCACATATGCGTATTGACCCATCAGGCTTCAGGGGAATCACAATTGGAGTCTCCCACCTAGCATGATCTACCTGCTGGAGCACCCCTTGAGAGATCAGCTTATCTAATTCTAGGTCAACTTTAGGCCTTAAAGCTAAGGGTACTCTACGGGGTTTTAGCCGGATGGGGGCCACCTGGGGATCCAAATTAAAGGAGATAGGAGTGCCAGTATATTTACCCAGGCCAGGTGCAAACACATCAGGAAATTCTCTCTGCAAGGAGGCCAAGTGGTCATCTGGAGGGATGGTGCTGGTTGGGGAGGTGGTGGTTCCATGGATCCCCACGACTGCTAGGCCGAGTGCCTCGAACCAGTTGAGGCCTAGTAGAGATGGCAGGCGCCCGTTGACAATGATGAGAGGAAGGCGAGCTGAAGTACCTGCATAAGAAACAGAAAAGGAGGCACAACCCACCAAGGGAATTTTGTTTCCTTGGTAGTCTTTAAGAACGATAGGGCAAGGCTGAAGGTGTTTTCTGGCGAAGTTTGGGAACAAAGTGGTTAGGGTGGCCCAGGAAATCAATGTCTTTGATGAACCAGTGTCCACCTCCATCTGACAAGGTTGGCCCTCGAGGAGGACTGTGACATACAGCTTTCTAGTGTGGTCAACCAAGGAGGCATTGTTAACCTGGTATGAAACAGGAGAAAGATCTCTTGTAGTAACAGAGCATGAGTCTTGAACAGAAGGAGGCCTGCGACTAGGCCTAGCCCGAAGCCTCGGGGGCTGTCTTGTTGAGAAACTAGGAGGGGGTTTCTGGAGGTATGGTCCTTGGGTCAGAGGCGCAGGCGTGGAAAGTGATGATCTGCAAACCCTAGCTAAATGTCCAGGTTTGCCACAGCGACGGCAGGTTGCATTTCTGAAGTGACAATCAGCTCTGCTGTGTGGACCCCCACAGCTAAAACATGGCTGATGGGCAGGACGGTTTGTGTTGGATTGTTTACGCCGAGTTGCTTGGAGTTTGTTAATCTCGAAGTCTTCATCAGAGAGAACATCTGGGTCAGAGTCCCCATGGTGGATGGCAAAAGGTTTGGCTTGGGACTGCACAGGTCTTGTCCTCTGCATTTCAGAGGCAGACTTCTCTGACATTTCAAAAGCAGTGGCCTCTTCCAGAGCAGATGTGAGGTTCAGCTCTTTTCTAGCCAGCAAGCGTCTCTGGAGTCGCAAGTCCTGTACTCCGCAGATCAACTGATCCAGCAGGAGGTCATCCAGGTCTGTGAACTCACAGTTTACAGCAGCTGTTCTTAAAGCAGCAATATAGCCATTAATTGTCTCACCTTCTTTTTGGAACCTCTGCCTGAAGGCATATCTTCTGGCAACCTTAGATGGGGCAGGCGAGTAGTGGCTTCTTAGCTTGTCAATGACCGTCTCCCAGGCAACAGTGTACACCTCTGTTGGTGCTGTCAGGGCTCTGGCAGTGGCAAACATGTCCCTTCCACAGGAACTCAAAAAATAGCCAAGTTTCCTATTGCCAGAAAGTTCAGTGAGATCAGCAGCCCTGAGGATGCACTCAAACCGGGACAAGTAATCATCCCAGGTTTCAGAGGCTGGCTCGAAGGGAGGGAAGGAAGGCAAGGCAGTCATCCTTAAAAGGATGAGGAGTGAGAGCAGCACGGACTTGGAGGTGCTTCAGCTTAGAGTGACTAGCTCTGGCTTCCCGGCTGAGGAGAAAAGAGCGGGAAGCGAAAGTTCCCTCAGGCTGTAACAAACTGTCAGCTCGGAGCCGCAGGAGGGAAAGTGCTTTAGGAAGCCGTGCCGGCAGGAGGGAAATTGCTGTCCTGATTGGCGCCAGCTGGAGGAAACAGGAACAGGGTGGCTTCGGATCCTCTTCTCCCCGTCGCCAGTGTTAGATAGCCGGCAGCTTCGGCTTAGAAGAAAAAAAGACGGAGGCTTTTTTCTTTAAGGAACTGTTTATTCAGCACCAAACAACTGAATCGAACGAACTCGAACTGAGGGAATGACAGCTCCTATTTATATGGGGCTGTCAAAGTCAGGGTCCAATGGGAGCTGTTTGTTTCTCCCGCGCTCCTGCTGGCCCAGGCTTCAACCAATCAGGTTCCAGTCTGGGCCAGCAGGGTTGGGTCGTAAGTTGAGGACTTTGCCGGTCGTAACTTGAGGACTTGACAAAACCAAACCCTTTTCAACCCCTTAATTTCTTCTCCAGCCCCTCAAGTACTGGAAGACAGTTATCATACCCCCCCCCTCTTTGATAGGCTAGACATACCTAGCTCCCTCAACTGTTCATCATATGATTTAGTCTCCAGACCATTTATCATCTTAGTTGCTCTACTTTGCACACTTTCTAGAGCCTCAGCATTTTTTGTATTGTGATGATTGGAACTATACACAGTATTCCAAGTATGGCCTCACTAATGCAGTATAAAGTGGCATTATCACTTCTCATGATCTTGATGCTATCCCTCTATTTATTCAGCCCAGGACTATATTATCTTTTTTGGCTGCTACACAGGGGTGAGTTCTAACTTACCTAGACGCCAGTTCTCTTTTTCAGCGCGAGAAGCCTCTAGCCGCCGCTGCCGGCTCAGTTCCGGCTGGCAAAGAGGCTTCTCGTTTCGAAAAAGAGGCAGTGGCTGCAGGCTTCTTGTGCCAAAAACTACTGAAAACTACAGGCCAAAAAAGAGGCCTGAAGTCCCGTCACTGCTGTCGCCGCCCTGTTCTTCTTGCTGGCCGCGCACGCGTACCCCATTGCCTGCCAGTGAGCGTGCATGGCTACACCCCATTGCCAGACCCGGCCAGGAGAATGGCCTGCTGCACCAGAGGGATGGCGTCGCAGCAGAGCTGCTCGGAAGGCAGTCGGACTGCGTTGTCCCTCTAAGTTACTTCGACATGGGGGGGGCATAAAGGGACAAGCCGCAGGAGCTGCCTTTTGTGCTGGTTCTGTGGGTGTGGCTTGGTGGGGGTCATGTGACTGAGTGGGCATGGCCAACTCGATGTCACTCACAGTAAGGTGCCGCCCCACCAAGCCGTGCCCACCAAGCCACGCCCACAGAACCGGTAGTAGAAAAATTTGAATTCCACCATTGCTAGGAACCAAATTGTATCTATGCAGACTCTCTATGTACTTGGATCTCATAGAGCCCATTAGTTTTCTGAGTCGCTCAGAGAGATTAAGCAACATAACAGATACCTAGAGTACCAAAGGAGGAGGACAAAGTATGAAATGGATCAAACACAGATAAGAGCTTGTATTAGAACTTACCTTGTGGTGATAAAGGGGGCGAAGCATAAATATTTCTTTGCCCTAATTGCATCTGCAGGTACCCAACCTGTCACCCTGTTTTGCGTAACCAGGTACCTCCTGGGTAAGGAGCTGGGGGACCCTTTGCATGGTGGCTGAGGAATATTCTTAGCATCTGTCAGATAAAGTCACTCAACTTCATTTGGAGTTGGAACTCAGGGCAGAGCCTTTGGAGGTGATGGAGACACATCTGAGCCTTGATATCTGGGAGGAGTTTATTAGGTTTTTGTGCAGATCAGAATTGGAATTAATCCGATGAAACTCTGAACACGAGGCAACTGATATTCAGCTTTATTATTGATCAAGATTAAAGCCAGGTTTTTTTAATCTCTTGCCTTAAACAGAGCGGGCAGAGAAAAAAAATCTTTTTCCCAAACTGCTTATAGTTTACACAGCTTGCACAGATCATCATAGTGTTAGAAACATAATTTCCGTTAGTTTCATGATTTTTCTCAGTGCTTAAGAACAATGGACCTCAGAAAGGGGAAAGGAATACATTTTCTGGCATATAGCCCAGAGCTTTGTTATGGGGTGCTATCTCACATTAGATAGTTACACCGCAGCCTTTAAGGGCTGCAGGATGGACCTCTCTCTCAAAGATGCGATCACAACAGCCTGGAGCCAGCCGCGTGTCACCTCCCTGCTGGCTGAGACCAGCCAGGAGGGGCATGGGTCCAATAAACAAGTGGAGGCGCTCATCGCTCCTATGGCCTTGTCCACATCATCAGGAGTGATAGGCTCAAACTCATCCCATATAACAGGACTAAGACTCGCCCCCATTATCTCGGCTTGTCCTGTCCAAATAGAGTCCAGGTCTGTCCGAATCTGAATGACTTTGTCCGCCAGAAACTGAGAAAATTCCTCAGCTCTGCCCTGCAAGGGATCTTTGCCTCCCTCCTTAGCAAGAAGGGAGCAAGTCACCCTAAACAGGGCGGCTGGGTGGGAGTCGGCGGACGCAATAAGGGCAGAATTCACATTTTGCATTTCACAACAGGTTATTTAGCTAGGTTACTTGGCAGTTAGCCTGGAGGCTTTATCTTTGCAGGTAGTGCATTATGGAACTCAGCTTTGCAGGGAATCAAAAGTTGAGTTAGGTTACACTCTGTACATGCTCTAATCCTTTCAAGTTCAAACCAGTTGCTTTTGAGGAAGTATAGAGGGTCCTTGGGGCTGTGAACTCAGTCATCTACATTCTGGACCATGCCCCTCTTGGTTAGTTAAGGCCTCCTGAGAGATAGCATATGGTTGAGTCCAAGTTGTGATTAAGTCCTCTTTGCAGAAGGAGATAGTGGTGGAGCAACCCCTTCTTAAGGCCATCCTTGGACCCAACAGAATTAGACAACGTTCATCCAGTCTCCAATATTCCCTTTTTAAGGGAGGTTGTTGAAAGGGTAACAACGTGAGCCCTGGATGAAGCAGCTTATTGTGATTCTTTTCAGTCTGGATTCAGGCCAGGGCACAACACTGAAATAACGTTGACCACACTTGTCAATGACCTTTGGCCCGCAGGGGTGAAATCCTCCCGGTTCACTCTTACCTGTTGGTCGCCGCAGAGTTGATGGAGCTGGTGGCATTCGCGGCGCGGTGCTGCCCCCGCCCACTTCCCCCGCCCGCCTGGACACTGCCATTTGAGTTCTTTTGCCCTCTGCGCATGCAGAACGCTTTGCGCATGCACAGAGGGCAAAAGAACTCAAATGGCGGCTTCCAGGGGGGTGGGGGAAGCGGGTGGGGGCAGCCCCATGCTGCGAATGCCACCAGCTCCATTGGCTCTGTGGCGACCAACAGGTAAGAGCGAACCGGGAGGATTTCACCCCTGCTTTTGGGGGGCTCAGGATGGGGGTAGTGCAATCATTCTGGCTCTCCTGGACCTCTCAGTGGCTTCCAATACCTTCTGAACCGGCTTTGGGGATTAGGAGTGGGAGGCACTATGTATGTTGGTTTTCCTCCTTCCTCTGCAGCTGATACCAGATGATGTTGGAGGAGAAGAGGTCAAGCCATAGGCCCCTGCAATGTGGGGTGCTTCAGGGCTTCTTCTTTTTAACATTTACAAGAAACCACTGAGGGAGGTTATCCATCAGTATGAGGTGAGGTATCATCAATTATATCTGCATTCCAGCCAGACAGTGTTGGCTGAATGCCTAGAGCAGGGATGGCGAATCTTTTAGAGACCGAGTGCTCAAACTGCAACCCAAAACCCACTTATTTATCGCAAAATGCCAACACGGCAATTTAACTTGAATACTGAGGTTTTACTACCTAAAATAATGATAAACAAGGCAGAGTTCAGCTAATTGTTCTAAGAAAAACGTGATAACTGCACTTTTATGCCCCTTCATTTTTCCCCCTGCTTCTGAAATATTACGTTTATCAACAATAAAAAAGAAAAACTTTTATAATATCATTTCTCTCTTTCCCATCCTCTCTCTCTCCCCCCTCTCTTTCTCTCTCTGTCTCTCTTTTTCCCTCCCTCCCTCTTTCTCTCCCTCCCTCCCTCTCTTTCTCTTTCACCCTCTCTCTGCCTCTCTCTCTTTCCCTCACTCTCTCTCTCTAGGGCCTACACCATTTCCAACAAATGGCAGTCCAATCTCTTCCTGAAAGCCTCAAGTGATGAAGCTCCCACAATTTCCAAAGGCAGACTGTTCCATTGGTTGATTGTTCTCACTGTCAGAAAATTTCTCCTTATTTCTAGGTTGAATCTCTCCTTGGTCAGTTTCCATCCATTATTCCTTGTCTGACCTTCAGGTGCCTTGGAAAATAGCTTGACCCTGTCATGATGTGAATATTGCCAGTTGTGCAGATCTACTGTTTCTTGTATTTATGGTCAAGCAGACATATGATATATTCTATTACGCATGCCTGCATTCCAGAAGTTTCCTCCTTCCTTCTCTTCCGCCATTTCTGCTGAAGGTAGAAGTGATTTATTCATTAGCTGATAAGATGTAGCTTACTAAGGATTCTTTTTATTATTTTCTACTGAAATAAATATTTTGTTAATTAGATTTGAATCTCGGTTTTATTTTCTAAATAAGAATGACTTCAAAAGGAGCAAAGATCCATCGACCTCTAATATGGGGGATTGATTCCTCCCTGTTAACATGGTAGCAGAGGATGGTTGTAAGATTTATAGCTCCCTTTGAAAGTTTTATTGTGTTTTAGGATAGTTAGCTAATTAGAGTGATTTATGACCAGCCATGTCCATGAACGGAGATAAGCCAGAAGCAACTGAAAAATCTACTGCAGAAAGATTTTCCCTGCATGAGGAAGCCTCACCAACTCTCTTTGGAACGCAAACGGAAGATATTACCAGGGCATCTTCACAAGCGGAACAAGATTTATCTACAGAGGTTAGTAAATGTTACCCAACCACATCGTTTGCCCCTGGGGGAGATTCAACATATTTAGGAGCTATTCCAAAAATCTCTCAAACCCCACAAGATGAGGAAGCATCCTTTTATAGGCAGCAAATTGCCAGCCCACGAACGTCTTCCATAGGGCAGACAAGTGCTGAAAGAGAAATAAATTTAACTTATGGCCAGGCGCTGCAAAGACAGCAGGAACAGATAGATCTTCTACAAAGGGAATTAAACGAAACTAAATTGCATGCATTATTTCGTGCTGAAAAGTAAGATGTCCGCCCGCCTTCAGACATTCCAGACAGGGGCCATGATTCCTCCTCCTTTCCTCCTTTAAACAAATTAGAACAACGCCCTTGGATGGACACGTCACAATCACATGGGCAGAGATTTTTTGATGAAAGAGACTATGAATATGCTTATGCTGCACTGCCATCTAGTGGCGACAGAAGGGATCTTTTTTTCCATGTGATTCAGGAACAAAACGAAACTCTGCATAAGCAGAACGAATCCTTTTATAAACAAAATGAAAATTTGAATAAACAATTTAAAATATTGCAGGCTCAGAACAGAATGACTCAAATGAGATTAGATACATTAATGCAGCATCCTTCATTAGCTGCACAACCTTTACAGGCACAAATTGTCCCACCTGCCCAACTTATGCAAGCACAAATTGTGCATCCACCACAAGCTGGATCACCTCCTACTCCAGCACCAGGGACCCAACCTGTGCCTGCTCCAGGGCCACCACCAGCTGTGGCAGCCCAACTTTTGCCTGCTCCAGCTCTACCACCTATTGCTGCCCCTCAGCAACAGCCAATCCAGGCAGCCCTGCCTGCTCAGGCCCAAGCCTTGCCACAAGTGATCTCACAGGCCACACCAGTGCAGGCCCAATAGTCGCCCAACAGTCACAAATTGTTCCATTGGTTGGCGACACAAAATTAAAGCAATCAGGACAGAACTATAAGGCCTGGGTCACTGATATAACTACTTTGCTTCGTCGTGAGGGCACTTTTGACATAATCCAGAATCCTCCACAAAAGGTACGAAGATGCCAATACTGCGACCATGTGGGCCATACAAGCAGAGATTGTCTTAAATTGCAATGCACTCAAGTTCCTGTCCAGCCCAGAGGAACAGATTACAGACGCCAGTACCAGCCCAGAGGAACAGATTACAGGGACCAGTACCAGCCCAGAGGAACAGCACCCAGAGGCAGCAGAGGCAGAGGACAGCCCCGACCCGGTCCGAGGCGTGATTTCCCACCTCCATAAACCATGCTAGCAATCACCAATGATACACAGCAAAAGCAATATGACCGCTTTCTTTTGTGGACTCTCGATAGTGGAGCGGCTATTCACATTACTTACAGAAAAGAACTTTTCAAAGAGCTACATGAGCCTGAACCAGACTATTGTGAACTGTACGCATTTGGTGGCCACCCCTTCAAAGTTGAAGGAAAAGGGACTGTTTTTATTGAAGAGTTAGGTACCCTGGTACCTGATGTTTATTATATTCCTACAGCTAATTGTAATTTGCTTAGTCAGAATCATTTATCTGCTGTTTTGCATTTTTATGTCCTTCATTTAGGTAACGCCAGTTATATTTTTAAAGATGGTCATATTGTTGCTGACACAATTGTGATTGGTCAGGTCTACTATTTGAGGCCAAAGGCAGAACCTCAAATTCAGGCAAGTATAAAAATCTCAATAGAGAATATCACAGGCCCAGAGAGAGATACCCCAGAGAGAGATCCTGTGAATACTCCAAAGGCTCCTAAAGCCATGAAGCAACAGGTAATCAAACCTAAGGTTCCTCATGTTAATGTTAATGCTGCAACTTCACTTACAGGTTTTCGTTTACATGACAGGTGTATACATAGGTGGCACAGAAGATTAGGGCATCCAAGCTTTGAGGTCCTTAAAAAGATGCCATTTTTCACACAAGGTTTGAATTTCAAAGGTTGTAAGGTACATCTAGATTGTGCTGTTTGCAAAAAGGCAAAATCGAGGGCAGCAGCCATTCCAAAACATGCTACACGTAAGTCAACATGCATTTTTGATTTGGTTCATACTGATATTGTGGACCCTTATGGTCCAACTATTGGCGGTAAAAAGTATTTCTTAACTATTGTTGATAATCATTCTAAATATGGTTATGTCTTTCTTATGAAAGAAAAATCTGAAACCTTTCAGACCTTTAGAGATTTTGCAGTTCAAATCTACAATCAACATGGAGTAAGAATCTGGAGAATCCAGAGTGATCGTGGTGCCGAGTTCATGTCTCAGCGTTTCCAGGATTGGATGCGACAAAACGGTATCCTACACCAAACATCTGACCCCTTCATGCCGGCTCACAACGGAGTCGCAGAGAGCAGACAGGGGGTCCTTCAAACTATGATGCGCTGCCTCCTAGAAGATGCCAATCTCAAACACTCATTTTGGGTGTACATCGTACATGGAGCAGTGTCATTGACCAAACATCCTTCTACATGTTATATGGCCACCAGCCAGATCTTAGACACTTACACATTTTTGGTTCATATGCCATGGTCAACATTCCATTGGCCCAAAGAAGAAAAGGTGACCCAGTAGCAAAGAGACTGAGATATATGGGTGTTGATAGCAATTCTAAATGGGGAAGATTCATTGACTCTCACAATACGATAACAATTTCTAATTCAGCTAATTTTGAAGAAGATACAGATTGGTCCAGGATACATTCTAATGACCCTGGAGTTTATTTCCCCAGAACTGAAATTGTTGATACAGTGCAACCAGATAACCAACGTTCATCACCTGATATCCCATCCTACCATGCCGTGGATGCTGAAGCTAGCAACTCTGATGGAGATGTGGACAACAAGAAAGACAACTGGACAATCATCCCGAGACGTTCCAAGAGAACTACAAAAGGTATTCCACCAAAGAGATACACAATGCAATTGACAAACACACCATCGCCATTGATCTATTGTTACACTCCCACTGGAGAACTTTTCACAAATTAAATATATTTCTGAAGATGAACAACAAAAATGGTATGAAGCCATGCAAGTTGAGATGGATAGTTTGCAGAAACTCAAAGTATACACATCTGCAATACCTCCAACACACACAAAAAAAGTCATTGGCACAAGATGGGTCTACAAAATCAAACAAAAGCCAGATGGTGAATTATTATACAAAGCAAGACTTGTCGCACAGGGTTTCGCACAAAGCTATCCTGAAGATTACACAAACACTTACTCAACTACAGTGTGAACTGAAAGTGTGAAAATTGCTCTAACCACTGCTTCTATCCTTGGACTTGAAGTTTTCCAATTTGATGTTGAAACAGCTTACCTACATGCTGATCTAGATGAAGAAATCTACGTCAGGTCCGCTCCCGGCTTCCGGGACCGAGAAGGGGATACCTAATTCCTAAACAAAAGTCTCTATGGTCTGAAACAATCAGGTCTGATGTGGTACACAAGTCTAAAAGACAAACTAAATTTAATGGGCTTTATTAAGTCCAACACTGATGAATGCGTGTTCACAAAAAGGTATGGAAATATTAAAGAAATTGTTCTTGTTTATGTTGATGACATTGTTTACATTGGTCCAAACAAACACATGAGTGAGAATTTTGTTAAAGGTTTGCAAAAATACTTCACATTGAAATCATTAGGACACATCAATGAATATTTAGGAGTTCACATTGAAAAGACACAGAAGGGGTTTAGCCTTTCACAAGAAGCTAAGATAGATCAACTTTTGCATCAATGCAACATGACAGATGCAACGCCTACACAAACACCTATGCAAACTGATTTTCACAATTTGAAAGATGCATACAGTCCTGAGTTCAAGGATCAAACATTTTATCGTTCAGTAATTGGTTCACTACTTTACATTAGTGGATGGACTAGACCAGACATAGCACTTAGTGTTAATTTACTTTCAAGACATGTGGGCAAAACAACAGAGTTTCACTGGTCATGTATTAAGAAGTTACTGAGATACTTGATACACACAAAATACTTCAAATTGAAGCTAGAACCAGAACATACAGATTTTGCTGACATGTATTGTTATACAGATGCAGATTGGGCAAGTGATGAGGAGTCAAGAAAAAGCACATCAGGTTACATAGTGTTCCTGAATGGATTTCCAGTTTACTGGAACGTAAGAAAACGAAGTTTTATTTCCTGCTCATCAACTGAAGCAGAGTATGCATGTGTGTCTGATGTGTGTAACTTTTTAACCTGGTTCGATGCCTTAGTTACAGATATCTGGACGAAGCCGGAAAAACCGATCACTGTGATGGAAAACAATCAATCAGTAGTTTACATTTCCAGGACTCATTTCACAGGTTCAAGGTCCAGACACATTGACATACGTTACAAGAATGTTAGAGAGTCAGTAAGACAAGGTCTCATAAAGTTAGAATATGTGCCAACAAAATATCAGATAGCTGACATTCTGAACAAACCATTACCTATTGCTCAGCATGATTACCTCAGATATTTACTGTGTGTTGAGTGACACATTATATTAGCCCAACTGACAAAGAAGGGGTATCACGATGTGAATATTGCCAGTTGTGCAGATCTACTGTTTCTTGTATTTATGGCCAAGCAGACGTATGATATATTCTATTACGCATGCCTGCATTCCAGATGTTTCCTCCTTCCTTCTCTTCCGCCATTTCTGCCGAAGGTAGAAGTGATTTATTCATTAGCCGATAAGATGTAGCTTATTAAGGATTCTTTTTATTATTTTCTACTGAAATAAATATTTTGTTAATTAGATTTGAATCTCGGTTTTATTTTCTAAGTAAGAATGACTTCAAAAGGAGCAAAGATCCATCGACCTCTAATACGGGGGATTGATTCCTCCCCGTTAACAGACCCCTTCCTCTCTGTGGCAGCTCCTCAAATATTGGAACACTGCTATCATGTCTCCCCTGGTCCTTCTCTTCACTAGACTAATCATGTCCAGTTCCTGTAAGCGTTCTTCATGTTTTAGCCTCCAGTCCCCTAATCATCCTGGTTGCTCTTCTCTGCACTTTTTCTAGAGTCTCAACATCTTTTTTTATAGTGTGGTGACCAAAACTGGATGAAGTATTCTAGGTATAGTCTTACTAAGACTTTATAGAGTGGTATTAGTACCTCACTTGATCATGATTGTATCCCTCTGTTAATGCACCTTGGGATTGCATTGGTTTTTTTGGCTGCCGCTGCACACTGCTGGCTTATATTTAGCTGGTTGTCCATTAAGACTCCAAGATCCCTTTCACAGTTATTGCTATTAAACCTGGTTTCACCCAATCTATATGTGTATTTTTGGTTTTTCTAGCCTCAGTGTAAGACTTACTTTTCTCTACATTGAATTTCATTTTGTTAGATAGGGCTCAGTCTTCAAGTCTGTCAAGATCCATGTGGATCTTGAGCCTATCTTCTAGGGTGTTAGCTAGTCCTGCCAGCTTAGTATCATCTGCAAATCCCCTTCTGCACTTTTTGAGAAACATTGTGTGAATTTTTGGGAGGAGAGAAGGAGTTGCTAATCATATTTCAGGAAAATGTAGGCTCCAAATATATTTATACAATTATAATAGAAATAATGTCTATGTATTTGAGCAATCTCATTGGTCTGGACATAGCCTTATCTAATTTCTTTCTTTCTTTTTTATTGAAAAAGTTTTATTAGTACAAAGTACAAAAATTTTTTTTACATTTCCCCCCCCTTCCCCCCTCCCCCTCCCTCACCCACCCCGACTTCCCAGAAAGAACACAGGATATAATCTTCAAATAACCATAAGCTAAAATATACTAAAAAAACATTAATTTCTGTTATATGTAAATACACTTCCCCTCTAAGAAAACTCCACTTTGTCTAAAATCTATTAAATCATTCTAAAATTCTAACCATATATCATTGTTAAACTATATATATCTTCTTAATCTGATACTTTTTTTGAATATAATCAGTCCATCTATTCCACTCCAACTTGTATCTTTCATTTGAATGATCTTTTAAGTATGATGAAATTCTTGCCATCTCTGCCAGGTGTGTAACTTTAGATGTCCATTTCTCAGTAGTAGGTATATCCTCTTTCTTCTAGTATTGTGCTACCAACAATCTGGCAGCCGTTATTAAGTTCAAGATCAGCTTAGTCTCTATTACAGTACAGTCTGTAGTTATTCCCAGCAAGAAAAACTGTGGTGTAAATTTAATTTTTTTCTTCAAAATATTCTGAATAATCCACCATATTTTTATCCAAAAAGCCTTAATTTTCTTACAAGACCACCAAATATGAAAATAAGTTGCATCTTCACATTCACATCTCCAACATTTAGGTTGTAAATTTGGATACATACCGGCTAGTTTTTTTGGATCAAAATGCCATCTATAAAACATTTTATAAAAATTACATAGATAGTAGCTAAATATCAAATATAAAGTACAAACATTTTATTTTTTTTCTCCCCCCTAACCCACCCCCTTCCCTCCCCCCTCCCCCCGGACTTCCCAGAGATAATACAGGGCATAATATCAATTAAATAAATTTAAATTGTTAATTAAAAAAAGAACATTATTTTTTAAAAGCTTCAACTCCAAATTATAAACTAATAATATATCGTCTATGTATACAATAATAAAGATACAAAAAAGAAAAGAAAAGAAAAAAAAGAAAGAAAAATCTCTTTAACAATACAAGAAAAACATAACTAGAGTAAAATGGAGAAGAAAAAGAAAGAAAAAAATAAACAAACAAACCTCCTTCCTCCTCCCTTCAATCCTCTACCTTATACAAAGTAAATATTATATAAATAATAGCTAAATATAAAATACAGAAATCTTAAACTAATATTATTAACATTAAAAATAACCTCAAAGAAAAATAAAACTTAGCTAAATATTACATAAGTAATCATTAAATATTAAATTTCATCATAATATTAATAACATAATATTATTCTACATTAACTTATTAACTTCAAAAAACAAAGAATCTTTAAAGTCTTAAAAAAAGAAAGAAAAACAGATCTTCAACAAATTGTATATATCTAGTATTGTTAACATTAAAAATAGCCTCAAAGTTATATAAAACTTAACTAAATATTACATAGGTAATCATTAAATAGGGAAGAGAAAAGGAAAAGTACAATCATATTTGTCTCCATCCGTCCAATATATTTCAACGCCACATCTTTTTGTATCTTGATAGTTGCATCTTTTAATAACTCAATGATTTTGAATTTATCAACTCATCTCCCATCTGGTCCCAATCCTCCATCTCCTTTTCCCCGACTGTCTGGCTCTGGCACTCCTTTTGGTTTTTTAAATCTGTTTCCTTTTGATCCAACAGAGATGGCTTCCCCTCCTCCTCCTCCTCTTTTATTTTCATACATCCTTCCTTTGGAATTTTAGATATATCAGCCTTTAAAACATTGACATAAAATTCAGTAGCTTTTTTTATCGTATTAAGCCGGTATCTTTTTCCAGAAAATTTCACTGCTACTCCTACTGGCGCTTCCCATTTATATTGTAAATTTAATCTTTTAAATTCATCAATCAAAAAAGTGTAGCTTTTTCTGGCTTTAAGCATTTTAGAGAGGATTTCTTTCCAGATCTTTAATTCCTGACCATTCACCTTGAGATTATTGTTGAACGTTGCCTGTATGATTCTATTCCGTAGAGCTCTTGTAGTAAAATATATGACAATGTCCCTTGGTAAATGTTTTTGTTTAGCATACCACGAATTGATTCTGTATATCTTGTCGATTTGTGTAGCCAATTCCACTTTAGAGATTCCAGACACCTGATCCAATGCATCAACCATCCTTCCTTTTAAATCTTCATATAATCCCTCCTTCAAACCTCTGACCCTTATAGCAACTTCCATCGATCTGAACTGTGTCATCAACACCTCTGTTTCAAAATTTGCAATGTCATTTTGAATTTTATCTATATATTTCACCGGGGTTGCCAAAGCTTGTTTATTTGTTTCAATACGTTCTGCCAAAACTTCAATATTTGTTGCTAAACCTTTGCAAACCTCTAACACATCCAGCCTGAGTTGTTGATTCATATTCTTCAAAGCAGCCTGCATTATTTTGTCTATCTCACTAATTTTCTGATTAAATTCCAAAGTCAATTCATGTTTCATAATCTTTAAATTATTTAATAAATTTTCAGGTGTCAAAGGCTGTGGAGGTGTTAACTCAGTATTAAGTTGCGTTTTAGAAATATATCCAGAGGGATAGTCATTTCTTTTACTCAAAACAATCTTTCCAGATTTTGAAGCCATTATGGTGTTTCAAAAGAGTACAAAGAAAAAGGGAAAAAAAAGCCAGATGCCTAATTAAAGTTCTTTCCAATTTCAAAACCAGGTAGTCTTTTATTATTAAAAATCTTTCAATTATAACTTTAATCCAGGGTTAGGAGACAGAGAAAGAAAAGCCATTTTTCCAAGTCAAAAGTTTCCATAAGAAAAAAAAAGCCTCTGGGAAAACGAAAGTCACTTTCACTTCTCAATCACCATATTGTTACTTTGTTTCCTTTGTTTCCTTGCCGAAGTGAAAGCTTGCCCAGGAGTTGAAAAAAAAGAAAAAAGAGGTTTCAGTACTTGCCCATCTCATGCCTGTTTCTCTCTGTCTGCTTCTATAAATCAAAAGTAATTGTAAATCCCATTCAGGAAGCAGCGGCGGTCATGGCATCTAGCTCCGCAAAAGCGGAGGTTTCCTGATCCTCGGAGCTGGAGACAGGCTGCATGGGGAGCTCTCCCTTCGCGCCCCTAGATGGCTCCTAGGGCGCTGGGGGGGCTCTACCCCACCTGTCAGGCTCTCATCTCTCCCCTTTGCCCAGGGAAGAGATTTCAAAGCCGCCAGACAGCTGTTCTGGCGGCTTTTTACAAGGATCGGAAAGGCGCCCGACAAAGGGACGTCCGCGATGGCGCGATCCAAACCGGAAGTCTAAATTTCACATTTCTAACCCATATATTCTCCCATGTTTCCATCATTATAGGTTCACCAATATTTTGTGCCCATTTAATCATACAATCCTTAACTAGCTCTGTTTCAGAATCTAATTCCACTAATACATTGTATAATCTCTTTATATGCATTGGTCCTTTATTCTTTATTTGGTTTATCAAATTATCATCTTGCTGCGAGATACCTGCTTTTGAATCCTCCTTCCATCTGGCCTGCAATTGCCCATATTGAAACCAAGACTTGATTACTCCTTCTTCTTTTAATTGCTCCATTGACTTTAATTGTAACCTCATTCCCTCCATATAAAGAAGCTCTTTATATGTAATGTTGTCTAGTTTTTGCTCTATATTTATATTCTCTATCGCATGCCTGGGCACTGTCCATACAGGTATTTTGTCATTTAATTTACAATGATATTTCTTCCAGACACGCAATAGAGCATTTCTTAATATATGACTCTTAAAGGTTTTATCTACTTTTTTATTATACACTAAATAAGCATGCCATCCATGAAGTAAACCATACCCTTCTATATTTGATGCCCTCTCTTCCGTCAAGTTAATCCAGTCCACAATTGCTGAGAGGGTGGCTGCTTCATAATACAATCTTAAGTTAGGCATTTTTAGTTCTCCCCTCTCACGTGAATCTTGCATTATTTTCTGATTTACTCTCGGTTTTTTCCCTACCCAAATAAATTTATTAATACCTTTTTGCCACTCCTTCAGATTGTCATCCTTTTTAAGTATAGGAATTGTTTGAAAGAGAAATAAAAATCTAGGTAAGACATTCATTTTTACTACAGCTATTCTGCCCAGCAAGGACAACTGTAGCTTTTTCCAGTTTTCCAAATCTTTCTTATTTTTTGCCATAATATTTCATAATTGTTTTGGTAAAGTTTCGTATTTATTGACATAATATTAACCCCCAAATATTTAACCTTTTTAACTATTTCGTATCCCGTAACCCTTTCTACTTTTTCCTCTTGATTTCTGGTCATGTTTTTAGCTATTATTTTAGTTTTATCTACATTTATTTTAAGACCAGATACTTGTCCGTAAGAATCAATAATATCCATCAGGCCTGTAATTGATTGATATGGCTGAGTTACAGTAACTACTAAATCATCCACAAACGCTCGTAGTTTATATTCTTCTCCTCTTATTTTAATACCTTTGACTATCTCGGATTCCCTTATTTTACTAAGTAAAATCTCCATAGACAAAATAAACAAAAGAGGTGATAAGGGACATCCTTGTCTCGTTCCTTTCTCTATATTAAAATTATCTGTTAGTCCACCATTAACTATTATTTGAGCTGTCTGTTTTTGATATATTGCCTTAATAGATTGCGTAAAATGTTCTCCAAGCTGCATCTTTTCTATTAATTTTAATAAAAATTTCCAATTCAATCTATCAAAAGCTTTTTCAGCATCCAAGAATACCAATGCAGCAGATACCTGGTTGTTCCTCCCCAAATATTCTAGTAAATTGATTATGTGTCATACATTACTCTTCAATTGTCTACCTTCTATAAAACCAGTTTGATCTTGGTGGATCACTTGTTGCATAAGTATCATTAATCTATTAGCTAATATTTTGGCAAACATTCTTTAATCCATATTTAACAATGAAATTGGCCTATAACTTTTAGGGTCTGTATGGTCTTGATTCTCTTTCGGGATCAAAGAGATAAAAGCAGTTTTCCAAGTTGGGGGTACTTCTCCTCCTTGTTGTATGGTATTAAATAACACCTTCAGAGGCTCCACCATTTCATCCTGTAAGTTCTTATAATAAACAGCTGTTAAACCATCTGTGCCTGGAGCCTTACCCAATTTTAGCTGTTTAATAACTGCCAAAATTTCCTCTGAGGTTATAAATTGATTTAAAATTTCAATCTGTTCCGTGGAAGCTATATGTATATGACCATTTCGTAAGTATCCATCAATATCTTCCTCTTTAATCTTCTCCCCCTTGTACAACCCTGAATAGAACTCTAAAAAAGATTTTTTAATCATTTCACAATCAAAAACTTCTTTCCCTTTATATTTAATTTTTTCTATTACTCTTGATTTCTGTTTTTTCCTTAACATGTAAGCCAACCACCTGCCCGGTTTATTTGCATTACAAAAAGTATTATGTTTAGCATATTGTAAATTAGTTGCAACTTGATCTGCCATTAACATATTAAATTGAGCTTTTAATAAATTAATTGTTTCTTTAATTTTCTTATCTGTTGGTTTAGAAATTAAAGCCCTCTCTTGTTTCTTAATTTCTTCCTCCAATTCTTTTCTTTTAAGTTCCTTCTTCCTTCTCTATTTATTATTCAAATATATTAAAACACCTCTCATGTAAGCCTTACTTGCATCCCATACCATCTGGATTGATGTACCTTTCTGCATGTTCATAACAAAAAATTCATTCATAAATTTTTTACATTCTTTTACATTGTCTTCATATCTAAACAAGTTTTCATTTAACCTCCAAGATTTTCTTAATCCATACCCAAATTCCATTTCCAACCAGACAGGACTATGGTGGGACAATGTCCTCGTGCATATTTTTGTTCTCTTCACCCTGGAAAAAAGATCATTAGTAATTAAAATAAAATCAATCCTGGAAAAAGATTGATGTCTTTCTGAGTAGAAAGTAAAATCCTTTTCTGCAGGGTTTCTTTCACGCCATATATCTCTCAAATCCCAGTCTTCCATCATCTCAAAAAAGGATTTAGGCAATTTTGCTCTTGCAAAGGTGTTTTGCTTAGGACCCTTCTTATCTTTCTTGACATCCAAAACTCCATTCCAGTCCCCTAAAAGAATACAAGTTTTGTAATCCCAATGTATAAGCTTTGAATGCAAAAGGTCATAAAATCTTTCTTGTTGTTGACTTGGGGCATATAAACCAATCACTAGTATTTTCTGTCCCTTTATTAAAAGTTCAATTGCTAAGAATCTTCCTTGATCATCTGCTTCTATTAACTTTGCAATCAAGTCTTTTTTCACGTATATAACAATGCCATTTTTCTTTTCTGGAGCCGTAGCAACAAAATGTGTCCCTAATCTTGCATTCATCAGATATTTTTGATCTTGAGTCTTTATGTGAGTCTCCTGTAAACATATCAAGTCATTGTTAAATTGTTTTAAGTAGTGAAATATTTTCCTCCTTTTCTGTGGAGAATTCAAACCATTAACATTCCAGGTAAGAAATTTAGTTCCCATCTCTGGGCTTCTGAAGCATATGGAGCACACCTTGAAGATCTACCTTAGATTTTTCTTTCGGTCTCGCTCCTCCCACCACTTCGGATTTAGGAATATCTTGCAGTACCACCTGTTGTCTTTGTTGTCTCAATTCTTGTCTCCGCTTAGCAGCTCTGGTTTGTCTTTGTTCTTTAATCATTTCCTGTCTGTTAAGTTCTAGATTTTGTTCCATTTCAATGGCCAATGACACAGCTCCTTCTTGTACCACTTTCAGCAGTTCTTCTCTTTCTTGTTGTTGTTTCCCTTCAGGGGGTTTAGAGGATCCAGGCACTAGAACATCTTCATAAAAATCTCTGGCTTTTTGAACTGTATTAAGACGATATCTCACTCCCATGAACGTAACCACCAATCCGCATGGTATTTCCCACCTGTATTGAACTTGTTGTCTTCTCAGTTCTTCCACCAGGAAGGTGTATTCCTTCCTGGCTTTCAACATCTTGGGAGGAATTTCCTTCATTGTCATCACTTCTTGTCCCTCAACTTGGAGTTTGTTTACAAATGTCGCTTGTAGAATATCATTACGTAGTGTTCTAGTAGTAAAATAGATGACAATATCTCTTGGTAGATTTCTGTTTCTCGCAATCCATGAGTTGACGTGATAAATTTTGTCTATCTGCCATGCCAGGTCCTCCTTCTTCACTCCAAGTGCTAACTCAAATGCTTCCAACATAATTTCCTTCAAATCCTCCTGCTTGTTTTCCTTAACACCTCTGACTCTTATTGCAAATTCCATGTTTCTATATTGCATGATCATTATTTCTGCCTCCTCCCTCTCAATTTTATTTTCTGCCTCACCAACCCTAGCTCCCAACACTGTAGTAGTTTGCTTCATTTCTTGTATTTCATCTTCCATAATCTCATAATTGGTAGCCAAACCAGAAAAGGCATCAATTATATCTTCTCTAATCTCTTTATTACGAATTGCAATATCATCAGAAACTTCCTGTATTTTCTCATTGGTCTCATTAATTCTTTCATTAATTGCAGAAATCTTCTCATTAGTTTCATTAATTTTAAGATTAAATCCAGCTGCTAACTCTGCTTGCATTGATCTAAGTGCGTCTTGTAACATTGGGAGCGTTAGTGGCTGGGGGGGGGGAGCTGGTATTTTAGAGGCATGGATAGGAGAGCTATCTGCACTCGCTGGTGCTCTAACAGAGGTGGTTTTTTTTGAAGCCATTGCCAGTCACTTCAGTCTTTATAGTTAAGAAGAAAAAGCCAGAAACAAGTAACCAAACTGCCAGGAGAAATTCTATCAAGTCCTTTTTCTTTTCTTCCCCAGAAAGAAGTCAGAAAGCAATTTAAAGTTCAAAGTTTTCAAAGAAGGAGCTGGTAGTAAAAACAGCCCTCCACTTTTAACTTTTGTTTCCACGCCCAGAAGCCTCCAGCGCCATTTCTTTTGTCCCTTTGTTAATTAATTACTTCCTTCTTCACTTCCAATCCACAAAAAAAAGCTTTGCTACTTGCCGTTTACCATCTCTGCCTCCTGGGTCTTTCTGCCTGCTACAGTATCTTCTTTTAATCAAATATGTTGATTGCAGGGATTGGGTGCAGCTTCTTGCTCCGTGAAAAGCGGAGACTTCCCAATTCCGGAGCTATGGCAAGGTTCCTAGGGGGCCCTCACCCTTCGCGCCCCAGGATCTCACCAGGGGCACTAGGGGGGCTCTACCTCACCCCGCCGGCTCTCCTCACTCCCCTTTGCCCGGGGAGGAGACGATCGAGCCGCCAGACAGCTGTTTGACTGCTGAGCTGGCGGCGAACGAAAATCAGGAACAAGCGCTCTGCAAAGAGCGCCCTCGAAGCGGCAGCACCAAACCGGAAGCCTGCCTTATCTAATTTCTTATAGAGATGCTTCCCACCCAGAATATCACTGAACCAGGCAGGTATACTCACATATATACTGTATATGTGACCATTGTGTGACCTTTATGATTTTCTCATATGTGTGTACTCATTCAGTACACACATACTGTATTCCTATACAACCTTGCAGGCTACTTCTACAGTATGTAATGCTGGCCATGATTTTTTCCTCTTTTAGCCAGTGTGATAAGACTAGCAGAGGGTATATGGTGAAAGGGAAGGGAGATGTTCTTTGCAACCCCACTACTACACTAGTGATCTGTTACTCAGACTATTTTTCTTCTGGAAGAATGCTAAACCTGTGACAGATTGATGAACAGGGGACTGCCAGGACAAAGGAGGAGGACAGATCTGCCGCTCAAAATGGATCTTTCCCTTTTATCACTGCTTAAAGGTAAAGGTTCCCCTCGCACATACGTGCTAGTCGTTCCTGACTCTAGAGGGCGGTGCTCATCTCCGTTTCTAAGCCGAAGAGCCAGAGCTGTCCGAAGACGTTCTCCGTGGTCATGTGGCTAGCATGACTAAACACCAAAGGAGCACGGAATGTTGTTACCTTCCCACCAAGATGGTCCCTATTTTTCTACTTGCATTTTTACATGCTTTTGAACTGCTAGGTTGGCAGAAGCTGGGGCAAGTAATGGGAGCTCACTGTTACGTGGTGCTAGGGTTTCGAATTGCCGAACTGCCAACCTTTCTGATCGACAAGCTCAGCATCTTAGCCACTGAGCCACCACGTCCCCTTCATCACTGCTTTCAGCACTGCTTTTTAAAGCATTTTTTTCTTTAAAGGCCTACATCTGATTCTAAAAATGCCTTTAATAAGATATAAACAACAGGAGCAATAATCCCTAGCTCAGGTTTCCAAATAAGTGTGATATGCTCTCTTCTCTCATTACATTCACCTGCAGTATGTTAACCTTGGAGCACTCCTGTGCATTTCTAACCAAGTACCTCTTCAGTTCTTGCTTATCTAAATTTTAGAGCTCAGTCAGATAAGTTATATAATAGACCGAAGTGACCTCAGATGTCTTCCATTTGAATCCTCTGCTCTGGGCAAGAGATATTATAACATAGAGGCCAAATGGTTGTCCAGTCTATTTTTGAAAATCTCCAGTGGTGAAATACCCACAATTCCAGGAGATAAGCTATTCTATTGATTAATTGTTCTGTCACAAAATTTCTCCTTACTTCTAGGTTGGATCTCGTTTTAACAAACTTCCACCCATTACTTCTTGGTTGCCTTCTGATGCTTTGAAGAATAAATCAATCCCTTCTTCTCTGTGACAGCCCCTCAAGTACTGGAAGACTCATGAGATAGGTAGACATACCTAGCTCCCTCAACTGTTCATCATACAATCTAATCTCCAGACCATTTGGTCTCCATCTTTGTTACTCTTCTCTGCACACTTTCTAGGATATCAGCATCTTTTTTGTATTGTGGTGACCAGAATTGTATGCAGTATTCCAACTTGGCCTCACTAATGCAGTATAAAGCAACATTATCATTTCTCCTATCTTGATGATGCTCCTCTATTGATGCAACCATGGTACTATACTTTTATCTGTATTTGAATCAGCAGAGAACTGTAATGATATGAAAGTGGCTGCCCCCTTTGCCAGTTGCTATCTTGCCTTTTCCTCCAATTCTAGAAATTCCCTGGTATTTTTGGACTTGGCTGGTCTAGGATTGTCACATTTTCCCAATTGAAACTATGCCAGGGAATTTCTAAAAGCTTGGCATTCTGACAAATCAGTCAAAAGACTGACATTAACAACATCTATAGACCAGTAATGGATTTCACTTGCTACCAGTTCAGAGAAGTTTCTGCGCATGTGCAGATCGTCCGTGATGACGTCCACTACCAGTTTGCCTGAACCGGGGCGAACTGGTAGCAACCCACCACTGCTATAGACTATTCAAAAGAGACAATCAACCAGCCCAAAAGAGAACAAAAAAAGACTCCAACACCTCTCCACCAGTAATAAGCACCCAGATCAGCATAGATTAACTCCAAGGTTAATTTCAGACCAACAATCAAGTAAACAATACCCCAATCAAGAAACTGCCAAAGAGCGATCAATAAACAGTCCAACCAAAGAATCTCTAAGACCACCCACACCCACACAGACAGGCAAGTCACCAGAATATAAACTGACAGCAAACAGCATTTCTTACTAGCACTGATGATATTACCTACTTAGGGTAATGAAATATCTGCAAGAAAACAAGCAAGCTCAGAGAGCACCAAGGAGCTCTCATTTCAACTCTGAGCTACAAATATTCTCCTTTAATAGTACAACTTTATATATTTGTAATAAAAAGGGCACATTTTGGATAGAGCGGACCATTAGTTTAAAAGATGGGTAAAAGAATCCATCTATGTTAGAATTGAACACCACGCCCTCAACAGAAGGAGAAGAATAAGACACCACCTATATCCAGTTTACAACACAGCCCTTGCAGCAATTCCAAGAAAATTCCACAACCAATTGCACCCTGATTCAGGTGACCCTGAGATAAACCCCAAGTAGCCTCAACAGCTCTCAGAGAGTGCTAACAACCAAATGACTGCACAAAAATACAATCCTTCCATTCCCCCCCAGCCCCCGCCATCAGAACTGATGAAGCTTCTTGGATGAGAAGCGAAACATTTTCTTCTTCTTCAAGGAAAAAACAGTCCAATTGCCTTTTGAAATAAAAAAGCACCTTTGAGACTTCCATTGGTTTGTTGGCTTTTACTCTGTTCCTCCATAGGAAATATCAAATAATAGGTAACAAAAAAACAAGCATCTGTTTCCACTTACTGCATATGATTTAGAGCATAAAGAATGCTATATTGAGTAGTATCTTGCTTATTTAACAAATATACTGTAACTGGAAATAGATCTGATTTATTTTGCTGATGGGCAAAAAGGAGAAAATAATTCTTCACAGCTAGCAGACCTACACAAATAATCAACTGTCTGAAGTATTCCTGCACCCAGAATAAAATTTACATTGTAATTTTTCCACCTAATTTTGTATTGAAAAAGGATGAGGAAGCCAATGAAAAAAATATTAACCAGGATTGCATGGCACAAAATTTTTAAAACCACAAAATACTAAACAATGTTTAATTGTCCATTTTAAAATGTAATCCCTAAAGCTACTTCTTTTCCTTACTCTTTTTCAGTGGTATATTCAGTTGGAGAAGGAGATATTCAGATTACAGGTACTCCTCGACCTACAACCACAATTCAGCCCAAAATTTCTGTTACTAGATAAGACATTTGTTAAGTGAATTTTGTCCCATTTTATGACCTTTCTTGCCACAGTTGTTAAGTGAACCACTGCAGTTATTAAGTTAGTAACACAGTTAAGTGAATCTGATTTTCCCATTGACTTTGCTTGTTACAAGGTTGCAAAAGGTGATCACATGACCCTAGAACACTGCAACCATCCTAAAAATGAACCAGTTGCCAAGCATCCAAATTTTAATCACATGACCATGGGGATCCTACAATGTGAAAAATGTGAAATGTAAATGTGAAAAATGGTCATAAGTCACTTTTTTCAGTGCCGTTGTAACTTCAAACGGTCAATAAGTGAACTGTTGTAAAACTAGGACTACCTATAATAGATTTTTATCCTTTTTCTCCAAACATTACTCCTGCCTCCTATTTTCCCACCACTGTAAGGTAGGTTGGGCTAAGAGGGAATGACTGGCACAAAATCATCCAGTATCAACTCGCAAAGCTTTCCCGACCTGCTCCCGAGTTGCCATAGTCAGGGGGATGGGGGGATCAAGCCTCACAGCTACATCGAGGAATTTGCACAAAACAAAGCACATCCTAGCTGGCCAAAGTCAAGGCCATCTTCACAGAAATCAGTAACGGCCAGAGGAAGTGACTTCTGCAAAATTGCTTTGTTGGGGAATGTGACTGATGACACACCTTGGAGGAGGGGGAAACAGGGTCAGAGGCAAGGCGCGAACTGAGTGGGGTCAGAGCTGGCTTCATTTGGTCCATGCCGACATGGCGCTCCTAATAAACAACTGGATTTTTCTTGAAAATTGGCTTGAGGCTCCTGCTTTTATTAGGGCATCGGTCGGAACCCTGACACCCAGCTAATTTTCATGCCTAAGGGAGGCGTAGAATGCACTGTCTCCTGGTTTCTAGCCCAGCACTATCATCATTACACTAACTAGCTACATGCACATGACTTGAAGAGTGGTGGGGGTGCTAGCTCTTTCATTGTCCACTGATGGGAGCATTGCCAGTTGCCTTCCCTAAAGAGCCAGGAAGAGGGAGGGCCAGGGGCACTCATACAGTATGGTAAAAAAAAAGTCAAGATGGCAGAGTAGTGCAATTGAAGCTCGGTTTAATTTTTAAGTATATTTCAGTTGTCATTTTGACCTCTTTGATGACATCCCAGAGAAGTATCCCAAGCCCAGCCTACGTTACAGATCTTGAGGTGCTGTGCCTAGAATCTTGGAAACTGGCAAACTGACAGTTGGATCTAGGGGTGTCACTTTGGTTTTAATGGTAGGAGTGGGCATACCTGGTAACTGCATGGTATTCCAAGAGCATATTATTTTAAAAAGTTTAATATAAAGAAATAGAGATATATACATAAGAAAAAAGCAACAGAAAATGATTACAGAAATAGGGTATCTGTAAGAGTAGGGGAATTGATAAGCCAGTCAGAGTTGATTTAATGTTAAGCCTAAGTAAAATAAAATATTTGATTTGTCTTTTCATTATATCTATAGAGAGCCAGTTACAAGCAGAGAGCCAGCAATATCAATATAAGACTAAATTCTAGTAGCAGAGTAAGTCCAATGTTCTCTGTATATTGATAAATTCCAGATTTCTGGTATGTACAATAATTGGGATTCACATCCCCATTTTAGAATCATAGAATGAAAAGTTGGAAGGAACGATGGAGATCACCCAGTCTAGTCTCTGTGCAGTACAGGAATTGACTGCTACAGAATCCATTACTACAAATAAACATCCAACTTTAAATACCTTCATTAAAGAAGATGCCACCCTCATTACTAGCTATGCACACAGGCATCGTCTGCCTAGAGAGGTGCATATTAGGTTTTTGAGGAAAGCCACTAGGGATGAGATATATAATTACTCCAGAGACAACACAGTTACCTATAAAGCAGTGGTTCCCAAACTTTTTCAGTCCACTGCCCCCTTGGTGCTACAAACTCATCCTCACCGCCCCCACCCCACCCCCTCAGGTGGGCGTGGCCAACTTGTAAAGTGTGGTGAAACTCACTTAACAACGCTCTTGCTTAGCAACCAAAATGTTAGGCTCAATTGTGGTCATAAGTCTTTCTTTCTTTCTTTCATTCTTTCTTTCTTCTCTACCTTCCCCCTTCTTTCTTTCTTTTTCTTTCTGTCTTTCTTCCTACCATCTTTCTTTTTCTTTCTTTCTTTCTTTTCTTTCTTTCTGCCTGTCTGTCTTCCTTCCTACCTACCATCTTTTTCTTTCTTTCTGTCTTATTTCCTTCCTACCATCTTTCTTTCTTCCACCCTCCCTCTTTCTTTCCTTTTTCTTTCCTTCTTCCCTCCCTTCCCTTCCCTTCCCTCCCTTTCTTTTTCTGTCTGTCTTCCTTCCTTTCTACATATTTCCTTCTTTCTGTCTTCCTCCCTCCCTCTTTCTTTTCTTCTTCCCTCCCTTCCCTTCCCTCCCTCCTTTCTTTTTCTGTCTATCTTCCTTCCTTCCTTCCTTCCTACCACCTTTCTTTCTTTCTTTCTTTCTTTCTTTCTTTCTTTCTTTCTTTCTTTCTTTCTTTCTTTCTTTCTTTCTTTCTTTCTTTCTTTCTTTCTTTCTTTCTTTCTTTCTTTCTTTCTTTCTTTCTTTCTGTCTTCCTTCCTTCCTTCCTTCCTCCCCCCCTCTCTCTCTTTCTTTCTTTCTTTCTTTCCTTTTTCTTTCCTTCTTCCCTCCCTTCCCTTCCCTCCTGCCAGCTGTGGCCAGGCCGCCACCGCTGCTCACCCAGGCCGATGGCTTAGTGTGCGTTCTCCGGGTCGTGCACCAGGTCGCAGAGCGCCATCAAGGCTGGCTGCCATGTCAGCAGCTCGGGGTGCTGCACCTCTTCATTGAGCTTGGGGAGGCCTCGGTGGCTGAAGGCCACAGGTGCCTTGGTGGGGTCGATGTCGGGGGGCAGCTGGGCTGAGATCCGCGGGTCCGCCATGCCGGAGGGGAGCCCGCCGAATTGTGCGCGCAGGGTTGCTAGGCGCCGGGGACGCCAAGTGGGAAAGTCCGTGCACGTGCAGGTTCCGCAGCAGGGCCTTCCTGCGGGTCTGCGAGCGCTCGCCCGAGCAGCTTCGGGAGCGGTCGGCTTCCCTTGTCTCTGTGCCACGCTCAGTACCTAGCACTTGTAACTCCATCGCATTCCACACTCTTGGGTGCAGGGCAGCCCATTCTGAAAGAAAACATCTTGCATTTTCTTTCAGAATGGGCTGCCCTGCACACAAGAGCGAGGAACGTGAGAGAGCTTCAAGTGCTAGGTAGGACACCAGTCGCGCGGTGGGACAGTTTGGCATGACCAGTTGTGTGGAGCAGAGCGGAGCCTGGGTGGGGGCTGGGTGGGCTGCGAGATGGACATCATACCTAGCACTTTTAACTCCATCGCATTCCACGCTCTTGTGTGCAGGGCAGCCCATTCTGAAAGAAAACATCTCGCGTTTTCTTTCAGAATGGGCTGCTCTGCACATAAGAACGAGGAATGTGAGGGAGCTTCAAGTGCAAAAGCATGGCGAACCACTTACTGCCCCCCTGGCCCCTCTCATTGCCCCCTGTCACCCCCCTTGCCTCTCACCACCCCCCTAAGGGTTCCCACCACCCCCTTGTGAACCACTGCTATAAAGGGAAGGAAATTGTGGTTCTTCGTCAAATACCAAGGCGTATAAGAGAGAAAAAGGGCGTTGTTCTTACCTGAACGCCCCTTCTCATAGGGCAGAGCTAGCCTCCAAGATTGGGATGATACAATCCATCAGCCAATCAGGACTGAGTCTGACTTTATAAAAACTGTCCTCCTGATGTGCACCCCCTCTTGAGACGAAGGACGAAGTCAGACCCAAAGTGTCAATCCCAACCAAACTTTATTCAACTGCCAATTACAACGAACAACCACAGAACCCTCCAATAACCATAAGGGTGGGACTTGGAGGCTAGCTCCGCCCTACGAGAAGGGGCGTTCAGGTAAGAACAACGCCCTTTCTCCATAGTGGGCGGAGCTAGCCTCCAAGATTGGGACATGCCAAAGCAGTAATCCCAGTGGGAGGGATTCAATTCATCTCGTCAAGCTCCGTTGCCGGAACTACGGTATGCAACACGCGACGCCCGAAGTCCGCGTCTCTGGCTGCATAGGCGTCTAGCTTGTAATGCCTGACAAACGGCACAGGTGAAGACCACGTCACAGCCTGACACACTTCCTCAATCGAAGTGTTGGTAGCCCACGCCGCCGTAGTGGTCGCGCTACGCATGGAATGTGCCATAATCCGGGCCGGCCGAGTTAGGTCCTGCTGCTTATAGGCACAAGCAATTACCGCACGAATCCATCATCCGATGACCGCAGAAGAGGCCTTCCACCCCATAGACGCCAGGTGAAAGCACACGAAGAGCACCTCAGAGCGTCGAAAGGTCGATGTGCGCGTGGTATATACCTCGACAGCCCGACGAACGTCCAAAGACCTGCCCAGCGACTCCAAGGGCTGGGAATCTGGAAAGGATGGGAGAATCAGTTCCTGAGCCCTGTGGAAATATGTGTTGACCTTAGGGGAAAACCCAGGGTCCAGTCTGAGCACGACCCTGTCTGGGTAAAAGACACAGAGATCCGGGGGTACCGATAGAGCCGCCAGCTTGGATATACGACGCGCCGACATGATTGCTACTAGAAATGCCACCTTAAGGGTGAGTATCCGTAGCGGTACCGTAGACAATAGTTCATACGGTGCCGCGGTGAGGGACTGCAGGACTGTTGGTAAGACCCAAGTCAGGTAACGGTGAACTACTGGTGGTGAAATGTTGGATGCCGCCTTGAGGAAGCGCCGGATCAGAGGGTGAGTGCCAAGTTGCTCGGCCCCAGAACACGACAGCACGGTTGAAAGTGCCACCATCTGGCATTGCAAAGTGTTGGGAGCCAAACCTCTGTCCAGGCCAGCTTGCAAGAACTGTAATATGTTCACAATGGATAGGTCGACGGGACAAACCGAGGTCAATGAACACCACCCGCAAAAGGTTTTCCAAGTGGAGGCGTAGATTTGCATGGTGGAGGCCCTGCGGGAGGACAACAGTGTCTGTATTATATTCTCTGGGACCCCTCGGTGCCGCAGAGTGCACCACTCAAGTGCCAGGTGGTCAGTTGGTACCACATTGGGTCCGGATGTCGGACTGACCCCTGGGAGAGCGACGACTCTGTCGGCGGGATCTGCCAGGGCGGCTGATGGACAATGATTGAAGGTCCGCAAACCACGGTCGCCTCGGCCAGTGGGGCGCCAATAGAATCACCTCTGCTTCCTCCTCCAGCAGTTTGCTAATTATGCGAGGTATCAGGGGCAGAGGTGGGAAGGCGTAGAGGAGGCCCCTCGGCCAAGGGCATCGAAGTGCGTCCACGCCTTCCACTCCGTAAGACCGGTAACGGGAAAAGTAACGAGGGAGTTTCACATTCTGAGGGGTCACGAAGAGGTCGATGATCAGGCACCTGAAGCGATCCGTGAGCTCCCGAAACAGCTCCCGGCTGAGACTCCATTCCGCCGGATCCACCTTGTGGCGGCTTAGCCAGTCCGCTGTGTGGTTCGACACCCCCGAGATGTGCTCTGCTCGAACGGACAGCAGGTGCCGTTCCGCCCAGAGGCCTAAGGCTTTGGCTTCCGCCATCAGGTGACATGAGACCGTGCCCCCCTGCCGGTTGACATGGGCCTTCACCGTGATGTTGTCGGTCATTATAAGCACATCCTGACCCGCCACTAAGTGGTGAAACCATTGTAGGGCGAGGAAGATCGCCTTCAATTCCAGGTGATTGATGGAGAGCGATGCTTCTGCCTGCGACCAAGTGCCCTGGGTCACGTGCAACCATGCGTGTGCCCCCCATCCCTGGAGGCTGGCGTCGGTGGTCACCATCACTTGGGAAGGTTCTATGAAGGGACCGCCCTTGGAGATCGCCAGGGAATGCCACCACTGGAGGGATTGACGGACAGGTTCCGGAAGACTGACCTTGATCGGAGAGTTGCTCTTGTGTGCACGCTGAAAAGGCAACATAAACCATTGTAGGTCTCTGGAGTGCAGCTGTGCCCAAGGTGTGATGTGTATTGCGGACACCATCTTTCCCAGGAGGGAGGATAGGAGGTTCAACAGCACCCGGCGGTGGTCCAGGACCTGTTGAACGATGGCAACCAGGCCATCCTGGCGCTCCTGAGAAAGATACACCCTGCACTCCCGAGAGTCAATGACTGCCCCCAGATGAGTGATTCTCGTTGAGGGACACAACTGGCTCTTCTCAAAGTTGACCGAGAAGCCTTGATCTCTTAGGGCCTCTAGGGTAACCTGGAGATCCGCGTCATCCTGTGGGCGCGAGGACGATTGGACAAGGATATCGTCCAAATAGCATTGGATTCGAATTGGGCGAGACCGAAGGTCGGCTGCGAGAGCCGCCAGGATCTTGGTGAAAACCTGTGGGGCGGATGACAGCCCAAATGGGAGGGCGGTGTACTGGTAGTGGTCATTCTGGTAACAAAATCGCAGAAACTGTTGGTGTGTGGGGCAGATAGGGACGTGGCGATACGCCTCAGTGAGGTCGATAGACGCCATGAGGTCCCCCTCCCGTATCCCGGCAAGAATGGACTGCAACGTGTGCATTTTGAATTTCTTATATTTCAGATGTTTATTAAGACACTTAAGGTTTAGGACAGCTCTCCACCCTCCTGAGGACTTTTCCACGAGGAACAATATGGAATAGAAGCCCTGACCCCACTGGTCCTCCGGCACCCGCTTGATGGCATCAATGTCTAGATGGTGCTGGATGGCGGTCAACATGAGTGACCGTTGCTGGGGATTAGAGGACTGGGGGCACCTCAGAAAGAATCCCAGGGGGGTGGAGATGAAATCCAGGGCGAGACCAGATGTTACGGTCTCGCAAACCCAAGCATCGGTGGTAGTGTCCTCCCATCGCCTGGCAAAAAGGCGCAGGCGACCCCCAATGGGAGGACCGGGTTCATCTACTTGTAGCGGAGGTAGGGGCGACCACCTGCCCCCCAAAAAGGCCGCTTGGTGTTATCTTTGCGCCTGTCACGCCCCTGGTTCTGCCTCCCGCCGTACTGGTTTTTCCCCTGGTTATAGGAAGGAGCCCGATAGGGGCATCGGGGAAAGGACGGAGTGGTGGTAGCCGTCGAGGTGGATGCCTTGTTCTGCCCTTTGCGAGTGCAATTGGGTAGGATTTTCCTCTTATCCTTGGATTCCACCAAGTATGGTTCCAAGGCGTCCCCGAATAAAGACTGACCCTTAATCGGTGCAATGGCGAGGCGCCACTTGTGGCGTGTGTCGGTGGGCCAACTCCGCAGCCAGTGCATACGGTGGGCCACGACCGTAGACCCCATTGCCCTGGCCGCAAAATGGGTCGCCTGAAGAGTGGCGTCTGAAGTAAATTGAGTGGCCGCCATGAGCTTGTTAATGTCCTGCCTGGCCCGGACATCCGTCGATGGTAGGTGTTCCTGGAGCAGGTTAAGCCAGCGGATAGATGTGCAGCAAAAGAATGAAGCCGTTGACGAGGCTTTGAGTGCCCAGGCCGCTGCCTGGTGCGCCTGCTGGAGGGCCTGCTCCGTTCATCGATCCTCCGGGTGGAGGAGCTCCTCGGAATCCCCGGGCATCTGGGCTGTGGTGTACAAGGCCTTGATGGGCGGGTCTATAGGAGGTACCGGCAGGTGTTGAGCCAGCACTTGTGCCACATTGAAGTACCTCTTATCCAGGGTTGACGGCAGGGCCCCGGCCTGAGGCGACTGCCACTGTTTGAGGACCGAGTCCACGAACAGCTTCGGAGCGGGGATCACCTCTGCTTGCGAGGTAGTCTCCTCATCAGGAATCCACCTCCTCGTCCTCCGGCTGTTTAGGATCCACAATTTTGGCAGCAGCCTTGGCCTTGTGGAGCAAGGACTTAAACAATCCTGGATTGAAGAGCCCCGTAGTGGCGGGGGCTTCAGGAGCGGCGTCCTCATCCGAGGACAAATCCAGTTCAGGCCCTTGGTCTTCCTTGTCCAAGGCCATGGCGGGGGACCCCAACGGTGAGATGTCCTCCGTCGTTGTGACCAGCCGGTTAAGAGGAGTCTGCTGGCTGCTCCCCGGCGTGGAGGTAGATGGTCTGGCCCTCTTCAGGCCGGCTGCGATGCCCCTCTCAATGGCAGCCTTGATCATGGCCTGAACCTCGGGCTATTGAATTGTGCAGCTGCTGACGGGGCCGGCCTGGCCGGAGTAGAATTGCTCCTTGGTCCAGGGTCCTCCCAGATGTCCCCCTTACCCAGACGCAGGTTTGGGTTGTCTAGGGAGAGTGCCCCCGACTATTGTCTGGAATGAGCTGGGGGGGAGGAGCCTCTGTCTCCTTAGACGGGCAAGACCCAGTAGCAGGTATGGGTGGTGGGGGCCACTGTGGGGGCCCAGGTTTAGCTGAGGTTGTGGCCCGTTGATGCTCCTCTAAACCCCTGGAGCGAGATGAGCCCCGGGACCGCTCTGCTGAAGCTTTGACAGGTCAGCGGTCCTTGCGGTTTGGAGAGGAGGCGCTGGAAGACTTGCTCCATCCCTCCTTGTCTGAGCCATCCTTGGTGGACTTAGAATGGCTCTTACCCAATTTTGCCTGCTTATCTGCCATCAGGAAGCTTTATTTGGCAGTGGGACGCAGGGCCAAAGAGCACGGGGCTGAGAGCGGTGGGTGATCGCCCAGCTGGTGAGCCGAGAGCCGTGGCATCGAATTGGGGAACTCCCTCGAGCGTGGCTACGTGAGCTGGCTAGGAGCCCTGGGGACGCCCCCCGAGGCTGACGTCAAGCTCAGCTGGTGCGTGGAGCGGCCGCGGGGCTTAAGGGGGCAACCCCCTTGAATGCGGCTGCGCAAGATGGCCGTAGACTGAGGGGCCTTCCCCCGACGCTGACACCTCGCCCAGCTGGTGCTCGGAGCGGCTGCGGCGCTTATATCGGGAAACCCCTTCGAGTGCGGCTGCGCGAGTTGGTTGGAGGCACCAGGGACTTACCCCGATGCTGATGTCTCCAACGATGACGCTGCTGACTGCAGCCGGGCGGGGCTTCCTGGGCGCGCCTGTGCAGATCAGAGCAGGCTCAGGCGGCGTCAGGGAAACACGGAGCTCTGAATCTGACAGTTGAAGACAAGATGGCCGCTGGCGCCAATTCTTCATCAGAGGAGTTCCCTCCTGACAGGCCCGTGCCCCGGTCAGCCGAAATGCCGTCAGTCACGCCAATAGGTAAGACGGCCCATGCAGTTCCTCTCGGCCCTCCTAGCCACCCTGTCACTCAGGCTAGTTAACGAAAATGCCCCAACTGCCCAAGCACGAAGCTTCTGCAGAACGTTGACACCGGTAGAGCACTTTCAAAGCGGCAAGTGGCACAGGCCACCCTGGTATCCAGTCACCCATGCGCTAGGCTTCTGTGACTCTCCTTGGACAGATGTTCAATACCAGGCCGCACTGGAACCGCTGGATGGCCAGCCACACAAGGTGGCTAATTTGGCCAAGGTCGGCCGGAGCCTAACCTCAAGTCTTCCCCCCGCACAGAGATGTTAACCTGTAGATGGCAATAGGGGGGAATTCACACTCACGCTGAAATTGATCCGAAAAATCAATATCCAATATCCAATATTCACTATAGGTAGAACCTCAAAGTTGGGAGACACAATCCTTTAGCCTAGGAGTGAGTCGAAAGAGGGGGTGCACATCAGGAGAACAGTTTTTATAAAGTCAGACTCAGTCCTGATTGGCTGATGGATTGTATCATCCCAATCTTGGAGGCTAGCTCCGCCCACTATGGAGAAGAAGGCCATTTCACTTTCTCTCAACTAAATTGATTAGAAACAGAATACCTTTTAGGTGGTTAGTACCGGAAGGTATGATGATAACAATGTTTGACAAAAGATATCAAGTAATAACTATTGAGGAGGCAAGAAATTTTGTTGAGCAGTATTTGAAAAGTGAAGACACCCCAGAAAATAGAGAAGTCGAGAGAGGAAAGCAAAGCCAAGAGAAGTTGAGTTCTGAAGAGATCTTGCAGCAGCAAGAGGAAATTGATAGAATAACAGTTTCTAAACATGAAAGGGAGGGAGCGAGAGTTAGAAAGAGTGCAAACAGAAGCAAGGAGAGGAAGATCTAGGGAAAATTCAAAATAAAAGAAGGGATGAGGAAGAAATAAGTTTAATATCGTTAAATGTAAATGGTTTAAACTCACCGGCAAAAAGGAAAAGAATACTGCATAGATTATTAAAGCGACGTTTGATATTATATGTATGCAAGAAGTGCATATTAACAATGACCACAGATCTTTGCTGGAATATCCGAAATTGGGTATATTATTTACGGCGTTAACAATGGTCAAAAAAAGAGGAGTAATAATATATGTGCAAAAATGGTTAAATCCAAAATTATTGTATGCTGACACGGATGGAAGAATGTTAATAATTAAAATAAACTCTGGCAATAAAACGATTGTGATAGCGTCTATATATGCTCCAAATGTAAATCAAACCACCTTTTATGCGAATTTGCATGAACAATTAGATAAAATACAGTGGGAAAACTTATGTATTATTGGCGACTATTGTTAATGTATTAGCAGAGTATTCCTTGTGTTACCAAGGTTGTGCATACAGAAACGTTTAGATTGAGATCAGTTGTGAATAAGTACTCAGCCACACACAGATACACTAACTTGAATTAAAGTTTACTTTGAGAAATAGCATGTTCCTATAAACAGTCCAAAGTCATACACTTAATAGTCATAATAACAATCCAAGTACTATCAAGTACAAATACATTTTAGCTATAATACATAACTACAACACAGAGAGAAATGCAGAGCATACATACTCTAGGCCTTGCTCTAATGAGAAGCAGAGAACACACACTAAGTAGCAGAGACCAAAGACAAACAGAGAGGGACTCCCATAGAAATAAGGTGTGAACTCTAGCTCCCTCTTGTGGCAGTCTGCAACACCTAAGTTAAACAGACACACTTCTGTTAAAAGCTAAACATATATTGTCCTATCCAATATTAGTTATGGTCAGAGACCTAACATTCTCCCCTTTGGGTAGGTCAATATATAATACCTTACATCTTTAAACCATAGTTTTCACAACACTCTTTGTGTTTAATTGCACCTTGTGCTTTAGTGAAATGATCTGCAATATTCTGTTCAGTCATGCAGTATTCCAACTTAACCATTTTATTTTGAACACATTGTCTAACATTCAGATATCTCAAATCAGTATGTTTTGACCTTGTTTTCACAGCTAAACTATTAGCCATACTAATGGCAGATTGATTGTCTTCATACACAATAAATGGCTCCTGTACAGTAATTCCTATATCCTTTAACAATTGTTTATAATACACCAATTCTGTACACATTAATGATAAACTCGAGAATTCTGCTTCCATAGTGGATAAACTAATATGTTGTTGCCTAATAGATTTCCACCCTATTAAAGCATTACCCAACATTACCACTATACCTGATGTTGATTTGCGAGTCATTGCATCAGTAGCAAAACTTGCATCAGCATATGCAGTTAACACTAATTCATTTCTCGGTTCTAAATATAAAGAATAATGTATTGTGTGCTTTAGGTATCTAAGTATTCGTTTAGCTGCTTGCCAATGCCTTTCATTTGGTTCAACATTATATCTAGCCAGTTGATTCACGCTGTAAGATATATCTGGTCTAGACCAATTACTCAAATATGAGAGACTACCAATTAGAGACTGATATATCTCCTTATCAAACACAGGACATTTACTATCACTATTTGTAAATCCCTGATCCATTGGTGTCTTAGCAGTTTTACAATTCTCCAGGTTATATCTTTTTAACAATTGGCTAATCTTCTTAGCTTGCGAAATTTTGAATCCTCTATTTGTCTTCATTATATCAAGACCCAAATAATGTTTAATTTCTCCTAAATTTCTAATCTTGAACTTTCTTTGTAATTCAGAAACAATATCATTTGCTTCTTGTTCAGTCTTTGTTATAATCGCTATATCATCTGTAAATAATAGCAACAGAGAAATCAAACCATCTTTCTCTCTCCTAAATAAACAAGGATCAGCTATACCAGCTTTAAAATCCATGGAAACTAATTCTTTTACAATGCATTTATTCCATTCATAACCTGATTGCTTTAAACCATAAAGACTTTTCTTTAATTTCCAATAATCATTTTTTCCATCGTCTTTTAAACCTAATAGATTTTTCATATAAATGGTATGTTGTAAAGGTGCATGTAGATATGCAGTTTCGACATCTACATGATTAATTATGCATTTATTTTTAGCTGCCCAAACTAATGCTCCTTTCAATGTATTTGCTCTCAGACTAGGTGCAAATACCTCATCATAATCCTTATCTGATTGAGCAAATCCCTGAGCAACTAATCTTGCTTTATGGGTAACAGTGCCATCCACACCAGTCTTTAATTTATACACCCATTTGCAACCTATTGCACGTTCACCTGATGGTAACTTTACATCTTCATATACCTCAAGATCCTTTAAAGATTTTAATTCCTTATTCATAGCTTCCTGCCAAGCTACCTGTTCCTTTGTTGGATACAGCTTAATTTCGTTATAATTAGACGGTTCCACATTAATCTGGCATACAATACTTGCCTGATATCTATCAGGTGGACGTCTCTCCCTAGTTGACCTCCTAGGCAATTTAGTACAAGTTGTTGGAATTTCCTCTTCCTTTTCCTCCCCTATCGAAGTATCTTCTACATCATCCATAGATGGTTCCTCTATTGAGGATTCTTTCACTATCCTATCATCAGTACTATTCTTATCAGAATCATCAGGAAACAATGGATCCTCAACAACAATACTATCTTGTTCCTTGTATTCCTGTTCCAGTTTACTCCATCCAACATGCTCAAGGAATTTAGCACTTGCACTACAATATACTCTAGTAGTACCTGGCTCCCAGAATCTAAATGATCTATGATTAGATTCATACCCTACAAAACATAATTTCCGTGCTCTATGTTGTCCCTTTCGCCTTACTTGTGTGGGAATATGCACCCATGCTGGTGCACCAAATGTATGCAAATAACTAAGATTTGGTTTCCTACCATACCAACGAGTAAATGGCAATTCACCAGTTGTTGCATTCACTACATTGTTCAAAACATGGTTAGCACACATTACAGCTTCACCCCAGAGCCTCTCTGGTAAACCTGAATCTGAAATCATAGTCCTAGACATAGCCTGTAATGTCTGACCTCTATGTTCAATATGTGCATTATGTTGTGGCCGAAAAGGAGCAGAACGCTTATGTTCAATACCAGCTCTCTTTAGCATATCTTCAAATCTCTTAATGGTAAACTCAGTACCGTTATCTGTTACTAAACTAACCAGTTTCTTATTCATTTTTCGTTCAACAAACCTTAACCAGTTTACAAAATGCTGATATGTTTCTGTTTTTGTTTTCATCAGATAACAGAAACCATATCTAGAAAAATGATCAACTATGCTCAATATATAACAGGCTCCACCTAAACTGGGTTTCTTAGGGCCAATGAGATCAGCAAATACAACCTCTAATGGTTCCTTGGTTTTAAATCCATTTAACCTGTTTGCAGGAATTACCTTGCTCTTTTCCTGATTGCAAGCATTACAATTTAAATATCTTGCACAAGGTTTTAATTTTATACCATTAGATAACTCAAGAGTTTTCTTTAAAATTTTGAAATTTAAATGTCCCATACGTCTATGGAGCAAATGAATACATTCGTCATGAGGCTTTCTATTTTCATAAACTGAATTAGCCTTATTTAATGGATTATCATGGATAATGTATAAGCCATCATGCAATCTTGCAGTAACTCTTTTACCTTGTTTTTCAATTAAACATTTATCTCCCTGAAAAGTTACCACAAACCCTGCTTTTACCAATTCTCTCACAGATAGTAAGTTATATATAAGGTTAGATACATATAACATTGGTAAACTTTCATTAATACATGAACAATATGCATTACCTTCTCCAGATACTCTCAATTTCCAGCCATTTGCTAATGATACATGCTGGTTACTTTTAGTCATATTTACAAATCTCTCTTTACTTTTAGTTATACATTGAGATGCTCCACTGTCTATTATCCAGATATCATGGCTTACAGTTTTATTTGTACTTGATATAGCTACACTAACATCATTATAAGCTCTCTGCATATTACTAGCATTCTGCTTTTTACCCTTTTTACCGAATCTGGCTATTTGACCCTTAGCCCCACAAGAATAACATTTCCTAACAATATAGGCAGTTGAAGACTGTTGTTCTTCCTGTGGTGGTTTCTCTCTCAGTTGTTTTCTATCTTGCCTTCTTCTAGACTCTTCTAACAGTCTTCCCATTATGCCAGTCAATGTCAGTTCATCTCTGGTCAAAACTTCCAGTGAAGACACATAATCATCATAAGAGTCATCCAAAGAAGAAAGAATAATATAAACTTGATGCAACTCTGAGAAAATCAGTTCCTTTTCATGTAGCTCTTGTAATGTTCTCTTCATAAACTCCAAATGAGCTAACATGTCACCACCTTTTAACAAACAGGCTCTGAACAGTTTACGTGTAAGGTGTATGTGCGCACCAACACTATCTCGAACATAAAGTCTCTTTAAGGTACTCCAACACTTGGCAGCAGAATCTTCACCATGAATATGGACCAGTTGCCGATCACTCAGTGTCAGTCCAATAATACTAAGAGCCTTTTCATTATCCCGGTTAAAGGCAGCTATTTTCTTCTTATCTTCATCATTTGTTGGATCCCAAGCTGTTATATCAGGTGGATTATTAACCACAGTCCATAATCCTTCTTTACGCAAAAGTAAGCTGCACTTCATAGACCAGGAAACATAGTTAGTTCCATCTAACCTGGTTATCAGGGATAAGCTAGTTGACTGTTCTTGTGCCATTGTTAATTTAACAGTAAACCACAAGTTAGCTGTCTGAGTATGAAACTGAATATTCACACTAACTCTCAATATCTCTCTGGGCCCATAACCAGTGTTAATGTATTAGCAGAGTATTCCTTGTGTTACCAAGGTTGTGCATACAGAAACGTTTAGATTGAGATCAGTTGTGAATAAGTACTCAGCCACACACAGATACACTAACTTGAATTAAAGTTTACTTTGAGAAATAGCATGTTCCTATAAACAGTCCAAAGTCATACACTTAATAGTCATAATAACAATCCAAGTACTATCAAGTACAAATACATTTTAGCTATAATACATAACTACAACACAGAGAGAAATGCAGAGCATACATACTCTAGGCCTTGCTCTAATGAGAAGCAGAGAACACACACTAAGTAGCAGAGACCAAAGACAAACAGAGAGGGACTCCCATAGAAATAAGGTGTGAACTCTAGCTCCCTCTTGTGGCAGTCTGCAACACCTAAGTTAAACAGACACACTTCTATTAAAAGCTAAACATATATTGTCCTATCCAATATTAGTTATGGTCAGAGACCTAACAACTATAATGCCATATCTGATAGGAAAAAAGATTATAAAAGTAATAACAGGAAAAAAGCAAGGGGATTACTTCCTAAAACATTTGTAGACATGAAAACTGAATTTAATCTGATTGATGGCTGGCGTTACTTAAATCCAGAGGGAAAACAATATACGATTTTTTCGTATCCTCATAGGTCGTGGTCAAGGATTGATATGGCCTGGATGAATATGGAGTTAATAACAGAAGTAAGCGAAATAGAAATAGAACCAAATATGTGGGCGGATCATAATCCGATTAAAATTAAGTGGAAAGGGAAAATTAAGAAAACAAAAGTAAGATGGACCCTTGACCAAAGAGTAGCTAAAGAGCAAGCGTATATAGAAATGATGGAAAAAGAGCTGAAATATTTTTTCCAGGCCAATACACAGGAACATACTACAACACAAATCCTATGGGATATGACAAAGGCATATATTAGGGGGTTATCTATAGTATATCTTGCCAACCGTAAAAAAAAGAAAAGGGACAAACGTAATAAATTAATTGGTGAAATAAACAAATCAGAAAAAGTCCTACAAAATAACCCAAATGACACAAAAACTGCAGAAGAGATAATAATATTAAAACATGAATTTAAACATTACCCAGGAAGAATTAGCACAAATATTAAAATAACAAAACAAAACTATTTTGAATTTGGCAATAAACCAGGTAGGTGGTTAGCTTACAAACTCAGGAAGGAGAAAGTGGATAGAGTAATTGATGCATTAATAGATGATTCAGGAGAAATTCGAACGAGCATGATAGAGAAAAAGAACATAATACAAAGATTCTATACAGAACTTTACAAACAAGGGAAAATTGAAGAGACGGAGATTAAGGAATATTTGAAAGACAAGAATTTGCCAGTCGTTTCGGAGGAAGATAAGTCCATACTAAATAATAAAATAACAATAACAGAATTAAGAACAGCTATAAGTAAACAAAATAATAATAAATCCCCAGGGCCGGATAGTATTCCATCCGAAATTTATAAAAAATTACAGACCTCTTTGGAATTAATAATGTTGTAGGTATATAATGAGGCTTTAATGGGAGCAAAAATTCCGGATACTTGGAAGGAAGCATACGTAACCTTAATTCTGAAAGAAAATACAAAGAGACAACAAATTCAGAATTACAGGCCTATATCACTTTTGAATACTGATTATAAAATATCATGGGACATGAAGATGCAAGACTAAAATGGAGAAAGCTTTGGACAATGAGGATTTTAACAAAGATACTAATAAAAACAATGAAGAACCTGAAAATATGATGCTACAAAATATAAAAAATATTGGTACAGAGAAGAAACTGGAAGAAGAGAAACTGGTGAAAGAAGGCACTAAGAATAATGAAGATAAAGATAAAGAATATATTGTTAATGGACAGATTGATAATTATATTGTATTACATTATGATTTCACTGGGAAAAACAGTGGTAAGGGAAGAATAGGACAAGGACAGGAGTATTGGATATGGCAGATCAAAAAAGAAAGGAGGAAGGAATTAAGAGGTATAGAAAGAGGATTTTTCCAATTGGCATATATAAGGAAGAAAGATAGAGAAAGGACAAGAAAGTGGAGGTATAAAATGACACAAAATTTAGGGATAATTAAAAGAGAATGGAACTCTAAAGAAAATGGATGAATTTTTTGGGATTATTATATAATAATTTTTTCTTTTCTCTCTCTTATGTTTTTGTAATTTTAACTTTTTTACTGTGTTTCTTAATAAATATGAGCTTTTTGAAAAATATGGATAGAAATAAGTAAATATTTAATATAATTGGATATAATTATTAATAGAATAGGATAAAATGTTTTAAACTGTGAAGAATTTATGAAATGTGATTATTTGTTATTAAATATATTAACTAATGAATATAAGATTGAAAATGAAGAGATTTTATAATCAAAGAATTGATTGTTATTAGAGAGAAGGAAATTATGATGTAATTGAGATGAAGTAATAAGTTGAATTTTTAAACTTATTACCCACTTTATCGTATAAATTATGACTTTTTAGTAACATATAGAAAAAATCTATGATTTGAGGTTCTATTGTGAAAATTGGTAAATTTCCCCTTATTCATTTTATAGTATAAAATTTTTTAAATAATGTATAAAAAATTTATAATTTGGAATTTTATTGTTAAAATAAGTAAATGTGGAATTTTTAGGGATGGGTTTTTAGTTCGTGGAAATTAGAGAGTAGAAAAAAGAGATGAGTAATGAAAATAAGGATGGATGAAAGCATTGTGGCTTGGTTTTGAAGATAAAGAAATAAGATATTAAAATAATTAGTACATAAAATAGACAACAGCAATTAAATTAATTGATAAAGACAATTTGTGTAATCTGGATGACGAAATTAAAAAAGGAGGTCAAAATGATATATACCGAATGTTAATATATAAATGAATGGATGTATTTTTGTCTTTTATTGAAGGTATATATGTTGCTATATATGTATTTTGATGTTTAAGGTGGAGAAAAAAATAAAAAAACTTTTTGCAAAGATAAAGTAGACCATAACCTACTACTAGATAAAGTAGAAAAATGTGGGATAGACAGCAACACCAGCAGATGGATTCAAAACTGGCTAACCAACAGCACTCAACGTGTAGTGCTCAATGGAACGGCATATACATGGAGGGAAGTATGCAGTGGAGTACCCCAAGGCTCTGTTTTAGGCCCAGTACTCTTCAACATCTCCATCAATGACTTGGACGAGGGGATAGATGGGGAACTCATCAAATCTGCAGATGACACCAAACTGGCAGGAATAGCCAACATTCCAGAAGATAGGCTCAAGATACAGAAGGATCTTGACAGACTTGAACATTGGGTGCTATCAAACAAAATGAAATTCAATGGTGAATAAAGTAAGGTTCTACATTTAGGCAAGAAAAAGAAAATGCACAGGTGACAGTATATGTGGTACCTTGCTCAACAGTAGTAACTGTGAGAGGGATCTTGGAGTCCTAGTGGACAACCATTTAAATATGAGCCAGCAGTGTGCAGCAGTTGCCAAAAAAGCCAGAACAGTTCTAGACTGCATTAACAGAGGGATAGAATCAAGATCACGTGAAGTGTTAATATCACTTTATAATGCCTTGGTAAGGCCACACTTGGAATACTGCATTCAGTTTTGGTCACCACAATGTAAAAAGGATGTTGAGACTCTAGAAAGAGTGCAGAGAAGAGCAACAAAGATGATTAGGGGACAGGAGGCTAAAACATATGAAGAATGGTTGCAGGAACTGGGTATGTCTAGTTTAATGAAAAGAAGGACCAGGGGAGACATGAGAGCAGTGTTCCAATATCTCAGGGGTTGCCACAAAGAAGAGGGAGTTAAACTATTCTCCAAACCACCTGAGGGTAGAACAAGAAGCAATGGGTGGAAACTAATCAAGGAGAGAAACAACTTAGAACTAAGGAGAAATTTCCTGAGTTAGAACAATTAATCCGTGGAACAGCTTGCCTCCAGAAGTTGTGAATGCTCCAACACTGGATGTTTTTAAGAAGATGTTGGACAACCATTTGTCTGAAGTAGTGTAGGGTTTCCTGCCTAAGCAGGGGGTTGGACTAGAAGACCGCCAAGGTCCCTTCCAACCCTTTGTTGTTGTTGTTGTTGTTGTTGTTGTTATTGTTGTTGTTGTTGTTATTATTATTCTAAAACAGGACACTGTTACATTTCAGATTATACTTGTACAGATGCTGTTAAAATTGATGTGGCTTTCTGGAAGTATACATTATTCTCTGCTATTTAAAAGAAGATACAATAACACTGGGCCTCTTCAGATCAAACATTTGTTTTAAAAAGCGTCTTCATTTTGTTAAGTTGTCCAGAACAAAAATAAAGCAGTCTTTAAAAAATAAGTCTAATAATTTGAACATTCTATAGACATTTATAGTTATTGACTTACCTCCTTGCATCCAGTTTCAGCAGTCTGAATTAGCACAATAAAATAAAATTCTGCCTCTCCCTCCCAGCAATTTGCCTCCTTGCAGTTAGTTCCACTTTCAGTTTAGCACGTGGCCAGGCCTGCTACCTCACTCAGCTGAGAGTCGGGAAGCTGATAATTAGTTGCTTGGCTTAACAGGCTCTGTTCTGTTTGCTGCAAGGAGGTAAATTGCTGGGAGGCAGAGGCAAAAGGGTGGGGGTGGCTGGGTGGGGCTACATTTGGTGTATAAGACGCACCCAAGTTTTCACCCTCTTTTTGGGGTAAAAAGGTGCATCTTATACTCTGAAAAATACCGTAGATAAAATAGATTAAAAAATTAGAACAGTACAACACAGATCAGAAAAGCCTAGCCAGAACTCAAATCATGAAGCTATTCCAGTACTGCCAACATACCTTCTTCACATTCAAAAGAGAAAATAAAGGGATGCCCATGGGATTCCCAATATCAGGAATCAATGCAGAAACTGTCCTGCGCAAACTAGAACACCATGCATTTCAAAACTACATACCTAATTTTGGTGCCACTATGTGGATGACACAGTTGTCATCATCAAAAGAAATGCACTTTCATAACCTACTAAACTCCATATATACTATATATATATATATATATATATATATATATATATATATATATATATATGTATGTATGTATGTATGTATGTATGTATGTATGTATGTATGTATGTATGTATGTATGTATGTATGTATATATGTATATATGTATGTATGTATGTATGTATATGTATATATATGTATGTATGTATGTATGTATGTATGTATGTATGTATGTATGTATGTATGTATGTATGTATGTATGTATGTATGTATGTTCCAGCATAACTCTGGAACGGCTTGAGCAATTTCAACCAAACTTGGTACACAGATGACTTACCCTCTGGAAACAAATACTGTAGGGGTAAGACACCCCTAGCACCCATCAGTGTGTGTGTGTGTGTGTGTGTGTGTGTGTGTGTGTGTGTGTGTGTGTGTCTGTGTTCCAGCATAACTCTGGAAGGCCTGGGCCATTAAGGAGAGCGAGTGTGGTGTCCTAGAGTGCATGGGAGGGGAAAGGGAGAGGACAGGGATGATGGGCATGGGAGTAGGGGGAAGAAAATCCTCTCCCAATGGCTCCCTGTCAGAGACAGACAGCGCCCCCTGGTGGATTTGGGTCAAAGTGCCAGGATCGTAGAAAGGGTGGGAAAGAGGAGAGCATGGGAGGAGGAAGGGAGAGGGCAGGGATGATGGGCATGGGAATAGGGGGAAGAAAGGCCCCTCCCAATGGCTCCCTGTCAGACAAATGCTTCAACATCTATAAATACCCGGGCAATGCCGGGTAGGGGTTGTTATCAGGTTATCAGCTAGTAGTAATAATAAAAATTTACTTTATGCTCAATACTAATGACAACAATTGTACTATTCAGGTATATCTGATAATAGTCTTTCAACTTCAATAACATTTTCATCTAGATGTTAATTGTAATATATTATATAGCAATATACCTAGTAATATTTTCCCCACTTTTAATTTCTATTTTCTAACTCTTAATCAAGCAAATCTTATATTAAGAAGTATTCTATATCTATCCATCATCTCTTGTCCTTTTTTGTATTTCAACTCTTATTGATTTTTTGACCAATCTCCCATACTCCTCCCTTGGGATCTTGCATCTCCTTACATCACTCTTATTTAATCTAAATATTTAATCTGCCTCTACATCTACCTCTCGCTGTCGAATCTCCAGCATGCCCATCAATGACTCTTTCATCACTCCTGGGAGTTCTTTCTCTTTGTCCTCTTCTATATTTTGAGCTCTTAAAGCGTATTCTGCCTGCTCTGTTTCAGGAATTTTTACTATATCTTTCTCATCTTTATCTGTTTGTATCATTTGTTGATTTGTCTCCTCTATTTCTTCCTCTACTCTTTCTACTTTCTCCTCTATTTCTTGAATTTCTTGTACATTTTTTGTTATCATTTGTGAAGAACTTCCTGATCTGTTATGTATCAATTCCTTCATCTCCCTATGGTTCCTTATCATAGCTTCCTGAATACATTGAAGCATCAATATATTTCTTTTTGAGATGCATCTAATTCTCCCTGTTGTGACATTTTACCATATTTTTCGGAGCATAAGACGCACTTTCCCCTCCCAAAAAGTGAGTGGAAATGTCTGTGCTTCTTGTACAGTGAATATTGTGGTGGGGGAGGGGAGGTTGGTGCAGCACCAATCAGCTGTTCTAGAATGGGCTGCGGCTAAGGCAAATGGGCCATGGCGGTGGTGGCGAACAGGCCACAGTGAACAGGTGGTGGTGGTGAATGGGCCATGGTGAATGGGCAGGAGCAGTGGCAAACGGGCCGTGGCAAATGGGCCACAGCAAATGGGCTGCAGTGGCAGCGGTGAATGGGTGCCGGTGAACGGGCTATGGTGGGGGCATGAATGGGCGGCGGCAAACAGGCCACAATGAACGGGCCATGGTGAATGGGCCATGCTGTGGCCCGCCAGCAGCTTGTGCAGCCAGGGCCTAGCACCTCTTGGCAGTGATGAGAAAGGAGGGGCTACTCCTTTCTTGAATGCAAGAGCATGCAGGGCTGTCAAGAGGCAGGAAGGTTTACTCCGGAGGAGGTCTCCTTGGGAGTAAGACTGGGGGCTAATTGGCCACTCCCCTAGTCTACTTAAGGACATCAGAGGCAGCTAAACAGCTGCAGAGAACAATGTTTGGAAAACCTGTCTGATCATAGCTTGCTCTGTGACTTGCTTTCTTTGCTTCAGCTTGGATTATCAAGGACTACCTCTAGGCATTCTGCCAACTCTTGGAAGCTCCGTAAGATAGCAATATCTAATTGTTCTCATTGGTTTTAAGACTCTTTGAACTGATACCAGCTGCTAATGAAGATTAATTAGCAGCTGGCTGCTTGCATGAAAATACTGCTTGTAGAATTGTTGCGTGCATACTCCACTGCTAAGAAGTTTATTAGTAGTGGTTATTGGAATTAAAGAAGTGTGTACAAACTGGGTGTGTTGTTACATGCTTAGTGAGGACAGAACAGGCCACAGCGAACGGGCCATGGCGAACGGGCCACGGCGAAAGGGCCATGATGAACAGGCCATGACGAATGGGCCATGGCGAATAGACCACAGTGGCCATGGTGAACAAGCCGCAGTGAACGGGTCGTGGCAAATGGGCTGTGGCAAATGGGCCGTGGCAAATGGGCCACGGTGGTGGTGAATGGGTGGTGGCAAATGGCCATGGGAAACTGGTTGCAGCAAATGGGCTATGGCAGCAGTGGATGACCAGACAGCAGTGGATGGACCATGGTGAATGGGCCGTGGCATATGGACCATGGCGAACGGGCCAGATGAATACCTGGTGGATGCTGGGAGGCAGAGACAGATTTTTTTCTTGTTTTCCTCCCCAAAAGCTAGGTGTGCCTTATAGTCCGGAGCATCTTATAGTCCGAAAAATATGGCACTTTAATTTAATGGGCTAAGAATTACTCAATAATCTACCAAGATCCCAATGTCCCAAATGTCCATCACACCAAAAGGCCAATATTAGAAAAATTTACTCAGTCCCAGAACTGTTCCTCTCCCACCGTCACCCCTCTAGGGTGACTTTAGTCCCTTAGGGGCCCCCAAGAAAGGAGAATCATCTGGTTAAGTTGCAAGAGCTACACATTCAAAAGGGATTTGAATGTTCCGTTCTCTATCTTAATTCTTCAGTCAAAACAACTCCTTATCACTTTAGTTCATAGACACTTAAAGCTGCTTCCTCGCCCTTCCCCCTTCACTTTAGTCTGTAGATGGCACTGTTGCTCTTCTCTTCTCTTTACACTGTATATCTCAAGGTAAGTAAAAATGTGATAGTTATAAGGGGAAAAAGTTTGTGTAGTCACTTTTACATTAACCAATAGTTCTAAATTTAGAAATTAAAATATACAGTTTGGTTTTCTAGCTTAGCTCCTAAGGAAAGGAAAAGGAAAGCATAACAAGGCAACTTAAACAAGACTGTACAAGATACCCCACTTCACTTTCTGAACAAGGTTTTTCTTCTTCTCTTGTTTTATTACTGCTGCTCTGTGAATTTTTATGTTGGATAGGAACATTTGGTGATTGCATTTTTGGGGCGCGGTGGGCCAATTTGGATTACAAATATTTTTTTCTTCTTTTTATGACAACTTTTATTGCTGTTTTGTGGGGTTTTTTTCTTCCTGCTTTTTCTTTTTTCTTTTTCATTGTTTTTGGGATTTGGTGAGCCAATTTGGATTACAAATTGATACTTTATAAACTTTTGTCCCAGTGATATATTTGATTAGGGTTGGAAGAACCTGAAGACTAGACATATTTTATAAACTGATAAAATCGGATGTTGATTATAAATAATATTTCCATTTTCCCTTGGATTATAATTGTACTGACTAATGGTGGAATACAAATATTAAGATATTGGAAGATGAAGAAAACAACATCAGCACCATCTTCAGCGTCCTCGGTGGCAGCTTCCAGTCCAGCATCTCAGAGAACATTGGATACAATGCTTCAACAAGAGGACTACTGCCGCACAAGCAGAATTAAAAATCATGATACAAGCTCTCCATGATGACTTGAAGGAACGAATAGGGCAGGTAGAAGAGAAAATAGAAAAGAAAATAGAAAAAGTAGATGATAAATTAGAGAACTTACAACAAATAATGGTGGAAAATGAACAATGTATACAAAAAGTAGAAGAGAAAGCTGAATTGACTGAAAAAAGAGTGGGAGAACTTGATTATAGACTTACAACAGCAGATCAAAGTAAGGAAAAGGCATTAATATTTTTGGAGATGGATCGAGTAGATTATTATCAGAGATTTCATAATATGGAAGAAGAAAAAGGAGAAAACTTAGCGGAAATAATGACATATCTGTTGGCACGAGTGTTGGAGACATCAAAGGAGAAGATGTTGGCCGACATTGATGAAATATTTAGAGTGCATACTAGATATGCGATGAGAAATAAACTTCCTAGAGACGTTCATGTCAGATTCACAAAGAAAGCAATAAAAACAGAACTCTTGCAGAGAACGAGAGATGATCCTTTGAAATATAAAATAAAAGAAATAGTAGTATTAAAACAAATTCCGAGAAGAGTTAAAGACTTAAGAAGAGAATTCCAGTTTTTGACAAAATGCTTAAACAAAAAAGGAGTGAATTTTAGATGGCTGATTCCGGAGGGAATATTGATGATATGGCATGAACATGTATGAATGTTATGTGTTTTTTGTTGTTGGTTTTTTTTTCATGTTTTGTATTTTGTACTTTTTTGTATGTTGTTATGCTGTTTTTAAACAGAAAACTTAATAAAGATTATTTAAAAAAGAAAAAATGTGGTTGGTATAAAAATAGACTGGTGGCCCTACCTGCAAATTCAATCTAGGTACAAAAAAGATACATTACAATATGGGTTTCAAAGAGAACAACAAGAACTGGACAAAATTTTAACAGGAAAGGAAGATAAAATGATATAAAAATTTACAACTGTCTATTAAATGTTAAAATGGAAGAGGAAACAGTTAAAGAAGTAATGGTGATTTGGGCTCAAAACTTTGGATACCCAATTGAATTGGAGTACTGGGAGAAAATTTGGGATCAAAATTACAAACTTACAATGGCAGCATCATATAAAAAGAACATCTATAAAATGTTCTATAGATGGCACCTACCTCTGGCAAGATTGGCGAAAATGTCCTCAAATATAACAGCTAAATGCTGGAAATGTAATCACTATCAAGGGACGTACTACCACATGTGGTGGACGTGCCCAGAGGCCAAAAAATATTGGAGAAAGATTCAATTTAATTTAATTTAATTTAATTAAAAGTTCTTATAGGCCGCCCAATCCCGTAGGACTCAGGGCGGCGTACAACAGGAATAAGAACAATATATATCATACATAAAATTTAAAAACATTTTGTAATTTTAAAAAGAACATTCATTCATGGAGGAATCCGATCTTCACCCCGCCTGCCGGAAGAGCCATGTTTTTATGGCTTTACGGCAGGTCAGTAGAGTGGGGATAGTCCGGATCTCTGGTGGGAGTTGGTTCCAGAGAGATGTGGGAGTTGGTTCCAGAGAGATGGGGCTCCCACAGAGAAGGCTGTCCCCCGTGGACCCGCCAACCGACATTGTTTGGCTGATGGGACCCGGAGGAGGCCCACTCTGTGGGACCTAACTGGTCGTAGGGAGGTATGTGGTAGGATGCGGTCCCGGAGGTAACCTGGCCCTGAGCCATGTAGGGCTTTAAAGGTCAAAACCAACACCTTAAATTGGGACCGGAGACTAATAGGCAACCAATGCAGTTGGTGGAGAATGGGTGTTACGTGGGTATATCTCGGCACACCCACCACAGTTCGCACAGCTGCATTCTGTACCAATTGCAGTCTCCGGATGCTCTTCAAGGGTAGCTCCATGTAGAGCGCATTACAGTAGTCCAGCCGTGAGGTGACAAGGGCATGAATGACTGTGAGCAAAGCCTCCCTCTCCAGGTAGGGTCGCAATTGGTGCACAAGACGGAACTGTGCAAAGGTCCCCGTAGCCACAGCTGAAAGATGTTGCTCCAATTTTAGCTGTGGGTCTAGGAGAACACCCAATTTGCGAACCCGTTCTGAGGGAGTCAATTTTTCTCCCCCAAGAACCAAGGAGGGACATGATCCCTGGGGGGCAATATCCACAGCCACTCAGTCTTGTCAGGGTTGAGCTTGAGTCTATTCACTCCCATCCAGACCCTCACATCATCCAGGCAGCGGCACATTACATCAACTGCTTCACTGAACTGACACGGGATGGAGATGTACAACTGGGTATCATCAGCATACTGCTGATACCTCACCCTGTGTCGTCGGATGATCTCACCCAGCGGTTTCATGTAAATATTAAATGGGATGGGTGAGAGGACCGAGCCCTGTGGCACCCCACAAATCAGGGGCCTAGGGGCCGACCTCTGCTGTCCTGTCAACACCGACTGCATCCTATCGGACCCGTTGGAGGAGAACCACCGTAAAACGGTGCCTCCCACTCCCACCTCCCCAAGACGATGCAGAAGGATACCATGGTCAATGGTATCAAAAGCCGCTGAGAGGTCAAGTAACACCAGGATGGAGGAGTGACCTCCAAACTGGGTTCGCCAGAGATCATCCATCAGAGCAACCAAAGCAGTCTCCATAGTGTAGCCGCGCCTGAAACCCGATTGAAAGGGATCCAGATAATCAGTGTCCTCCAATAACCACAGGAGTTGGAGCGACACCAATTTCTCAACAACTTTACCCACGAAGGGTAAAGTTGGAGACTGGACGGAAGTTCTTTAAATCCGCTGGGTCCAGGGAAGGCTTCTTGAGGAGGGGCCTCACCACTGCAGCTTTTAAGGGCTGCGGCATGGACCCCTCTCTCAAAGATGCGATCACAACAGCCTGAAGCCAGCTGCGTGTCACCTCCCTGCTGGCTGAGACCAGCCAGGAGGGGCACGGGTCTAATAAACAAGTGGAGGCGCTCATCGCTCCTATGGCCTTGTCCACATCATCAGGAGTGATAGGCTCAAACTCCTCCCAAATAACAGGACTAAGACTCGCCCCTGTCATCTTGGCCTGCCCTGTCCAAATGGAGTCCAGGTCTGTCCGAATCTGAATGACTTTGTCCGCCAGAAACTGAGAAAATTCCTCAGCTCTGCCCTGCAAGGGATCTTCGCCTCCCTCCTTGGCAAGAAGGGAGCGAGTCACCCTAAACAGGGCAGCTGGGTGGGAGTCGGCGGATGCAATAAGGGCGGAAAAATGCAAACTTTTTGCCGCTCGTATCGCCACTAAGTAAGACTTAATGTAAGTTCTTAAAAGTGTCCGGTCAGACTCACCTTTACTAGCTCTCCATCGTCGCTCTAGGCGTCTCTTTTGGCGCTTCATCTCCCAGAGTTCCTCAGTGAACCAAGGAGCCCTCCTGGATCCGCTGCCACGGAGCGGCCGCAAAGGCGCAATCCGATCCAAAGCCCCCATTGCCGCCCGGTTCCAGGCAGCCACTAGAGCCTCAGATGAATTGTGTACCAGGGATTCAGGTATTTCCACAAGTTCCCTCTGAAATCCTTCGGATTCCATTAGGCGCCTGGGGCAGACCACTTAATCGGTCCTGCCTCCTTGTGGTGGAGGGGTGGTGCCAAGAAATCCAACCTCAGAAGGAAATGATCTGACCACGACAAGGGTACTGTGACTAAACCCCTCAGCCTCAGATCATCTCTCCACTGCCCCGAGAGAAACACAAGGTCAAGTGTGTGACCACCCTCATGAGTCGGACCCTGAACTACTTGGGTCAGGTCCATGGTTGTCATGGAAGCCATGAACTCCTGGACTGCCCCTGAGGCTTCGCCGGGTGATGGCAGATTAAAGTCCCCCAGCACCATCAACCTGGGGAACTCAACCGCCAGTCCTGCAACCGCCTCGAGCAGAACAGGCAGGGCCTTTGCAACGCAGCTAGGAGGCAGGTACGTTAGCAAAAGGCCCACCTGAACCCCTAAGTCCAACTTCAGAAGGAGCGTCTCACACCCAACAATCTCCGGGGCAGGGCTCCTTCGAGGACATAGATTCTGGCGAGCTATAATAGCCACTCCTCCACCCCTTCCCTGGGGTTGTGGCTGATGCTGAACTGAGAACCCGTCCAGGCAAATCTTGGACAGGGGACCCCCCCCTCCTGGTCCAGCCAGGTCTCAGTGATGCATGCCAGGTCAGCCCCCTCTTCCAGGATTAAATCCCAAACAAGGGGGGCCTTATTAGTGATTGATCTGGCATTTAACAGCAGCAGCTTGAGCCCAGGGCCCTGACATCCCTGGTTACCAGGTACTCGGGCTGAGCTAGGTGGAACCAAACCAGAGGGGCCAGAACAAGGAATCGCTTGCAAACAGCGAGTTCTCGTTCCCCGAGAGCGGCCTACCCCTCTGCTCCCGCCATACCTACCCCTCCCTGTTATGACCATAATGTTCCCACTCCCCATCCCACCAGAGATCCCCTCCCCTCCCCCACTGGTCCCCCGCTCTCCCGACAGGCCCTGCACTCCATTCATACTGAGCCTGGGATTGGACTCAGACCCTCCTCTGCTCCTGTTTCCACACTCAGCAGAGGGGGGCAGAATCATAGCCCCTGACTCACTCATTCCCTTGAAAATCATAACCATCTACAAAATTCATTCACATTAGTCCAATCAACCCATATACAACCCATACACATAACCCATACATCAGTCAATTTCATTCAATTACATTCCTTAAAAAAAAGCATCAAAACTCCAGACACACCAACATACACACTACCCCAGGGTAAGAATTAAAAGCAGCAATGGTACAGGGAGATAATAAGGGAGATAATACCCCCATACATACACAAACACCCTCCCTTCACATTAAAATTACTTTAAAAATAGCCTAAATATCTATTATGTTCCGTAGTTCTTTCAAGGCAAAGTTTTTGTTTTAGAGAGAGCCTGATGATAATTAAGATCCAACAAGTAGGAGGCACTATAAAAACAAAGGCCAGTCCATAAAAGCTCAGATCTGACAAAGATATTAGTCCAAATGTTAGTCCAGATGTTAATTCAATTGACACAAGGAACCATATAATCAAACTCAGTCTATTCATTAGCCAAGAGGAGACACGCTCAGCTTCAGTTGAAAATTCCTCCCAGCTGCTGTTCATTATAGCTGTTAAGGTTATAACTAACCAGATTGGGTTTTCTAATAGAAGAAGTAAAAATGAAATGCAAGTTTGTAGAATATGTCATTGTTGCTTTAAGGGAATCCAGGTTTGTTTGCTGATGACTATAAAAAGAGAGCAAGAAAGCGCATATGCGGAGGAGTGCTCGCAGCTTGGATTGATAGAGAGAAAGAGAGAGGTTTGCTTGATTGTTTTGTTACTCACTGTGTGTGAAGTTACTCACTGTGTGTGAGGTTACTCACTGTGTGTGAAGAACTAAAGAATATAACGTACAAAGAAGTTAAAGCGTTCTACTAGAGATAAGTAGAGAATGGACTGTATTTTGTTATTGTGCTGTTTATTTTGAGTAAAGCTTATTTTTCTACAACACGTTATCAATTATTGACTTTATCAGGCCACAACCACCCATTCCGCTTCGTAAGCACTGAACTCTGCAGCCTCATTCCTTAACATTGGTTATGGGCCCAGTGCCAGAGCAGTAGTCAGTGCCAGAACCTTATCTATAAGTGGTGTGTTGTTGGCAAGATATTGAATTCTAATTATTCCGAAGAAGTAACGTGTAAGAAGAAGCAATAATAATGGCACAAGGAAGAGCATCATATTTATCAATGATAAGCCAGCTTGATGGTACAAACTATGTATCCTGGTCAACTAAGTGCAAGATGTTATTGAGGAATGAAGGACTGTGGAACATAGTTAACAATCCCCCTGATATGTCTACTTTGGATCCTGATGATGATGATGATGCAAAGAAGATTGAAGATTTCAATCGTGACAACGAAAGAGCTTTAAGTATCATTATTCTAACACTGAAAGACCAGCAACTTGTCCATGTTAGGCAAGAGGAATCGGCTGCCAGGTGTTGGAATAAGTTACAGCAGATTTATGTGCATGATAGTGTTGGAGCACATATCCATCTTACTCGTAAATTGTTTAGAGCTCGTTTATCCAAGGGCGGAAATATGTTAGCCCATATAGAAGATATGCAGAAAATATTTCAGGAGCTACATGAAAAGGAGCTGATATTTTCCGAGCTATATCAAGTATATATTATTTTGTCCTCGTTAGATGAAGGTTTCGATGATTACGTATCTTCCTTTGAAGTGTTGCCCAGAGAGGAACTAACATTAACTGGGATAACAGGGAGATTGCTTGAAGAATCAAGACGATGTGAAGACAGAAGGGTAATGAGATAAGGAGTGCAGTAGAATAAAGATGAAGAAAGAAGATCTTCAGATGCATATTATGTTAAGAAATGTTATAATTGTGGGACTAAAGGGCATATAGCTCGTTATTGTAGAAAAAGTAACAAACAAAGTTTAGGAGTTATTATGCATACAGTTAGAAGTACAGCAAGGAATGATAAATGGGTAATATATAGTGGAGCTACCCAATGTATCACTAACGATAGGAAATTGTTTGTAAAAATGTTTAAAAGCAGACAATATGTAGCTTTGGCTAATGGCTGGAGAATGAGAGCTAATGGAGAAGGGAAAGCTCATTGTGTGGGAATCAATGAAATATTGCCTATGTTATATATGCCAAAACTAACTTATAATTTACTTTCTGTTAATGTGTTAGTGAAGGCTGGCTACACTGTAACTTTTAAAAGTAATACTTGTTATCTTCCTACTTTTGGAACCCCTGCATGGGTTCATATACCATCAGAATTAAGAAGAAAAGGTCAGCATAGAGCTCGATTATTATATTTTGTAGGGTATGACAGAAACCATAGATCGTTCAGATTCTGGGATAAAGGCACTAGGAATGTTTATAGAAGTGCTAGTGCTAAGTTTCTGGAAAATACAGGTTGGAGCAATGTAGAGCAAGAAGAAAGGAAAGACAGTATTGTAATTGAAACTCCTCTATTCAGTGATGTTACTATTAGGAGATATATAGATAAAAATATTATTAAAGAGGAAGAAATATTGGAGGAGAAATCTTCATTAGAAGAAGAAGAACCTTCGATAGGGGAGATTAAAACAGAATTAGATAGTAGTAATAGTCCATCAACTAGTGGCAGAGTATTACCAAGAAGAGGAAGTAGAGTTAGAAGAGAACCAGATAGATATCAAGCCAATATAGTTTGTCCAGTTGGATTAGCACCTTCTAGCTATTTTGATATCAAAAAATGTAATGAAAAAGAGCAAATATTGTGAAAAGAGGCAATGAATAGAGAGTTAAAATCTTTAGAAGAGTTAGGTGTGTATGAAGAGGTTGTTTTGCCAAAAGGAGAAAGAGCTATTGGATGTAAGTGGGTGTATAAAATAAAAACTGCCAGTGATGGTAGTGTAACTTATAAAGCTAGGCTAGTGGCTCAAGGATTTGGGCAAACTCCAAGTGATTATGATGAAGTATTCGCGCCAAGCTTAAAAGCTAGCACTTTGAGAGCTGCATTAGTATGGGCAGGCAAAAATAGATGTATTGTTCACCATATTGATGTTGAAACAGCCTATTTACATGCAGATTTGCAGCATAAGATTTTTATGAGGAAACCAGATGGGTTGAATAATAGGAATAACAAAGGTTATTGGAGACTGAAGAAAAGTCTGTATGGCTTGAAACAATCTGGATACGAATGGAACCAGTGCATCGTAAAAGCATTGTTGAAGATGGGATTTAGTGCTGGATTAGGAGATCCATGTTTATTTAGAAAGGAAATTAATGGTAAAATTGTTTTGTTATTGCTTTTTACAGACGATATAGCAATTGTTGCTAAAACTCAGGATGAGGTAAAAGAAGTTATAAGGAAGTTGAAAGAAAAATTTAGAATCAGAGAATTGGGTGAGATACAAAATTATTTAGGTCTCGATATAAAGAAGACAGATATGGGATTTAAAATATCTCAAGTGAAAAAGATAAATGATTTATTAAAAAGATACAATATGGAAGATTGTAAAGGTACTAATACACCGATGAGTACAAAATTTAACTCTAGCGAGATACAGGAAGGAAAAGTAGATAAACTACTGTATCAGGGACTAATAGGAAGTCTTTCATATTTAGCTAACTGGTCCAGACCAGATATTAGTTATAGCGTTAATCAACTAGCAAAACATAATGCAGAACCCAATGAACATCATTGGAAAGCTGCTAAAAGGATTCTGCAGTATTTGAAACATACAAGTAATTATGCTTTATATTTAGAACCAAAAGAAGAATTAAATCTCACAGCATATGCAGATGCAAGTTTTGCTACAGATCATATTACTATAAAATCAACTTCAGGTATTGTTGTGTTACTAGGAAATGTATTAATAGGAAGGAAATCAATTCGACAGCAGCATATTAGCCTATCCACAATGGAGGCAGAATTTTCAAGTTTATCTTTATTATGTACAGAGTTGATTTGTTATAAACAAGTGTGTAAAGATATTGGTATTGATGTAAAAGAACCAATTATTGTTTATGAGGATAATCAGGCTGCTATTAATATGGCTACGAATATAGGGGTAAAGACTAGATCAAAACACACAGATCTAAGGTATTTAAATGTACGCCAAAGTGTTATTAATGGAATGATTAAATTGGTATATTGTGAAAGTGAACTGAATATAGCAGACCAATTTACCAAAGCACAAAGCATAGAACGACATAAGGAAAGTTGTGACAAACTAAATGTAAAAATGTAAAGGATTGATTTGTGAATTAGAAAACCCAAAGGGGAGAATGTTAAGGTTACAACTAACCAGATTGGGTTTTCTAATAGAAGAAGTAAAAATGAAATGCAAGTTTGTAGAATATGTCATTGTTGCTTTAAGGGAATCCAGGTTTGTTTGCTGATGACTATAAAAAGAGAGCAAGAAAGCGCATATGCGGAGGAGTGCTCGCAGCTTGGATTGATAGAGAGAAAGAGAGAGGTTTGCTTGATTGTTTTGTTACTCACTGTGTGTGAGGTTACTCACTGTGTGTGAAGAACTAAAGAATATAACGTACAAAGAAGTTAAAGCGTTCTACTAGAGATAAGTAGAGAATGGACTGTATTTTGTTATTGTGCTGTTTATTTTGAGTAAAGCTTATTTTTCTACAACACGTTATCAATTATTGACTTTATCAGGCCACAACCACCCATTCCGCTTCGTAAGCACTGAACTCTGCAGACGTCATTCCTTAACAATAGCCAATACACTCACAGTGTGGGGAGGAGTACTAACAAATGGCAGTCCAACTGACCTCCAGGAACTTGAGCAGGTAGAATCTGATTGGCTCTCTGCTAGTCCAGCACTCTATTTAAACCCCTGCCATGGTCCCAGCTTTTGCTGGAGTTGTCACTAACCAAATAAAGAGCTGAAGTCACTAGCCTCACCTCTAGTCTCATTCCTACTGAGATGTAACATCTGGCGACGAAGGTGGGATGACCAGAGAACAAAGGCGAGTGAACCAGACCAGCCGGAAGCAAGCATCAACCACAAGGCACCAAATTCAAAAGGAACAAAGGAATCAAATAAGGAAGCACAATGGCATCCGCATCTCTGCAGCCACCTAATCCATTCAATAAGGCAGAAGAAACCTGGGAAATGTACATGGACCAATTTAAATTTTTCCTAGAAGCCAACAATTTTACAGACCTGATGGATAAACGAAGAAAAGCGATGTTTCTAACGTATTGTGGACCCAAGGTTTATTGAGCTGCCATGAATTTATCCAAACCCAGCACCACAAGTGAGATTGATTGGAAGCAGTTAAATGAGCGACTTCAGAAGTTTGTAAACCCGGTACCATCGAAATGGGTGAGTTGGCACAAGTTTGGGGAAAGGCTACAAGCAGAAGGGGAAAACATTCTCGAATATGAGTCAGCCCTAAGAGAAGTGGCAACGCATTGCCAGTTCGATGCGTGGCTGGAAGATGCCTTACTGGGGCAACTGATCCGGGGGGTGAGGGACGTTAATTTACAGAAAAAACTGTTGTCTAGGGCGGACTTGATTCTCCAAACAGCCCTAGATGATGCTTTAGCTTTTGAAACCACAAGTTTAGATGCGGAAGTACTCCACCGAAGGCCCCCCCCCCGTTCCAGCCCTTATGAAGCAGATAACACAACAGGTCGCAGAGGTGCATGTATCCAAAGAGGGATCCAACACCGAAATAGCCGATCCAGAAGAAGGGGAAGAAGTTTTCAAGCTTGATCAACGGCAGAGCCAAAAATTAATTCCATACCCCAGTTGCGGGGGCCAGCACCTCCGAGCATCCTGCCATTTCAGGGAGGCGACGTGCCATAAATGTGGGAAATTTGGACATATAACAAAAGTCTGCAGGGCACCACATTTCTCTTCTAGAGGAATGGGCAGGAACTACTATCAAGGTGAACCCGGGCGAGAGGACAAGAGTCATAACAGGCGACCCAGTAACCCATATCAGCAATTGGGGGTTAGCTACCTCCAAATTAACCAACTGGCCATAGATGAGAATCCACCAACCTATATCACTGTAGCAGTAGGGGGCTCGCCCTGTGAGATGCAGATCGATACCGGCTCATCTATAACAATAATGTCCTGGGAGACTGCAAGAAGAGCCATGCCAAACCTCTCCCCGAGGCAACTAGCAACACAAAGAGTACGGATTGCAGACTACCAGGGGAATGAGATTCCAGTGATGGGAACCACCCGTGTGCGCGTGAAATACGTGGATCAGGAAGAAAGCCTGCCCCTGACCATCGCCCGGGACCACATTCCGAGCCTTTTGGGACAAGATTGGTGCAGAAGTCTACAAATCAAGCTGACCCGGGATGAAAAGGCCATCAACACAACGATTGTGGATGGCTGCAACGACCTGCTGCAACAGTTCCAGGATGCGTTTGATCCTACTTTGGGCAAGTATGTGGGCACCCTTATTTCTTTTAGCCTAGACCCAAGGGTTCAACCTATTAGGCTAAGGCCCAGGAAAGTCCTTTTTGCATTAAGACCCTTAATAGATAAGGAATTAGATAGATTAATAGCTCAAGGAATTTTAGAACCAGTGGATCACGCTAAATGGGAACCCCCCATAGTGCCAGTTTTAAAAAGCGATGGGTCTCTTCGCATCTGTGCTGACTATAAATGTACCATTAATAATGCGTTATAACAAAGTGCATATCCGGTGCCAGTAGTACAGCACCTATTACACACGCTGGGCCTGGGCACCATTTTTGCAAAAATAGATCTCGCGCAGGCATATCAACAACTTCCAGTCGATCGCGAGACTGCATTAGTTCAAACAATAGTGACCCATCGCGGGGCTTTCAAATGTAACCGGTTGCAATTTGGAGTTAGTGTAGCCCCAGGAATTTTTCAAGGCATCATGGAACGGGTGTTGAACAAGATACCAGGGGTTGTTCCATATTTTGATGACATACTAATAACAGCTGAAGACAAGCCTCAGCTGAGAGAGAGACTGCGAGAGGTGCTCTCACATCTAAGAGCAGCAGGGTTGAGACCCAAAGCCAGTAAATGTCAGATAGTGGTCTCAGAAGTGGAGTTTTTGGGGTTTCGGATAGATGGATCAGGACTGCACCCAACTAAAAGCAAGCTTAGGGCTATCAGGGAGGCTCTGGTGCCCACCAACAAGACTGAGCTGAAGGCATTTTTGGGATTACTGAACTTCTACAGCATGTTCCTGAAAAATAAAGCTACCATCGCAGAGCCTTTACACAAATTGCTAGCAAATCACACGCCTTGGGTTTGGGGGCCAGTACAAACACAGGCATTCCAAGCAGTAAAAAACCTCCTGTGCCAGGACAGTTTCTTGACGCAATTCAGCCAGACTTTGCCTGTGGTGTTGGTGTGTGATGCATCACCTTTTGGGGTGGGGGCTGTGCTCAGTCATAGACTTCCAAATTGTCAAGAAGCCCCCATTGCCTATTTCTCTAGAACACTGTCAAGCACAGAGAGAAACTATGGCCAAATTGACAGGGAAGCCCTGGCTCTGGTTGCAGGGGTGAGACGTTTCCATGAATACCTGTATGGCAGACATTTTGAGCTGGTCACTGACCATCAGCCCTTATTAGAGCTACTAGCGGCAAACAATATGGTATCCATGGTGTCCTTCTGCGGCGTCTCGGAGAGGTGGGAGTGGGCGGCACTGTTTTACAGTGGTTCTCCTCCTACCTCTCTGATAGGATGCAGTCGGTGTTGATAGGGGGGCAGATGTCGAGCCCTAGGCCCCTACTCTGTGGGGTGCCACAGGGCTCAGTCCTCTCGCCCATCCTGTTTAACATCTACATAAAACCACTGGGTGAGATCATCCGACGACATGGGGTGAGGTATCAGCAGTATGCTGATGATACCCAATTGTACAGCTCCACCCCATCTCAATTCAGGGAAGCCGTCAATGTAATGTGCCTCTGCCTGGACGATGTTAGGGTCTGGATGGGGAGGAACCGGCTAAAACTCAACCCTGACAAGACCGAGTGGCTATGGATATTGCCTCCCAAGGATTCTGTCAATTGTCCCTCCTTGGTTCTTGGGGGAGAGAAATTAACTCCCTCAGAACGGGTTTGCAATTTGGGTGTCCTCCTAGATCCACAGCTAAAATTGGAGCAACATCTTTCAGCTGTGGCTAGGGGGACTTTTGCATAGGTTCGCCTAGTGCACCAATTGCGACCCTACTTGGAGAGGGAGGCTCTACTCACAGTCACCCATACCCTTATCACCTCCCGGCTGGATTACTGTAACACACTCTACATGGGGCTACCCTTGAAGAGTATCCGGAGACTGCAATTGGTACAGAATGCAGCTGCGCGAGCTGTGGTGGGTGTGCCTAGGTACACCCATGTAACACCTATTCTCCGCCAGCTGCATTGGCTGCCCATTAGTCTCCGGACCCAATTTAAGGTGTTGGTTTTGACCTTTAAAGCCCTACATGGCTCAGGGCCAGGTTACCTTCGGGACCGCATCCTACCACATACCTCCCTACGACCGGTTAGGTCCCACAGAGTTTGTCTCCTCCAGGTCCCATTGACCAAACAATGCCGGTTGGCGGGGCCGAGGGGGAGAGCCTTCTCTGTGGGAGCTCCCTCCCTGTGGAACCAACTCCCTCCGGAGATCAGGACCATCCCCACTCTGCTGGCCTTCCGTAAAGCAATAAAAACCTGGCTCTTCTGGCAGGCGGGGTGAAAGGGAGACCAAGCAGACTATATTTGGATCCCCCCCCCAGTTATGAATGTTGGATGTTTTTTAATTTTTATATCTTTTTTAATTGCTATATGTTTTTATATCTATAATAGATTTGACATGTTGTGAGCTGCCCAGAGTCCCTTGGGAGTTGGGCGGCATACAAATCTATTAAATTAAATTAAATTAAATTAAATTAAACAAGCCTACACTGGACGCAATGCCACCCAGATTGCTGAGATGGTCTCTTTTCCTTAACGCTTATTCATACTCATTAACATACAGGCAAGGCAAGAACATGGGAAACGCTGATGCACTGAGCAGCTGCCCCCTGCCAGAGCTGGTAGTCGACCCCACTCCAGAGCTTCCTATTCTTTTGATAGACATTGTCAAACCGGTACTAATTACAGCAAGAGACATTGCAGTTGAAACAACCAGGGCTGAGCTCCGCACAATTATGAGTTGGGTAAAGAGGGGGTGGCCAAAAGGGCCATTTAGACCCAGCCTTCAACACTATGCCAAATGGCAACATGAAATAGCAGTTCAAGAAGGGTGTCTGCTATGGGGTGAGAGGGTTCTTGCTCCTCTGTTGCTTTGAGAGGATATTCTAAGGGTTCTACATGAGGGGCACTCAGGGATCGTTAGAATGAAGGAGCTGGCACGGAGTTACGTATGGTGGCCCAACATGGACAAAGAAATAGATGGTTGGGTCGCAGGGTGCACTCCGTGCCAGGAATCTAGGCCATCACTCCCAAAATCCCCAGCCCTGGTATAGGAACAACCCAGGGGCCCCTGGTCAATAATACATGTGGATTTCGCAGGTCCCTTTCATGGGAAAATATTTTTAATAGTAGTCGATGCCTACTCCAAATGGTTGGAAGTAGAAATAATGCAATCCACAACTTCAGAGGCAGTGATTAAAGTACTGGGGAAACTTTTTGCAACACACGGACTGACAGACATATTAGTCTCAGACAACGGGCCTCAGCTAACATCAATGCCATTTGAGAGTTTCCTAGCCAATCTAGGTATTAAACACACCTTAATTTCGCCTTATCAAGCGAGTAGCAACGGAGCAGTTGAAAGAGCCATACGGGCTACAAAAGAGGCCTTGGGCAGAGTTAAGCAAGGTGATTGGCAAGCCCGCATCGATAGGTTATTAACAGCACAACACATAACACCAAGCATGGTCACAGGAAAGAGCCCTGCCGAGCTCCTCATGGGCCGAAGGCTTCGGTCCATGCTCGATAGATTACACCCGAGCTATTCCAACAGCAAAGAAACACCAAACACGCCACAAATCATCAAAACATTTAAAGTAGGCGATGCAGTCTACGTGAGCAATCATGCTACAGGTTTCCCCATGGCTACCCGGGGAAGTTGTGGAAAGAATAGGTCCAAAATCATATCTAATAGATGTGGGGGGAGGCAGAAAATGATGGCGTCATTTGGATCAATTAAGGGACCGCAAGTCATTAAATGCTGACTGGGAAGAGGGGCCCCCTCATAACCATGCTTTTCCCACAGCTACAACTTTTTCTCCGGAGACGGGTCACTTAGCTTTTGATCCAGAGGTGCCACCCAGTGACCAAGAGGAATTCAGCCCAACTGAATCCAACACCACCATCACGTCCTTCCAGAATAATCCACAGAGGGAGTCAGAGGGAGAAAACACATCCTCTCCAGTTTCGATCGACACTACAACTGAACTGCGCAGGTCAACCAGACCTGTTAAGAGTCCTACGTATCTAAACGATTACGTATGCTAATGTATGTACAGGACTAAAGGGGAAGGCATGTTATGTTCTGAGGAACTGGGGTGAGTCTTCACTCCAGTCCGACCAGGAACTTGAGCAGGTAAAATCTGATTGGCTCTCTGCCAGTCCAGCGCTCTATTTAAACCCCTGCCATGGTCCCAGCTTTTGCTGGAGTTGTCACTGTAACCAAATAAAGAGTTGAAGTCACTAGCCTCACCTCTAGTCTCATTCCTACTGAGTTGTAACAGGAAACTCACACACAGACTCAATGGGTCTGCTGCCGGCAAGAGAGGCTTACCTGGGCCAGGTCCATTGGTCAGGTTAGCTTGGAGTCCCATCTTTGGGTGCCAAATTGTTGGAAGAAATGTCCATCTGGGTTCAGTTCCAAGTGGGAAGAAAGACACTGGAAACATGGAGACTGCTTGGAAAGATGGTTTAATGGTGGACAGAACCACATGGTTTGAGATCCTGGGCAACAAAAGCACATGGGTGGGAGAGAGAGAGAGAGAGATTTATACTCTCTCTTGGGCCCCGCCTTGGAGCTTCCTGTTCCTGTGTAAGAAATGTATTCTGATTGGTTGTAAGACTCCCATGGGGCCATGCAGGGGTAACTTTGTAGTGTCTTGAATCCCAAGCTTGGTTGAATCTTGGGAGATGTAATCTCCCCAGGTGCCATGTGGTGAGTTCTGTTGCTAGATGGGTAGAGGGCTAATCCTACCTTTGTTGGATCTTGGGTGAGGGCATTTGCTTATGAATAGGCCTAGCTATTTCTTTATCTCTTAAGTGCTGACATCTGCTGTGGGCTATTGAGGAGGGTGGGGGCTATTAAGAGTGAGTCTGCTTCCTGTCTAAAAACATGTTTCTCCATTTCTCATCCAGGGAAATATAATATTCTGCCTTTTTAATGTTTCCTAGAATATTTCATTCTTCTAGGAGATGGGTGGGTGCTAACTGCCTACACTGCAGTTCTGCATTTTTTATTTTCTGTGGGGGGAGGTTGGAATTATATAATTTGCTTTACTGTATCATCATCATCATCATCATCATCATCATCATCATCATCATCCTAATACTATTGTTTTTTGTATGTAATTCTGCTATTATTTTCATTATTTGCATAGATCACTACAATTTTTATCACTAGTTTGATCAAACAAGTTTTAATTGCAGATGTTTTCAGAACAGACAATGACCTTTATTAGGCTCATGATTCATCAATCTTCGAAAAGAATGGGTAAGACAATTAACTAGCAGATGAGCAACATTCAGTTCCTAATCCCTCAGTTCTCATAATCCCTTGAATTGTAGGCTTTTCTGCATACAAGCTTCAGCTGATTGTCTCTTGGGTTTAAAGCAGAGGTGGGTTCCTGATGGAGCTGTCCGGTGCATAGCTCTAGTAGGGAGTGGCCGATTGCGCAATTTGCACGTGACCGCTCCGGAGCCCTCTCTGCCAGTCCGTCACGCGCGTCGCCATCTTTTTCGGTTAATTTTTGGGCAATTTTGCTTCTGTGCATGCACGGAAGCAAAACCGCGCCAAAATCTCATGCGCGTGCACGTCCCCTTGCAAGATTTCAGCGTGATTTTGCTTCTGCACATGCGCAGAAGCAAAATCGCGTGAGGGGGCGCACACATGTAGCGAACACGCACGCGCCTGAAACGTGGAGCAGCGCGTGCAGCGCACCGGCACCAGTAAGTAAGCAACCCGCCCCTGGTTTAAAGCCAGTGTGAGAAATCTTATTCTGGATATCAATCCCTTCCTCCGCTTTAGCCACAGTAATGGCTGGGTGTTCTGTCTGGACTGTGGTTAAGATAGTGGATTTCCCTACTTGTTTTTCCCTCCCACTCATGCCAGCAAAGCACATGCCAAATTCTTTTCCTTCTGTGCATATGTCTTTGGAGGACTGGTGGAAAAACAACAAGAGTTTTACATTCTTTCCTATCACAGCTGGAAGGGAAAACATGGCAGAACCATTTTTACCTAGTTAAAAACTCACATAAAAGATCTTCCTCTGCTGAAATTTCATGACACAGTTCTGTAGCTCTCAAGTCTCCTGGCCTACACGACATTTGCAAGATTTTTTTTTCTTTTTGAAAAGAACAAAGAAATGGCCTGCATTTCACTGTACCACTTTGTCACTATTAGACCAGGAAAAACAACAATGGCCTAGCAATTCAGTAGCTCTGTATAAAATGATATCATGGGTAGAATGTGGGGACACAGAGGAGAGAGATATTGTCTGAGCACACATTGGCCATTTGGAAAGGCAACATTTGTGAAAGAAAGAGCAACAAAGTGACCTGTCCAGTGTGAGCCCACAGAAGGACATGCTAGTTGGAAGTGAAGCAAAAGTTTAGGTGTAGGTCACCTTCCCAGCAGGCAAAGGTAGGCTGAGATTGACACCAGCAGTTTTTGTCTCCTAAAATGCTAGGTTTTATTTTCATGTTGAGGCAAGCAGGAAGTACAGTTCCAGTCTTACAGAATGGAGGACAAGAGAAGCATTGGTGGGAGGGTTTCTCAAGGAAGACTTATTGAACACACCAGATCACCTAGATTTCACCTAGAAAGAAAATGAGACCCTGCTGAGGGCTGAGATTTTGTGGTTTTGAGTAAACAGACAGTATTTTTATCACTGCTTTTCACACTTTTTGCTTGAAATTCATGCAATGATAAAGAGACTAGATAAGTAATATAGACTATAATGATCAAAATAATCAAAATGAGGAGAGAGGGATAACCTTTTCCAAGAATTCATGGCAGAGATAAGTTAATCCATACTGTACTCAACTATATGTATTTCTCTAATTGCAAACCATACTGAGTGCAGTGAGCCTTATTTTTAAATAAATGTGTATAGAAAGATACTGTTAATCCATGAGTCTCTTTACCAGTGTAGATGTTTGAAGCTAAATGGCTACATCCACCCATTCAGCCTTAAGAAGAGGAGAGCAATGATGAAAGACAGTGGGAGAGGAATTATTAGCCAGGGCCATAACAGCACAAAACAGAGTCTAGAAGAGCAGTGTACTATCAATGATGTGTCTTTTGCTTTGCTGTACATACAGATCTGGACATTTTGTAGATGACTTCCAGTCTCACTGTCTCAAGTCTTCTAATGAGTCATCCGTCTGCATTCCTTTTCAATGCTGTCTTGATGGTGACTACTGCAGACAATTTTGTTTATTTATTAAAGAGCTGGCTTCTATTTTGGCTATAGTCATGCTGTCTTGCAAAGGATAAGGGGGCTGTTCAAATGTAGGAGGATAAGTTTTCCTGATCAGCATTTTTTTTAATTCAAAAAGTTTTATTAGTACAAAGTACAAACATTTTTCTCTTTTCTCCCACCTTCCCCCCAGACCCCTCCCCACCCCCTTACCCCACCCCCTCACCCACTCACGCCCCCTAACTTCCCAGAAAAAGCACAGGGTATAGTATTCAATAAACATAAAATTAAAATATATTAACAGATTATTAATTTCAAATTTTCTCTAATTCTTTAACTCCTTGTTACTCCAAACCTTTTAAACATAATCTAAAAATTAGGCATATATCATTAATAAACTAACATTCCAATATATCAAATTATTAATTTCACAATTATTCTAGATCAGTGATGGTGAACCTTTTTTGGTTCGCGTGCCAAAAAGGGGGGGGATGCGGGGGATCACGTGTGTGCGTGCCCACACCCATAATTCCATGCACCCCCGCGCATGCGCGCATGACCCCCCCACTCCCAGCATGCAATGGCACGCCCATTTTTTGCTCTCTCCAGGCTCCAGAGCCTTTCTAGGAGCCTGGGAAAGGCGAAAACAGCCTTCTGGAGGCTGGAAACAGCCTGTTTCCTGACTCCCAGTGGGCCCAGAAGGCCCAAAAATCAGCTGGCCGGTGCGCACATGCGCGCCGGACCTGAGCTGAGCCCACCGATATGGCTCCGCGTGCCACTTGTGGCACCCGTGCCATAGGTTCGCCATCACGGTTCTAGATCTTTAATTCCATGTAACTCGAAACCTTTTTTTTCTTCTTCTTTCTTCGCCATCTCGGCCAGATGCACAACCATCAGCGTCAATTCCTCGATATTAGATGAATCTTCCTTCTTCCACTATACCTCCAATGTTCTGGCATTTAAAATCAACTTAATTACTATTACAGTACGGTCTGTAATTGTTCCCAACGAGAAAAACTGTATTATAAACTTGATCTTTTCTATAAAATATTTTGAGTAGTCCACCATATTTTAATCCAAAAAGCGTTAATTTTTTTCTTTTCTTTTTTTGTTAACATAACCATCGTATACAAAAAAACATAACATCTTCACATCACCAACATTTAAGTTATAGATTTAGTATTTTCCCATATTTCCATCCTTATAATTTCTCCACTATTTTAACCCCATTTTCATACAATCCTTAAACTCAGTTTCTAAATTTAATTCCATTAACACATTATACAACCTTTCTATATGAATTTAACTGTTATCTTTTATTTGTATTGTCAAATTGTCATCTTACTACAAAATACCAATTTTTGACGTGATCAGCATTTTTGAAGGGTCATCAGTTGTCAGCAAAATAAAAGTGACCTAAATGGAATATCATGACATAGTTATGATTTCTTGACACCATTATAAATTATTAGTATTAATTATCATATGCTTATTATATGACGTTAATTGCAGAGCATTTTGCATTAAATTGAGGAAAAGACCTTATTTCACCATCTTCCTTATGCTAACCTACCATGTTTATAGTAGTCAGCAGAATTTAAAGGAAGGCACTACAGTGGGCAAACTGCTAATAGCCAACAGGATATTTTTTGGAGAAACAGTTCATAACTAGAGATGATTGGGCATTGTTGTTATACAACTGATCAGGACTTTGTTTTGTTTTGGCTTATTTAGGCTTATGCTTATTCTACAATTTTTTTGTTTTGCATAACAAAAATATGAGAATAAATCAAATAATACACATCTACAACATTCCCACAACACAAACACGTTTAGATGAGATTAATTTGGGAAGTCCATGGTGATTTCTGTGAATTACCACATTATTTTCAACATATTCAGTTTGATTTGTTCATGATCTGCTTTAGACTCTTCCCCGGAGACTGGGAACTGTGATTCAAGGATCAACTGTGGAGTTATTCATTTGCAGTTCCTCAGATCCTCCTTTTTCCTGTTTTTGAAAACAGAGACAACATATATTCTCCTCCAGTCATTTGACACTTTGCCATTTCTTCAGGATTTAGATTTAGATTTATTATTAGAGTTAGAAGGGACCGTGTAAGTCATCTAGTCCAACCCCCTGCTCAAGCAGGAGTTCCTACACCCTTTGAGACAGATGGCAGTCCAGTCTCTCCTTGAAGGTCGCAAGTGTTGGGGCTCTCACAACCTCCGCTGGCAAGCTGTTCCACTGGTTGATCGCTCTCACCGTTAGAAAGTTTCTCCTCACTACCAGGTTGAATCTCTCCTTGGTCAACTTCCATCCATTATTCTTTGTTTGGCTTTCTGGTGCCATAGAGAACAGCCTGACCCCCTCCTCTCTGTGGCATCCCCTCAAGTATTGGAATATTGCTACCATGTCACCCCTGGTCCTTCTCTTCACCAGACTGTCCAAGCTCAGTTCCTGCAACCACTGTTCCCTCTAAGGTGCGTGGCCGCGTGGCCGCGCATGTGATGAGAGAATGCTGTGTGGAAGTTTCTAACTTCCGCCCGGCATTTTCTAATGGGAGAGGCTGTGCGCCTGCGCGGCCGTGCAGATTAAAAAAGAACGCCACACGCTGTTTTCTGCTATTACAGGGAACATTGCCTGCAACCGCTCTTTGTATGTTTTATTTTCCAGACCCTTTATCATCCTGGTTGCACTCTTCTGCACTTTCTCTAGAGTTTCAATGCCTTTTTTGTAGTGTGGTGACCAAAACTGGATGCAGTACTCTGTTGTGGAGGGAGGCTCTGACCTCGGCATTCTACAGGGGAACCGCCAGAGCCAGGCACAGCCTGCGCTTGACAGGCAAGGACGCGAGTCCGCACCGGAGGAGGGCTGCGGGAGATGCTGGAGCAAGTGCACTGCTCTCGGTTGCCTGCTGACGCTTCTGCTCCTGGATGCTTGCCTCCCTCCCCAGTCTGCGGCGCCTACGCTCTGGCCCTATCCCGGCCAGCCTGATATCATGCTAGAGCACCAGCAGTCCAATGCAGTGCGCATGTGCAGCAGCCCCGGGACATCCGCTTGCCAACCTGGAGCACTGCCACTGCCGCCACCCTATAGCAGCAGCAGCAGCAGCTCCACCAAGCATGGCAGGGCTGCAGCCCGCGGGAGGGGAGTAGGGGAGGCAGGCTTACCAAATACGCCGGGCGGAGGATCTAGAAGGTAAGGCCGACACTGGTGGTGGGAAGACCCTCTGCGCTCATCCGAGGAGCTGCTTCGAAGGGACATGGTGAGATTTGCTCGCCTTTTGGGCCTGGCACACTCGGCTTCCACAGGGCCTTTGGCCGCCTGCCACCTGCTTGCCTTCCCCTCTGCCTCGGGTCCTGCTCCCCGCAGCCAGCCCATGACAGGGGACGCGCCACTGCCAGGCCGGGCCACTCGCCCTCCCACAGCACTTTCTTCCTTCTCCCGCCACCGTGAGAAAAAGAGAAAGAAAGAAAGAAAGAGGAAGGAAAGGGGGAGAGAGAGAAAGAGAGAAAAAGAGAGACAGAGACAAGAAAAAAGAGAAAGAGAAAGAAAGAAAAAGAAAGAAAGAGAGAGAGAGAGAAAGAGAAAGAAAGAGGAAGGGGGAGAGAGAGAGACAACGAAGAAAGAGAAAGAAAGAAAGAAAAAGAAAGAAAGAGAGAAAGAGGAAGAAAGAGGAAGGGGGGAGAAAGAGACAAGGAAGAAAGAAGAAAGAAAGAAAGAAAGAAAGAAAGAAAGAAAGAAAGAAAGAAAGAAAGAAAGAAAGAAAGAAAGAAAGAGAACTTATGACCACAATTGAGCCCAAAATTTTGGTTGCTAAGCAAGACCATTGTTAAGTGAGTTTCACCACATTTTACAAGTTGGCCATGCCCACCCAGTCACATGACCACCAAGCTACCGCCACCAAGCCATGCCCACCAAGCCACGCCCACAGAACTGGTAGGGAAAATTTTTAGATTTTACCACTGGATAGGTATGATTGGAATGTGTGGAGAGTTGGGAGGGAGAAAAGGAATTTACATGAGCTATTTGCAGCCTGATAAAATCTTGCAACCCCAAGGTCAGACTCTGGAGACTTTTGAAAGGTGCAGACTGTTTTTCCAAAATAAAATGCTTAACGTAGATTGGTGGGCAGTGAACACTGGGTGGCCCAGGGAAGAAAAAAGGGTTTTTTACTATGCTGCGCTTCATGCCACCTTAGAACTGGCTTTGCTTCTTCTGTATCTATATGGATCTGTCAGTAAAGTTATACTCTTGGTAAAATAAAAATTGTCCCAGGAGGTTCTTTTGTTGAAAATGCCAACAGGACAGTTGACATATGTTTTGTAGGGCTTTAGTTGGTTTATTTGGTGATGATACCCTTCTCTGATACCTAGACAGAGAGGATTCTATAGCTGAAGGGCTTCATAGATCCACATGACTGGAAGATGCTTGATATGAAACTCTAGCAGAGTTCTGTTCATAGCCAACAGTGACAAATATAAGCCATTTTCAGATATCCATATACCTGAGGACAGATATATGATCATTATTGGCATATATAGCAAAGGAGATCTTCTCCCCCATGGCTGCTCCCTTCACTGCTCAACATAAAAGTGAGTTGGGAAGCTCTTAAGGCTCCTTCTGACAGCTGTCTGCTCTTGGTTTAGAGATGTTAGGCAGGAACTGGTGGAGAGAAAGGGTCATTTAGATTTATTATTAGAGTTGGAAGGGACCTTGTAGGTCATCTAGTCCAACCCCCTGCTCAAGCAGGAGTTCCTACATCATTTGAGACAGATGGCAGTCCAGTCTCCCCTTGAAGGTCACAAGTGTTGGGGCTCCCACAACCTCCGCTGGCAAGCTGTTCCACTGGTTGATCGCTCTCACCGTCAGAAAGTTTCTCCTCACTTCCAGGTTGAATCTCTCCTTGGTCAGCTTCCATCCGTTATTCCTTGTTTGGCTTTCTGGTGCCATAGAGAACAGCCTGACCCCCTCCTCTCTGTGGCATCCCCTCAAGTATTGGAACACTGCTATCATGTCACCCCTGGTCCTTCTCTTCGCCAGACTGGCCAAGCTCAGTTCCTGCAACCGCTCTTTATATGTTTTATTTTCCAGACCCTTTATCATCCTGGTTGCTCTCTTCTGCACTTTCTCTAGGGTTTCAATGTCTTTTTTGTAGTGTGGTGACCAAAACTGGATGCAGTACTCTAGGTGTGGTCTGACCAAGGCTTTATAGAGTGGTACTAGTACCTCTCTGGTCCTTGATTGTATCCCTCATTACTTGGTTTGTTTCTAGATGATGGGAGATCTGGTTTTTAATTATTTTTTCCAGTATTTTCCCAGGTATTTATTTATTTATTTGGTATTCTTATATGCCGCCCAACTCCCGGAGGACTCAGGGTGGCGTACAACAGAGAAAAATACAGAATAACCAATTCATAAATAATATTTAAAAACAATATAAAAGTTAAAAGACTCAATATTTAAAATCAACTCAACAGGCATTCAACAACCATACATACTTGGGGGTGAGCTCGAGTGGATTAAGCTCTACCCCCAGCCTACAAGAAGAGCCATGTCTTAACGGCTTTCCGGAAGGCCAGCAGAGTGGGGATAGTTCGGGTCTCTGGGGGAAGTTGGTTCCAGAGCACGGGGCCGGCCACAGAGAAGGCTCTGCCCCTAGGGCCGCCAGCCGGCAGTGTTTGGCCGACGGGACCTGGAGGAGGCCGACTCTGTGGGCCCTAACCGGTCGAAGGGAAGTGTGAGGCAGAATGCGGTCCCGGAGGTAGCCTGGTCCTAAGCCATGAAGGGCTTTAAAGATGGTGATCAACACCTTGAATTGGACCCGGAGACCGATGGGCAACCAATGCAGCTGGCGGAGTATAGGTGTCACATGGGTGTACCTAGGCACACCCACCACAGCACGCGCAGCCGCATTTTGCACCAACTGAAGTGTTGGGGCTCTCACAACCTCTGCTGGCAAGCTGTTCCACTGGTTGATTGCTCTCACCGTCAAAAAGTTTCTCCTCACTTCCAGGTTGAATCTCTCCTTGGTCAGCTTCCATCCATTATTCCTTGTTTGGCTTTCTGGTGCCATAGAGAACAGCCTGACCCCCTCCTCAAGTATTTATTTATTTATTTAGTGAGATTTATATACCGCCTCACAGTGCAAGCACTCTCTAAGCGGTTTACACCAGTAAGCAATGTATATTTACATTGCCCCCAACAATCTGGGTCCTCATTTTACCTACCTCGGAAGGATGGAAGGCTGAGTCAACCTTGAGCCGGTGAGATTTGAACTGCTGACCTGTGGATCAGTGTCAGCTAAAGTGGCCTGCAGTACCTGCCTCTAACCACTGCGCCACCTCGGCTCTTGATGTTAGGCTGATTGGTCTATAGCAGTGATGGCGAACCTTTTTTGGTTCGCGTGCCAAAAGGGGGGGAATACGGGGGATCACGTGTGTGCGTGCCCACACTCATAATTCCATGCACCCCCGCACATCCACGCATGACCCCCCTGCTCTCAGCATGCAATGGCACGCCCATTTTTCGCTCTCCCCAGGCTCCAGAGCCTTTCTAGGAGCCTGGGGAGGGCGAAAACGGCCTTCCCCACCCCCTCTGGAGGCTGGAAACAGCCTGTTTCCTGACTCTCAGTGGGCTCAGAAGGCCTGAAAATCAGCCGGCTGGTGCACACATGCACGTCGGACCTGAGCTCGCGTGCCCACCGATATGGCTTCACGTGCCACTTGTGTAAAGTGACCAGATTTTTTTTTAAGGCGGGACGGGTGGGGCGGGCCCGCCTGGGCACCGCCATTTGTTTTGCCCTCTGCGCATGCGCAGAACGCTGCGCATGCGCAGAGGGCAAAACAGCAAATGTCGGCGTCCAGGTGGGGGGGAGGCGGGAGGGCGCTTGGATGCCTGCAGCTCGTGACAGGTAAGCTGCCGGCTGCCTCCTTTCCCCGTCTCCGCCTCCCGTTCGTTGCTTGCCAGCCCGGCTGAAGGGGAGGCGGGAGGCGAGGAAAGGCCTCCTGAAGGGGAGGCGGGCTCCCGAAGGGCTGCCGGCTCCCGAAGGGGAGGTGGGAGGTGAGGAAAGGCCTCCCGCCTCCCCTTCGGGAGCTGGCAGCCCTTCGGGAGCCCGCCTCCTCTTTGGGAGGCCTTTCCTCGGCTCCCGCCTCCCCTTCAGCCGGGCTGGCAAGCAACGAACGGGAGGCGGGAGACGGGGAAAGGAGGCAGCCGGCAGCTTACCTGTCACGAGCTGCAGGCATCCAAGCGCCACGGTCTCCCAGTCGCCCGCCCGGCCCCAGGGCAACGGCGGCAGCGAGGCGACGGGGGGAAGGAAGGGGAGGGGGACGAGGAAGGGCTGTTTGTGCCGCCGGCTCCTTGTCCCTCCCCCCGCATCCCAACAGCAGCGGCGCCTCTGAGGGCGGAGCTAGGGATGGGGCAGGGGAAGGAGAGGAGGAGCAGCCCCCCTTCCCCCTCTCCCCAGCAGGCAGACGGCTCTATGAAATTCCGCCCGACTTGCCCGACCTCTCTTTTGCTTCCCCTTATTAAGGTGACCAGACGTCCCGCTGTTTCCGCATTCTTTTCAAAAAAGCGGGACTTTTTGAAAAGAATGCGGGACACGGGACACACACTTGAAAAGCGTGTCTGTCCCGCCAAAAGCGGGACCTCTGGTCACCTTACACTTGTGGCACCCGTGCCATAGGTTCGCCATCACGGGTCTATAGTTTCCTGGGTTTGTTTTTTTTACCTTTTTTGTAGATGGGGACCATGTCAGCTCTTTTCCAGTCCTCAGGGAATTCCCCTGCGTTCCAGGATTTGTGGAAGATGTGGTGCAGTGGTTCTGAAATGACTTCTGCTAGTTCTTTTAGGACTCTGGGGTGTAATCCGTCTGGTCCTGGTGCTTTGTATTCGTTAAGTTCAGATAGGTGATCTCTTACTGTATTTTTGCTTAGGTTGAGTCTTGCTTCAAATCTGTTTTTTATATTTGTGTTGCTGGGTAGTTGAGCTGCAGTTTCCTTTTGTGTGAAGACTGATGCGAGGAATGTGTTCAGTAGCTCTGCTTTGTCTGTGTTGTCTGTTACTTCTTTGCCATCTTCTCTCTTTAGTGGACCAACTGTTTCTTTGATTTTTTTTCTTGTTGTTAATGTGTTGGAAGAAGCTTTTTTTGTTGTCTTTGACTTTTGTTGCGAGTCTTTGTTCATTCTGGGCCTTTGCTGTCCTGATTTTTTCTTTACAGATTCTGGCTGTCTGTTGGTACTCTGCCTTGGTTATGTGCCCCTCTTTCCATTTTTTGTATTTATCTTTTTTTTTCATTCAGTTTATTGGTGAGGTCTTTGTTTAGCCATGCTGGTTTCCTTTTGGATTTCTTGTTTTTCTTCCTCATCAATATTGTGGTGTTCTGGGCTTTTATGATCGTGTTTTTTAGGCTCTCCCAGGCTTCTTGAGTTTTTTTACCCTTTAGTACTTTCATCCAAGGGATCTTCCCCAAGTTTTATCTGAGTTTATTGAAGTTGGCTTTTTAAAAGTCTGGGATATAGGTGTTGTTATGTTCAGTTATTTGTGTTTGCTTCGACTCCTATTGTTTCTTCTCTGTTTGTAAGTATTAAATCCAGTATGGCTGCCCCTCTAGTTCCCTCCTCCACTTTTGGACAATGAGGTTGTCAGCTAGGCTGGTTAGGAATCTGTTAGATTTCTCACTTGGTGCTGAGTTGGTTTTCCAGTTGATATCCGGGTAGTTGAAGTCTCCCATTATTACAATGTTGTTTTTCTTGCATATGTTCTTTAGCTGGTTGGTAAAAAGGGTGTCCATTGTTTCTGTTTGGTTTGGTGGTCTGTAGTAAACTCCTATTGTTGTGTCATTCTTTTTTTCTTTTATGTTGACCCATATGCATTCTAATGGGTTTTCTTCCTTGGATACTTGTAGCTCTGTAGCTACATAGTGGTCCTTTATATACAGTGCAACACCACCTCCTTTTTTGTGTGATCTGGTTTTTTTGAAGAGTTTGTATCCTTTTATCTGTGTGTTCCAATCATGTGATTCGTCCCACCAAGTTTCTGTTATTCCGACTATGTCGTGTGTACCTTCGTGCATTAATATTTCAAGCTCACCCTGTTTATTCCCTAGGCTTTGTGCATTTGTGTAGAGGCATTTGAGTTCTTTTTGCCTGGTTGTGGGTGTTCTTTCTTTGTCTCTTATTTGTCGTTTGAGTTTGTTTTCTTCCCCATCCCTTTTTGGTTCATTGTTTGTTTTGTTTGCTTGGGGTCCATGCTTGGAGTTGGGCCCCGGGGATCCTGTAGATTGGTCACACTCCCCTCGCGATTTTAGTTTAAAGCCCTCCTGACAAGTTGGGCCAGTCTTTTTCCGAGGACATTCTTCCCAGTCTTTGTGAGATGTAACCCGTCCCTTGCCAAAAGTCCATCTTGGAGGTAGTGCAGTCCGTGGTCTAGGAATCCAAAGTTTTTTTGGCGACACCAACCCTTTAGCCAGTGGTTTACTTGTAGGATTCTTTGTTCCCTTGCTGGGTGTTGTCCTCTTGTTGGTAGTATGGATGAGAAGACTACTTGCGCACCTAGATTTTTGACGTTCTTGCCTAGTTGCTCATAGTTGTTCTGTATTGTTTTCAAGTTCTTTTTTGTGTCATTTGTTCCTACATGGAGTAATAGTAGGGGGTAATAGTCTGCGGGTTTTATTATTTTGGTTACTTTCTCTGCTACGTCTATGATTTTGGCTCCTGGAAGGCAGCATACCTCTCTGGATTGGTTATCTGGTCTACAGATGGCGGGTTCGGTTCCTCTGAGGATTGAATCACCTATTACCAGTACTCGCCTTTTCTTTTTGTCTGGGGTTGTTTGGGGAGTTTCTTTCTTTGTTGTAGTGGTGTTTGGTGGTGCTGCTTTGTTGAGAGTTCTTTCTGGTGTTTCTTTTTTGTGTGTCTGTGCGTTATCTTCTATTGGAAGTCCCTGGTATTGGTTGCTTAGAGCCAGTGAGGTAGTCATAGAGTAGAGTTCAGGATGAATGCAAATTGCACATTTTGTGTAAATTGGGGCATGAAGCACTTACCTGTCTCCCTTTCCTGTTGTCTGCCTGGCTAATGACTTGTCAATAAAAGCCTGAAGTGTTTAGATCCAAAGCACTTTTCCCTCCAGAGATTGAAATAACTATATTTCCTACTAGTCAATATTCCTAAAATTGTGAGCTTTGACCAAAATAGCATTTGAGTCACCTATGCGGTGGAATAGGACCACAGATTCTCATAGCATGAACTGGAACAGGAAATAGAAGCCTGCCAGTTTCTGGTGAAGGATTAGTAATATTTTCTGGTTTCTATCAACATCCCAAATATAGATAGAAGAACCTTCATTGCAATAGAAGATTATTTTTTTAAAAAAAATCCATTGCCAAAACAAGCAGATTTTTAAAAACATTCTAGAAAAGGTTAGACTCATTCCAAATAAGTATAGTGATTGAGCAAAAACTCGGAGGTTGTTTAACAGATATGTAGCAAGAGCTTAGTCTGCCATATAGGCAGAAAATTGGTCAGCTGAGTCATATAAATAAAGGACCTAGAGTCTAGCTTACTTTTTTCTGAGGCACAGATGACACATTAGCAAGCCCAGAAAATACGGTCTAATGTCCATGGTTGTTTAAATTTTACAGTCAGCTGAGAGGACTGGCGTGTAGCACCTCTGCTTTCCATGTGTTTCCTTCCTTTCTTGCAAACTTTTCAAATTCAGCCTTGCAGTTATTCAGTACTTGAAATTATTGTATTTTTAGAGAGTATATTTACTTACTAAAGTCAGTGGGAGGCTTAGTTCACTTGTGCAACCCGTCGTTGAGGGGTCCCGAGTTTAGCAAGCTATTTCATTCTCAAGTAGTGGCTTGGATTTAGGAATATAAAGAAAAACTACAGGAAAGAAGGTAAAGAACCATTTCCCATGGCCACAGAAAACAGGCAGGAAATAATGTATGCTGCCAAAACTGAACAAACAAACAATATTATAAGACACAACTATAAGCAACATATGACTTGAATTTCAAAAGAGTAGATTTTAATAAAGCCAAAGCACTAAAAAGTAGCATCATTTGACAGAAGAACCTAATGAGAAAAGTTGTTTAAGATGATTTAAAAAGTAGAACTGCAAACAGTTTCAGGGAGAAAAAGCCAATGTGCCTGTTCAAAAAACTCTGAAGCAGAGGTGAAATGTGAACATTTTCCCTACCAGTTCTGTGGGCGTGGCTTATTTTGTGGGTATGGCTTGGTATCTGGTGGGTATGGCTTCAGGTGGGTGTGGCTTGGTGGTCATGTGACCGGATGGGTGTGACTTGGTGGTCAGGTGACCAGGTGGGCATGGCCAAGTTGATGTCACAAAGAGCTGAAAAAAAACCTTTTACACTTTACACACACACAACAACAACACAACTGCTTCACACACCATGCAAAAGCAGCTGTACTGACTCACACACCATGCAAAAGCACACAAAATGGCACCCGCAACAGATTTAACACATTTAACAATTTTAACAGATTTACAGAGTTGGAAGAAGGGATCTTGGAGGTCATCTAGTCCAACCCCCTGCCTAACCAGAATTGCAAAAGCACACAATGTTCCATATTTTATTTTATTTATATTTTTAGATAAAAGCAGCTAAATTTAAAACTTCCTAAATTTTAAATGGCTATGTCTAAAAAAAATGCCTAAAAAAGCCCCCAAGAAAATAAACCCCCATTTACTATTTTTTAAAGCAAAAAAAAAAAAATTCAGTTACTTACCCAATTGAAGGAAGGCAGGCCGAATCAGTTGCTCACAAGAGATGGATTGCAGGCTGCAATGCAATGAATGGATGGATTTCATTGGTGTGCAACTGGTTCTGCCTGCCTTCTTCCTTCAATTGAGTAAATAAGTGGGGGTGGTTGGTTTTTTTTTTTTTTGCTTTAAAAAAGGCAAAGCAAGCCATGTGTGGAGAACGTGAGTAAAGAAAGGCTGTCCTGATGAAACGAGGCAGAAGCAGCAGAGAAAATATAAAAGGTGGTGCCTTTTGGAGAGGAAGGATCCCAAGCAGCATATTGCATGTTTTTCACTCCAAGCAACCTGGACTGAAAAACACTGCTAGGGTGGAGGAGTGTTCCTTCTTAACAAGCTCCAAACTCTGACTGCAGGCAGGCAATTTTGAGGGCAGGCTTTTCCAAGGCCAGTCATAGAGGGAAACAGATGAGTGCACCAGAGTACCGGACTTCCACCACTCGTGCAGGGAAGGCTTGCAGCCACAGTGAGGAAGGGCAGCCGGTCATTGGTCGCTCGCCCCGCCCTGCCCAGTCTCTGCTCTGCAACTTGCCTGCCTGAAGCAGCCTTTGCAAGCTGGCCACGGGGACACTGGGAAGGCAGGCAAGCTGCAGAGCATAAACTGGGTGGGCAGGACGAGCAAGAGGCAACGGGGGACTGGTTCAGGGGCGTGGCCAGCCAGCTGTCACTGGCAGTTCGGCGAACCAGGCCACATGTCTGCTACCAGTCCTCTCGAACTAGGCCGAACCGGGAGGATTTCACCCCTGCTCTGAAGATGTGAAAACAAACAAAAAGGAAACAAAAACAGAAAATTGTAAGAGGACTAGTCAATAAAGTAAGAATTCAGGTAGTCCTTGACTTATAATAGTTCACTTAGTGACCATTCAAAGTTACAACAACACTGAAAATGTGATTTATGACCGTCTTTCAGTTATGACCTTTGCAACATCCCCATGGTCATGTGATCAAAATTCAGATGTTAGCAACTGGTTTATATTTATGACAGTTGATGTGTCCCAGGGTCATGTAATCACCTTTAACGGTCTTCTGATAAGCAAAGACAATGGGGAAGCCAGATTCATTTAACAACCAGATTACTAATTTAATAACTGAAGTTATTCACCTAACAACTATGTCAGGAAATGTTGTAAAATGGGGCAAACCCCACTTAACAAATGTCTCACTTAACAACAGAAATTTTGGGCTCATTTGTGGTTGTAAGTCAAAGACTACCTGTACAGGTAATCAGCTTGGAACTGTAGAGCTAGAATCAGAATAAATTGAAATTGACGAAGGGCTAATTTGGCCATACTGAACTTAAAAGGTAAATAAAAGTAGAAAACAGAATTGATATTGCAGTTACTCACTGAAGATTGCAAAATACTAACATAAATTTTATTTTATTTAAAACATTTATGTAGGTGCCCGTCTTGTTAATAACCATTTTATTGAACTGGTTGAATCTAATATGATAGATACAGTGGTGGTGTCACGGTATGAATTTTTGATTGTCAGCTGTACTCACATGTCAGACTTTATGACCCAGAGATTCATAGCAAAGCAAAGCAGTCACGTGAAGAGTGATCTGTGCATATGCACATTCCATTCTATTCTCCATTACCACTTTGCTGCTGTCCTTCTTGGAAGAAGGACGTCTTAGATTGTAAAAATGTAGTTCTTAGGTTTTTATATTCTTTTGTACTGAAATAAATATATTAGTTTCCAAAGGAAAAGATCCTCCTCACCTCTAAGATTTATTTTCTCATTCTGTCATGGTAACAGAGGGGTGGTTTTTGAACTTTTCCTCATTAAATTCTTTTGGACTCTATCCAGACAAGATTTATGCATTTAGGCCAGTTAGAGAGATAGAGAGATTTATTGCTTCTTCTTAGAAGAGCTCTACTATAAATCTTTCAAAATGTCACTTGATGAAGAACAGCTCCAAGAGAAAATTCTGGAACTGCAGACAGAGAAAATTATTTCTGGAAATGCCCAGTCTACACCCAGGAAAGTGAATACCCCCTTGGTATGGCTGATTGTGAACATTTTTTTTAACTTTTGTATATTTTCTTAACTGTTGCTTTTAAATTACTGTTTATTATTGATGTTCTTATAAAATTGTTGTACGCCGCCCTGAGTCCCTCGGGAGTAGGGCGGCATAGAAGAACAAATAATAAATAAATAAATAAATAAATAAATAAATAAATAAATAAATAAATAAATAAATAAATAAATAAATAAATAAATAAATAAATAAATAAATAAATAAATAAATAAATAGCATCTCTCTGCAACTTTCTTCTCTGCTTCCAGAAGCCACTGCCGGAGCAGCTGTCGAAACACATGAAGAATGTTATATAAGGTCAGTGGATCAAGTGCAAAATAAACAAAGCACACCATTAACCCAGGGGGCAGAATTTATCCGTATCGGAACTAAACCGAAAGTACATTATGATGAGCCCGCTCAGGCAGAAATTTACTCTGAACCTCTCTATTCTCCTGTACAAACAAGTCAGGAAAGATTAATAGATACATGTTATATACAAACTCATGAGGACCAGAGAAGGCAAATTGAGCGTTTGCAGCAAGAGGTATCTGCAGCTAGACGCCACATTCTTGTGGTAAGTCCAAAACAAAATGTCTGCCAACTCCCACAAATTCCTGAGATAACAAACATGGCTCCACTTCCTCCTTCTTCCTCAACCTACTTAGAGGCACGCCCACAAATGGGTGCCACGTCAACCCTTTTAGATGAGAGAAATGTGTATGCGTCACAAGGGGCTGGCCTCAGAGATCAAGCTCAGTATGAAGCTCAATATGAATTTCCAAAAAGTAATGTTGCAGCACCATCTAGTGGCAACAGGGCTGAATTAATGCAGATGTATGGCCAAGATTTCCTAGCTCAAGTGGGGATCGATGCAATGATGTCCCGTATACAACTGCAAGCCCAGCCACCTGTGCCACCTAGATTTTCAGAATCATATATTATTCAGCCTCCTAATTTAACCTATATGGGGCCTCAGGCACAAAGGCCAATAAACACAGACCCCGCTGCAACAAGGATTAAGGCAAAGCACACAACAGATGCAGCAACAGCAAATATTTCAACCTATTCCTGTGGCAGCCCAGCCTGTCCCTATTGCTGCCCAAGCTGTACAGCAGCAGCCACAAATTCCTCAGCAGCAACGCCAAGTTCAGGCCGCTCCATGGGCCTACAACCAGTGCAGGCCCCAATACAAGCACCACCACTTCAGATCCCAGTACGGCCTGCTGCAGCATTAGCTCAACCACACCAGGCTCCCATTGTCCCATTGACTGGCAATGCGAGGTTAAAACAATCAGGAGAAACTTACAAAGCCTGGGTTAGTGAAATAAGACTTTTGCTCCATCGTGAAGGCACATCTGGCATGATTTTTCATCCACCTGCACAACCATGGGATGATGCAATAATAGACTTAGATGCCAGAGCAAGTACCACGTTATTGATGTCAATGGACACAGAATTGCAGTTAACTTTTGCCCCTGATGCAACTGACCAAGAAATCTGGACTCAGTTAGGACTATGTTTTCGCCCAATTTCACTGGAGTCCACATGTTTACTATTGTCAGAGTTTCATGGTTCCAGACTGAAGCCTGGAGAAAGTGTTGGGGCACATTTAACAAAAATGAAAGGGATGCTAAAAGACTTAGCCGAAAGGGGCAGTGTAATTGATAACTTCCAAATGGTCAGCATTATTATTAATTCATTGAATTACACATGGAAAGATGTCATTACAAAAATTAATCAAGTGCCTGCCACCCAGAGAACAGTTGAACATGTTTGCAGAATTTTAACACAGGAAGAAGCATTCATGCTTGCTGCACCACATTTGCGAGGTCCACCAGCTGCAACCAGAGCTCCAGCCAGACGACCCTTCAGAGGCAGGGATTGTCCCAAGGTTGCCAAGATGCCAAATTTGCGGCAGAGTGGGCCACTTTGACAGAGATTGTTTTCAACGCACCCCAGTTCCTGTCCAGTACCAGCCCAGAGGAACAGTTTCCAGAGGCAGCAGAGGCAGAGGCAGAAGGCAGCGTCGCCCAGGTCCTAGGCGCGACTCGCAGCCACCATACGCCACACTTGCCATCACCAACGACCCACAATCATGTCAACAATATGACAGACGTCTTTTGTGGACTTTAGACAGCGGAGTGGCACTTCATGTTACCTACAGAAGAAAACTTTTTAAAGAAATGTATGAGCCAGAACCAGAATTTTGTGAACTTTATGGATTTGCAGACCAACCCTGCAGAGTTGAAGGAAAAGGAACTGTTTACATTCCAGATGTTTATTATGTACCAAAGGCAACTTCTAATTTGCTTAGCCAAAGTTATTTGTCTACTGTTTTAGATTTTCAAGTCAACCATCTAAAGAAGACCAGTTACATTATTAAGGATGGTGAAATTGTTGCTGACACAATTTTGATTGGTAGAGTCTATTACTTGAGGCCAAAGCCTAAACCTCAAGCTCAGGCAAGTATAGAAATCTCAATACAGAGCAATGCAGGCCCAGAGAGAGATAACCCAGAGAGAGATCCTGCAACTACTCCACAGGCTCCTAAAGCCATTAAGTGTAAAGCAGACAAACAAGTTGCTAGATGCAAGCCTAAGGTTCCTCATTTAAATGTCAATATTGCAAATTCATTAACCGGAAAACCTTTACATTACAGGTGTATTCATAAGTGGCACAGAAGATTGGGTCACCCAAGTTTTGAAGTTCTTAAGAAAATGCCATTTTTCGCAAAAGGTTTGGATTTAAAGGGGTGTAAGGTGTATTTGGATTATGCTGTTTGCAAAAAGGCAAAGTCCAAGGCAGCGGCCATTCCAAAACACGCTACACACCAGTCAACATGCATTTTTGATTTGGTACACACTGATATAGTGGGTCCTTATGGACCAACAATTGGCTGTAAAAAGTACTTCTTAACTATTGTTAATAATCATTCTAGATATGTATATGTATATCCTATGAAATAAAAATCTGAGACCTTTCAGATCTTTAAAGACTTTGCAGTCCAGGCCTACAATCAACACGGAGTGAGGATCCGAAGAATCCAGAGTGACCGAGATACCGAGTTCATGTCACAGCGTTTCCAGGATTGGATGTGTAAAAACGGTATCCTACACCAAACTTCAGCTCCTTACACGCCAGCTCAAAATGGAGTAGTTGAACGAAGACAGGGAGTTCTACAAACTGTGATGCGATGTCTCCTAGAAGATGCTCATCTTAATCACTCATTTTGGGGTGAGGCTCTCAAGTATGCAAACTACATTGTCAATCGTACTTGGAGCAGTGTCATTGACCAGACACCTTTTTACATGTTACATGGCTACCAACCAGACCTTTCAAACTTACACATTTTTGGTTCATATGCCATGGTGAACATTCCATTAGCACAAAGAAGAAAAGGTGGCCAAACAGCTAAGAGACTGAGATATATGGGTATTGATGACAATTCAAAATGGGGAAAATTCATTGACTCTCGAAATATGATAACAATTTCTAATTCAGCCAATTTTGAAGAAGACTCAGATTGGTCCAGTGTACATTCTAATGATCCTGGAGTTTATTTTCCCAGAGATGAAATTGATGATGTAGTGCAACCAGATGACCAAAGTCAACCTGATGTTCCATCTTCACATGTCGTGGATGCTGATGCTAGTGACGATGATGGAGATGAAGAAGACACAGGAGAATGAGAATGTCCCAAGACGTTCCAAGAGAACAGCAAAAGGTATTCCTTCAAAGAAATACACATTGCAATTAACAGATAAACCATCGCCATTGATCTGTAATGTTACACTTCCATCAGAGAACGTTTCCCAATTAAAATATCTTTCTGAAGATGAACAAGACAAGTGGAACAAAGCTATGCAAGTTGAAATGGACAGTCTGCAGAAACTCAAAGTATTTACACCTGCAGAACCTCCAACAAAGAAAAGGATCATTGGCACAAGATGGGTCTACAAAATCAAACAGAAGCCAGATGGTGAGTCACTGTACAAAGCAAGACTTGTAGCACAAGGCTACGCACAAAGTTATCCTGAAGACTACACAAATACCTACTCACCTACAGTGCAAACTGAAAGTGTCAAAATTGCCTTAACTACAGCGACCATTCTTGGTCTAGAAGTTTTCCAGTTTGACGTTGAAACAGCATACCTACATGCTGACCTAGATGAAGAAATCTACGTGAAGTGTGCCCCCGGCTTCCGGGGACAAGAAGGGGACACATGGTTTCTTAACAAAAGTCTTTATAGTCTGAAACAATCAGGTTTAATGTGGTATTTATGTCTCAAAGACAAACTAAATTCAATGGGCTTTATTAAGTCCGAAACTGATGAGTGCATGTTCACAAAAAGGGATGAAAATGCATATGAAATTATTCTTGTTTATGCTGATGACATTGTTAACATTGATCCTAACAAACACATGAGTGAGATTTTTGTTACAGGTTTGCAAAGATACTTCACATTGAAATAATTAGGCCACATTAATGAATATTTAGGTGTTCAGATTAAAAAAACACAGAAGGGGTTTAGTCTTTCACAAGAAAACAAGATAGAACAACTTTTGCATCATTGCAACATGAAAGATGCTACAACAGCACACACACCTATGCAAACAGATTTTCACAATTTGAAGGATGCACAAGGTCCTGAGTTCAAGGATCAAACACTTTATCGCTCAGTAATTGGGTCACTACTATACATTAGTGGTTGGACTAGACCAGACATTGCACTTAGTATTAATTTGCTGTCACGACACTTGGGCAAAGCAAAAGAGTTTCACTGGTCATGTATTAAGAAGTTACTGAAGTATTTGAAATACACACAACATTTAAAATTAAAGCTAGAACCAACACATACTGATTTTGCAGAATTATATTGTTATGCAGATGCCAATTGGGCAAGTGACAAGGAATCAAGAAAAAGCACTTCAGGTTACATAATGTTCCTGAATGGATGCCCGGTTCATTGGAATGTGAGAAAACAAAGTTTTGTTTCCTGTTCTTCAACTGAAGCTGAATACGCTTGTGCTTCAGACACATGTAATTCTTTAATTTGGTTTGAGTCTCTAGTTACAGATATCTGGACCAGAGCGACACAACCAATCATCATGATGGAAGATAATCAGTAGTTTACATTTCAAAAACATGTTTCACAGGTTCAAGGTCCAGACACATTGACATTCGTTATAAAAATGTTAGAGAGACAGTAAGACAAGGTTTTGTGAAATTCGAGTATGTGCCAACAAAATATCAGATAGCTGACATTTTGAACAAACCATTACCAGCAACTCAACATGAATACTTGAGAAGATTATTGTGTGTTGAGTGATACCTTATATTCGCTTAACTGACAAAGAAGGGGTGTCACGGTATGAATTTTTGATTGTCAGCTGTACTCACATATCAGACTTTATAACCCAGAGATTCATAGCAAAGCAAAGCAGTCACGTGAAGAGTGATCTGCGCATATGCACATTCCATTCTATTCTCCATTACCACTTTGCTGCTGTCCTTCATGGAAGAAGGACGTCTTAGATTGTAAAAATGTAGTTCTTAGGTTTTTATATTCTTTTGTACTGAAATAAATATTTTGTTATTCTTAGAGTTTATACTCAAGTATCATTTTGTCAGGGATTAGTTTCCAAAGGAAAAGATCCTCATCACCTCTAAGATTTATTTTCTCATTCCGTCAGGTGGGATTCAAATTTTAAAACAACTGGTTCTATGGGCGTGGCTTATTTGGGGGCATGGCTTGGTGATCATGTGACTGGGTGGGTGTGGCTACGTGCATTGGGATTACTCAAAGGACTGAAAAAAGTGAAATATGACCAGTCCTTGCACTTACGACTGGTTCTTGCACTTATGACCATCCTCACATTTATGCCCATTGCAGCATTCTTAACAACTGTGTCACTTACTTCATAACTGCGGTGCTTCTCTTCGCCACGGTGACAAGATAGGGCGCAAAACATAAAATGTGAGGACAGTCGAAAGTGTGAGGACCAGTCAAAAATCACTTTTCCAGCACTCTGAGTAGTCCCTATGTGCACCTGGCATAGCCAAGTGGTCATGTGACTGGGTGGTCATGGCCAACTTGACGTCACTCATGTTGAGGGGCGCTTCTCCTCGCCTGGCTTCTCGTGACTGCAGGGATGCTGCAATGGTCGTAAGTGTGAAAAGTGGTCATAAGTCACTTTTTCAGTGCCATTATAACTTTGAATGGTCATTAAATGAACTGTTGTAAGTCAAGGATTACCTGTACAAAAATACAAAAAGCTTCTTTGCTTGCAAAAAACAGCCCTAAATACCAATCATTAGATTAGAAATACCTGCAAGCTGGAGTTACAAATCAGGCAGGGTGCCAGAGCACCTTGAGGAATTAATATAGTTAAAATGCAATGATAACTATCAGCAGCCAACTCTTACTAATAAAATGAAGAGAGGTCATTTAAGCTCTCCAGAAAGAACACACCCAGGAGAAGTAATCCTTAGATCCATTTGCACCATTTAAAGATACCAGCTGGTCTCACTCACCTCATAAGATATCCTAAGGAAATCATCCAGATTTAATCATCGAATCATGCCCCCCAGAAAGGCAGTAAAAAAATCAATGCCAAGCTTGCATCCTGCCTCTTGGAAGTACACCCCAAAAGGACAGTGCCAAGAACTACTAAAGCAGTGAAGGAAGACCCCCTCCCCAGATAGAAAAAGCACTTGAGATAAGCCTAACTAGAATGAAGCAAAGGAGCAAACACAGTAGCTGTTGCTTGTTAAACTAATTACCAGAACAAATAGACACAGGAACTAGCCAGATTTCCGAAGCTGCTTCTTTTCAGGAACAGAGATTAACATTTTTCCTTCCAAACAAAGCTGTATAGGGAAAATTATCCCATCAATAAACACAGGATTAAACATCACCAAGCACAGAATTAAACTTCACCAAAAACCAAAAAAGGGTATGTAAACTCACATTTGAATGTCAATATTTCTAGCTAGCCAAGAAGCCTTGCTGAATGTCACTCATCTTGGTTCCTTGTCATTAAAAGCTTCTTTCCGGCAGCTCTGTGCTGGAAGAACACCAACAGGGGAGTATTTCCTCCCAACAGCAGTGTAAAAAGCTTAAAACAACCCTTCCCCTTAAAAAAAGTCAAGCAAAGGACTTCCGGTTCCGGATCGCTGCATCGCGGACGCTCCTCGTTGAGCGCCTTTCCTTTTCCCCGTTAAAGCCGCCAGAACAGCTGTCTGGCGGCTTGAAAGTCTCTGCCCCGGGCAAAGGGGAGAGATGAGAGCCGGACAGGTGGGGTAGAGCCCCCCCTAGTGCCCCAAGTGTCAGCTAGGGGCGCGAAAGGTGAGGGCTCCCCAGCCAGCCTGTCTCTTGCTCCGGGGACTTGGAAACCTCCGCTTTTGCGGAGCAAGATGCTGTGACCACCCGCTGCTTCGTGAATGGGATTACAACTACTTAATTGTTTAAACAAGCAGACAGAGAGAGACAGGATTTTAAAGGGCAAGTACAGATTTTTTTTTTCTTTCAACTCCACTGCTGATTTTCACTTCGGAAGAAACTAAGTAACAGTTATTAGGCTACAACATGGCGATCGGAGAAAGTGGGAGGAGAAGTGAAAGTAACTTTCGTTTCCCTAGCAGCTTTTTTTCTTATGGAAATTTTTGATTTTGAAAGTTGGCTTTACTCTCTCTGTCTCCCGATTCTGGATTAAATAATAACTGACAATTTTTTAAAAAATAAAATTCTATCTGGCTTTGGAATTTGAAAGAATTTTAAAAGAAATTTAAAAGAACTTTAACTAGAGGCTTGGCTTTTTCTTTGTTCACCACTGGAAATACTAAAATGGCTTCAAAATCTGGAAAGATTGTTTTGAATAAAAGAATGGATTATTCATCTGGTTATATTTCTAAAATGCAACTTACCACTGAGTTAACACCCCCAAAGTCTTTAACACCTGAAAATTTAATAAGTACCTTAAAGATTATGAAAGATGAACTTATTGTTGAATTTAACCAAAAAATTAGTGAAATAGATAATAAAATGCAGGCTGCTTTAAAGAATATTGACCAACAAATTAGAAATGATGTGTTGGAGGTATGTAAAGGTCTAGCAACAAATATTGAAGTTTTGGCAAACCGCATTGAAGAAAACAAACAAGTTCTGACAACTTCAGTAGAATATATAGATAAAATACAAAATGACATTGCAAATTTTGAAACAGAGGTGTTAATGACGCAATTCAGATCCATGGAATTTGCCATAAGGGTCAGGGGGTTGAAAGAAGGATTATATGAAGATTTGAAAGGAAGGATGGTGGAAGCTTTGGAGCAAGTGTCTGGACTGTCTAAAGAAGAACTAGCCAGGCAAATTGATAAAATATATAGAATCAACTCCTGGTATGCAAAACAAAAACACCTACCAAGGGATATTGTAATATACTTTACTACAAGAGCCTTACGGAATAGGATTATACAGGCGACGTTTAAAAATAACCTGCAGGTGAATGGCCAGGAACTGATGATATGGAAAGAAATTCCCTCTAAAATGCTCAAAGCCAGAAAAGATTATACCTTTCTGATTGATGAATTTAAAAGGTTAAATTTACATTACAAATGGGAAGCACCAACAGGAGTTGCAGTGAAATTTCTGGGAAAAAGATATCGGCTTAATACAACAAAGAAAGCTACTGAATTTTATGTCAATGTCTTAAAGGCTGATATATCCAAGATTCCAGAGGAAAGATGTATGAAAACAAAAGAGGAGGAGGAGGGAAAGCCATCCCTTCCTCTTCAAATCGAAACAGATTTACAAAATTTAAATGATTGGCAGAGCCAGACAGATGTCTACAGTCTGGAAAAGGAGATGGAAGATCGAGGTCAGATGGGAGGCGAGCTGACAACTACAAAATTATCAAGTTACAAAAAGATGCAACCATCATCAAGATACAACAAGATGCAGTGTTGAAGTTTATTGGACAGATGGTTGCCATTATGACTGTACTTTTCTTTTTCCCTTCTTTCCTTAATTTTTTTTTCTTTTCTTTACTTCTTGCATTCTTTTTTTTTTTTTTTTGTTTTTTTTGGGGGGCTTATTCAAAGTATTATTAATTCTTTTTAAAGATTTAGAACTTTTTTGAACCTAATAATTTAATACATAGTAACATTTTGTTACTAATAGAGTGGTAGAATTTATGATGAAGTTTAAGGTTTTTGTATTATTATTTAGTTATTTTTTGTGTAATATCAATTTAAGTTTTATTTAATTGTGAGAAAGATTTGGAATTGTTATCTATCCAGTTATAAAATATTACAATTAGATTTAACATTTATTTTTTTTTGGGAGGAAGGTTATTTAAAGTTTGGAATTAGTGCTTATAATCTGATATATAGTAATAGTAAGTTATTTATATACTGATTGATTTTATGATGAAGTTTAAGGTTTTTGTATTTAATACTTAGTCATCATTTATGTAATAATCATTTAATTCTTAGTTAACAGTGAAGAAATGTTGTGAAGGGTAGATGATTGAAAGGAGGAGGAAGGAATTTTTATTAGTGTACAATTTGGAGTTGAAGTTTTAAAAAAATAAGGTGGAAGTCAAAATTTTTTAATTTAATTTAAATTTATTTTATTGATATTATGCCCTGTACTCTCTCTGGGAAGTCCGGGGGGGAGGGGGGAGGGAAAGGGGTGGGTTAGGGGGGAGAAAAATTAAAAAAAATGTTTGTACTTTCTATTTAATGTTTAGCTATTATCTATGTAATTTTGTACTAATAAAACTTTTTGGAAAAAAAAAAAAAAAAAAAAAGTCAAGCAAAGAAAAAAAAAGTACCAGCAAAGAAAAAAAACTCCGGCGACAGTAAATCTAGGCTTTTGGAAGTTTTGGAAGTCCATTTTAAAATACATGAAGTGCATCTGGTTCAGGGGTGGGTTCCGGTTTTCTGTAGTATTTCTTTTTAATTTCTAACCAGTCTTCCAATAAGGTCCTTCTGATATGGTGCCTCTGAAAGTATTTATGTGTTTGGTGTTTCCCCTCCCAAATAAAATTGTGCCAACCAATTTGTAGGCCGTGTCCTTCTATTGTTAATATTCTTTTGTTAGTAAGTGTTACCCATTCTTTCATCCATGTTATTGTTGCTGCTTGATGATATAGTTGCCAATCTGATAATACAAAACCCTTTCTTTCTTTTATCTTGTAGTAGTTTTTTCTTAATTCTTGCTTTTTTCCCAATCCAAATGAATTTTAAAATTAATTTATCTAAGTCTGTATAAAAAATTTTCCCAATTTTTGTTGGAGCTGTTTGAAATAAATAAAGAATTTTTGATTGTATATTCATTTTAATCATAGCTATTCTTCCAATTAAAGAAATTTGTAATTTTGACCAGACCTCCAAATCTTTCTGAATTTTTTGTATTAATTTTAGATAATTACCGTATATTCCGGTGTATAAGGCGACTGGGCGTATAAGACGACCCCCAACTTTTCCAATTAAAATATAGAGTTTGGGATATACTCTCCATATAAGACTACCCCTCCTACCATCTTTCTTTTTCTTTCTGTCTTCCTTCCTAACATCTTTCTTTCTTTCTTTTTCTTTCTTTCTTTCTTTCTTTCTTTCTTCTTTCTTTCTTCCTTTTTTCCCTCACTTTTTTCTCTTCCTTCCTTCCTCCCACCCTCACTTTTTTCTCTTCCTTCCTCCCACCCTCCCATCTAACATTCCTCTTCTTCCTCTCCTTCCTCCCTTCCTCCCTTCCTTCATCCCTCCCTCCCTTTCTTTCTTTCTTTCTTTCTTTCTTTCCTTCCTTCCTGTCTGTCTGTCTGTCTTTCTTTCTGTCTGTCTTTCTGTCTTCCTTCCTTCCTTCAACCCTCCCTCCTCTTCTTTCTTTCTTTCTTTCTTTCTTTCTTTCTTTCTTTCTTTCTTTCTTTCTTTCTTTCTTTCTTTCTTTCTTCCTTCCTTCCTTCCTTCCTTCCTCCCTCGCTCCTTCCTTCCTTCCTTCCTTTCACCCTGCAGGAGGAAGAAGGAGCCTCTGTTGCCGTCTCCCGCGGGGCTCCAGCCACCCGGCTGAGTCCTTGACCGTGCCGCCGCCAGGGTTAACGCGCATGGGAGGGAAGGAGAGCGCGCGCTGCCGCCGCCGCTATTGCTGCTCCGGCGTGTCCTTTGCACAAGGCGCAGCATGTGCGAAGTCTCCCCGGTCGCTGTGGCTGCACCGGGGAGCCCGCGTCCTTGTCAGTGATGGAGATGCTGCGCGCGCGGGAGGTACCACGGAGCAGAGGCGCCTGCGAGCGAGACGAGTGGCGGCATCGGCGGCAGGCTCCTGCCCGTGTCTCCCGCCCGCCTGCCCGCCTCTTGCCTTAGCATTTAAAAGAATGAGAGGCGGGCGGGCGGGAGACGCGGGCAGGAGCCTTGCTCGCCAGGCGCTTCTGCTCCGCGGCCCCTCCTGCGCGCGCAGCATCTCCTCGTTGACAAGAAGTTTTGAATGATCTTCTTTTTTCCCTCTATTTCATGATGGAGTTTTCCTTCTTCATCTTTAAGCTGTTGGATTGTTCTGTTTGTTCTTTCCTTCCTTAATTTATGGGCCAACCATCTCCCAGGCTTATTTGCGTGTTCAAAATAATTTTGTTTCATTTTTTTGATGTTTCGACTTATCTCATCTTGGGTTTCTAAGCTAATCTTATGTTTCATTATGTCTCTTACCTCTTTGTATTTATTATTCGATGGTTCTTTTTGCAATAATAGTTCTTGTTCCCTAAGCTTTGTATTCAATGTTTCCAGTTTTCCTTTTTTCCCTTTATTTTTCTTTGCTGTATACACAATTGTCAACCCTCTTAAGTATGCTTTCATTGTATCCCATACATTTTGGGTTGATGTTTGTTCTTTAGTGTTTTCTCAAAAAAAAAAAACCTAATTCTTTTTCTATTTTTTTGTGTATATTCCTTTTCTTTTAAAATGTTTTGATTAAGTGACCATCGAATTGTTCTTTTCTTTCTTCCTCTCCATTTTATTGCAACTGGGTTATGGTCGGCCCATTTGTTGGGTAAAATGTCTATAATTTCAATATCCATTACCAGCTCTGGATTCATCCAGGCCATATCTATTCGTGACCAGGACCTGTGGGGGTTTGAGTAAAACGTGTACTGCTTTTTTGGGGGGTTTAATTTTCTCCATGAGTCTTCTATATTTAATTCCTTAACCATGTTTGAAAAAGTGTTTGGTAGTTGTCTTCTGGTTTTTTTCTTGTTTGTGCATTTATAGTCCATTTTGCTATTTACTATGGCATTGAAATTGCCTATAATGCATAGGTTATCCCATTTTATTTCTGTTATTATTTTGTGCAATTTAGAATAGAATTTTTTGATGTTTATTGGGTGCATATAACCCTACTAACAATATTTGCTTTCGTCCCATTGTTATTTCCACAATTAGAATCCTATCTTCTTTGTCTGTATATATTAATTTTGAGTTTAATCATTCTTGTACATAAATTGCAATTCCTCTTTTTTTGACTTGTGGTAATGCACAGTATAATTTTCCTAATTTTGAATATTCTAATAATCTTTCAGATTTTTTTTATTCAAAAAGTTTTATTAGTACAAAGTACAAACACTTTTCTCTTTTTCTCCCCCCCTTTCCCCCTCCCCCCTCTCACCCCCCCCACCCCGACTTCCCAGAAAAAGCACAGGGCATAATATTCATTAAAATAAATTTAAATTATACTAAGAAATTCTTAATTTCCACATTTCTTTGAATTTTTAACTCCTTGTTGTTCAAAACTTTTTAAGCATAATCTAAGAATCAAGCATATTGTTAATCAAACATCATTTCAATATCTCAGGCTGCTAATTTACTCCACTAAATATCTTTCCTTTATATAATCTTTGTATAATCTAGTATAATAATTTATTTATTTATTTATTTATTTATTTATTTATTTATTTATTTATTTATTTATTTATTTATTTATTTATTTATTTATTTATTTATTCATTCATTCATTCATTCATTCATTCATTCATTCATTCATTCATTCATTCATTTATTTATTTATTTATTTATTTATTTATTTATTTATTTATTTATTTATTTATTTATTTGTTCTTCTATGCCGCCCTACTCCCGAGGGACTCAGGGCGGCGTACAACAATTTTATGAGAACACTAATAATAAACAGCAATTTCAAAACAACAGTTAAAAATATACGAAAGGTTAAAAAATATTCACCGTCAGCCGTACCAAGGGGTGAGTTCAGATGGATTTAGTCTCTCCCCCCTGCCTGCAGGAAGAGCCATGTCTTGACAGCTTTTCGGAAGGCCAGCAGGGTGGGGATGGTTCGGGTCTCTGGGGGAAGTTGGTTCCAGAGCGCGGGGCCCCCCACAGAGAAGGCCCTCCCCCTAGGGCCCGCCAGCCAGCACTGTTTGGCTGACGGGACCTGGAGGAGGCCCACTCTGTAGGCCCTAACCGGTCGAAGGGAAGTGTGAGGCAGAATGCGGTCCCGAAGGTAACCTGGTCCTAAGCCATGTAGGGCTTTAAAGATGATGATCAACACCTTGAATTGTACCCAGAGACCGATGGGCAACCAATGCAGCTGGCGGAGTATAGGTGTAACGTGGGTGTACCTTGGCACACCCACCATGGCACGCGCAGCCGCATTTTGCACCAACTGAAGTCTCCGAATACTCTTCAAGGGTAGCCCCATGTAGAGCGCATTGCAGTAGTCCAGTCGGGAGGTGACAAGGGCATGAGTGACCGTGAGTAGAGCCTCCTTCTCCAAGTATGGCCGCAATTGGTGCACCAGGCGAACTTGTACATAGGCCCCCCTAGCCACAGCTGTAAGGTGTTGCTCTAATTTTAGCTGTGGGTCTAGGAGGACCCGCAAATTGCGGACCTGTTCCGAGGGGGTTAATTTCACTCCCTCAAGAACCAAGGAGGGACAGTTGTCTTGGTCCTTAGGAGGCAATATCCAAAGCCATTCAGTCTTGTCGGGGTTGAGTCTGAGTCTGTTTCTCCCCATCCAGGTCCTAACGTCGTCCAGGCATCGGCACATTACATCAGCTGCCTCACTGAAATGAGACGGGGTGGTGATGTACAGCTGGGTGTCGTCAGCGTATTGATGAAAACTCACCCCATGTCTCCGGATGATCACCCCCAGCGGTTTCATGTAGATGTTAAACAAGATAGGCAAGAGCACCGAACCCTGAGGCACCCTGCATAACAGGGGCCTAGCGGACGATCTCTGCCCTCCTGTTAACACCGACTGCATCCTATCGGTGAGATAAGAGGAGAACCACCGCAAAACGGTGCCTCCCACTCCCAACTCACCGAGACGATGCAGAAGGATACCATGGTCGATGGTATCGAAAGCCGCTGAGAGGTCAAGTAGCACCAGGATGGAGGAATTTCCCCCATCCCGGGCTCGCCAGAGATCATCCATCAGGGCGACCAAGGCAGTTTCTGTACTGAAGCCGTGCCTGAAACCTGACTGATAGGAGTCTACATGATCCGTTTCCTCCAATAGTCGCAGAAGCTGAGTGGCCACCACCTTCTCAACAACTTTCCCTAAAAAAGGTAAGTTGGAGACCGGACGAAAGTTCTTCAAATCCGCTGGGTCCAGGGAAGGCTTCTTCAGGAGGGGTCTAACCACTGCAACTTTTAATGGCTGCGGTACAGATCCCTCCGTCAAAGAAGCGATGACCACTGCCTGGATCCAGCCTCGTGCCACCTCCCTGCTGGCGGAAACCAACCAGGAGGGGCACGGGTCCAATAAACAGGTGGAGGCACCCATCGCTCCCACGGCTATGTCCATGTCTTCCGGAGAAGCAGACCCAAACTCCTCCCACAACGGTGGACTAAGACTTGCCCCTGTCATCTCAATGGACTCTGCCCAGCCGGAGTCCAGGTTTGACCGAACCTGAGTGACTTTATCCGACAGAAACTCTACGAATTCCTCAGCTCTACCTTGCAAGTGTTCCTCGCTCCCCCCTTTGGCAAGGAGGGAGAGTGTCACCCTAAACAAGGCGGCTGGGCAAGAATCTGCAGACGCAATAAGAGCGGAAAAATGAGATTGTTTTGCCGCCCTTATCGCCACTAAATAAGACTTGATGTAGGTTCTTAATAGTGTTCGATCAGACTCGGTTTTGCTGGCTCTCCAGCGGCGCTCTACACGTCTCGTTTGGCGTTTCATCTCCCGGAGCTCCTCGGTAAACCAGGGAGCTTTACGGGATCCACTGCCGCAGAGAGATCGCTTAGGTGCAATCCGGTCTAATGCCGCTGATGCTGCGGTGTTCCATGCAGACACCAGGGAATCAGCCGAATTGTGTACCAGGGTTTCAGGTATTTCCCCAAGTTCCCTCTGGAATCCTTCTGGCTCCATTAGGTGCCTGGGGCGGAACCACCTAGTCAGTCCCGCCTCCCTGTGGGGGAGGAGTGGGTTTGCAAAATCCAACCTCAGTAGGAAATGATCTGACCATGACAGCGGGGTGGTGACTATATCCCCTATCTTCAGATCATCTCTCCACTGCCCCGAAAGAAACACAAGGTCGAGCGTGTGACCTCCCTCATGAGTCGGACCCTGGATTACTTGGGTCAGGTCCATGGTTGTCATGGAATCCATGAACTCCTGAGCTATCCCAGAAGTTTCGCCAGCTGAAGGCAGGTTAAAGTCCCCTAGCACCATAAGCCTAGGGAACTCAACCGCCAAGCCGGCTACTGCCTCAAGCAGCTCAGGCAGGGCCTTGCTAATGCAGCTGGGAGGCAGGCACGCTAGACAAAGGCCCACCTGAACCCCTAAGTCCAACTTCAGAAGGAGCGTCTCACACCCAACGATCTCTGGGGCAGGGCTCCTACGAGGATGCAGATTTTGGCGCGTTATCATTGCCACTCCTTCCCCCCTTCCCTGGGGTCGTGAATGATGCTGCACTAAGAACCCGTCTGGGAAAATCTCAGAGAGAGCTACTCCTCCCTCTTGACCCATCCAGGTCTCAGTTATACACACCAGGTCTGCCCCCTTTCTGTGATTAAATCACGTATCAGGGGGGCTTTGTTGACGATTGACCTGGCATTAAGCAGCAACATCTTGAGCCCAGGGCCCTGAAAACCCTGGTTGCCAGGTACTCGGGTTGAGCAAGATGGAACCACATCGGAGGGGCCGGAACAAGGGATCGCTTGTACACAGCGAGGTCTTATTCCCCGAGAGCGGCCCACCCCTCTGCTCCCACCATATCTGCCTCTTCCCATTATGACCGAGATGTTCTGGCTCTCGTCCCTTCCAGAGACCCCCTCCCCTCCCCCGCTGGACCCCCTCCCTTCCTGCAGGCCATCCATGCCATTCATACTGAGCCAGGTAAAAGAGCCGGGACCCCCTCCGCTTCTGTTTACACACTCAGTGAAGGGGGGCCAAGCCTTTATTTATTTATTTATTTTATTTATTTATTAAAATTTCTATGCCGCCCAACTCCCGAGGGACTCTGGGCAGCTCACAGCATGTATAGAAACATATAAAAGTAAAAACAATTTTATAAAAAACCATATTAAAATACTATGCATAATTAAAAAACTTTCATTCATACCCCGCCTGCCGGAAGAGCCAAGTTTTTATTGCTTTACGGAAGGCCAGCAGGGTGGGGATAATCCTGATCTCTGGAGGGAGTTGGTTCCAAAGGGAGGGGGCTCCCACAGAGAAGGCTCTCCCCCTCGGCCCCGCCAACCGGCATTGCTTGGTCGATGGGACCTGGAGGAGACCCACTCTGTGGGCCCTAACCGGTCGTAGGGAGGTATGCGGCAGGATGCGGTCCCGAAGGTAACCTGGCCCTGAGCCATGTAGGGCTTTAAAGGTAACGACCAACACCTTGAATTGGATCCGGAGACTAATGGGCAGCCAATGCAGCTGGCGGAGAATCGGTGTTACGTGGGTGCATCTAGGTACACCCACCACAGCTCGCGCAGCTGCATTTTGCACCAATTGCAGTCGCCGGACACTCTTCAAGGGTAGCCCCATGTAGAGCGCATTGCAGTAATCCAGCCGTGAGGTGATAAGGGCATGAGTGACTGTGAGAAGTGCCTCCTTCTCCAAGTAGGGTCGCAATTGGTGCACAAGACGTACTTGTGCAAAGGTCCCCCTAGCCACAGCTGAAAGATGTTGCTCCAATTTAAGCTGTGGATCTAGAAGGACACCCAAATTGCGAACCCGTTCTGAGGGAGCTAATTTCTCCCCCCCAAGAACCAAGGAGGGACAGTTGGTCAAGTCCTTAGGAGGCAATATCCACAGCCACTCAGTCTTGTCAGGGTTAAGTTTTAGCCGGATCTTCCCCATCCAGACCCTAACATCGGCCAGGCAGCGGCCCATTACGTCTACGGCTTCCCCAAATTGAGATGGGGTGGAGATGTACAACTGGGTATCATCAGCATATTGCTGATACCTCACCCCGTGTCGTTGGATGATCTCACCCAGTGGCTTCATGTAGATGTTAAACAGGATGGGCGAGAGGACCGAACCCTGCGGCACCCCACATAGTAGGGGCCTAGGGCTCGACCTCTGCCCCCCTGTCAACACCGACTGCATCCTGTCAGAGAGGAAGGAGGAGAACCACTGCAAAACAGTGCCGCCCACCCCCACCTCTCCGAGACGACGCAGAAGGATACCATGGTCAATGGTATCGAAGGCCGCTGAGAGGTCAAGTAGCACCAGGATAGAGGAGTGACCCCTATCCCGGGCTCGCCAGAGATCATCCATCAGGGTGACCAAAGCCGTTTCCGTACTGTAGCCGCGCCTGAAACCAGATTGAAAGGGATCCAGAAAATCAATGTCATCCAACAGTCGTAGGAGTTGGAGTGCCACCACTTTCTCAACAACCTTCCCTGCGAAGGGAAGGTTGGAGACTGGACGGAAGTTCTTTAAATCCGCCGGGTCCAGGGAAGGCTTCTTGAAGAGGGGTCTCATCACTGCAGCTTTTAAGGGCTGCGGGACGGACCCCTCTCTCAGAGAAGCATTGACCAACGCCTGGAGCCAGCCGCGTGAAACCTCCCTGGTGGCCGAAACCAGCCAGGAAGGGCACGGGTCCAATAAACAAGTGGCGGAGCTCATAGCTCCTATGGCCTTGTCCACATCCTCAGGAGTCACCGGTTCAAACCTATCCCATATAACCGGACTAAGACCTGCCCCAGTCATCTCGGCCAGCTCCCCAGCTCCCTCATACTGTCTTCTCATATTTCATTCTACTCATTCATTAACGCAATCGTAACACTCTCATTCATACTAACTAATAGACCACTGTTCTCCCCCTGATGATGGTATCAGTGGGGCTCAAGTCAGAAGTACCGTCTGGGAAGGTCCTTCATCGAACACTCAGCAGTTTCCCAACTAAGGCCAAAGGTTTTATTTTTGCTGTTCAAAAACTCCCCCTGAAGCCCGAAAAGGCAGACAGGGCCACACCGATCAAAAGGGGCCACGTAGCCACCAAAGTCACAGCAGTTGTGATGGTTATCACCTGTGAATAGAGCTACAGTTGGGGGGGGAGAAGTTATCCAAAGGAACAGCCAGAAGAACAGCCAAAACGGTCGTAATGAAACTGCGATGACAGCTGCGATGATCAGTGAAAGTCGCCACATTAGTGAGTGTAGATGAAGATGAAGATTGAAAACTGTCCGGCATACGAGGGATCCTTTCTCTAGCCAGGCTGATTTCATAATCGGAGAAGCCGCTGCCCAGGAAAATAATGGCCGGCACATCGGAAGCAGCAATCGCGATCTTAGCCGGAGCTGGAAATTCCCGGTCAGCTGCTTTTAATTAAGGCTTTTAGTTAATGCTCTTGGTAGCCAGCCATCTAAGAGTTCAGCTAAAAAGCTAAGGGGCTCCAGTGATCAGCTTTGGTCTCCAGAGAAAGCTGTTCCTAAGGGCAGTTCGTTATGGTAATGAGCAAACCGCGGCATGAAAAAACAGCACACCAGCGGTAAAGATTGTTCGGGAGGCACCCAGCCCAGATCTTAACGGCCGAGAAACAGTTCCCAGACTTTGCCCAAAAACACAGCCAATCCGTTCGGTATAAATACCTGGGATTGTCCAGCGACCCTTATTCTCCGGGTTGCCCCGATTCCTGGCGAGCTCTTGCAATTGTAGCTTCAGGCAAGCTCTATGATTTCGGGGATGCCATTTTAAGCCGACGGCATCTCTCCGAGCTTGGAGATCACTTGCACTTCTTAATCCTCGTGCCCGGAGGTTCCCTCGTCCAACAGGACTGGCACACTCCTGAGATTTTCCGGTTTTCTTCCGACCCACACTAGATGGAATAAGTTGGGTCGGGAATCTTTAAATCCCCAGAAAGGAGGACAGCGGTAACGGAGGACAGTTCTCTTGTGACCTCTCCGCTTGGCTCCACCCCGGAAATAATAAAAAGAAAAAAGAAAAAAGAAAAAAAGAAGAAATCTTTCTTTCACCATTTCATTCAGTTCCAACCACCAACATCATTTCCTCAATATTAAGTAAAAATTTAGTAAATATTAAATAAATATTAAGTAAAACTTCCTTCTTCAGTATACCTCTTCAATATACATAAAGATTTAAAATATTCTAACAAAATGTTAATTCTAATATTTCTAGATTTCTTTAACCCCTTATAACTCAGAAATTTTAAACTTAATCTCAGAGTCAAACACATTATTAATAACCTAACATTACAATATATCAAGTTGCTAATTTCACAAAAATTCTAAATCTTTAATTATTTTAAGATATAGTAATAAAAAGAAGGAAAGACAAAGACAAAGCAAAACAAAAAATAAAAACACAACCATCAAAGTCATTTCCTCAATAATCTTCTTACTGCAAAATGTCAATTTTTGTTCATCTCTCCATTTATCCTATAATGTCCCACACTAACACCAAACTCTAATCGTTCCTTCCTCTTGATCGAATTTTGGATCTGGTTCTTGCAGCCTTTTGTAGCTTGGCAATTTTTGATTTGTCAGCTCTACTCTTGTCTGACCCTGATCCTCTGTCTCCTTTTCCACATTATAAGCATCTCTCTGGCTCTGTAAATCATCTTGAATCATCAAAGCTATTTCCGTTTGCACAACTATCAATGACTCTCCTTTTTCCTCTTCTGTTGCTTTCATGCTTCTTCCTTCTGGAATTTTGGATATATCGGCCTTTAAAACTTTAACATAAAAATCAGTAGCTTTCATTATCGAGTTGAGACGATATCTCTTTTCCAAATATCTCACCACTATCCCCGTTGGGGCATCCCATTTGTACTGTAGGTTCTGTTTTTTAAGTTCTTCCACCAGAAAGGTATAATCCTTTCTGGCTCTGAGCATTTTAGGAGGAATTTCTTTCAGTGTCATTACTTCCTGTCCATTTACCTGAAGCTTATTCTTGAAAGTCACCTGTAGGATTTTATTACGTAACACCCTTGTAGTAAAATATATTACAATGTCCCTTGGCAGATGTTTTTGTTTAGCAATCCAAGAATTAACACGGTATATCTTATCAATTTGCATGACCAATTCTTCTTTAGTTATTCCTGACACATGCACCAGAGCCTCCAACATCCTCCCTTTCAAATCTTCATGTTTTTTCTCTTTTAAACCTCTTATTCTTAAAGCAAATTCCATACTTCTAAATTGGGTCATTAACACCTCTGTTTCAAAATTTTCAATATTGTTTTGAGTTTTGTCTATGTTTTCCCCCAAGGTTGCCACATCCTTCTCCAAAATTTCCATATTTAATGCTATTGCTTGAAATGCAAATATCATATCCTTCCTCAGTTGTTGTTGTCTAATGTCCATCTCCCCTAGGGCAGCCTGCATTTTTTAATTAATTTCATTAATTTTTGAATTAAATTCCATGACCAGTTCATTCTTCATAACTTTTAAGGTATTAAATAAATTTTCAGGTGTTAAAATCTGTGGGGGTGTTAAGTAAGAAGTGGATTGCATTCTTGAAGTATAAACAGAGGGATGCTCAAATCTTTTGTTAAAAACAGTCTTTCCAGGTTTAGAAGCCATTTAAAATTTTAGATTAAGCTTTTAGTTTTAGTCCAAGATCAGAGAGAGAAAAGAGTTCATCAAAGTCCAGCATTTTCAAAAGTGTACAAAAAGAAAACCAAATCCATAATTGAAAAGATTCTTTCCAGATGCTGAAGCCATTTAGATTTTAAAGTTTGAATTGTTATTTTAATCCAAAGTCAAAGAGAAGAAAAAAATATTCCTCGGAATCAGAGGTTTCCATGAAAAGGGCTGCAAAATGAAACTTTCTTTATAACTTTCGCTTTTCCACGCCCTTTCAGACTTCAATCGCCATTTTAAAACAGCTTGCTAATTTGTAGCTTCCGAAATAAGAGTCAACATAGAGTTAAGTATGGTTACTTGCCCAGCTTGTCTCCTGTCTTTTTCTGCTGCTGCTGTTCCAAAAATTGAAATCTATCATTTAAAGCAGGGTTGGTCGCGATCTTGCTCCGCTAAAAAGCGGAGCTGTCCCAGGTCCAGAGCATTTGACAGGTTTCCAGGGAGCCCTCACCCTTCGTGCCCCAGGATTTTCTCCTGCGACACTTGGGGGACTCTACCTGTACCTGCCTGCTCTTCACCCTCCCCTTTGCCCGGGGAGGGGGTTTTCGGCCACCAGTCAGCTGTTTGTCAGCTGTACTGGCAGCTTGAATGGAGCCGGGGACTGGCGCTCGACGAGGAGCGTCTTCAGAGAATGAGGAGCCAAACCGGAAGCCCTTTCAGATTTTTTTAATGTGCACCTCCTGTATACAAATTATATCCATAGTCTGTTTTTGAAGGTCTAACAGTACACATTTTCTCTTGATGGGTGAATTTAAACTGTTAATATTGATAGATAATAAATTAATTTCTTGTTTTTCATTGTTATTATTTAATGTTTGATTTTGTGCTTCCTTTTGAAAGTATCTCCATTTGCGCTCTTGTCCTTGCTCTCTCCCTTTCATATCGTTCTGTTTTGTTTCCATCCCCGATTTCCTGTTCCTCCTGATGTTTTCTAGTTCTTAATTCCTCCTGGCTCCTGCTCATTCTCGTCTCTCTGTTATCTTGCTCATCATCTCCAGCTAGCAGTTGTTCCCGGAATTCCTGTGCCTTTTGTATAGGATCAATTTTGATTTTCCTGTCCCTCCAAGTTATTAACATCCCTTCCGGGATGAGCCACCTAAACATAATCTTTTGCCTAACTAATTGGGCTGACAGGAAATTGTAGTTTTTTTCTTTTGTCCCTTATCTTTCGGGGTATCTGTTTCAGTATTGAGATTTCCTTTCCCATATATGTCAGAGTATGATTTCTTATTATATTAAGGATTTCATCTCTCATCGCTCTTCTCACAAATCTAATATGTACTTCCCTAGGATGTTTATATTTCCTAGCAAAGCTGGTATTGATTCTATAAATTTCGTCAATTTCTTTCAAAACGTCTTCCCTGTTTCTAGCTAATATTTTTCCTAATATTTCTACCATCACTTCTAATAAATCCTCCTCCTTTGTTTCGATAATATTTTGGAACCTTAAATAGAACATTGACTTCTCCATTTCAAGGTGAGAGATGGCCTCCTCGAGATTTTTGTTCATTTCTTCTAATTTGTTGTCTGTTCTATCTAACCTTTTCTCAGCCTTATCTGTTCTTTCTACTACTTCTTTTATTTGTTGTTCGTTTTTGGCTAGTGCTACTTGAATCGTGCCCACCTTATCATCAATTTTAGTCATATTATTTTTTACCTCAGTCATTTCATTTTTTACATCATCCAGGCCCTTCGTAATTGTCTCCTGCATTTTTAGGACTGTTTCTTGCAGGAAATTTAGAGATGTTTGTATACCTTGCCTATTTGCGCCTGAGCTCGCCTTTTCACTACTTGACACACTTTCCATTACTTTTTGACCTGCTGGGGATGCTATTGAAGTTATCTGTTTTTTTACTCCCTTTCGTTAATGTTGTTGTCATAGTGGTCATTTGGATAATCCTGAATATATTGTTCCACTTTACCATACGATTACAATTATATCTTATCTCTATTTTTAATCTAATATATTGTCTATTGTAATAATAAATAATAAAGGTAGTTAATATTAATAGTTAATAGTAGTTATTACAATTAATTAATCAATGTTTTATATAGACTATAAATATAAATATAGAATATAATAATAATAATTTCAACTTCTGTAAAACGCTACCTGGTACATATTTTCATATATGGTGGGAATGTCACAAAGCACGAGAATTCTGGGCAATAATCAAACAATGGCTGGAAGAAATATTGAAAATAAAATTGGACTTCAAACCAGAGCTTTTTTTATTAGGGATGACAATAGACGTATGACAAATGTATAGTATACCTAATGTTACATATATTGACTGCCGCAAGACTAACTTTCGCTCAAAATTGGAAAAATAAAAATATACCCACAGAGGAAGAAATTTTACACAAAATATTATCATGTGCGGAGATGGACAGACTAATGCTAGAAATGAAAGGAAAAGATAAAACTGAATACTTTGAAACCTGGAATACATTATACCAATGGTGGGGAAAAAGGAGAACATAGATTAAAAATTAAAATGGTGGAGATGTAAAGAAAAATTGTGACTTACTTTTGCAATTTAAGATGAATAATGATATAAAAATCAGCGGAATGTAAATATGTATACTAGATGAAGATTCATCATGTACTTGTTTTTTATGTTTAATGTATGTTTTGTCCTTTTATCTGTTTTATAAATAAAAAACTTTTTAAAAATTAAAAAATAATAATTTCAACCTCTATCAAATGTACTTCCAATTCCTATTTCCTTATATATTTTAACAATATTATAATATAATAATTATGATGCTTATTATTATTAATATTCCCCCCGCTTTCTTTTTTTACAGTAATATTAATTAAATAGTAGGCTAATAGAATCACTCAAAAATTGAAGTTGTAGATGGTAAGATATAATAGAATGTTAGAACACAGGAAAAGAGGGAAAAGAAAGGGGAAAAAGCAAGGAAGGGTTTTAAGTTTAATGTCCAACCTTCTTATTCAATGATTCTCAAGTCCTGCTTTCTTCTATATATTTTTTCCTCCTTCCAAATTGAGACCTCTCAAAATGGTGTCCTTTTTTTTGCAATGTCACTATCACATATGTTCCTTCTTACAGTCTCTCTGTCTTTTACCTTCTTTCAATCTCCCGACTTTTAGCTTCCTTCTCCATTTTTTCTCTCCAGTATCTCTTTCTTCTTTTCTTCCTTCCCTCTCATTCTTTTGTATTCCAAAAGTCACTCTCACATCCACTTTCTCAGTCCCTTCTCACACTTCCTCTTCTCCATCTTCGCACTTACTTTGCCTTCTCCTCTCCGTTTCCATCTCAAATTCGCCGCTTTTCAGTCTGTTCCGGATCTCTCTTTTTACTTTCCCTTTTCAATTCACTCTCCGTTGGTAAAGAGGCTTTTTCGGTACACTTTACTACTTTACATTTATGACACGTCCCACTGTTTTATTTTCTTTTTCCTCCTTGTCAGGCTGACTGCTACGCCTTCGGATCAGCCATTAACAGGCCAATCTCTTTCTTGTTTGATCTGAGGGCACCTCTCGCTCTGTTCAGAGATCGCCTTTCTCCTACAGAAGCTCTGAAGTCACCCCTCTCCACCGGTGCTCTTTCCCAGAGCTGACCTTGCCTGAAACGGCCACAATAACAAGAAACTCCATGCATGCCAGATGGAGCTTTGTCGGCTTGCTTGCACCAGCATGACGTCAACACAGGAAGTCCTGAGTTCTGGTTTTCTTTGCTGCCGGTTCGCTCAGGGATGCGCCACTGGGGCGTGCGTGCATTGTGCGCTGCGTGCATGCGCAGTACTTTTAAAAAGCTTCCGTGCATGTGGAGAAGCAAAAACAAGATGGCATCGCCTATGGCGCCACTGGGAGAACCGGCTCAGGGGCATGGCAGGCCTGGGTCGCTGCTGGTTCTAGCGACCCAGAGTGCCAAGTTATTACTGGTTCTATAGAACCGGTCCAAACCGGGAGGAACCCACCTCTGATCTGGTTACCTAATCCTGCACTGACTTTAACCAATAATAATTTCATCCAAGAGCAGCACTTTTGAGAATATTGCCTTTAGCAGGAGAAGAACATGGTGGCTTGTTTTATTTTCCACAAGGAAACATGCATCCTAAAGCAATCTATAAAGATGTGTTTAAACAAGCAACAGTAACTGTGAACACACCCAGAGATGATAACATCAAATAATGCTTTTAGATTTAGCTTACAGCTACAATTATGTTGAGATCTGGGCAGTGCAGCTAGAATAGTCATGGAAAGATATCCTTGGTGCATTTCAAACAAAAATGACAACTTTGTGATTGACAAGTAGAAAGTAGATCAGGTATTCTTAACAAAGAGAAAGTACTGTATTAGCTTAATACAACAGGCAACAAGCAACAGGCAACAGGCAACAGGCAACAGGCAACAGGTAACAGCGGCGATAGGCATCAGTGGCGACAGGTGGTGGCGGTGATAGGTGGCGGCGATAGGCAGCGGCGGTCATAGGTGGCGGTAGTGATAGGCGGCAGCGGTGACAGGCCATTCATTGCTGCTGCCTGTTGCCTCCGCCACACTGACCCCCTACCCCCCACCGCCGTGGCCTGGTCTGTGATGCAATATTCGCTCCATAAGATGCACAGCTATTTCCACCCACTTTTTTGGAGTGGGAAAGTGCGTCTTATGGTGCAAAAAATACGGTATTATGTTATCTTACCTTCCTCCATGTGTAAAGAGTGCATGTATGTAATAGAGACTTTATCTCTGAAGGTTCTTTGTACAAATAAGAATGCAGAAAAATCATGGTTCTCAATTGTCCACTGCAGATACAGACTCTCCAAACCTGAAAGAAAACAAAGAGGAGAACAAAACTAATACAATGATCAGAGTCAGAAGTCTAAGCATACTTACATCTGAATAAGTTCTGGACAACTCTGGACTTTCTATAGAGCATGTTTGCCTTCCTTATATTTGAAGCCAAAGGCATCATACTGTTTCCTTTTAAAGACCATAGAATAAAGAAAGGAAGGATCTGAAAAGACCTTGGAAATCAACTAGTCCAATCCTTTGCATGATATGAGAAACTACTATTCCCCTTCAATGGAGATCTTCATGCAGAGGATGAAAATGCTTTAGCAGATCCTGCACTGAGCAAGGGAATTGGCTAGGATTACCTGGGATATCATCTCCATATCGGATTTTATTAAGTTTCTAAGGGTACAAAAGAAATGATTTGTATATTCAAGTTGAATTTCCATGTTGTTACTGAATTTTATTAAACCACCTATTCCTTCAAAATATACCCAACTGCCTCAAGGATATACAGTAACATTTTTTTAGAAGAAAGGTTGTTTGATCTCCTCACTAGAAGAATGGCTAGGTGTGGGGATATGCTTTCAAATTTAGATTAATTTTGTATCTTAAAAGTAAAACTTACATATACAATTCAAACTTTCCTTGACTATAACTTAATACCTGGATTTGTATCACATTGGAAAGTTGGATTTCTCAATAAATAGAGTCTACATTTCAATTTTACAAGTTATCCAAATCAGAGCAAATTCTTAGTAACATGGATTAAATTCTTATTTGACCTTATTAGATGATTTATACTGTTGAGTATAGTTCTTGCTATTCATGGTTAGCTTAGAGCTTAATAGCAATTTTAAATTGTTTAAAAATGGTTTAAAAGTATAATATATTCTGTTGGTCTTAATTAATTAGTGATAGAGAACTATAATCTCTACAAATCTTTAATCCCTTATTTATTCATTTATACTTTATTTACCTTCAGTTTCTTTTTTATGTCTGATTATATACAGTATCTGCTTTATATATCGGCTATGGTTTTCCCAGTTGCAATGTATGGCTGTGAAAGTTGGACCATAAGGAAATCTGAGTGCCAATGAATCTTTGGTCTTTGAACTATGGTGCTGGAGAAGACTTCTGCAAGTCCCTTGGACTGCAAGGTGATCAAACCGATCAGTCCTAGAGGAGATCAACCCTGACTATTCTTTAGAAGGCCAGATCCTGAAGATGAAACTCAAATACTTTGGGCACCTAATCAGAAGGAAGGACTCACTGGAGAAGAGCCTAATGCCGGGAACGATTGAGGGCAAAAGAAGAAGGGGACGACAGAGAATGAGGTGGCTGGATGGAGTCACTGAAGCAGTCGGCGTGAGCTTAAATGGACTCTGGAGGATGGTAGAGGACAGGAAGGCCTGGAGGAACGTTGTCCATTGGGTCGCGATGGGTCGGACACAACTTCATGACTAACAACAACAACAACATATATCTGCTTTAAAATATCTAATTAAAAAAGTAATTTGGGGCTGCAGGAAGCCCCAGTCCACTCCATCTTAAATGTACTATATAAGTAACAGAGAAGATTATTTCTTTTTAATACTGTCATTATCCAATTAACTAACCACTACTTAACAGACTTTAGATACAATGGGTAGAAACCAAGCCTAAAATAATGGACAAGGCTCTAAGCAAGATTCTACTTTTGGAGGGAAAGTTTATGGAGAATTGGGACAGGTGTGGCGGACAGCAGAGGGGCACTGGGAGGATCAGGAAGGTGCTAGGAAAATTGGGAGAGGTGTGTGGCAGCTGCAGGAAGGTGATGGGAAGTAGCTCTGCATGGGGTGATAGAAGGCCTACGTTTACTTACCCTTTTTATCCTTGGGGGGAAATACCTGCATGATTTATTGGGTTTAGTCATTATTTGGCATGTTTTATTTATTTATTTTATTTATTTATTTTGTCAAAACATGTACAAGATAGCAGGTATGGATTAAACCAGTGGTTCCCAAAGTGGGCGGTACTGCCCCCCAGGGGGCGGTGGGAACCCTTAGGGGGGCAGTGAGAGGCAAGGGTGGTGACAGGGGGGCGGTAAGAGGGGCCAGGGGGGCGGTAAGTGGTAGGTGGTTTGCCATGCTTTTGCACTTGAAGCTCTCTCGCATTCCTTGCTCTTGTGTGCAGGGCAGCCCATTCTGAAAGAAAACACGAGACGTTTTCTTTCAGAATGGGCTGCCCTGTACCCAAGAGCGTGGAATGCGACGGAGTTACAAGTGCTAGGTACTGAGCGCGGCACAGCAACGAGGGAAGCCGACTGCTCTCGAAGCTGCTCGGGCAAGCGCTCGTAGACCCGCGGGAAGGCCCCGTTGCGGAACCTGCGCATGCGCGGACTTTCCCGCCCGGAGTCCCCGTCACCTAGCAACCCGGCGCGCGCAATTCAGCGGGCTCCCCTCCGGCATGGCGCACCCAGGGATCTCAGCCCAGCTGCCCCGACATCAAACCTACCAAGGTGCCTGTGGCCTTTGGCTGCCGAGGCCTCCCCAAGCTCAATGAAGAGCTGCAGCACCCTGAGCTGCTGACGCGGCAGCCGGCCTTGATGGCGCTCTGCAACCTGGAGCACGACCTGGAGAACGCTTACCAAGCCATCGGCCTGGGTGAGCGGTGGCGGCCTGGCCACGGCTGGTGGGAGGGAAGGGAAGGGAGGGAAGAAGGAAAAAAAAGGAAAGAAAGAAAGAAAGAGAGAGGGAGGAAGGAAGACAGAAAGAAAGAAAGAGACAGAACGATGGTAGGAAGGAAGGAAGCAAGATAGACAGAAAAAGAAAGGAGGGAGGGAAGAAGGAAAGAAAGAAAAAGAAAGAAAGAAAGATGGTAGGAAGGAAGACAGACAGAAAAAGAAAGGAGGGAGGGAAGGGAAGAGAGGGAAGAAGGAAAAAAAGGAAAGAAAGAAAGAGCGAGGGAGGGAGGGAGGAAGGAAGACAGAAAGAAAGAGAAAGAAAGAAAGAAAGATGGTAGGTAGGAAGGAAGATAGACAGAAAAAGAAAGGAGGGAGGGAAGAAGAAAAGAAAAAGAAAAGAAAGAAAAAGAAAGAAAGAAAGATAGGAAGGAAGGAAGGAAGGAAGATGGTAGGAAGGAAGGAAGGAAGGAAGGAAGGAAGACAGACAGACAGAAAAAGAAAGGAGGGAGGGAAGAAGGAAAGAAAAAGGAAAGAAAGAAAAAGAAAGGAAGAAAGAGGGAGGGAGGAAGACAGAAAGAAAGAAAGAAAGATGGTAGGTAGCAAGGAAGACAGACAGAAAAAGGAGGAAGGGAGGGAAGAAGGAAAGAAAAAGGAAAGAAAGAGGGAGGGAGGAAGACAGAAAGAAAGATGGTAGGAAGGAAGGCAGAAAGAAAAAGAAAGGATTGAGCCTAACATTTTGGTTGCTAAGCAAGAGCATTGTTAAGTGAGTTTCACCACACTTTACAAGTTGGCCATGTCCACCCGGTCACCTGACCACTAAGCCATGCCCACCTGAGGGGGTGGGGGGTGGGGGCGGTGAGGATGAGTTTGTAGCACCAAGGGGGCGGTGGACTGAAAAAGTTTGGGAACCACTGGATTAAACAAACAAAAGCAAAGTAGGTACAGATAAATTTGGACAATAAGACAGTAAGACAGGGACAGTAGGCACAATGGTGCGCTTATGCACGCCCCTACAGACCTCTTAGGAATGGGGTGAGGTCGACTGTAGACAGTCTAAGGTTAAAGTTTTTGGGGTTTGGGAAAGAAACCAAAGAGTCAGGGAGTGCATTCCAGGCATTGATCACTCTGTTGCTGAAGTCGTATTTTCTGCAGTCGAGTTTCGAGTGGTTTACATTGAGTTTGAATCTATTGTGTGCACATGTAATGTTGTGGTTGAAGCTGAAGTATTCATTGACAGGTAGGACATTGTGGCAGATTATTTTATGAACTACATTTAGATCAGACTGAAGGCGACGTAGTTCTAAGTTGTCTAAGCCCAAAATTTCAAGTCTGGAGGAATAAGGTATTCTGTTGCGAGCAGAGGAGTGGAGGACTCTTCTTGTGAAATATTTCTGGACTCTCTCAATTGTATTAATGTCCGATATGCAGTGCGGGTTCCAGACAGGTGAGCTGTATTCGAGAATTGGTCTGGCAAATGTTTTGTATGCTCTGGTTAGCAGTGTAATATTGCCAGAGAAGAAGCTACACAAGATTAGGTTAACAACTCTTAGTGTCTTTTTGGCAATGTTTTTTTTTCAGAAAAGTTTTTTATTTTTTCCTCCCCAATAAAACATGCTTATAACATCATATACCTTCAGTACAGCTTAAAAAGCATATATAATCTTTTAAATACAATTTTAAAAAAGCGCACATCCATTCTATTATATCTTAACCTTCGGTATATACTATTTAACTCTTGCTGCCTCCTTTCTAGTTTCATCATCCGGATACCCAAATTGTCTTCAAAATAAATTTATCGCTATTGTTTACTTCATCTGCTAACTCTTATGTCTCTAACTTCTTAAATCTAGGCCGTAGTGCTTCTTTTTCATCCTTATTTTCTTATTCATCGTTCTTCCCCCCCTTACTCCCTATTTTCCACATGATTAAAAACCCTTATCCACTAAAAATCCCACATTTACTTATAATTACAATATTTACTATTAAACATCAAATTATAGATTCTTTGTATGCTATTTCAAATTGATAACCTATCAAATAAGGAAGGAGATACAATTATTCAAATTCAAATTCAAATTTGTTCAATCATTTCATTCATTTTACATTATAATTTATCTTCCCACAGGTGGTACAAATACATATTCACTGTAATTCTATTAATAGTTATATTCAAATATTTAAAATTCAATTATTTAACTAGAAAGCATATTCATTATCAGTATTAATTGAATAGTATATTCAAAGAACGAGAAAATAATAATAATAATAATAAACATTCAAATTGCATACATTTATGCAACTTAAAAAATTAAATTTACTTTCCTTGCATTTGCTCTTCCTTCTAATACCACATATGTATATTTACGAGTTTTAAACTTCATCAATCAAATCAGATTTATATCAAATTATAACACATTAGTACATTTCATTCATTCTACTTATATTTCTTCTTTCCACTAATAATACATATAAATATTTAGCAATCTTAAATTTTTTATTAGTAATTATATTTGCTTTTATTAAATAGTTTATATTGCCCATAATAATAAAAAAACAAAGAAAAAGATAATAATCAACTCTCAATCAGCCCTTTTCTTTGAATTTCCATTCTCTTTTTCTAAACTCCCCCAATTTCTTTCTTGTCATTTTGTACCCCCAATTTCTTTCCCTTTTCTTTCCTCCTTTTCCCCTCTTCATATATATTATTTGTCTAAATTCTCTTCCTGTTCTTCTTGATCCCTCCCCTCTATTTCTTTCTTCCTTTTTAATTTGCCAAATCCAATACCTCTGCCCATGCCCTATTTTCCCCTTATCACTGTTTCTTCCGGTGTAATCATCATAATGTGTAATATAACCATTTATCTGTCCATCTTCAAGATCTTCTTTCTTTTTAGCTGTATAATTCTCTATGTCTTCTTGTATCTGTTCTTCATCTTCCAAATTCTCTTCCTTACCAGCTCTTTGCTTTGTGTTTTCTGCCATCATATTTTCAAAGTCCTTATTATTGTCCTTATTATTGTCCTTATTAGAAATCTCATTGTTATCCAGTGCTTTCTGTGTATTGTTATACAAAAAAAAACAAAACAAAACAAAAAAAAACAAAAAAAAAAAATAACAACAAGACTGAGATTAAGGCAATATTAAGAACTAAGCTATACCGGGTTTGGAGGTTGCCTATATCTGCCTCCTATTGCTCTTATTGTTTTTAACCCCCGGAAATACTGCGATTTTATTAATGGTTTGGGCTATGAATGTGTTATGATTGGGTGATAGAGATTGTGTGACTGACAGTGGTAGAATGAGTGAGCTGGGGATTGGGTTTTTGCCCCCCTCTGCTGAGTGTGGAAACAGAAGCGGAGAGGGGTTTCAGTCCATCCCCAGGCTCAGTATGACTGGTATGCATGGTCTGCTGGGAGAGAGGGGGACCAGTTGGGGGGGGGAAGGGATCTCTGGTGTGAGGGGGGACGGGAGCATTAAGGTCATTACAGGGAGAGGTAGGTATGGCGGGAGCAGGGGGGTAGGCCGCTCTCGGGGAACGAGAACTCGCTGTCTCCAAGCGATTCCTTGTTCCGGCCCCTCTAGTTTGGTTCCATCTTGCTCAACCCGAGGTCCTGGTAATCAGGGATGTCAGGGCCCTGGGCTCAAGCTGCTGCTGTTGAATGCCAGGTCAATTGCCAACAAGGCCCCCCTTGTACGGGATCTAATCCTGGAAGAGGGGGCAGACCTGGCATGCATCACTGAGACCTGGCTAGGCCAGGAGGGGGGGGTTCCCCTCTCCGAGATGTGCCCGGACGGGTTCTTAGTGCAGCATCAGCCGCGACCCCAGGGAAGGGGTGGAGGAGTGGCGATTATAGCTCGCCAGAACCTTAATCCTCGAAGGAGCCCTGCCCCGGAGATTGTTGGGTGTGAGACGCTCCTTCTGAAGTTGGACTTAGGGGTCCAGGTGGGCCTTTTGTTAGCGTACCTGCCTCCTAGCTATGTTACAAAGGCCCTGCCTGTTCTGCTCGAGGCGGTAGCAGGGCTGGCGATTGAGTTCCCCAGGCTGATGGTGCTGGGGGACTTTAATCTGCCATCGCCCGGTGAAACCTCGGAGGCAGTCCAGGAGTTCATGGCTTCCATGACAACCATGAACCTGACCCAAGTAGTTCAGGGTCCGACTCATGAGGGGGGCCACACGCTTGACCTTGTGTTTCTCTCGGGGCAGTGGAGAGATGATCTGAGGCTGAGGGGTTTAGTCACAGTACCCTTGTCGTGGTCAGATCATTTCCTTCTGAGGTTGGATTTCATGGCACCACTCCTCCACCGCAAGGAGGCGGGGCCGATTAAGTGGTTCCGCCCCAGGCGCCTAATGGAATCTGAAGGATTTCAGAGGGAACTTGGGGAAATACCTGACTCCCTGGTACACGATTCATCTGAGGCCCTAGTGGCTGCTTGGAATCAGGCAGCAACAGGGGCCTTAGATCGGATTGCGCCTTTGCGGCCTCTCCGTGGCAGCGGATCCCGGCGGGCCCCTTGGTTTACTGAGGAGCTCCGGGAGATGAAGCGCCAAAAGAGACGCCTAGAGCGACGATGGAGAACCAGTAAAGCTGAGTCTGACCGGACACTTTTAAGAACTTACATTAAGTCTTACTTAGTGGCGATAAAGGCGGCAAAATGCGCGTATTTTTCCGCTCTTATTGCGTCCGCCGACTCCCGCCCAGCCGCCCTGTTTAGGGTGACTCGCTCCCTCCTAGCCAAGGAGGGAGTTGAAGATCCCTTGCAGGGCAGAGCTGAGGAATTTTCTCAGTTTCTGGCGGATAAAGTCGTTCAGATTCGGACAGACCTGGACTCCATTTGGACAGGGCAAGCCGAGATGACAGGGGTGAGTCTTAGTCCTGTTATTTGGGACGAGTTTGAACCGGTCACTCCTGAGGATGTGGACAAGGCCATAGGAGCGATGAGCGCCTCCACCTGTTTATTGGACCCGTGCCCCTCCTGGCTGGTTTCTGCCAGCAGGGAGGTGACACGCGGCTGGCTCCAGGCGGTTGTGATCGCTTCTTTGAGAGAGGGATCCATCCCACAGCCTTTAAAAGCTGCGGTGGTGAGGCCCCTCCTCAAGAAGCCTTCCCTGGACCCAGCGGATTTAAAGAACTTCCGTCCAGTCTCCAACTTACCCTTTTTGGGTAAAGTTGTTGAGAAGGTGGTGTCGCTCCAACTCCTGCGGCTATTGGAGGATACTGATTATCTGGATCCCTTTCAATCGGGTTTCAGGCGCGGCTACAGTACGGAGACTGCTTTGGTCGCGCTGATGGATGATCTCTGGCGAGCCCGGGATGGGGGTCACTCCTCCATCCTGGTGCTACTTGACCTCTCAGCGGCTTTCGATACCATTGACCATGGTATCCTTCTGCGTCGTCTTGGGGAGATGGGAGTGGGAGGCACTGTTTTACGGTGGTTCTCCTCCTACCTCTCTGACAGGACGCAGTCGGTGTTGACAGGAGGACAGAGGTCGGCCCCTAGGCCCCTGGTTTGCGGGGTGCCACAGGGCTCGGTCCTCTCGCCCATCCTGTTTAACATTTACATGAAACCGCTGGGTGAGATCATCCGACGACATGGGGTGAGGTATCAGCAGTATGCTGACGATACCCAGTTGTACATCTCCACCCCGTGTCAGTTCAGTGAAGCAGTTGATGTAATGTGCCGCTGCCTGGACGATGTGAGGGTCTGGATGGGAGTGAACAGACTCAGGCTCAACCCAGACAAGACTGAGTGGCTCTGGATATTGCCTCCCAAGGACTATGTCGACTGTCCCTCCTTGGTTCTCGGGGGAGAAAAATTGACTCCCTCAGAACAGGTTCGCAATTTGGGTGTCCTCCTAGACCCACAGCTAAAATTGGAGCAACATCTTTCAGCTGTGGCTAGGGGGACCTTTGCACAAATCCGTCTTGTGCACCAATTGCGACCTTACTTGGAGAGGGAGGCCTTGCTCACAGTCACTCATGCCCTTGTCACCTCACGGCTAGACTACTGTAACGCGCTCTACATGGGGCTACCCTTGAAGAGCATCCGGAGACTCCAACTGGTACAGAATGCAGCTGCGCGAGCGGTAGTGGGTGTGCCGAGATACACCCACGTAACACCTCTCCTTCGCCAGCTGCATTGGCTACCAATTAGTCTCCGGTCGCAATTCAAGGTGTTGGTCGTTACCTTTAAAGCCCTACATGGCTCAGGGCCAGGTTACCTGCGGGACCGCATCCTACCACATACCTCCCTAAGACCGGTTAGGTCCCACAGAGAGGGCCTTCTCCGGGTCCCGTCGGCTAAACAATGTCGATTGGCGGGGCCACGGGGGAGGGCCTTCTCTGTGGGAGCCCCGTCCCTCTGGAACCAACTTCCACCAGAGATCCGGACCATCCCCACCCTGCTGGCCTTCCGTAAAGCCTTAAAAACATGGCTCTTCCGGCAGATGGGGTGAATAGGACAACTAGATTCCCCCTGAATGTTGCTCTCACAATGTTTTTTTTAATTATATTTATAATGTATATTATGACTATTGTTTTTAAAATTGTACGCTTCTTATTTATGTTGTACGCCGCCCTGAGTCCCACGGGATTGGGCGGCCTATAAGAGCGTTTAATAAATAAATAAATAAAATAAATAAAATCTTTATTAGTAGCCTCCTTGTTATCCAATGCTTTCTGTAATTGCTTCTTGATTCCATCTTCAAACTCAATAAAATCTCTCCTTAGGTCTTCACAATAGGCTGCAAGCTCCTCAAATTCACTCACCTCCATGTCACCAATGTCATAATTCGTAAACCTTTATAATAAATCCAGCTGTCTAAGAATGTCTATCCAACAGCCTACTACAAGTTTAGCCTTTCAAAGTTCATTCAAAGTTCATTCAACCAGCAGATGGAAACTCTTTTTTATAACAAGTAAAAAAACCGCTACTTTATACTGTCCAAGATAAGCTCTCAATTCAAGGTCAGCAGCTGTGTAAATAACCACTGGTGAACAGTTAGAATAAATCCTCCAGCCAACAGATGGCACTCTTGTTTAATCCCATTGATCTTTTCCTTTTATTCAATATCTTTATATATTTTAAATCGGTATAAGTCAATATAACTTAAATCCATTAATTTCTTAATTCATAGCTCAAAGTTCTCAAAATTTTCAAACAATGGGTTTTAATTACCGCCTTCTGGGTTGTTTCTCTAAAATCTTCTACTTGCCAATTAGCTGCTTTGTAATCTTTTCCATGCTTTTGTCCCCCTTTAAGCTTAAAAAAAAGTCCCAGTTTTTCCTCCGGCAAAAAGACTCAGCAATTAAGCTTCTATCTTTCTTCTTTTCCTCCAGCCCTTTGCTTAAGTTACCTTTCCTTTCCAGATGACTTCCAAGCTTCAAATCAATCAATCAGTCCGTTCATGGCTGCCACGGCTTGGATGACGAGTTGTTTTCCAATGCCACCGGTCGAGGGCTCTATACAGCTCTCTGGGGGGTTTGCAGCCCCCTTCCAGATCACCAGCGGTATCCCACTTCTTCACCACCCCTCCAGGGCAGCTCTGACCTGGTTCTAATTGAACCAGATCCCCAGGCGACATGGATATTGGGATTCCCCTGCAGAACAAGGGGAACTCTGTGTCACTATGGTGCTTGGCCACGCCCCTCCTCCCTTGGCAATGTTGTTACAATGGGCTCTGGCACTTATGTCATTAGATATGAGTACTCCAAGGTCCTTGACAGAGTGAGGGTCATCTACAAGGTCGTGTCCTCCAAGCTTGTATTTTGTGTTCTGATTCTTTTTGCCAATGTGTAAGACAGAGCATTTGTTGGTTGAGATTTGAAGTTGCCAGTTGTCAGACCATTGTGATACATGGTCGAGGTCTTTTTGAAGGGTAGAAGTATTGTCGGTGGTGTTGAATAGTTTAACATCATCAGCAAAGAGAACGCAGTTGCTTATAAAATGATCACAAAGGTCGTTTATGTAAAGAATGAATAGTGTTGGTCCTAGAACGTTGCCTTGAGGGACACCACTGTTGACAGATGCAGGATTTGATAGGGCACTCCCTATTTTAACCATTTGTTGTCTGTTTGACAAGAACGCAGTTATCCAATCATGAAGGGGACCACATACGCCATAAAATTTTAGTTTCCGAAGTAGTTTGTTATGTACTACTGAATCAAAGGCTTTACAAAAGTCTTTGTAAATTGCGTCAATTGATTTACCTTGATCGAGTTGTGAAGTCCATATATTTTTGCAGTGTAGGAGTTGTAGGTTACAGGATAATTTTTTTCTGAAACCAAATTGTTTATTAGAGAGTAGGTTGTTAATTTCTAGGTGGAGGGTAATAGAATGATTTATGATTGATTCCATGATTTTGCAGGTGATGCAACATAAAGAGATTAGTCTGTAATTTTCAACATTACTTGGATCTCCTTTTTTGAAGATAGGGATGACTGTGGCTACTGACCATAAATTGGGTAAGAGGCTAGTCCTGAAGGATTTTTTGAAAATTATGCTTACATGTTCAGCTATGGATGTGGAGAGCTTTTTAAAGAAATATATACATAGACCATCTGGTCCAATGGATACAGATGGTTTTAGGTTGCATAATGCTTTTCCAACATTATCTTCTGTAAAATCGATTTGTGTTAGATCATTGCAGTTGTTTGTGGTGTGACTAGGAAATATTGGGCATGAGCCATTGCTGATTACAAAGACTGAGCTGAAGAATGTGTTAAAGAGGTTGGCTTTAACAGCTTCATCATTATATTCTTTACCATTTGGTCCTTTGAGGAGTGGGATGGATCTCGAGTCTTTGAGTTGCTTGTTTACAAAGTTGTAGAAGGTGCGTGTGGATTTCGTGCACAGAAGGTTTTCTTCTTGATTGATGTGATAATTGGTACATTTGGTCTTTAATTGGTGGCATAGATTTTTGTAGCGGTTTTTAAAGTTAGCAACGTAGCCAGTTTTGTTTTTCCACCAAAGGGATCTTTTTTTGGATTGGAGCTTCCTTATTTTTATGGGTAATTTGTTTTTCTTGGTTTTGGTGATAATTAGTGGTACATATAATTTAATGACTCTTTGCATTTCGAGCAAAAAGATATTGTAGTAGTCTTCAGCAGTATTACAGTCAGAGAATAATGTTTGCCAATCAAGAGATGAGAGGTTGGCATCTATGATATCATAGTTGGCTTTTTTAAAGTTGTAATTGGTTATCCTTTCATTGTGGTCGTTTTTGTAAGGAAGTATATTGAGACAAAAGTCAATCATGTTATGGTCACTGTTGGAAAAGGGCTCTATTATTTGTAGTCCATAAATTGAGTGTAAACTGTTGCAGAAGATGAGATCAAGACAATTGCTAAGTCTAGTATTGTTTGTTACTAGCTGTTCAAGCCCTAGATTAGTAATAGCATTGTAAAGGGTTGAGTGTATGGGTTTGGTTGAACATTCATTTAGGGTCCAGTTAATATGAGGTAGGTTGAGGTCACCAAGAAAAATAAGGGGGTGTGGGTAGGAGGCTGCCCACGTTAGTAGTGAGGTTAGCTTGTTCGATGTGTGATGTCGTAATCAGGGACTCTGTAGCATAATAGAAGCGAAGTATGGTATTTAAGGTCAGTTTGCAGATGATGGTTTCTGGAAGATTGAGTTCATGTCTAACTTGGATATTTTTAAGGTTTACTGATTTTTTGTAGAAGATGGCAACTCCACCTCCTCTACGGGTTTCACAATCGGACCAGTAAATGTGATAGTCTCTTACTATGATAATGGAGTCAGGGAGGGATGTGTTCAGCCATGTTTTGCAGACAAATATAATGTCAAATTTAGCAGTTTTTAGTAAGAGGAGGAGTTCGGGTATTTTGTTTATGATGCTTCTTGCATTCATTAGTTTGCATTTAAGATCAGCAGTGGGTATTGAGGAAGTAAGAGGTGTGCATACCTAGTTTTGGTGATGAGGGATTGGTTTTGGGTGATGGGGGGTTGGATGGTGGATGGTGGATTGCGGGACTTAGTTTTGATGCAGTCAGCGCGGTAGTTGATGTATAGGTCAGTATATCCTTGGTCTTTTTAGATCTGCTCGGAGTTCATGGGAGCAGATTCATTGAAGAAAGGATAGGTCAGGCCATGAGCAAAGTTTTCTAGGATTGGTGTCATTTCTGGCAATAGAGTTTATAGTATGAATGAATTTACATTTGATGGATTCATCCTTGCAAACTACTCTACAGAATCGTGGGGCCACAGAGCCGTCTCTATACTTGAACTCGGGGCCATCTCTAGAAACTTCAATGATGTCTTCGGAGGAGATTGTTGGTGCTATAATTTTGTGAACCTGTAAGATATTGGGTTCATCGGTGACATCTAGCTCAAATAAGATAGCATTATTACATTTCTGTTCACACTTAAGGGTGTTTTTGATGAGTAAGGATATATTGTTTGGATGGTTGGTAGATGTATGTGGTTGTGCATGTGGTTGAGGTAGTGGTTGTTGAGCTTATGATTGAGGTAGTGGTTGTTGTATTGTATTTTTTTTATCCAAAGCTGCGAAGCGTACTTCTAAACGTGCTTCCATGCATGCTTCTATGGAATCAATGTTTGTTGTGTTTTTATGGTTGATTCCAAGGTTTGGAATCTATCAGACATGGTAATTAGGTTATCCAGTATTGGTAGACATGGTGGACAGAAATGATGAAATGTGGGAGCTGTTTTTAGAAAAGTGGCTATCTGTTTGTTTATTTCTAGGCAGGTATTGTGGGCATATTTTGAGCATATGCGGCATTTTTTGAATTCATCATCCTCTTTGATGGTTTTATTGCATTTATAGCATTTGTCATCATTGGTAGAGGTGTCTTCATTTTGAGTGTGTTTGATTGTGGAATTTTTGAGGGTTTTTTTTTTGCTTGGCATGGTCAATAATCAAATAGTGTCTGACAAATTGATTAATATCAGTAATCAATCAATATCTAACAAAATTAATTAAACAATAATAAACGCCGCCCTGAGTCCTACGGGATTGGGCGGCCTATAAGAACTTTTAATTAAATTAAATTTAATTAAATAATTAATCTATAGCTAACAAATTAATTAATCAATGTGTGAATAGTTAATAGTATTTAACCAATCAAATAGCCAATACAAGTATTAGTGTAGTTAATTAATCAGTGCACAATTAATTAATAATAATTAATAATATTTAACCAATCATATGATCAATAATATGCATAATTAATTAATAGTATTAATTATTAATTATTAATTAATAGACTAATGTCTAGTTTATGTTTAAGCAGCCAATATCCCTCTACAAATAAGATAGGAATTATTATCTAGATATGCTTATATAAAAATGTAGGTTTTTTTCATAATCATCAGCATCTTGAGCAAAGATCAAGTTCAGTTCATTGCAAAATTATTGTATTTCTGTGTTTGCAGAAACCAGTTTTCTATTCCTATCTTTACTCCTCATTCTTTTTTGAACAGTCATAACCTGTTTTTCAAATTCTTTCTTGGTTTGTTTGTTTTTTAGAAAATTCTATAATATTATCACATCAAGGAATAATTTATTTGGTATTACACTTCATTTTTCTATCAATTCATAACTTTAGAAATATTAACTTGTTTATCATAATATTTATTTATCCTAAACATATTTAAACAATATGGAGGGTTACAATTCAATTTCAAATGAATTATTTTAAAAATACTTAAATCATGTGATTAATCATATTATTTTCAAGTAACAATAGTACATCTGACAGTTGTTTTCTTTATTCCTAAGGCAGGGGTGAAATTCAGCAGGTTCTGATAGATTCTGGAGAACCGGTAGCGGAAATTTTGAGTAGTTTGGAGAACCGGCAAATGCCACCTCTGGCTGGCCCCAGAGTGGGGTGGGAATGGAGATTTTGCAATATCCTACCCCTGTCACACCCACCAAGCCACACCCACATAACCGGTAGGGAAACATTTTGAAATTCACCCCTGTCCTAAGGAAAACTGAAAATACAATCTCATTTGACAGTAGGTTCAAAATAATTGTCATAACAATAGGACCAAAAGTAGCTGTTATGAGTACTGTTAGTACAGTACTAACAAAAATGAGACGTTGTCTTCTTCCTGAACGTCCATTCTCATAGGGCGGAGCTAGCCTCCAAGATTGGGATGACACATTCTACAGCCAATTAGGACTGAGTCTGGAAAACATATAAAAGCCAACATCTCCTGATACTCCCCCTCTTGAGATGAAGTACCAGTCCAGACTCCCGTGTACTCCCTAAGCCAACCCCCTCACCCTAGACAGAAGGGCGGGACTTGGAGGCTAGCTCCACCCTATGAGAATGGACGTTCAGGAAGAAGACAACGTTTCATTCTCCATAGTGGGCGGAGCTAGCCTCCAAGATTGGGACATGCCAAAGCGGTAAGTCCCTGGGGGGGGGCTCAATAGATCTAAGCTGGAACTACGCGAAGTACCCGCCGCTAACAAAACGCGACGGCCGAAATCTGCCTCAGCGGACGCGAATTGGTCCAGCTTATAATGTCTAACAAATGGTGTCAGGGAAGCCCGCGTTGCAGCCCGACATACGTCCTCGATGGACGCGGAAGCAGACCACGCAGCCGTGGTCGCCGCACTTCGCGTGGAGTGGGCCGTCAGTCGCGTCGGACGCTCGAGGCCCGCGGTGTCGTACGCGAACGCGATCACCGATCGTATCCAGCGACCCACCATGGCCGAAGAAGCCTTTCGTCCCATGGACGCAGGCGACACCCCGACAAACAATGCTTCCGAGCGACGGAAGGGTGCCGTCCGCTGGAGATATATCTCGAGGGCTCATTTGACGTCCAGGTACTGGGAGCTGAGCTCGGTAGACGCGGACGGACCCGTTTGGAAAGCCGGGAGCACAGTTCGCCGGCCAGTTGCGGAGCCAGTGCATGCGGCGGGCCACGATGGTGGATCCCATCGCTCTGGCCGCGAAGCGGGAGGCCTGAAGCGTCGCATCCGATGTGAACTGACTGGCCGCAATCAACTTGTTGATATCCTGCCGGGTTGTGGTATCCACCTCCGGCAGGCGTTCCTGCAGGCTCTTCAACCAACGGATCGATGTCCTGCAGAAAAAGGACGCCGTGGACGAGGCCCTGATAGCCCAAGCAGCTGACTGGTGAGCCCGCTGTAGGGCCTGCTCCGTACGCCGATCTTCTGGGCGTAGGAGCTCCTCAGAATCCCCCGGCATTTGTGCTGTTGTGTACAATGCTTTAATGGGTGGGTCAACTGGAGGGACGGTCAGATGTTGAGCCAAGGCCTGGTCCACATTGAAGTAGCGCTTGTCAATAGTGGTTGGGACAGCCCCCGCAGAAGGGGCCAGCCACTGCTTCAGCACGGAGTCAACGAACAGGCGAGGTGTAGGAATGACTTCAGCCTGGGAGGTGGTCTCCTCAAATAGCGGGTCCACTCCTCTTCCTCAGTCTGCTTGGCCGCAGCCAAGGAGACCTTGGCCGTGGCCTTGGCCTTATGGAGCAGAGATTTGAAGAGGCCCGGGTTGAATAGGCCAGTTGTGACCGGTGTCTCGGGGGCCATGTCCTCATCAGCTGAGAGGTCAAGCTCCTGCTCCATGTCCTCCGGGTCCCTGAGAGCATCTGGGGTTTCCAGGAGATCATCCTCCCCTTCCTCCCGTGGCTCAGCCTCAGCCGACCTGGCCGAGGTGGACGGCTTGGGGAGTGACTTGGGTGTGGCAGGGTTTGAAGTGGTGGTAGAGGCCTGCTTCAGGCCCGCCTCAATCCCCTTCTGTATGGCAAACCGGATTAAGGCCTGAACCTCAGGGCTTTGGAGGTGGGAGGAGGCCGCCTCTGATGGGGGATTGTGCCCTGCATCGTTTCTGGGTCTGGGGTCCTCCCAGACGTCCCCTTCCCCTAAACAGAGGTCGGGGTTATCCAGCGACAGAGCCCCTGAGGATTGCCTGGACCGATTAGCAGGCCTAGGCCCCTTGGTCGTGGCAGGTGGGGTCTCTTTGCTGGTGCTGGTGGATGAGAGGGTCTCCGGCCTTGGAGTGGGAGTGGGCTCCTTTGGAGTATCCCTGTCCTTACTTCGTTCCCCCGTTCCCTGCTGAGAGGGGCGTTTGCCCTTATCGGTAGTTGGTGGGCGTGGGGGGGAACACTCTCTGCTTGACAGGCGTCTGGCAGGGGAACGGTCCCTGCTCGTGGACCCTCTGGACCCTCCCCGCCTGTCCCGGGAATCCCTGGAGGCCCTGGAACTGCCCTTGCTCGTCTTGGCCTTCTTGTCGGCCATGGAGCTTATGCGGGCTGCGATCAAGCGAGAGACAGAAGGCGAGTGCTTTATTGAGAGCCTCGGCGATCGTACGCGGCGTCTGTGCCGACTGCGGCTGCGCGGCCCTTCGTAGAGACGATCGGAGCGGCGGGGGAGCGGAGCGATCTGCTCAGGTCCCCTGCGTCTTCTGCGGCTGCGCCGCTCGGCGAACAAGATGAGAGGCGGTGATCGTGTCGTCAGAGGTGATGTGGGGCTTCTAGTGCGGCTGCGCGGAGGCTGCAGTCGAAGGCGGAGGGCGGAGTCGAGACGAGCGCCAGGGAAGGCTCAAAAATGGGCCGTTGGTGCCCAGGCCCGAATCAGGGGTTCGCGAGGTGCGGTCCTGCTGTTCTCGCCGCCCGACTGGCTGTCACTCGAGCCGAGTAAAATCCGGCCGTGTGTTCCCTCGAAGCCGACCTCGGAACGCGAACAGGGCCCACTGCGGTCGGGTTGGGAGAGAGAGGGCTAAGCACGCAAGCGCAGAGCTTCTGCGCTTTGACAGTTGGTCCAAGGCCTCAAAGGAGCCGCACTCTCTCCGCGGACGTGGCACAGGCCACCCTGGCCCAGTCGCCCAAGCGCTAGGCTTCTGCGATGTGGAAGGAACCCTCACAATCAGGCCAGGCCGCAAAAAACAGGAGGGAAGGTAGCCAACCACGATCTGTGGTAACCTGGTAGGCGATGGGCTGCAAACACCAACGCCGGTATCCCACACAATAGATGACAGATGTATGGTCAAGCACTCACGTTTCACAGTTGAATCTGAAGCTGAAGATTGAAGGAATAGACACAGAATTAGGGAGACACAAGTCCTTGACTAAGACTGAGTCGAAAGAGGGGGAGTATCAGGAGATGTTGGCTTTTATATGTTTTCCAGACTCAGTCCTAATTGGCTGTAGAATGTGTCATCCCAATCTTGGAGGCTAGCTCTGCCCACTATGGAGAATACTGTTATCACAGTAACTGTTCCTCATGTTTCATCTGCATCCCACCTGTCAAGTTTTGAGAAATTATCTTTTTACAGTGAAACCCATTTCAAGATTTATCTTGACTAGCATAAGCAGATATCCCATTCTATTCTCTTTTCCTATCCCTTTCCCTTCCCCCACTTCACTAATCCTTCTAAACAATATACTATTATACTTATATACCAGTCCTTAGCTCTGCCTACTGCATCCTTAGCTCTTTCCCTATAATTTTCTGTTTATTTTTAGCAAACACACAAAAATTCAAATCCATCAAAATAGCCACCAGGACAGTTTGTGCCTTAATACCTTTCCTGGACTTTCTGGATGCTTTCTCTGGATGCTTTTATCATACTAGTAGAAGCCAGGTGAAATTCCAAATGATGGTTGTCACCTTGAGGATCTATATGGTTCAGATCTGTTTATCTAAGAGGCTACCATCTCCTATTTTGATTCTCCTATCTAACCAGATAAAACAATGTTTTTTGTAAGAACTTTGTTGTGGCCTTTTTGTTAGCTGCCAAAACTCAATTTGTGGTTGTGAGGCAGGATACAAGTTTAATAATAATAATAATAGATGTTGAGTTCTGGGACTGAAGAGGCTGAAGACAGTATTGTGACTTAACAGCTCTTTATTCAATGAGCAAAGAACCAGCCCGGCAAGGCTCTCTTTAAATGGAGAGTTGCCGGCTGGCTTAACCAATCAGCAACTCTCATTTTCCCGCTCTGCAAAGCGGACCTTGGTGGAAACATATTCACTCAATTCAAACTCTTAATACATAACACCACTCCCCATTTGGTTTAGTCCAACACATTTGCATACGTAGTCCTTGAGGTACGCAGGGCGTTGAGGGACCCTACATGACCTGCGCAGTTCAGTTTGGGTGTTGGCTTTGAGCGGAGAGGACGGGCTTTCTGGCTCCACCTGTGGAACCTCCTGGAATGGCCTGGGCAGGGCCAAAGATTCCCCAGGAACAGGCTCAAAGGCATCGTTGGGCGGTGACTCTGGCTCTTCAGCTAAGTGTTCTGGTTCCCTTGGATTAGTGTTAGTTGTAGGGAAATCATCATTAGGGTTGGTTTGGCAGTCAGTGTTTAATGGGCGGCAGCTGCACAGTTGGTCAATATGGCACCACCATTTTTTACCATCGGCTAAGAGTACTAAGTATGATTTCGAGCCAGTTACCTCTAGTATTTCCCAGGTAGCCATAGGGGACCCTCTGCAAAGTTCCTAGCGAACACTGGGTCACCTGTTTGGAATGTTCTAAGTTGGGTGGGATTGTTCAGCTCTTTTTGATTTGAGTAATTCAGATGCAGTCTGTCTAGTACAGACTGGAGCCTCTGGCTCATTAGTAACTCAGCTGGGCTTTTCCCAGTCACTGTGCTAGGGGTTATATGTTGTACTAAAAGGAATTTGTCCATGCAGGCTTGCCAGTCGCCTGGCCCTAACCACCCCAAGGCCTCCTTGGCTGCCCGTTCAACTTAGCCATTACTACTAGGATGGAAGGGCGCAACCAGCAAATGCCTGATCCCCAACTCAGCCAAGAACCCCTCAAAAGGGGTTGCCCTTAGTTGCGGCCAATTGTCAGAAACTACAGTGTCAGGCAGCCCGTGGGTGGCGAATAGCTTTCTGAGCGCCCAAATGACAGCATCGGTGGTAATGGTAGACATTAAAATTATCTCAAGCCATTTTGAGTATGCATCTATAACAACCATGAATGTTTGCCCAAGAAATGGACCCACAAAATCAATATGTATCCGTGACCATGTGGCCCTGAGTTGTTCCCACTCGTGTACCGGGAATTTGGGAGGGGCGGACCTAGACTCCTGGCACGGAGTGCAACCTGCAACCCATTCCTCAACCTGTTTATCCATGTTGGGCCACCATACATAGCTCCGGGCCAATGCTTTCATCCTTACAACCCCGGGATGCCCCTTGTGTAATGCCCTTAGTATATCCTCTCAAAGCGACAGAGGAACAATGATGCATTCGCCCCACAATAGGCATCCCCCCTTACACCGATATTTCGAGTTGCCTTTGCATATAAGGTTTGAATTCAGGCTTAACCGGGCCCTGTGGCCACCCCCTACATACCCAGTTCAAAATGGTTCGAAATATTGAGTCCTTGGCCATTTGGGCAGCAATGTTGGCCGAAGTGATCAGGCCTGGCCCGGCACAGTCAATTAGGAGGACAGGGACGCCCAGAGTGGGGTTGTCCACGAGTTCTGGCAGGGGGCAACGACTGAGGGCATCGGCATGCCTCATAGCCTTGCCCGGTCGATGAACGAGTTTGTATGAGTAGGCTGCTAAAAACATAGTCCAGCATGTCAGCCGTGGAGAAAGGGAGGCTGGAGTGGGCCTGTCGCCAGCAATGAACCCTAATAAGGGCTTGTGGTCTGTGACTAGCTCAAAGTCTCTTCCATAGAGATATTCATGAAATCGTTTCACGCTGGCGACGGCAGCAGCAAGGGCCTCATGGTCTAGTTGGCTATAATTTCTTTCCACACTAGAAAGTGTCCTGGAAAAGTATGCTATAGGGGCTTCTATGGCTTAGCACAACCCCCACACCAAAAGGTGAGGCATCGCAGACAAGTACCCTGTTTCCCCTGATAATAAGACAATCAGGCTTTTGAGTGCATGGCAATAAGGCCAAGTGTTTATTTCAGGGTTCAAAAAAATATAAGGCAGGGTCTTATTTTCGGGGAAACACAGTACTACAGGCAGGGTTTCACTGAATTGAATTAGGAAACTGTCCTCAGAAAGGAGGTCCTTAACAGCCCTAAAAGCAGAGTCTTGGGTGGGTCCCCAAACCCACGGAGTCTTTTTAGACAAGTTTGTGTAAGGGCTCAGCAATAGTTGCCTTGTTGGCAAGGAAAATGCTGTAATCCCAGGAAAGCCTGAAGTTCAGTCCTGTTGGTGGGGGCAGGAGCTTCCCTGATTGCCCTAACCTTGTTCTTAGTGGGGTGTATGCCAGACCCATTGATCCTGTAGCCCAGGAATTCTACCTCCGGCACCCCAATTTGGCATTTACTAGGTTTGGCCCTCAACCCAGCGGCTCGGAACCTAGATAGAACTTCATGAAGCCTTTCCCTTAGTTGGGCTTCGTCCCTGGCAGTAACTAGAACGTCGTCGAAATAGGGGACTGTTAATGTATTAGCAGAGTATTCCTTGTGTTACCAAGGTTGTGCATACAGAAACGTTTAGATTGAGATCAGTTGTGAATAAGTACTCAGCCACACACAGATACACTAACTTGAGTTAAAAGTTTACTTTAAGAAATAGCATGTTCCTATAAACAGTCCAAAGTCATACACTTAATAGTCATAATAACAATCCAAGTATTATCCAGTACAAATACATTTTAGCTATAATACATAACTACAACACAGAGAGAAATGCAGAGCATACATACTCTAGTGAGTAGCAGAGAACACACACTGAGTAGCAGAGACCAAAGACAGACAGAGAGGGACTCCCAGAGAAATAAGCTGTGAACTCTAGCTCCCTCTTGTGGCAGTCTGCAACACCTCAGCTAAACAGACACACTTCTGTTAAAAGCTAAACATATATTATCTATCCAATCAGTTATGGTCAGAGACCTAACATTCTCCCCTTTGGGTAGATCAATATATAATACCTTACATCTTTAAACCATAGTTTTCACAACATTCTTTGTGTTTAATTGCACCTTGCGCTTTAGTAAAATGATCTGCAATATTCTGTTCAGTCATGCAGTATTCCAACTTAACCATTTTATTTTGAACACATTGTCTAACATTCAGATATCTCAAATCAGTATGTTTTGACCTTGTTTTCACAGCTAAACTATTAGCCATACTAATGGCAGATTGATTGTCTTCATACACAATAAATGGCTCCTGTACAGTAATTCCTATATCCTTTAACAATTGTTTATAATACACCAATTCTGTACACATTAATGATAAACTCGAGAATTCTGCTTCCATAGTGGATAAACTAATATGTTGTTGCCTAATAGATTTCCACCCTATTAAAGCATTACCCAACATTACCACTATACCTGATGTTGATTTGCGAGTCATTGCATCAGTAGCAAAACTTGCATCAGCATATGCAGTTAACACTAATTCATTTCTCGGTTCTAAATATAAAGAATAATGTATTATGTGCTTTAGGTATCTAAGTATTCGTTTAGCTGCTTGCCAATGCCTTTCATTTGGTTCAGCATTATATCTAGCCAGTTGATTCATGCTGTAAGATATATCTGGTCTAGACCAATTACTCAAATATGAGAGACTACCAATTAGAGACTGATATATCTCCTTATCAAACACAGGACATTTACTATCACTATTTGTAAATCCCTGATCCATTGGTGTCTTAGCAGTTTTACAATTCTCCAGGTTATATCTTTTTAACAATTGGCTAATCTTCTTAGCTTGCGAAATTTTGAATCCTCTATTTGTCTTCATTATATCAAGACCCAAATAATGTTTAATTTCTCCTAAATTTCTAATCTTGAACTTTCTTTGTAATTCGGAAACAATATCATTTGCTTCTTGTTCAGTCTTTGTTATAATCGCTATATCATCTGTAAATAATAGCAACAGAGAAATCAAACCATCTTTCTCTCTCCTAAATAAACAAGGATCAGCTATACCAGCTTTAAAATCCATGGAAACTAATTCTTTTACAATGCATTTATTCCATTCATAACCTGATTGCTTTAAGCCATAAAGACTTTTCTTTAATTTCCAATAATCATTTTTTTCAACATCTTTTAAACCTAATGGCTTTCTCATATAAATGGTATGTTGTAATGGTGCATGTAGATATGCAGTTTCGACATCTACATGATTAATTATGCATTTATTTTTAGCTGCCCAAACTAATACTCCTCTCAATGTATTTGCTCTCAGACTAGGTGCAAATACCTCATCATAATCCTTATCTGATTGAGCAAATCCCTGAGCAACTAATCTTGCTTTATGGGTAACAGTGCCATCCACACCAGTCTTTAATTTATACACCCATCTGCAACCTATTGCACGCTCACCTGGTGGTAACTTTACATCTTCATATACCTCAAGATCCTTTAAAGATTTTAATTCCTTATTCATAGCTTCCTGCCAAGCTACCTGTTCCTTTGTTGGATACAGCTTAATTTCGTTATAATTAGACGGTTCCACATTAATCTGGCATACAATACTTGCCTGATATCTATCAGGTGGACGTCTCTCCCTAGTTGACCTCCTAGGCAATTTAGTACAAGTTGTTGGAATTTCCTCTTCCTTTTCCTCCCCTATCGAAGTATCTTCTACATCATCCATAGATGGTTCCTCTATTGAGGATTCTTTCACTATCCTATCATCAGTACTATTCTTATCAGAATCATCAGGAAACAATGGATCCTCAACAACAATACTATCTTGTTCCTTGTATTCCTGTTCCAGTTTACTCCATCCAACATGCTCAAGGAATTTAGCACTTGCACTACAATATACTCTAGTAGTACCTGGCTCCCAGAATCTAAATGATCTATGATTAGATTCATACCCTACAAAACATAATTTCCGTGCTCTATGTTGTCCCTTTCGCCTTACTTGTGTGGGAATATGCACCCATGCTGGTGCACCAAATGTATGCAAATAACTAAGATTTGGTTTCCTACCATACCAACGAGTAAATGGCAATTCACCAGTTGTTGAATTCACTACATTGTTCAAAACATGGTTAGCACACATTATAGCTTCATCCCAGAGCCTCTCTGGTAAACCAGAATCTGAAATCATGGTTCTAGACATAGCCTGTAATGTTTGACCTCTACGTTCAATATGCACATTATGTTGTGGCCGAAAAGGAGCAGAACGCTTATGTTCAATACCAGCTCTCTTTAGCATATCTTCAAATCTCTTATTGGTAAACTCAGTACCATTATCTGTTACTAAACTAACCAGTTTCTTATTCATTTTTCGTTCAACAAACCTTAACCAGTTTACAAAATGCTGATATGTTTCTGTTTTTGTTTTCATCAGATAACAGAAACCATATCTAGAAAAATGATCAACTATGCTCAATATATAACAGGCTCCACCTAAACTGGGTTTCTTAGGGCCAATGAGATCAGCAAATACAACCTCTAATGGTTCCTTGGTTTTAAATCCATTTAACCTGTTTGCAGGAATTACCTTGCTCTTTTCCTGATTGCAAGCATTACAATTTAAATATCTTGCACAAGGTTTTAATTTTATACCATTAGATAACTCAAGAGTTTTCTTTAAAATTTTGAAATTTAAATGTCCCATACGTCTATGGAGCAAATGAATACATTCATCATGAGGCTTTCTATTTTCATAAACTGAATTGGCCTTATTTAATGGACTATCATGGATAATGTATAAGCCATCATGCAATCTTGCAGTAACTCTTTTACCTTGCTTTTCAATTAAACATTTATCTCCCTGAAAAGTTACCACAAACCCTGCTTTTACCAATTCTCTCACAGATAATAAGTTATATATAAGGTTAGGTACATATAACATTGGTAAACTTTCATTAATACATGAACAATATGCATTACCTTCTCCAGATACTCTCAATTTCCAGCCATTTGCTAATGATACATGCTGGTTACTTTTAGTCATATTAACAAATCTCTCTTTACTTTTTGTTATACACTGAGATGCCCCACTGTCTATTATCCAGATATCATGGCATACAGTTTTATTTGTACTTGATATAGCTACACTAACATCATTATAAGCTCTCTGCATATTACTAGCATTCTGCTTTTTACCCTTTTTACAGAATCTGGCTATATGACCCTTAGCCCCACAAGAATAACATTTCCTAACAATATAGGCAGTTGAAGACCGTTGTTCTTCCTGTGGTGGTTTCTCTCTCAGTTGTTTTCTATCTTGCCTTCTTCTAGACTCTTCTAACAGTCTTCCTATTATGCCAGTCAATGTCAGTTCATCTCTGGTCAAAACTTCCAGTGAAGACACATAATCATCATAAGAGTCATCCAAAGAAGAAAGAATAATATAAACTTGATGCAACTCTGAGAAAATCAGTTCTTTTTCATGTAGCTCTTGTAATGTTCTCTTCATAAACTCCAAATGAGCTAACATGTCACCACCTTTTAACAAACGGGCTCTGAACAGTTTACGTGTAAGGTGTATGTGCGCACCAACACTATCTCGAACATAAAGTCTCTTTAAGGTACTCCAACACTTGGCAGCAGAATCTTCACCATGAATATGGATCAGTTGCCAATCACTCAGTGTCAGTCCAATAATACTAAGAGCCTTTTCATTATCCCGGTTAAAGTCAGCTATTTTCTTTTTATCTTCATCATTTGTTGGATCCCAAGCTGTTATATCAGGTGGATTATTAACCACAGTCCATAATCCTTCTTTACGCAAAAGTAAGCTGCACTTCATAGACCAGGAAACATAGTTAGTTCCATCTAACCTGGTTATCAGGGATAAGCTAGTTGACTGTTCTTGTGCCATTGTTAATTTAACAGTAAACCACAAGTTAGCTGTCTGAGTATGAAACTGAATATTCACACTAACTCTCAATATCTCTCTGGGCCCATAACCAGTGTTAATGTATTAGCAGAGTATTCCTTGTGTTACCAAGGTTGTGCATACAGAAACGTTTAGATTGAGATCAGTTGTGAATAAGTACTCAGCCACACACAGATACACTAACTTGAGTTAAAAGTTTACTTTAAGAAATAGCATGTTCCTATAAACAGTCCAAAGTCATACACTTAATAGTCATAATAACAATCCAAGTATTATCCAGTACAAATACATTTTAGCTATAATACATAACTACAACACAGAGAGAAATGCAGAGCATACATACTCTAGTGAGTAGCAGAGAACACACACTGAGCAGCAGAGACCAAAGACAGACAGAGAGGGACTCCCAGAGAAATAAGCTGTGAACTCTAGCTCCCTCTTGTGGCAGTCTGCAACACCTCAGCTAAACAGACACACTTCTGTTAAAAGCTAAACATATATTATCTATCCAATCAGTTATGGTCAGAGACCTAACAGGGACGATACCCGGCATCTTGCTTAAAACTTCTCCATGATACCTTGGAAAATACCAGGGGCTACACTGATGCCGAATTGAAGCCTGTTGCATTTGAATGCCTTGCTGTGTGTAACTATTGTTTGCACCTCAGCTGTCTCAAGATCGACCGGTAATTGCTGGTATGCCTGCATGAGTTCCAGCTTTGGCACCTGGGCCTAGGGTGTGCAACAAATGCTGTACTACGCATTTGGGTATGGGTATGCGCTCTGGGTATGTGCTCTGTTGAAGAGCTTTGTTAAGTGTGCATTTATAGTCCGCACAGATACGAATAGACCCATCGCTTTTCACAGGGGTTACAATTGGCGTTTCCCATTTCACATGATCAACAGGTTCCAGTATTCCCTGGCTAATAAGTTTGTCTAGTTCCTGGTCAATCTTTGGTTTAAGCATGAAAGGAACTTGGTGAGGCTTTAGTCTGACTGGGGCTACCTTGGGGTCTAAACTAAAGGAAATTGGAGTATCCACATACTTGCTGAGTCTCTGGTCGAATACATTTTGGAACTCGTGGAGAAGGTCATCGTAGTTGCTGGAGATAGCATTGATTCCAGTCACCCCCATTCCTAGGGCACCAAACCAGTCTAGGCTGAACAGGCTTGGGAGGCGATCGCGGATGACAGTCAGGGGCAGGCTTGCTTCATGGTGGCCGAACTTGACTTGGAATGTACCGCAGCCCATCACAGGAATCCAATTCCCTTGATAGTCGTTGATACTGAGTGGTTGTGTCCATAGTTGCCTTTGGCTGAGGCCCAGAATTGCTTGATTCACAGCAGTCCAAGACATTATGGAGATGGAAGAGCGCATGGTCTATCTCCATCTCGCATGGGGAGCCTTCCAAGAGCACAGTGATGATTAATTTCTTGTTGTTCTGAGTGCTCACTTGGCCCACTTTTGTTTGATTCATCTCTGGTGGTTGGTGGTAGTAAACTCACTGTGCCGGTCTGGCTCTGCCTCGTCTGGGATCTCGTGGCTGGTTGGGTCGCCCGGCACCTCTGGCATTGGCTCTCAGTGGTAGCAAAGCTGCTTTACAGACCCTTGCAATGTGCCCCAGCTTGTTGCAGCGTATGGCATATGGCATCCCTGAATTGGCCTGAATTTCTCATATGCGGTCCCCCACAATTGAGGCATGGTTTTGGCATTTGTGCCTCGAACCCTTGGCACCGATCAGTTTGGAAGACTTCCTCGTCTTCGCTGTCATTGGGGTCCTTGTGACACTGGGTCTCGTGGATCTCAGGATTCGGTTTCCTCGGAGTAGGTGCATTCCGGCGGTGCAGCGACTCAGCAGCTTTATTTGCAGATTCAATGGCTCTGGCTTCATCCAATGCCGTTTAGAGGGTGACATTGGATTTAGCCAGGAGTCTTCATTATAGTCGGATGTCTTGGACCCCACAGATTAACTGGTCCAACAAGACATCATCTTGGTCATGGAAGTCGAAATGCATAGCTGCTTTTCGGAGGGCCGCGAAATATTGGTTGCAACTGTTGGCAAAACTTGTGTCTTCAGACCACTTTGGATGGCACTGGAGCATAGTGTGTTTGGAGCATTGCTTGTAGTGTTTGCCAGGGAACCATCTCCACTGGCGTTGGCTCAGCTAGTGACTCAGCCATGTCGAAGACTTCTTGCCCGCAATGGCTCAGGAACAATGCTTGCTTCCGATTGTCAGAAAGGTCTTGTAAGTCATTTGCTTCAAGGAAGCTCCAGAACCTCATCATGTAGGACCCCCAGTTCTCTTTGACCAGGTCAAAAGGAGTCAGCAGGTGGAATGGCTCGCTAGAAGGTGGTTTGAATTTGCCGTGCAAAATGGCTGTCGTTCGCGATTCCCGCCGGACTGGTTTTTGGTGCCTTCGGAATTTCCTCTCCAGTATCCCACCTTTGTCACCAATGTTAAGTTCTGAGACTGAAGAGGCTGGAGACAGTATTGTGACTTAACAGCTCTTTATTCAATGAAGTAGTAACCAGCAAAGAACCAGCCCGGCAAGGCTCTCTTTAAATGGAGAGTTGCCGGCTGGCTTAACCAATCAGCAGCTCTCATTTTCCCGCTCTGCAAAGTGGACCTTGATGGAAACATATTCACTCAATTCAAACTCTTAATACATAACAATAGATATTTATCCAACTTTTTAAATAAATAATTCAAGGCAGCAAACATATCTAATACTCCTTCTTCTCTTATTACCCCATAACAACAACTCTATGAAGTGGGTTGCCCTGAGAGACAGGACTACTGGCTCAAAGTCACCTACCATAAATACATCAATAAATAACTCCCTTCTTCCAAGTCCTGCCCCTGCAACACACATAAAAAGGACAGCCCTAATCTCCCCTGCAGAAAACCTTCAGCCATTTGTTAGTCTTCTAGCTGGCCAATAGTAGAATGCTCAATTTTTTGAGCTTTCAGTGATTGTAAATTAACAAAAGGATCTTCAACACCTCAGGCAAAATGAAATAAATGTACTTATTTATTTCCCTCTCCCAAATGATCCTGGTTTTTGTCATTTGTCCACAAAATCTTTGGAGAGGCTGCTAAATGGAGGGGCAGGTGAATTGCTGAAAAGCCTCTAAGCAAACTCCCCTGGATGTAGCAGCCCTATCTCCACAAGACAACGCATCTTGGATAAAGAAGCCCAAAGGCTGGGGGAAGGGGAAGGGGAAGGGAGGGAAGAAAATCACACACATCCCCAAAACAATACGGTAGAACAAAATGAGACTTATTTCATATGCCAGAAAAAAGGCCCTTTCCACAGCTGGGAACTTCATAATCATAGTGTTGGCAAAATAGCAACATTTTAATTTAATATTACATTTTTAAAATGGAAAGATAAAATACCTCTATAATTTATTTCAATTGATAATATCAGGAGGCCTGTATTCACAGTGTCCTTTACGCATGATAGCAGTATTCCAGTATTTCAGAGGCTGCCACAAAAAGGAGGTTGTCAATTTTTCAAAGCCCCAGAGGGCAGGACAAGAAACAATGGATGGAAACTATTCAAGGAGGGAAGCAACCTGGAATTAAGGAGAAACTTCCTAACAGTGGGGACAATTAACCAGTGGAATAGCTTGTTTTCAGAAGTTGTGGGTACTTCATCACTGGAGGTTTTTAAGAAAAAACTGCACAGCCACCTGTCTGAAATGGTATAGGATCTCCTGCTTGAGCAGAGGGTTAGACTAGAAGACCTCTAAGGTCGCTTCCAGCTCTATTCTGATTCAGCTAACTTTCTGGGTTAGTAATTGGATATTTCCTATTGTAAACCATGATGTAAAAAAAACAGAGGTTATCCTGGCAGGAACATTGTAAAGCATTCAGAAAGGAAAACGTATAAGGACAAAGAAGTTGAAATTTGATGGAAATGCTTCTGTAAAGTCTCCATACCTAAGTAAATATGACATGGGGAGTTATTAAAATAATCTCTTTTGCAGAATACTTAAAAAAGTATTTTAATGGAAGAAATTGAATCCAGTCAGTGAATGTGAGACTCCAGAGAGATCAAAGGAAGTAGTCAGAGATGGGTGGTTCCTACTGAGACTAGCAGAACAGATAACAGACTAATAGTGGGAAGAGCCAAGAGGTCTCTGCCATGACATAAAAGGCACAATCTGCAATCCACCTTCATCTTTTACCAAGACATAAAAAGCACAACACAGTAGATATTTATTATTTTGCTGTCTTTTCCCAAAGAGACTCAATACAACGAATAGTGAAAAGATATGAACAGGTTAAATTATGAAAAATTGATTAAAACATTATCTGTATCTTGTTTCTTTTTTTAAAGTTTGTTTATTAAGCTTTTAACATTAAAAACATCTACATATCCATTTTTCTCAGACATTGACATCTATTTGGTTATTTTCATACATTGTTCCATCTCATTTATATTACCATATTTTTTGGAGTATAAGATGCACCGGAGTATAAGATGCACCGGAGTATAAGACACATCTTAGTTTTGGGGGAGAAAAACAAGCGGGGGAAATCTGCCTCTGCCTCTCAGCAATTTGCCTCCCAGCAAACAGCAAAGAGTACAGATGATATACACTGTTTGCTCTGTATTTCTGTGCATGTGTGTCTGACTCATAGAAATAGCAAAGAATTGGAGAAATGTACATTATGGCAGTATATTAATGCCAGAAAGTTTTCTTAAATGTAGTCACACTAACTCCTCCCAATTATTTAAATAGATCCACTCCAAACATGACTAAGTCAGGGTTTAACTCAGCTGCCTTATCTTAATACTAAACAGGACACTGTTACATTCCAGATTATACTTGTACAGATGCTGTTAAAATTGATGTGGCTTTCTGGAAAGAAGATAAAAAAACTGGTATCTTGCAGCAAGATGATAATTTGATAATTCAAATAAAAAATAAAGGTCCAATGCATATAAAGAGATTGTATAATGCTTCAGTGGAATTAGATTCAGAAACAGAGCTAGTTAAGGATTGTATGATAAAATGGGCTCAGAATATTGGAGAACCTATAATGATGGAAACATGGGAAAAGATATGTAAAATTTACGCAAACTCAAAATTTAAGGGAGAACTTCTACAAAATGGTTTATAGATGGCACTTAGATCCAAAAAAACTAGCTCATATGTATCCAAATTTACAACCTAAATGTTGGAGATGTGAATGTGAAGATGCTACGTATTTTCACATATTGCAAAAACATTAAGGCTTTTGGGATAAAAATATGGTGGATTATTCAAAATATCTTAAAGAAAAAGATTAAGTTTACACCATAGTTTTTTTTGTTGGGAATAATTATGGATTGTACTGTAATAGAGACTAAATTGGTTTTGAATTTAATAACAGCTGCCAGGTTGCTGGTGGCACAGTATTGGAAGAAGGAAGATATACCTACTATCGAGGAATGGACATTAAAAGTTGTACATCTGGCTGAAATGGCAAAAATCTCATCATATCTCAAAGACCATTCAAATGAGAGAGATATATTGGAATGGAGTAGATGGACTGATTATATTCAAAAAAAGTATCAGATTAAGAAGATACAAATAGTCTAATAATGATATATGTTTAATTTTTAGATTATGTTTAAAAGGTTTTGAGTAACAAGGAGTTAAAGAACTAGAGAAATTTTGAAATTAATAATCTGTTAGTATATTTTAATTTTAGGTTTATTGAATACTATACCCTGTGCTTTTTCTGGGAAGTTGGGGGGGAGGGTAAGGGGGTGGGGAGGGATCTGGGGGGAGGGGGGGAGAAAAGATAAAAATGTTTGTACTTTGTACTAATAAAACTTTTTGAATTAAAAAAAATTGATGTGGCTTTCTGGAAGTATACATTATTCTCTGCTATTTAAAAGAAGATACAATAGCACTGAGGCTCTTCAGATCAAGCATTTATTTTAAAAAACTTCTTCATTTTGTTAAGTTGTCTAGAACAATAATAAAGCAGTCTTTAAAAAATAAGTCTAATAATTTGAACATTCTATAGACATTTATAGTTATTGACTTACCTCCTTACATCAAGTTTCAGCAGTCTGATTAGCACAAGAAAATAAAATTCTGCCTCTGCCTCTGCCTCTGCCTCTACCTCCCAGCAATTTACCTCCTTGCAGCTAGTTTCACTTTCAGTTTTAGCACGTGGCTTGCCTGCAGTGTCAATCAGCTGTGGGTCGGGAGGCCGATAATCAGTTGCTTGTGCTAATCTGCGCTGTTTGCTGCAAGGAGGTAAATTGCTGGGAGGTAGAGGCCAAAGGGTGGGGGTGGCTGGGTGGGGCTACATTCGGTGTATAAGACACACTCAAGTTTTCACCCACTTTTTGGAGGTAAAAAGGTGCCTCTTATACTACAAAAAATATGGTATATATAATATTTGCATTTACATCTACATTTCACATATATTAAATTAACATACATATGATATAAACCTACTTATTATTCCTATTTTCTAACCAATCATACAATTTTTCCCATACCATATAGTATTCCTTTTCCGCTCTATCTTGCAACTCTAGAGTCAATTTTGCCATCCCTGCACAATCCATTACTTTCTTAATTATCATACTTTCTGTGGGACTATTTTCCAATTTTCAGTTTTGTGCGTAAGCTATTCTTGCTGCTGTCAGTATATATATTGTAATGTATTGTATTACTTTGACCCATGTTCCTCTAAGAATTCCTAGCAGGAACATCTCCGGGTTGAGTTCAATTTGAAATCCTGTTAGTTCTTGTAGCCAAGTTCTTATTTTGTCTGTATCTTGTTTCTAATGTATTCTGGTTCCAGTTGAATGGCAGTGTCCTGTGGATCAAGTTGGGCAAAATGGTTGGTTGATACTTCCAGCTTGTTTCCTTCCCTCCCTCAAATACTGCTAGCCTGCAGTGATGCAAGAATCGGGAAGGAATCTTCAGCAATGTGCAGATCAGTGGTGGGTTCCTACAAGTTCGGCCCGGTTTGGGCAAACTGGTAGCAGCGGTGGCAGGAGGCTCCGCCCACCCAGCAGAACATCATCACGGAGCTTCTGCGCATGTGCAGAAGCATCGCGCATGCGCAAAGCGCGCATGCACTCCCATGCGCTCCCATTCCTGAACCGGTAGCAAAGGTAAGTAAAATCTACCCCTGGTGCAGATGGTTAGGAGACCTCTTTATTCAGAAGTAATTTCATGGTCTTCAAGAAAACCTCCAACATGACATGTACTTTACTGCAAGAAATCAAGAAATCATGAAATTACTAGACTTTGGATTTGGAATTCATATATTGATTCTGTTCCTTCCTCCCATATACCTGATCAACAAATTTTCTTGAAAATGTCTGTTTTTATAGTAATTGTATGATATCAATCCTTTCAAAGCAAGAAATAATAAGGATCAGGCAAAGCGAATAAGCTATTAATGCTTGTTTGTGCTAGTTGTTGCAAACTTAAACCTTTGAAATATGCTCAGATATATTGCACTCTTCTGTACACAATAGAATTCCTTCGAGCTACTAGGCTCAAAATACTCAGTTTGGATAACTTAGAATTGCATTGCTTGCGGTCAGACCTAGTATTGCATACAAAATTATACATAATAATGTTTTACTTGTAAATGACTTTTTCTGTTTAAATTACAATAATACACACGCGAACAACCACTTTAAACTCAATGTAAATCATTCTAAACTTGACTGTAAAAAATATAATTTCTGTAATAGAGTTGTCAAAGTCTGGAATGTGCTACCCGATTCAGTTGTCTCAGCTACAAATTTTCACAGTTTCAGTCACAAATTGACTTCTGTGGACCTTACTTCAAACTTAAGTGGTCAGTAAAGGGGGCGTGCATAAGTGCACTAACGTGCCTATCGTCCCTGTCATTGTATTTTTATTCTCTTATTCTTGTTCTCGTTTTTTGTTTGACAAATTCCAATAAATAAATAAATAAATATCTGCAAATTATTTAAATGCATTTTTCCAGTACCTATCACTTATCTGTTTATTCAACATGACTGTGTTGAATAAACAGCTCATTGCTGCTTTGCCTTAAGTAACCCTTTAAAATCCAAAAGTTCTTCTGTCAAAAAATGCTCCAATTCTCTTCTTTTCTTTGAAAAATAAATATCTCTGTCTATTTGTCTCTGTCTGTCTGTCTGTCTATCTATCTATCTATCTATCTATCTATCTATCTATCTATCTATCTATCTATCTATCTATCTATCTATCTATCTATCTATCTATCTACATATATACATTATATAAAGATTTTACATACCTGGCAACTGTCACTGGGTGCAACTGGCTTTTACTCATATGTTGGAACAAAATATGGGCACTTTCATGTGGCCCTAGTAAAAAAAAAGCACCTCCCCTTCAAAACAGGCTGAATCCCTCTCCAAGGGTCTGGTTTCTGATTGAACTTTTGCACTTATAGATTTAATTGCAGCTTGTTCATTTCCATCCAGCCTATTATTGAATGCAGGGACCAGTCAAATGATTGAATGTTTGACAGATAGATCCGTTTCCCAGACTCGCTCTTCCTTTCAATTACCCCCCATAAAACCTTCTCTTAAGACGAAGAGGCTCCCATGTGTCTGGGATCCGGATACCCCCCCCCATAAACTCTTATCTTAAGATGAAACAGCTCTCAGGTGCCTGGGATCCGGATATGTATAACCTTTTGATCAAACAGAGCCAGAACCCCCCTTTTCCTTCTGAATGACAGAGTTTGGACTCTGACATCCTGCCTCTCAAAAGAAAAGAAGGTCAACCTGTAAGACATAAGCAGAATCAATTATGATATGTTAGCAAGGTTTGCTAGGGTATTTGGAGTGGAATCTTCTCAATAAGGTGGGGGCTTTCACATGTTGTTTAGCGACCCACTCGTTCTGTGACAAAGGCAAATGTTTCCAGGCTACCAGATACTGGGTCTTCCCTCTGTGGGTTTTGGAGTCAAGAATTTCCTTGATTTCAAAATGTTGTTCCCCCTCTATCATGATTGGGGCAGGTGGTGTATCTGCCACCGGTCTAAGTGACGAGGTTACCTCTCTCTTGAGTAGACTAATGTGAAATACTGGGTGGACTTGTCTAAGTGTTTTTGGAAGAATCAATTCAACCACTACTGGGTTAATGATCCTGCTAATAGTGAAAGGCCCAATAAAGTTAGGTCCTAATTTTTTTGATGGTTGTAACGATCTCAAGAATTTTGTAGATAAATATACTCTATCCCCAACCTGGAAAGGTTTAGGCTCTACTCTTTTCTTGTCAGCTTGAATTTTGAAAGCCTCTCTAGCCTCCTGTAAAGCCAACCTGACTACTGGCCATGTGTTTTGCAAATTTTCTATCCACTCCTTAAGTGAGGGGATAGTTGGTTTTTCTGTGGGTAGTTCCGGTATTGGGCTGAAGTCTTGCCCTGTGGCTACTCTAAAAGGTGTAAAACCTGTACTTGAATGTACAGAGTTATTAAATGCAACCTCTGCAAATGGAAAAAGTTCAGTCCAATTGTCCTGTTGAAAATTAATAAAACATCTTAGATACTGTTCAAGAATGCCATTCAAATTCTCGCAATTGCCATTCGTCTGGGGATGATGCAAGGAGCTTAATCCTTGGGCGGTGCCAAGTAGGTCCAAAAACGCCTTCCAAAAATTGGAGGTAAATTGGACTCCCCTATCCGAGATTATCCTTTTAGGAGCTCCATGAAGACGATAAATGTGTATTAGAAACAGTCTAGCCAAGCCTTTGGCTGTTGGAATCTTTTGGCAAGGAATAAAATGTGCTTGTTTTGAAAACAAGTCTGTCACAACCCAAATGACTGTGTTTCCCCCACTATCCAGTAGTTCCACAATAAAATCCATAGCAATTTCTTCCCATGGGGCTGACGGCTCAGCTACTTTTTGTAGAAGTCCTGGAGTTTTCCCCTGACGTCTTTTCGCTGCAGCACAAATGGGGCAACTTGCTACATAGCTTTCTATGTCCTTTTTCAACGAAGGCCACCAAAATTTTCTCTTTATTAAGTGTAAAGTTTTTACAAAGCCAAAATGTCCAGCCAACCTAGAGTCGTGGCACCTTCCCATTAGACGTAATCTTTGGCTAGCGGGTACATAAAGTTTGTCACCTATCCACGCTAATTCATCTTTCATCACGAAGCTGGATTTGTGGTTCAAAACCCATTCATCGTTGACTAATGCTTGTTTAAATGCGTGAGTGATGTCTCTCAATGCGTCTTTTCCTCCTTCGGACCTGGTGATTACTTTGGCTGCCAATTGATTTGTTTGTACTATAGGATTAAATACCTCTGATTTCACACAATTATCTTGTGGCTTTCTGGACAGTGCATCTGCCAGAAAGTTTTTCCCCCCAGGGATAAATTTAAGAGTAAACTCAAACCATTTGAAGTATTGCGCCCAACGAACCTGTTTAGGAGATAGTTTCCTTGGTGTCTTTAAGGCTTCTAAGTTTTTGTGGTCAGTCCAGACTTCAAAAGGGATCTTACTCCCTTCTAAGAATTGTCTCCAAGTTAAAAGTGCCCATCGCACCGCATAAGCTTCTTTTTCCCAGATCACCCACCTTTGTTCAGTTTCACTTAGTTTCCTGGATGTATATGCACATGGCTGTAGCTGTCCTTGCTCATTGCTCTGGAGTAGGATTGCCCCTATTGCCACATCGCTAGAATCAGCTTGTATTATGAAGGGTTTTTCTGGGTCTGGGTGCTTCAAAATTGGTTCTGTTGAGAACAGCCATTTTAGTTTCTCAAACGCTGCCTGGCATTCCATTATCCAATTCACGGGCTGTCTCGGTTTAGGATCTCCCTCCCCCTTTGTTCTTAGCAGTTTTGTGATGGGCAGGGCAATTTGAGCAAACGTGGGGATAAATTGGCGATAGAAGTTTGCAAACCCCAGGAAGCTTTGCAGCTGTTTGCATGTGCGAGGCGTTTCCCAATCGAGTACTGCCTGTACTTTTTGAGGATCCATTTCTATGCCCTGGTGTGAAATACGGTACCCCAAGTAATCAATTTTTTCTCGGTGGAATTCACATTTTGAGAGTTTGGCATAAAGTTTTGCCTCGCGGAGTTTGCTCAGCACTGCCCTCACCAATTTAACATGTTCAGCCTCGGTCTCTGAGTATAATAGAATATCATCTAAATAAACAAGAACCCCTTTGTATAAGTGTTCCCGTAACACATTGTTAATTAATTGCATAAACACTGCAGGTGCCCCTTGTAGCCCAAAAGGGAGCACTTTGAATTGGTAGCATCCCAGGGGGGTGTTGAATGCTGTTTTCCATTCATCCCCCTCCTTAATTCTGATTCGGTAGTATGCCTCCCTGATGTCTAGTTTGGAGAAAATTTTCCCTTTTTTGAGGTGGGCCAGCATGTCTTTCATCAGGGGGAGGGGATACATGTTTTCAACACTTATCGAGTTTAGGTTTCTGAAGTCGACACATAAGCGTTTTGTGCCATCTTTCTTCTCTCTAAATAGCACCGGGGCTGCTATCTTTGGTGTGGCTGGTTCAATGAAACCCCTTGCTAGGTTTTTCTCAATGAAAGCACTCAGTTCCTCTAACTCCCCCGGTGACATGCTATACATTTTTGGTTTAGGTAGTTTAGCCCCGGGTAAGATTTCTATTGTGCAGTCGGATGCGCAATGCGGGGGAAGTTCATCTGACGCTGCCTCGATAAAGACTTCTGCCAGGTCTTTGTATTCCTTGGGTATGCTGTCTGTTTCCACGCTATGACCAGGCATGGCTGTTTCCCTGCGTTCAGCCCCTTCAGTTTCTATCTGTGGGTCCTCCGCAGTAGTTACGTGCATTTGGAATTTTATGGTGCCTTGCTCCCAATTTATTTTTGGATTCCACTTTTTTAGCCATGCGAGTCCCAAGACTAGTGGCCATTCCATGCCAGGTGCTACTATAAACGTAAGTTTCTCTTTGTGGTTATCAATGCCTATTTTCTGGGGTTCTGTGGCAAAAGCAGCCGGCTCCCCCCCCTGCTATAGACCCATCCAATTGGCAAAACGCGATGGGATTTCTCAGCTTTCTCACTGTGATTCCCAGCTCCCTGATTAGGGTTGGGCTGTTTAAGCAACGGGTGCACCCTGAGTCTACTAATGCGGAGATATTTTTTCCCTCCTCTTGGTTAGGGATAAATAGTCTGAGAGGGAGGGTGAGCGGTTCAATTGGTTTGCTTACCAGTGGTTCATCCTCCGGATCGCTCTCGACTGATGCTGGATCTTCCCTTCGAAATGCCGGGGTGTTGTCTCCAGTGGGAGGAGGGGGGGTGGTCCCACCATCTCGCTGCTCCTCAGGGCTGTTTCCCTCCCCCGCTGGATGGGTCTCGTTGGTTTCTCCCCCGTTTGGCGTTCGGGTTTCCGGGTGGGTGTTTGGGGCCAGCATTCGGGTGCTCGGTGTCCCTCCTTCCCGCATTTGTAACAGATTGGAGGTTTAGGGGAAAAGCCCTGTTGCCTTCTGAAGGGTTCTTTCCTCCATTGGGGTGGGGATTTCTTCCATGCTCTCCCCGTACGGTACTGATTCCTAGCCATATCAATCTCCGCTTCTTCAGCAGTGAGGTACCACTCATGCAGATGATTCGGTGCACCCCTAGCCACGCAGGCATTATACAGATCGTCACTCAGTCCATCCTTAAAACAGCTTACCAGGATGTCTTCTGGCCAGTTTAGCCAACATGCGAGGTCCCAGAATTCTTCAGTGTACTCCGCCACTGGTCATCGTCCCTGTTTCACCACCTTGATACGATCGCGTGCTTTGCGGTCTGCCAGCGGGTCCTCAAATCGTCGTCGTAGAGCCGTTATGAATTGGTTGAAGTTGCGCAGTTCGGGTGCGTCATCGTTATGTAGGGTTACCATCCATCTGGCCACGGCTCCTTCCAGGGCTAAGGTAACTGCTCACACCTGGGATCCCATATTCTTGCATATAGGTGAGCACATGTGCTACAAAAAATCCCAATTGTTGTGGGTCCCCATCAAATTTCACTCCCAGGGGGGGAGTTTTCCTTTCTAGTTGTGGAGTTTGGAGTTGGTTAGGAAGTGGTGCCGCTGCGTGTGCTGCCCTGGGGGGGTTTGTTGGTTCTCCTGCCGCGTCCTCCATCTGCACGCCTGCTCCCCAGAGGTTGTTGCCCCCCCCAGTTTCCTCAGCGGTTGCTGTGCTCCCAGCGCTCGTTGTCCGTCGTTCTGGAGTCCCTCGGATGTTGAGATTTTCTAATGTTTCCATCACCAGCTGGGACAGGTATCTCTTCAACCGCCCCTCCCTTAGAGGTGCTTCGGTGGGTTCTTCCTGATCCATGGCCGCTTCTAGCTCTATTTCCCAATGGGGCTTCTGATCCCCCTGATTAAGGGTGACACCTCTTTTTCTGCCATCCCAGCTGTCTTTTTTTCCAATGCTGATAGACCAGCGGGGCTTTCCAGAGGCCTCGAAATCTCCCTCAGCCTCTTTGCTGGGGAGTGCGGGACAGGCTTCCGCCTGGGGGGTAATTGGTGTCTCCCCCCAGCATTCAATTTCTTCCTGCTCCCGGTTTTTTTCGGTCATGATTGCCCGGTCCCCTCAGTAGAGCGAAGTTACTCTCTGGGTTGACCGATTTTGCAGACCTTGCTTTCTGTAAGGATTGTCTTCCAGCCACAAGCAAGGTACAAACTTTTGAGACCAGTCAAGCGTTTTCAAAAGGATTCCCTTTATTTTGCATCTGTATACAACCATTTCAATTCAAAGCAAAGTCTAACATGCCCTCAGGCAAGACAAGTCTTTTAAGCTTAACACCCCACCCCATTCAGCATAATGAATCCACAAATGTTTGACAGATAGATCCGTTTCCCAGACTCGCTCTTCCTTTCAATTATCCCCCTTAAAACCTTCTCTTAAGACGAAGAGGCTCCCATGTGTCTGGGATCCGGATACCCCCCCCCCAATAAACTCTTATCTTAAGATGAAGCAGCTCTCAGGTGCCTGGGATCCGGATATGTATAACCTTTTGATCAAACAGAGCCAGAACCCCCCTTTTCCTTCTGAATGACAGAGTTTGGACTCTGACAGGCAAGGAACAATAACATTTTTAAATGGAATTCTGGTAGCACTCATTCAAAAGTTGCCAGAGGTTTTGTAGCTACTGAATGAGTAGGGAACAAGATGGCATTCTTTGGGACATCCCTAGCCAATGATCTTTTTCTTGAAGAGTAATCTGTCTCCACTACATTTGCCCAGGCAAATTTGATATCCATCGGGAAGTTCTCGCTCCTGGTGTTTAATGTCTACTTTCTTCCCAGGGGCTCTTACCGGGACTTGGACGAGCTCTGGGCCGGTCTGAAAGACTTTCTTGATACCATCATACTTAGATTTCCTCATTCTCTGGTTCCTTTGGCGGGGGATCTAAACGCCCGCACTGCAGGGACTTGGGAATCCCTAGTTGCCTCCCTTTGGTGGACAGGCCCGGTCACGGAGGACCATCCCCTGGATACTCTGAAAGGGAGAGTTTCCAAGGATCGGAAAGTTGACAAAGCGAGGACTTGTCTAGCCCTCCTTATCGTCAAATTAGACCTTTTTCCTCTCAATGGTAGATTTGTCCTGGATGTCCCCGGGGAATTTACCCACTTGGCCAAAAATGGCAACAGCACAAAAGACTGTACTTTGGTTTCGAGAGCCTTTTTGTCATACATTTCTTCTTTCAAAGTAGATGACAGGATTTTCAGTGACCACCTTCCTCTCATTACGGTTGCACGGCTATATAGACCCCAAGGCCATCCCGCTCACGTTGTTTCAATAGACTCTAATCATAGAGGCTCCCTGATGTTGTCGAAATGGTCAATGCCTCTGGCCCTTTTCCATGCACACTTTTATCACCAAGAAGCAGCCAATACCTTGTTAGCCTTAATCGGCACCAAGACCTCATCGGGTGTGCTGCTAACCACTTTTACTGAATGTCTAAATGGTCTTATAACCTCCTTTCAGCCCCCCACCCTTGTCCCTGGTAGAGTTTCCAGGAGAAAGGGAGCCCCTTGGTTTAACTTACAATGCAAACAAGCCAGGAACCATATGAGAACTATATATTCTGCCCACAAACGATCAGGTTTATCGACGCCCCCCTCGCTTATTTCGAGGCCAAGAAGGCATACAAACTAGCCCTTTTAAGAGCTAAGCAAGACTGGCACCGGCTAAGGTGGAACGCATTACTAGAGGCCGCGAAATCCAGCAACCCTCGAGATTTCTGGAGTCTGTTAAACAGGAGGCCAACTAGTAGGCTTACTCATACTATTTCTGCCACTACCTGGGAACTCTTTCTACACTGAGTCTTTTACGATGTGGACGTGCCAGTCTCTTCGACCGCAGGCTCTCTCCCTAACTACCTTCCCAGGTAGCCTCCGGTCGAACCATCCATGATTGCCAAACTAATTGGACAACTTAAACCTCGAAAAGCTCCTGGCCCGGATCTCATCCCAGCCGAAGCCATTCAAGCCCATAAGGACTGGTGGATCCCGGTTCTTACCGAGGTATTCAATGCAATCAACCAAACGGGCCTTATCCCCAAGTTCTGGAAGGATGCCATAATTATTCCAATACATAAGAAAGGCGCCCACTCCAATCCCGGCAACTTCCGTAATATCAGCCTTCTTTCAATTTTGGGGAAACTCTATGCCCGCTATCTCCTGTCCAAACTGGAGTCCTGGGCTGAAGAGGCTGACCTGCTCGGTTATGAGCAGGCAGGGTTCCATCCAGACCACTCTACAATTGACCATGCCCTGATCCTTCATCATCTTGCTGTAAAATACTCCACCCCCAGGAAGGGTCGTCTCTGCGTTGCCTTTATAGACTTAAAGGCTGCCTTCGATAGCATCCCCAGAGCTAAGTTGTGGACCAAACTTTCCTCCTGGGGTATTGACAAAAGATTACTCTGGCTTATCTCCCAATTGCATGATGGAACAGAAGCAAAAGTGCACCTTTCCCCACAGGGGGATCTCTCTAAAGCTATCCCAGTTAACAAGGGGGTTAGGCAGGGGTGTATACTGGCACCCTTTCTCTTCAACCTTTATATCAGTGACTGGAGAAAGGCATTTTCAAATCACATGGTCTACATCCATGCCCCTAGATTTGCTGATTATAGATGCCCGCTCCTGCTTTACGCTGACGATGCCGCAATACTTTCATTTTCCTGGGTGGGCCTATGTAGAGCCTTAAAAATCCTTTCTGCTTATTGCTCTGCTAACCAACTGCATATAAATCACTCTAAGTCTAAAATCATAGTTTTTGTAAGAAGCAGGAAAATTTATCAATGGAACCTTGATGGCATCCCAGTGGAACAGGTCCACAGATTTCAATATCTAGGTATCCTCTTTCAATCCAACACCAAGTGGCCTGCGCAGGTTAAATCTCTCTGTAATAAGGCTAAGATTTCCACCCATGCCCTCTTGCACTTTTTTTACACTGAGGGAGCTCATCATATCCCCTCAGCAATAAAAGTCTATAGGGCAAAGGTGATAGTTGCTATCATCTATGGTGCCCCCCTCTGGGTCCAATCCAACATCTCCTCTCTTGAGTCTGTCAATAGTAAGTTCCTACGCCGTTTCATGGGAGTTCCTCCCTATGTAAGTAATGCCGCAATTCGTTTGGAACTGGGCATGTCCTCACTTGCTACAATTATGTGGAAATGTGCAATTGGCTATTGGTTGTCCCTCTGGACTAGATTCCCAGGGTATTATCTAGGCCAATGCCTATGGCGGGACCCTTTTCATAGTCCCTGGGCCCATAATATCCATACTAAACTTTTGAAGATCGGGATTTCCCCCAGTGAAGTTTTTATCTTAGGCTCTGATGCTGCCAAATCGTTGATTTTTCAACGGCTGGATGACATTGATAGACAACTCAATCTGGCAAACGGATCAGGAACTTGCTCACCGTTTTCCCTTGGTATTGTTCCCTTGCTTCACCCCCCGCCTTACCTTTCCGCGTTACACTCTATCAAACAGGCTTGCATTTATGAAGGCACGATTTAATGTGATCCCCTCAAATGTCCTTGACAGTAGGCTCTCGGGGGGAGTAAAATCCACCTATTGTACATGTGATGGCCGATCCCCGGAATCTCTGCTCCATATTACATTTGTATGCCCCCACTATCGAGACATAAGATCAAGATTCATCTCCCCTATTTCCCAGAGTTTCCCTGGTTCACCGGATCTGTTCAGCCTTTATTTCCTACTCCAGGATATAGACCCTAATATAACCTCAAAGGTGGCAAAAAAATTGCTGCAGTCGTGGCTGGAAAAAAACGGAGGAAAAGACGGGTAACCTCTACGGCAGAGGATCACTAGTATTGATGGTATAGATTGTAGTAGATGGTGTACTGTCACATGATCTATCTATATTTGTAAAATTTACCCTCCTTTTTATGTGTATTTTAAATTGGTCTCCGACCGCAATAAAAGCTATCTATCTATCTACATTCTGGGTAGAGAAAAGACTATATTAAGGTCCCCAAAACCAAGACCTAAAGGAAAATAAAACTTGTTGATATCAAAAGTTATGATGTGGTCCAAGTGCACTAGCTGAGTTGATTCCCTTCATCCAGTTCCTAAATAGGTTATCTATCAAGATGACCGAATCAGCACCAATCCCATTTCAACTGAAAGGCTAAGTGATAATCAACGTCTTCTAATTGTGGTTGGAGTCATGAGACACTTCTTCTATCAGCTAATCTCAAAATCATATACCTGAGACAAGCAATTCTAGTTCAAGATGAAGTTGACCATTTTATTGTAGTAAAAAAATAATATTTCCTTGTGTAGGAAGTTAGTTTGAATTGGGTTTGAATCTAGTCCTCTAGTCATCACAGCAACCAGAGTGGAGCAGATCTTTCCAAGCCTGACTGACCAGCCTTACCACCAAACCTAAGGCCACCCAGCAGACATGAATGAAAGGACCCTGAGATGGACAAATAAAGACCAAAAGTCTATTTTCAATCCCCAGAAGACAGCTGAAAAGATTAGGGGGGAGGGGGAAAATTCATTGTAATTTTTTTATTTCTTTCTTTGCTTCAGTCACAGAAATTCATTGTAAAGTTTTTTTTTCTTTCCTTGCTTCATTCACTGAAATTCATTGTAAAGTTTTTCTTTCTTGTCTCATCTATATTGTAATCAGTTTAATGTAATCATGTAAGAATTCTATTGGGAATGCTTGCCACAGCAAGTTCTGTACACTTTAGATTTCTGTCTAGTTGGAGGGAAATTTGTAGCTGCATACACAAACACACAGAGACTGTGTGCATACACAGTGCATACACAAACACACATTCAGAATTAGACTGAGGTTATCCTTTTTCACCTACCTCCACCCAAAACTGCTTTTAGCTTGCTGGGTTTTGTTGTTGTTGTTGTTTTGTTGATGTTGTGGCTCCTGCTTTGTGGCATTAAAGCCCAGGCAGTCATATCTCCCTGCTAATTCCATGGAGGAAGGGGACAGGTCCCCTCAGGCAATTTCCCCAGTTGAAGAGCTAGCAGAAAGGATCTTCAAAATCCAAGTCCTGACTGCTGCCCAGTAAAGCAGGGTATGTTGCACTGGTGGTCTCAGGAGTAGGAGTCCCAGGGCTCATTGTGTGTAATTTTGAAAAGAAAAGAAAGGAAAGGAAAGGAAAGGAAAAGCCTGGATTGCACACTGGCTAACCTCAATTTGGACTCACAAATCCTAGATGCACTAAAGTAAGAGCTAGGGCAGGTTCAAGAACCATCCCTTGGAAATGGGCAGCCTGTGATTTCAAGGTAAACCATGGATGTGGAAATATTGTGGGGCCTGTGCTTGCTTGAAACCTGTCTGGGAGCTCACAGAAAGTGTTATCAAACATCTGAACATAATTGGCATGGAAAATTGGATACTGTAAATTTATTTCCAGAACTTTTGCCTTGGCCATTGACCATCATGGTTGAAAGCTCTCCTTTTGGGAGCCACTGAAGGAATCCTTCTGCTGCCTCTTTCAACTGCCTCTTTCAACGTCTTCCCCTTTGCATCAGAGAAAATTAAAAGCATCCATCAAGTCTCCCTGACCTGATCAATTTGAAGCTTGTGTCAAAACATGTGTTGCACTCACATGTTTTGAAAAAAAAAAGATGGATTGTAGGAAGTTAGTACCCACCCCCTCCAAGAAAAATGAAATATCCTAGGAAATATTGAAAAAGAAAAGAATATGTTTCCCTGAATGAGGAAAAGAGAAACAGGTTTTAAATACAAAGCAGCTTCCTGCAGCTCCCTGCCCCCACCCTTGCCACATTCTTCCCACATAGCCTGGAGCAGTCTTCTAACCATAATAGGATTTGCCCAAGGCCCTTTCATTCAGCCAAGCCTGGGACAGACAAAAGCCTATAGAGTTGCCACTGCATGGCCTCCTGGGAGCCTGACCACCAATCAGTGCACAGGAACAGGAAACTAAGAGGTGGGGCCCAACAGAGATTATAAAACTAAGAGACTCCGCATCTCTCTTCCCTTTTTTTCTCTTCACCCACATCTGGAAGCATGTAATCTACCTTTTCTGTACAGGGGCTTATGCCATGTGCTCCTGTCCACCATATTAAACCTTCTTTCCAAGCAACTTTCATGAATCCAGTGTCTTTTTCCCCACTTGGAACTGAACCCAGAAGGATATTCCTTACAACACTTGGAAAAAGGATACATTAATCTTCTTTCCAAGAAAATATTATTTTTCCTCCAACCATAGGTAAGGTGACCAGACGTCCCAATTTTGGCGGGACAGACCCGCTTTTTAATGCTTTGTCCCGCGTCCCGCCCGTCCTCTAAAAAATCCCAATTTTTGGAAAGAATGCACGACTAGGGCATTCTTTCCAAAAATCGGACTGAAAGGGCAGCGTGCGAGATTGGGGGGAGTTAAAACTCCGGGAAGGCAGCCATGTCGGGCTCCGTGGTGACCAAACCGTGGCGCATGTGCCAAACGTCGCGCATTGGATGATTGCAAGTGACGCATTGCAATCATCCAATGGACAGAAAAGGTGACGCTTTTCTGCCCGGCGAGCGGGACTGCAGCGCACGCTGAAGGAAAGCCGGAAGACGGCGCTGAGCACCCAAGGCTCTCCAGGCAGTGGCAGGCGACAGCGGGTGCCAGCCGAGTCCTCTCATGGGCAGCCGCGCCAACCCTGCCTCCGCCAAGGAGGAGAGGGAAAGGGAAACGTCCCCTGCCGTCCCGTCCGAGAGCCGCCGAGGGCTAAATCGCCGCCTTTCTCCTCCTCCTCCTCCCCCGGCTGGGCTGATGGCTGCCCATCTTCCAGGAGCCTCGGTAGGTGGGTGGTTGCTGGATCTTCTTCAGCCAGCCCTCTCCACAGCCACGAAGGAACAAAGGAAGGAAGGACAAAGTTGTAGTCGTCGTCCGGCACCGCCGCCTTCGCCATGGCTGGACACGCCGCTGCTGCCCTGCGGGTGAGGGGCGGGGCGGGTGGGGCTCACCTGCGAGGGCGGGGCCGGGTAAACGGGCTGGCAGGATCGGGGGCTGCCGCTTCCTTGGCTCCGCCGACGGACTTTCGCCGACCGCGGCTCGGGTGCTCCTTTGCGAAGTTTGCGGCCGCCAAGCGGAGCAAGGCTGGTCGGCGGCGCCTCGGTCTCCAAAGCTGGGGAGGTGAGGCGGGCTGTGGCCAAAGGAGCCCCGGTGTTTTTAGCCTGGCCAAAACGGCTGGCGCCCGTCGGAGAGCAGTCCCAACTCGCTCCGGGCAGCTGCAGACGGCGAGTGCGGTTCTTGGGTGGGCCGGGGTCGCCGGTGGAGGAGGGCGCGGGTGCCGAGTGGCTCAGAGGGAGAGGGCGGCAGCGGCCCGCAGCTGAGCTCCTCCTGCGACCCGCGCTCACCGTCTGCAGCCGCCCGGAGCGAGTCGGGACTAGCCTGGCCAAAACACCGGCCGTTTTGGCCAGGCTAAAAACGCTGGGGCTCCTTTGGCCACAGCCCGCCTCACCTCCCCGGCTTTGGAGACCGAGGCGCTGCTGACCAGCCTTGCTCCGCTTGGCAGCCGCAAACTTCGCAAAGGAGCACCCGAGCCGCGGTCGGCGAAAGTCCGTCGGCGGAGCCAAGGAAGCGGCAGCCCCCGATCCTGCCAGCCCGTTTACCTGGCCCCGCCCTCACAGGTGAGCCCCACCTGCCGCCCCCGCCGCCGCCTCACCCGCAGGGCAGCAGCGGCGTGTCCAGCCATGGCGAAGGCGGTGGTGCCGGACGACGACTACAACTTCGTCTTCAAAGGCGAGGGGGGCGCGCGGGGGTGGCGGGCTCTCCCCTGCAGGGCCGGCCGACCGCGGCTCGTGGGGGGCGAAAGTTGCTGGGAAGCGGGGCGGTCGGGGGACACGCGGAGGAAAGGCTCGCCTGGGGCTTCGGGGGCGCCTGCCCTACTTCCCACCTGCCCTGCCCTCCGCCGGCCGCCGCCTTCAAGCACCCAAGAATCGGTCCCCAAGGCGGGATCCACTCGACGCCCCTGCGGGATTTCAGCCTCCCAATCCCTGCGAGGCGAAAGAGCTACTTTCGTTAGTGGCCACACCTGCCGTGCCTCCCCCCGCCCCACTTCCCCCCCCGCCGGTTCTGTGGACAGCGAGGCTTGCCAGGAAAGCTCCGCTATTTCGAACTTCCTGCTCAGGAGCGAAACTGGGTATTCAGGTTGCGCTGTAACTCTTTTAATTCTCAGGGCCCTTAGTCTTAGGAGACCATCTGATGGGAAAAGCAAGAAGAGCGAATGGATGAGAAGTGCGGAGAAAGGGCAGAGATGATGGAGAAGGAAAGGAGGAAAGGAGCTAGGAACGCTATGAAAGAGGTGTAACATTCAAGTGAGACAGACTAGACAGGGGTGGTCAAACCGTAGCACATAGGTAGGCTCTTCTGTGACTCGTGGACTTCACCTCCCAGAATTCCTGAGCTAGCAGGGCAGAGGAGGAAGTAGTCAGTCACAAGCCCCGGCCCTGCCGCTCATGTGCCGTTACTTCAGAGCAAAGGAAGGGGGGGTGGGGTAGAGGAAAAGAAGGAGGAGGCGGCGGCAGCAATCTGAGGCTTCAACCCAAAGCTAAGCAATTGCCCATACGCCCTGAGGTTGCAGGACTTTCACAGCTCCATTGGGTAAAGGGCGGACAGCAGGGGCTCCAAGAAGGGGGGCCGCTGTTGCCGCCTCCACTGCTGCTTCTTGGAATGCAGAAGCTGCGTGGAAGCTCTGCCCGGGGCGAGCCTTCTCATCGCCCCGTGCTTGCTTTTGTTCCCACCGGCTGCTGCTGCTGGTGAGGTGCTTTGCCAGCCCTGGTTGTTGTGATTGTTACTCTTGCGGGGGGTTCTTATTTCTGGGGGAGGGGAAGCACCCTCTTTCCCTCCCTTCTGAAAGAGGCGTGGGGATCCCAGAAGTGGCGGCATCAGGAGTTGGCCTCTTGGAAGAGGGCTGGGCGAGGGAGAAAGGAGCCACGGTGGGGATTGCTTTGCAGGGAGAAAGGAAGGAGGGAGGGAAGGAAGGAAGGAAGGAAGGAAGGAAGGAAGGAAGGAAGGAAGGAAGGAAGGAAGGAAGGAAGGAAGGAAGGAAGGAAGACAAAGAAAGAAAGAAGGAAGGAAGGAAGACAGAAAGAAAGAAAGAAAGAAAAGTTAGGAAGGAAGGAAGACAAAGAAGGAAGAAAGGAAGGAAGGAGAAAAGACAAAGAAAGAAAGAGGGAGGGAGGAAGGAAGGAAGGAAGGTTAGGAAGGAAGGAAGACAAAGAAAGAAAGAAAGAAAGAAAGAAAGAAAGAAAGAAAGAAAGAAAGAAAAGTTAGGAAGGAAGGAAGAAAAGTTAGGAAGGAAGGAAGATAAAGAAGGAAAGGTTAGGAAGGAAGAAAGAAAGAAAGGTTAGGAAGGAAGGAAGGAAGACAAAGAAGGAAGGAAGAAAGAAAGAAAGAAAGAGAAAGAGAAAGAAAGAAAGAAATGGAGAAAAGGAAGATGCCAAAGGAATGGATTAGTCAGATTGGCCAAGTTTACCCAGCCAAATCCCTCCAAGAATTAATAGCTGCATAAAAAAGAAAGAAAGGAAGAAGTTAGGAAGGAAGACAGAAAGAAGGAAGGAAGGAAGAAGAAAGAAGACAGACAGACAGAAAGAAAGAGAGAGAGAGAGAAAGATGTTAGGAAAGAAGAAAGATGAAAGAAAGGAAGGAAGGAAGAAAAAGAAAGAAAGAAAGAAAGAAAGGTTAGGAAGAAAGAAAGAAAAAGAAAGAAAGAAAGAAAGAAAGAAAGAAAGAAAGAAAGAAAGAAAGAAAGAAAGAAAGAAAGAAAGAAAGAAAGAAAGAAAGAAAGAAAGAAAGTTGTATGGCCGCCCTGAGTCCTACGGGAGTGGGGTGGCATACAAAAACGACCAAAAAATAAATAAATAAATAATTTTTAATCAGGAACCCACCCATCCCGGTCAATGGTGTCCCTCTTTACCAATGTTAAAATCTGGTCACCTTAACCATAGGCCAATAGTTCCTTGGCCAAATAAATCAGCCAAGTGGGGTAAAAGCTGTGTAAACAGCTCCAGATATCTCGTTCATCTCTTGAAGATCCGCATGTTGAAACGAATCCAAAGCAGCAGGACTAATAATTGCCAAAGTTGCATCACTGCACTCTGCCATGTTTTCCAGTCTACATCAAGATAGATCGATGTGACTTTAGCTACAAAGAATGTTGCAAACTGCTCAAAGTGAGCCACAGATTGCTGAGGCTTCCCCCTCCCCACAGATTGTTGAGGTTTCCCCCTCCCCAAAACAGCCTGCTGGAGCATAAACTGCATAGTGTGAAAAAGCAAAAGCAAAAGCTTTTCTGTATGGAGACAGTGGAGGCAGAGAATTGATGTGTGATCCAATTCATGCTGAGTTTCTCCATTTGGCAAATCAGTTAGAGCTAACTCTTATGGCTCGGTGAAGACTATGTTCAGTGAGTAAGGAATGTTATGCTGGCTGATTTATGAAGAGGAATCATGTAAAGGTCACAGGGAAGAGGAAATAAAACAGCATAGTTGGCGGATGAAATACTGAATGTTGCAACTCTCCTCAAGAATTCTAAGGAAATACAACAAAGTGAGGGAGGGAAACACTTCATTAGAAAGTCATGAAAAAATTACAGCTAAAATAAGTGGCAAGTCACTTATTAAATGCCAAAAATGCAGGAGACTTTTTATTTTCCTTGAGCAACAGCAAAACATCAATTGAATTCACTTTTCTCTTTCCCTCAGCAGGACTACATTGTTGTGGAAAGACAGATGGAGGCAAGTTAATATCAATATGAAGTGCAATTCCACACAGTCCCTGCTGGCCCTAACAAGGCAACAACCATGTTTCCAGAGACCTGCCCACTTGCCATTGCCTGCATCTCATCATATAACTGCAGCGGAGGCAGCCTGAGGACAGCTGTAGAAAGTTAGCACCCACCCCTCTCCTAGAAGAATGAAATATTTTAGGAAATATTAAAAAGGCAGAATATTTCCCCTAAAAGAGAAATAGAAATCTTAAGACAGAAACTCAGCCCCAGCTCCCTGCCCCCAGCAGATATTTTGGTTATGTACAAGACAAAAGACTGGGCCAGCTTATCTACAAAACAATAGATATTCACCCTCAGGACATAACAGATTAGCCCTCTACCCATCTAGCAACAGAACTTACCACATGGAACCTGGGGAGATTGCATCACCCAGCAAGGTTCAACCCAGCCTGGGACTCAAGACAACCTACAAAGTTACTCCTGCATATATATATGCAGTCTCCCTTTATTTTCATTTATCAGCAAAAAATGTGTGTGTGTGTGTGTGTGTGTGTGTGTGTGTGTGTGTGTGTGTGTGTGTGTAACATTTTTGCTGATAAATGAAAATGGAGACTATTATAGATCTATTTCAAGCTATTTTGCTCTCATCAGATAACCATACCCTTACTGGGATTTGAACCTGGGCCACCTGCCTGTAGGCCACCTCTAGGCCACAGGCTCTCTTCCCTTATATACATATACGTATATGTATATGTATATGTATATGTATACGTATACGTGTATATGTATGTGTATGTGTATATATATATATGTGTGTGTGTGTGTGCGTGTGTATGTGTTTGTGTATATGTATGTGTACATACATACATACATACATACATATCTATCTATCTATTCATATCCATATCCATATATTTATATGTATATGTGTATGTATGTATGCATGTATGTATGTATGTGTGTGTATGTGTATATGTGTGTGTGTGTGTATGTGTGTAACATTTTTTGCTGATAAATGAAAATAAAAGAAGACTAATATATATATATCTCCCATGTGCTCATTTTTGCCCAGGACCTCAAACCATGTGGTCCTGTCCACCATTAAACCATCTTTCTAAAGAGCCTCCATGTTTCCAGTGTCTTTCTCTCCACTTTGAACTGAACCCAGATGGACATTTCTTCCAACACAGCTTTAAGTGCTTCACTCTGAAAGTGGTAGCATCCCTCTTACTCTGCCTCTAGACACTTCATGAGGGCAGTGTTGAGTTCATTGAGGTACATGGTGAGGCAATCTGAAATTACCATGTTTGTATTGACAAATATGTTATTGTCATGAGTTCTAGTGCCATTTCCTTCTTGATAGAAGGAGGGACAAGTCCCTGATCTGTTCTCCAGCCTCTCAATTCTCCATTTGCTATGGAAGTACTGGAACCCAGCTTCCACAACTACTTTATTCTTCTTTTTGACACAGTTGATCAGTCAGTCCAAAGAGTGCCAATCCCTAAAATTGACTAGTCTATCCCTAGCTCAATGCATGTAATCAAAATGTCTTATTTTTGCTAATGCTGGTCTAGGATCATAATAAAGATTTGATTTATCTTTCAGACTTCTATAATCTGTCTGGCAGGAAATTCTCTCCCCAGTGGCCATTAATTCCACAGAAGTCTTGGCTTTCTCTCCTGATATTGTGGTATTTGAGAGCTTACAACTGGTCCATACTGATTTGCATAGCTAAATTCCTTTATCAAACTCCATCTCTTCAACAGTGCTCATTCAGTGGCTGCATAAATCTGGATGACCACTTAATGGCAGTGAAGACATGAAAATCCCAATCTTTTGCTGCCAATAGTGGTCATTGGACCAAACTATTCAACTCATAATAGTGACAAATATCTGTAGCTCGGGTGTATGATGAGAGTAAGGTATGTTATCTGAACTTGTGGGTTGTTTTCCAAACATTTTGTACTAGGCTAGTGTTGTGTCCAATAGTTAGAATAATGACAGGGAGACAGGATTCTCGAACCAAACATAGCCTTTATTGAGGCTTAACAGATTACAGCAACATAACCCAAACGGAACTGGCGGTAGGAGTAAAAATCTCCTCAGTCGCGTTTGACAGCGCTATTTATATCTGGCTGTCAAACGCAGCAGCCAATCAGAGGACTGAGATTCTCCCACTTTGAGGCAGAATTGGCCCTAGCCAATCAGCGGTAGTGGCGGCAGTTGCCAATGTCCCAAGAGGATGTAACACTCCTCCCTTCCTGAAATGTGCATACGTAATCGCCCAGATAGGCTGGGCGCCTGCGCAATCTAGTTGAACGACGAAGTTCTAATGGAGCGGCAGGAACTGTTTGCAGAGCATCAGCCCGAGCAGGGGAGGCCTTGGGCTGAACACACAGAATCGGAAGCGGCGAGGGAATTCTGGCGGAGGCCAACGGACTAGCCGGTAAGTCGGTCGGCGGCTCGGTGTAGAGGGACGGGCCGACGTCAGGTGAGATCTCCGGTCTGGGGGTTGTGACAGGAGCGGAGACAACATGAGTCAGATTGACGTCCGTAGGTCGGCGCCCCCTCAGCTGATCAATATGTCGCCTCCAAATGTGGCCATCTGCTAATTTGTCCCTGTAAGAATAGGGTCCGGTTACATTGATGATTAGGTCAGGCAGCCAACAAGGTTCCCCCCCAAATGCTGAGCATAAATGGCATCGCCCTCCGTGAAACTCTGGGCCTGAAGGACAGGGGGCCTTTCAGAGGCATACCGGGGGTGCATGCGATCTAAGTCTGTCTGAAGGCGATGGCCCATTAGGACTTCTGCAGGGCTGCAATTTGAAGTCGAACAGGGAGTCGAATGTTGTGCCAAGAGGTATGACAACACCCTGTCCTGCCAATTGGTGGCATCTAAATGGCCCAATGCCTCCTTGGCAGACCGAACGGCTCATTCTGCCCAGCCATTACTTGCAGGGTGCCACGGAGCGGTCAAGGCCTGGTGAATGCCGTGCAAGGCCAGGAATAGCTGGAACCTAGTGGAGGCGAACTGTGGGCCATTGTCAGAAACCACTACATCTGGGAACCCATGAGTTGCAAACATTTTCATTAATGTGTATATGAGGGCTTCAGCGGTGGTGTTTGTCATTAATTCCAGTTCCACCCATCCTGAGTATGCATCCACTGCCACCAAAAACTGGTGGCCTTGGTAGGGTCCTGCAAAATCCAGGTGAACCCTGGACCAAGGCCCTCTAGGAGTCTCCCAAGATCTGGGGGTTGCACTGGGGGGAGCAGGTCTAGAGGCCTGGCAGGCCTGGCATTGGGACACCCACCTCTCAATTGCCTGGTCCATGCTGGGCCACCACACATAGCTCATCCCCAGGGCCTTCATCCTCACAACACCCGGGTGGCTCTCGTGCAAACGTTGGAGGATGGGTCTGTGCAGAGAGGGGGGTGCAACTACCCTGTTGCCCCACAGGAGGCAGCCTTGAAGTGTGAATAGCTCCAGCTGGCGATGCTGGTAGGGCAAGTAGGGTTGTTCTAACTTCCCCAAGGGCCAACCCCTTGTCACCCAATCGAGGACCTGGCAAAGGATGGGGTCCCGCGCTGTGTGGGCAGCGATGTCAGAGGCTTGTATTGGGGGGCCTAGGTCCTCAATGAGAAGTACATCAGAGGCTGGTGCTGGGTCCAGGATGGATATAGGCAGCGGGCAGCAGCTAAGGGCGTCGGCATTGGACATGGCTTTGCCTGGCCTGTAAGCCAGGGTATAGGAATATGCGGTTAAAAATTCCATCCAACGGGACATTAGAGGGGAAAGATATTGGGGAGTTTGTCAGTTCCCTGCCAGGAGCCCAAGAAGGGGCTTGTGGTCAGTAAAAAGGTAAAAGGAGTGACCGTAAAGGTAGCCGTGGAACTTTTTAACGGATGCCACCAAAGCTAGCGCCTCTCTGTCAGTTTGACTATACTTGTGCTCAGTTGAGGAGAGGGTCCCTGAAAAATATGCAATGGGTGCCTCAAGCCCATTGGGGAGAATGTGGGCCAAAACAGTGCCGATACCATAGGGAGAGGCATCTGCAGCTAGAGAAAGTGGCAAATCGTGGCTGTATTGTACTAAGACTGCGTCTGACATGAGGAGGGCTTTGACATCTTCTAAAGCATCTGAGCATCAGGCCCCCAATGCCAGGGCATGTTGGCATCCAATAGGTGATTGAGGGGTTCAGCTAGGGAAGCCTTATGAGGGAGGAAGATACTGTAGAAATTTAGGAGGCCTAGAAAAGCCTGTAATTCAGATTTAGTGGTGGGAGGAGGAGCTTGCTTAATGGCTGCCACTTTGGAAGGAGTTGGATGGATACCAGCAGAATCTATTAGATACCCCAGGAATTCCAGGCTGGGCACCCCTATCTGGCACTTGCTCTACTTTAATCTAAGGCCTGCCTTACGAAATCTGAAAAGAACGTCCCTGATCCTGGACAGGAGTTCCTGTTTGTCGCTTGCTGAGACGAGGATGTCATCAAAGTATGGGATGACACCAGGCAGGCCAAACAGGACGTTCCATAAGGTTTTGAAAGAGGCTGGGGGCTACACTCACGCCAAACTGGAGATGGCGGCATTTGAAAGCTCCCTGGTGGGTGATGATGGTCTGGGCGTCAGCTGTTGCCTCATCCACCGGGAGCTGCTGGTAAGCCTGCGCCATGTCCAGTTTGGTGAAAATGGAGCCCCGGCCTAAAGAGTGGAGCAAGTGCTGGACAACAGGAACGGGGTAAGGGTGTGCCTGTAGGGCTTTGTTAAGGGTACACTTAAAATCACCACACAGGCGGATAGAACCATCAGGCCATAATGGGATGACCACTGGGGTCTCCCACTTTGCGTGATCTGTGGGCTCCAACACCCCCTGGGCCAAGAGCTTATCAATTTCGGTGTCCACCTTGGAACGTAGTGCAAAAGGTACATGCCTTGGTTTGAGGTGGATGGGGACCACCTGTGGGTCCAGGTTCAGGGAAATGGGGATGCCCACATATTTTCCCAGCTTATTTTCAAAAACATTAGCAAATTCAGTGAACAGCCTGCAGCAGTCATTGCAGGAGGTGGAATGGATCCCTTTGAGGGAGAGGCCTAGGGAGGAAAACCAGTCCAGCCAAGATGTGAACGTAGGGAATCAGACACTACAATTAGGGGTAATAGCCCCGTGAATGAACCTTTCTCAACTAGGAGCCTGACCTCCCCCTTAATAGGTATGTTGTTACCCTGGTAGTCCCGAAGACTGAGACTGCATAGGGTTAAAGAGGTTTCTGTGATAGATGGCACAAGACGTTGCAAGGTGTGCCAGGACACTATGCTTCTGGAGGAGCCAGTGTCCACCTCCATAGACCAAGGGGATCAATTTTAACATCTAGCCGAATCTTTTTCCGCCCCCCCCCCCATTAACCAGACAGACCTCCTCATCAGGGGCTTCAGCAGTTTGTTGAACAGTGAAAAAATCATCGGAAAGCTTAGGCAGCCTTGCAAGGAAATGACGGGGTGCTGATTGGACAGCAGCCCCCATGATCGAGCGGCAAACTTTAGCTAGGTGGCCGAACTTTCCGCAGCAATGGCAGGTGGCAGTGCGGAAATGGCAGGAGCTGCGGGAGTGGGGATCTCCACAGTTGGGGCATGGGATCGAGGCCGGTCTGCATTGCTGAGGCCATCTCCTCTGTGGTGTTGTCCTGAAGCGGCTAATGGCGGCATCCTCTTCTCCCACTTCGTCGGGGTAGGAATCTTTGTGATGCACAGTTTGAAAATGTGGGCTCTGGAGAGCTGACGGCTGGAATCGCTGGATTTCGGCAGCGGAATGGGTGGACATCTCTGCTGCCCATGCCTCAACAAGTGCGACGGTTAATGACAGTTCTGTGCGGGCCAAGAGGTGACGTTGCAGTCTGATGCCCCGCACGCTGCACACAAGCTGCACATGAGCTGCACACCCATCAAGATTAGGAAATTCACAATCCAATGCAGCATCGCAGAGGGAGGCCATGTATTGATTTATGGCCTCACCTTCCTTCTGGACACGTTGCTGGAACGCGAAGCGGCGGGTGATGCGGGAAGGCGTGGGGGAGTAATGGCTTCTTAACTTGCTTAGGAGGTCCTCCCACTGCATGTTGTAGACAATTTGGGGGGCAACCAGAGCTCTCGCCATGGAGAACATCTGGTGCCCGCAAGCCTTCAAAACGTAGGCACGCTTCCGAGCGCTGGAGAGTTCTGTGAGATCGTTCGCTTGCAGGAAACATTCGAATCTCTCCATGTAAGCATCCCAGGTTTCTGAAGCAGGGTAGAATGCCTCGAATGTGGTGGGGTTTGTGCTGTTACGAGCCATGTCAGGCAGGCGGTTTGAGCAGACGGGCTGCCGGCAGTCTTTCGCACTGTGAGGAGAGAAAAAATTGCAGTCAGTTGTTGCAATGCGGCTAGAATCCCACCTTCATCGCCACTTGTGTCCAATAGTTAGAATAATGACAGGGAGACAGGATTCTCGAACCAAACATAGCCTTTATTGAGGCTTAACAGATAAAAGCAACATAACCCAAACGGAACCGCTAGTAGGAGTAAAAATCTCCTCAGCCACGTTTGACAGCGCTATTTATATCTGGCTGTCAAATGTGGCAGCCAATCAGAGGACTGAAATTCTCCCGCTTTGAGGCAGAATCGGCCCTAGCCAATCAGCGGTAGCGGTGGCAGTTGCCAACGTCCCGAGAGGATGTAACAGCTAGGTAGCATCTTCAGCAGAGTATGGGAATGTCAGTGTTCTTCTGTTTATAAGGGCTTCAGGTGTGGGTGTGTCAAGTGAGGGTCTTGTAATGGGTCAGGTGTGGGTCATGTGATAAGGAGGTTATATCAGGTCAGGTTCATTGGGAGATGAATTGCTGGTGGGGGGTTTGCAATGGTTGGTTGATGGTCGGTGCTATCTCTGGTTGGCTATGCAGTTGATTTGGATTCTGAGGGATCATAGACTGGTTGTAGGTCAATGTGTCTGTTGATGGAATTGCTTATGGAGTGCCAGGCTTCAATGAAGTCTTGAGCGTGGTGGGTGGTAGCATGGCTGGGCGTGAATTGGCAGATGCAATAAGAGCAGAGAAATACTGGGATTTTGCCACCCGAATCGCCACTAAACTAACATAGGTTCTGTTGTGGCCAGGTCGAGTCCAGTGCAATTAGCAGCTGATCCCGAGGATTCGGAGGTAGTGAGGGTGCAGTACAGAAGACCGGTGTTCCTGGCACCAGAGACGGAGAGTGAAGAGGACGTGGGGTCAGAGGCTGGTGAACAATTAGAGCCTGATGCATCTCCTAAGATTAGTGACTCAGGAGAAGAGGAGGAGCCTCTTCTGGATGCCAGAGCATGCAGGTTCTCAAAGAGACATGAGTGGCTAATCAGGAGGAGGCTTCCTCATGAGTAGTAATGCAGGGCTTGACCACGCCCTGAGGGTATTTAAGAGTCTGTCACGAGGGGCTTCGTTGCAGAGAACAACTCCATTCTGTGGTTTCAGCATTTTGCTCTTGCATCTATGGCTCGGATTATCAAAAGTGAACATTTTTCCTGTGTTAATGAGAGTTGGATTTCTGCCAAAACTTCCATGAGATAACGCTAATTAATTGCTTTCTGGGACTCTAGCCAACTACTGAGAATACTTTGTAAATAACTCAATTAATTATCTGATATTCTTTTGAAAAGACTCAACTCTGGCTAAGACTTTATTAGAACTAAAAGAGTATTGTTCCCAATTCCTTCTTGTGCATCTTATTTTGGGGGCAGAACAGGTTCTTAGTAGTGTTCGATCAGATTCAGCTTTACTGGCTCTCCAGCGTCGTTCTAGACGTCTCTTATGGCATTTCATCTCCCAGAGCTCCTCAGTAAACCAGGAACCCTTCCGGGATCCACTGCCTCGGAGAGGTCGCAAAGGCACAATCTGATCTAAAGCCCCAGATGCCACTCTGTTCCAGGCAGCCACTAGGGACTCAGATGAATTTTGTACTAGGGATTCAGGTATCTCCCCAAGTTCCCTCTGGAATCCTTCCAGTTCCATTAGGCGCCTGGGGTGGAACCACTTAATTGGTCCCGCCTCCCTGCGGTGGAGGAGTGGGGCCATAAAATCTAACCTCAGTAGGAAATGATCTGACCACGACAAAGGGGAGATGGCTAGACCCCTCATCTTCAAATCATCTCTCCACTGCCCCAAGAGAAACACTAGGTCAAGCATGTGACCTCCCTCATGAGTCGGACCCTGGATGACTTGGGTCAGGTCCATGGTTGTCATGGTGGTCATGAACTCCTGAGCCGCCTCCAAGGATTCGCCAGGCGAAGGCAGGTTAAAGTCCCCCAGCACCATAAGCCTGGGGAACTCCACTGCCAGCCCAGCTACTGCCTCGAGCAGCACAGGCAGGGCCTTTGTAATGCAGCTGGGAGGCAGGTATGTCAACAAAAGGCCCACCTGAACCCCTAAGTCCAACTTCAGAAGGAGCATCTCACACCCAACAATCTCCGGAGCAGGGATCCTACAAGGACAAAGATTCCAGCGAGCTATAACAACCACTCCTCCACCCCTTCCCCGAGGGCTGATGCTGAACCGAGAACCCGTCCGGGCATATCTCTGAGAGGGGCACCCCTCCTCATTGCCCAGCCAGGTCTCGGTTATGCATGCCAGGTCAGCCTCCTCCTCCAAGATTAAATCCCGTATGAGGAGGGCTTTGTTAGTAATCGACCTGGCATTCAACAGCAGCAGCTTGAGCCCAGGGCCCTGAAAACCCCGGTCACCAGGTACTCGGGCTGAGCTCGTTGGAACCAAAGAGGGGCCAGAACAAGAAATCCCTTGGACCGAGCAAATTCTAGTTCCCCGAGGGCGGCCTACCCCTCGGCTCCCGCTATACCTACCTCTCCCCATTATGACCGAGATGCTCCAGCTCTCATCCCACCCAGAGATCCCCTGCCCCACCCCACTGGTCCTCCTCCCTCCCTGCAGGCCATGCATACCATTCTCACTGAGCCGAGTAGCAGAGTCAGGCCCCCCTCCGCTTCTGTTTCCACACTCAACGGAGGGGGTCTGAACCCCAGTCCCCGACTCACTATTCTATCTCACCATACTTCTTCAATCTACACATTCGTTATACCAATCATAGCCAATCTCTTTCATACCAACCACACCACTTCAGGGGTGAGATTAAAATAGTTAATAGTCAATAATAATAGAGCCAATAGGGAGTGCATATGTGCAACCTCCAGACCCGTCATGGTTAGCTCTTAATCCTTGGCTCTTATATCCAAGTCCACAGTGGTCATTAAAAGCGTCCAGATTCCTCTGTAATTGTCCACTGCTCTCCCCCCTAATGCTGGTAATAATAAGGCTCGAATCACAAATATCACCTGGGAAGACTCTTCTCCGTTCATTCAGCAGTTTCCCCAATGGGACCAAGAACTTTGGCTTTGATGTTCTACTCCTCTCATCCCAAACCACTTCATTGATCCCCCTTGTAGTAAAGTTAAACAACCAGACTGGTCGAAAGCTCACCCTGAGGGCCGAGAAGGAAGCCGAGGCTGCGCCAGCCAAAAGAGGCCTCGCGGCTGCAATGGCAACAACAACAATGATAACTCTCACATACGAATGTCGCTGCAATCAGGGGGGAGGAATTGCCCAGAAGGGCAGCCAAAAAAGCCTCGGTGAAACTGCGGTAGCAGCTGCAGTGACCAATAAAAATTGGCACAATAGTAGGTGAAAGATAAGTTCTGTCCAGGACAAAAGGGGTTCTTTTGAAAACCAGGCTGATCCCATCACCAAAGAAGCCGCTGCCAGGGGGGGGGCAATGGCCAGCAAATCGGCAGGTAACAGCTGCAGTCTTGATAGTAAAGAAAAGCCTGGCCAGAGTTATTTAATGGCCAGCAGTCCTGGGAGCTTGTCTGAGAACCACACTGATCTGATCTCCGGAAAAGTTGCTGCTGAGGAATCAATTGTTGCAGCAATGGCAAGCCACGGCACAGAAGCAGCAGACACCAGCAGCAGCGTTGTTTGTAGAGAACCCAGCCCAAGATCTTTAACGGCCGAAAAACCGATTCCAAATCCTTGCCGAGACAATGCCAATCCGCCTGTTGTACACACCTGGCATTGTCCTCTTTCCCGGGTTGCCGCAATTCCCAGCAAGCACTTTCAAGTTGTTATTTTGAAAGGAGCTCTACGGCTTTGCGGATGCCATTTTAGTGCCAATGGCATCCCCCGAGCCTGGAGTTTCTTGGGCCTCCTAGCCCTCGTATCCGGGAATCTCCCTCGTCCTGATAGACTGGTGTATTCCTGATGTCTTCCGCTTTCTTCCGACCCACAAGGAGATGGAATAAATTGGGTTGGGGACCTATACTTCCTCAAAATTCAGGTAAAGGGAGTGGAGGGCTGTTCTCTTGCAACCTTTCCCCATGGCTCCACCCCGGAAACCACCCTGTTTAGAGTGACTCATTCCCTCCTGGCTAAGGGGGGATGCGAGGAACACTTACAGGGCAGAGCTGAGGAATTTGCTCAGTTTCTAGCGGATAAAATCACTCAGATCCGGACAAACCTGGACTCCAATTGAACAGGGCCAGCCGAGATGACAGGGACTGGTCTTAGTCTGGTTTTATGGGAAGAATTTGAGCCGGTCACTCCTGAGGATGTAGACAAGGCCATGGGAGCGATGAGCGCCTCCACTTGTTTATTGGACCCATGCCCCTCCTGGCTGGTTTTGGCCAGCAGAGAGGTGTCATGTGGCTGGCTCCAGGTGGTTGTGAACGCTTCCTTGAGAGAAGGATCCATGCCGCAACCCTTAAAAGTTGCGGTGGTGCGGCCCCTCCTCAAGAAGCCTTCCCTGGACTCAGCAGATTTAAAGAACTTCCGTCCAGTCTCCAACCTTCCCTTTGTGGGGAAGGTTGTAGAGAAAGTGGTGGTGCTCCAGCTCCTACGGTTATTGGATGACACTGATTATCTAGATCCCTTTCAATCGGGTTTCAGGTGTGGCTACAGTATGGAAACTGCTTTGGTCACCCTGATGGATGATCTCTGGCGAGCCTGGGATGGTGGTCACTCCTCCATCCTGGTGCTACTTGACCTCTCAGCGGCTTTTGGTACCATTGACCATGGTATCCTTCTGCGTTGTCTTGGTGAGGTGGGAGTGAGCGGCACCGTATTACAGTGGTTCTCCTCCTACCTCTCTGATAGGATGCAGTTGGTGTTGACAGGGGGGCAGAGGTCAAGCCCCAGGCCCCTACTTTGTGGGGTGCCTCAGGGCTCGGTCCTCTCGCCCATCCTGTTTAACATCTACATGAAACCACTGGGTGAGATCATTTGACAACATGGGGTGAGGTTCCAGCAATATGCTGACGATACCCAGTTGTACATCTCCATCCTGTCTCAATTTAGGGAAGCAGTGGATGTAATGTGCTGATGCCTGGACGATGTTAGGGTCTGGATGGGAATGAACAGGCTCAAGCTCAACCTTGACAAGACCGAGTGGCTATGGATATTGCCTCCCAGAGATTATGTCGACTGCCCCTCCTTGGTTCTTGGGGGAGAAAAATTAACTCCCTTGGAATGGGTTCTCAATTTGGGGGTTCTCCTAGATCCGCAGCTAAAATTGGATCAACTTCTGTCAGCTGTGGTTAATGGGACCTTTGCACAGGTCCACCTGGTGCACCAATTGCGACCCTACTTAGAGGGGGAGGCCTTACTCACGGTCACTCACACCCTCATCACCTCACGGCTGGACTACTGTAATGCACTCTACATGGGGCTACCCTTAAAGAGTATTCAGAGACTGCAACTGGTGCAAAATGCAGCTGCGCGAGTTGTAGTGGGTGTCCCAAGATACACCCACGTAACAGCTATTCTCCGCCAGCTGCATTAGTTGCCTATTAGTCTCTGGATGCAATTCAAGGTGTTGGTTTTGACCTTTAAAGCCCTACATGGCTCAGGGCCAGGTTACCTGTGGGACCGCATCCTACCACATGTTTCCCTATGACCTATTAGGTCCCATAGAGTTGGTCTCCTCCAGGTCCCATCAACCAAGCAATGTCGGTTGGCGGGACCTCGGGGGAGAGCCTTCTCTGTGGGAGAACCGTCTCTCTGGAACCAACTACCTCTACAGATCTGGACTATCCCCACCCTACTGGCCTTCTACAAAGCTGTTAAAACATGGCTCTTCCTGCAGGCGGGGTGAAATAGAGATCAATCCCCCATGTATGAATGTTGATTTGTTTTTTAATTTTTATAATTCTTTTAAATTTTATTATTGTTCTTATGAATTGTTCTCTCATGATGCTGTAAGCTGCCCTGAGGCCCTCAGGAGTTGGGCAGCATACAAGACAGATAGATAGATAGATAGATAGATAGATAGATAGATAGATAGATAGATAGATAGATAGATAGATAGATAGATAGATAGATAGATAGATAGATAGGTAGGTAGGTAGGTAGGTAGGTAGGTAGGTAGGTAGGTAGGTAGGTAGGTAGGTAGGCAGGCAGGCAGGCAGGCAGGCAGGCAGGCAGGCAGGCAGGCAGGCAGGCAGGCAGGTAAATAAATAAATAAATAAATAAATAAATAAATAAATAAATAAATAAATAAATAAATAAATAAATAAATAAATAAATAAATAAATAAATAAATAAAAAATAAATAAATAAATAAATGAATAAATAAATGAATAAATGAATGAATAAATGAATGAATAAATGGCTGATGATTTTTGTGTTGCTCCAATTGAACTGGTGCTGTTAGGTGTCAGTGTGGGTAGAGATTAAGGATTTGGGAGCATTGTATTTGACAGCTGGTGTTTGTGGATCCTGGTTTTTAATTGACATGATATTTGTCCCACATAGAATTGGTTGTAATGGTTAGTTGATTTTGTAAATTACATTGTTTGTTAGGGTTCCAAATAATACACCCATAGCAAATAGAACTCTGAGGCAGACAAATTCCTCAAATAACAGTTTTATTAATTAAAAGTAAAGTTTTTCCCCTTCCCCAAACAATTAGTCACATGGTCCAATTAATGTGTCATTCGGTTCCCTGGTAACTTCACTCCTCCTCTCTCCGACCACCTGTGGGAATGTCCTTGGTTCCCAGGAAAAAGTATTTTGTTTTGGCTATAAGCCCAAGCTATCTCTATTCCCCCTCTCTATCCCTCAGCTCCAGTGTGACAACAATGAAGCCTCAAAATGGCCTTGGTCAGGTCTACTTCAGACCTTGAGATAGGCAGTCTCCCTTAATTGAAAAGGACTTCCTGCAAAGAAAAGAAATCGCAAAGAGGTTACTTAAGGTTCAGTCTAACCTCCTCTTCCTCCCCTGGAGGCCCAGTAGGTTTCTGGGGGTACTTGTCATGAAATTGTTTGACCAACCTATCTGCCTTCACATCCCAGCTCTTGACCTAGGTAGTTTCGGAGAGTGGGTATCCCTTCCATTGCACTAGGTACGGCAACCGGCCCCTATGCAATTTAGAATCCAGGATCTTCTTTATCTCATAATGTGTTTTCCCCTTGCACCACTATTGGTTTTGGGGCTGCCCAATCTACCGACATGATCTGGAAGCCTACCATCAGCTTTAACAAGCTGCTATGAAAGACTGGATGCACTTTCCCTAACAAGTGGGGGGAGTTTAAGTTGTACTGTAACAGGATTGATTACTTTCACTATAAGGAAAGGCCCTATGAACTTTGGTCCTAGTTTTTTGCAAGGGAGTTTTAACTTTAGGTAATTCATTGAGAGTAAACCTTGCTCCCCATTTGGAGTGGCACTTGGGGACTGTGGTATTTGTCAGCTTGTATTTTATGGGCTTTTGCCACTTCTTGTAAAGCCCGCTTTTCCCATGCCTCTTTCAGTGACTCCATCCATTCGTTTAGCGACATGGATGAGGGGGCTCCCTGGGGAGTTCAGGCATGGAGACGAATTCCATGCCACTGTTGACTTGAAACGGGCTCAGGCCAGTGCTGCTAAGCACCGCATTATTGTATGCCACCTCAGCGAACGGCAGCAGCTCTGCCCAGTTAGACTGCTGATAGTTGACATAGCACCTCAAATACTGCTCCACCATGGTGTTCGCGCTTTCCGCAGCCCCATTGATACTCAGATGAAATGCTGAGCTGAGCCCCTGTGAAGACCCAATGGACCTAATGAACTCCCTCCAGAACTTAGCAGTGAATTGGACCCTCTATCAGAGATTCTGCGGGGAATGCCATGCAACCTATAAATCTGCCTTATGAACAGTTTGGCCAGCATTTTTGCTGACAGGAGCCCTGGGCAACCTATGAAATGGACTTGCTTTGAGAACAAATCTATTATGGTCCAAATGACCATATTCCCCCCACTCTCAGGGAGCTTGACAATGAAGTCCATGGCAATTTCTTCCCAGGGTCGGGACAGATCTACGACTTGAGGAAGCAACCCTGGGGGTTTCCCTGGCCTCTTTTTCATGGCTACACAGGTGGTACAGCTTTGAACATAGTCCTCAATGTCTTTTTTCATCTTTGGCCACCAAAATTGCCTTCTAGCCAGATGCAGGGTTTTCAAATAGCCGAAGTGCCCTGCCTGCTTGGAATCATGACTCCTCTGGCACATACAATTTGAAGCCTTTCCAGACTAGTCCATCTTTCGGGGTCAGTGCTTCTTTGTTGTCTCTATACCAGACATGTAATATATGTATTTTAGCTCGAAATGAAACCGTTTGAAATACTGTGCCCAATGAACTTGCTTTAGGAGAGTTTTCATGGGGTCTTGAGTGCCTCTAGGTTTTTATGATCAGTCCACACTTCGAACAGCATGTGGCTGCTCTCAAGAAAGTGTTTCAAGGTCAGTAGGGCCCATTATATCACATAGGCTTCCTTCTCCCACACTGCCCATCTTCTTTCAGTCTCTGTCAATTTTTTGAAGGTGTATGCACAGGGTTTCAAGTTACTTCAAGTTACTGAAGGAGAACTACTGTGATGGCCACATCACTGGTGTCGGCTTGGACTAGGAAGGGCTGTTCTGGATTAGGGTGTCTGAGGATTGGCTCTTTGGCAAATAGCTTTTTCAGCTCCTTGAATGCCCACTGGCAATCTAGAGTCCAATTTAGGGGTTGGCTCAACCATGGTTGCTGAAGGCCTCCCCCAGTCTTTAACAGCTCAGTGATGGGCAGGGCAATTTCTACGAAGGAGGGAATGAATTGCCTATAGAAGTTAGTAAATCCCCAAAAGCTCTGAAGCTGTTTTCATGTGTGAGGGGGTTGCCAGTCTAAGACTGCTTTAACTTTAGTTGGGTCCATTTCTATGGACCCAACTAAGAGCCGAGGTGGCGCAGTGGTTAAAAGCAGCACTGCAACTTCAGCTGACTGCTAGTTCAGCAGCTCAGCTGTTCAAATCTCACCGGCTCAAGGTTGACTCAGCCTTCCATCCTTCTGAGGTCTGTAAAATGAGGACCCAGATTGTTGGGGGCAATATGCTGAACTCTGTAAACCGCTTAGAGAGGGCTGTAAGGCACTATGAAGCAGTATATAAGTCTAAGTGCTATTGCTATTGCTAAGTGCTATGCCCTCGCTTGACACTCGGCAGACCAGATAGTCTAGACTAGTCTTGTAGAATTTGCATTTTGGAATTTGCATTTAGTTTGGCAGTGAGGAGGTTTTTCAACACCTGGTGCACCAATTTAATGTGCTCCTTTAGGGTCTCAGTGAAAATAAGAATGTCATCCAGGTACACGAGGACTCCTTTATACAGGTGCTCATGTACAACTCGTTTATCAGTTGCACAAAGACTGCAGGAACTCATTGTAAACTGAAAGGCATTACTTTGAATTGGAAGCTCCCTAAGGGACAATTGAAGGCAGTTTTCCACTCGTCTCTTACCTTGATTTGCACCCGGTAATATGTCTTTCATAGGTCTAGCTTGGTGAACACCTTCCCCTTGGCTAGGTGTGCCAGCATGTCTTTCATGAAGGGGAATGGGTATGTGTTCTCCACACATATGGCATTAATTCCCCTAAAATCAACGCAGAGCCTCATCAACCCATTTTTTCTCTTTAAAGAGGACCCCACTCTGGACTTAGACGGCTGTATTAATCCCCGGGCTAGGTTGGTGTCAATGTACTCTCTCTGTTCTCTCATCTCACTGGGTGTCATGGAGTACATCTTTGACTTTGGTAGTTTTGCTCCTGATACAATTTCTATGGCACAGTCTGTGGGGCAGTGGGGGGTTAGCATGTTGCAATCCTCCTCACTTAACACACTGGCTAAGTCCCAGTGTTCTTTGGGGATCTGGGGAGTTCCTGGGGGTGGCTGTGAGGTGGCAGCAGCTCTTTCGCTTCACTTAGTGCCATTCAGTTGCTGGACAGTTCCTTCCCTGGCAGTATTGGGAGGGGGGGAGAAGGCCTATTCCCAACTTCAGCTTCCTGTAGCCACCTTCCCATGAGATCGTGGGGCCCCATTTGTCCAGCCATGCCAGGCCTAGAATCACTGCTGTCATTTTTGGTGTCACTATGAACCAGATCAACTCCCAGTGCCAGCCCATCTCTAATCTTATGGGTTCGGTGAGGAGCGTGGCAGGGGCTCCCCCTATTAGTGACCCATCGACTTGTTTGAAGCGTATGGGGTTCGCTAGTGGCTTCGTCCTGATTCCTAGCTTCAGGACTGTGGGCAGACTGATCAGACAACAGGTAAAGCCCATGTCTTTGATTGCTTCTACTTCCCCCTGTGCCCCTGTCTTAGGTACCACTAGCCTTGACTGAATGGCGAATGGATGGATGGGCACAAAATGCTTTGATTTATGATCACTGATGCCCACAAGTACCTGGAAAAATACCAACACATCATCGATGAACAAAATATCCATGCCTCACCTCCATCGGACAAGACCTGACAGACAGCTTAGAATGCACAATCCACAGGAATGACAACAAAATACAAACCTAAAAATGCAACTCACTTCAGGAGAAACTCAATACCATCACCTCAAAATCATAATATGATAACTCAGAACTATGGATTGGAAATCTATCCAGCAGACCTCTATCTGATGACAAAAAGACTGTTCTCACACGGCCTCAATTTCAACCATAAAGATGCTGACCCTATTGAATTCCTTATCAATCTCAAATCCATTCTAAAAACACACCACCTGGACCAAGAAACACAAGAAGACATCAGACAAAGAATAATCCCCAATGTGCAATGCAACAGACAAAATTGGAAACACTCAGCCAAAAGGAGAAGAGAACAGTAAGACCCTGAAACATGATGAAAAGCATTGTCATCCTACTGGCAGACAAAGGCAGACTGATGATAGTACTAGACAAAACTGACTACATCAGCAAAGCTGAAAACCATCTCAATGACATCGATACCTACCAAATAAGCCACAATGATCCAACAAAACAGCTAGAAAACAAAAGAAAAGACACCCTAACAAAAATGGAAAAAGAAAAACAGCTAACACCACTAGAGAGAAAGCACACGCAATCACAAGACGTCTCTACACCCAGGTTCTATGGACTCCCCAAAATACACAAGAATGGGATCCCTTTATCGTGTCTCTACCTGGAACACTGACATACAAACTAGCAAAAATCTTGCAGAGGAAACTCAGACACCTGGTCAACTACTCAACCTATTGTCAAGCATAATTCGCCCTTTCACCTAGTTGCTTCTTTGCTGTCAGCTTGACAACACTCGGGAGGGGGGTTGGAATGCTGGGGAGGGAAAGGAATTCCAAGACTCCATCTGCAGATAGTAAAGACCCTGCTGCCAGTCCAAGATCATACATCGCAGGTGCTTGCATGATCCGGACTGATCCCATAACAAAAGAAGCAGATTTAATTGGACAACGCAATGAAATGAGGGGGATGGCCAAGGGAAGAAAAAGTTTAACAATGTGGGATTTTGCATGGGGAATCCAGAGCTGGTTTTACTTCTTCTATGCCAATGTAGTGTATTCAATAAAGTTTTACTTTTGGGAATCAAAATGTTCTAGGAGTTCTGTCAGCCAGATCTCCAGCATGGTTTTCTGAAGCTTGCTTGCTCTCAGTTGCCATAGAAACAGGGAGGGGGGGCTTAGGCATTTGGGTTGGGGAAGCAAGCTGGTGTGAAATAGTCCCATGAGAACTGGAAGGGAGTTTTTCACTCATGAATTATGGCACTGCTGAGCGGAGTTGTTTATACTTCTTCATGACCAACCGTCCTGAGACTCCAGATGCAAGAAATACCTGCAGAGGAGCTTTCCCATAACATCATACTGGACATTGATTGGACTCTCAGTACTGGACCCTGGGGGGTGGGATTTGAGGTAACTTTCAATCAGTAGTGGGTTCCTCCCGGTGCGGTCTGGTACGGGCGCACCGGTAGCAGCCCGCTGGTGACGTCACCGGCCTGGTGCTGGTCCCTGGGCGCCGCCATTTTTTTTCCTGAATTTTTTTGAATTTTTTTCGATTTTTGGGGGGATTTTATTTTTTTCTTATCCTGAGCATACGCAGAAGCTGAGTTTCTGGCACTGCATATGCGTCTCCATTTTGTTTGGGGCAGGGTTTTTAAAAAAAAAATTCAGGGGGGGGTTGTTGCACTATGCAAAAACTTCTTCCGGGCCAGAAGCAGAAGCTGTCTGCCCTCTGCCTGGATCATTTGGAGAAGGGAAGGGAAGTGTTTTCGGGAGGCAGCCACCTAGAGGTAAGAAAATGAACCACTGAGGGAAGGAGCCCCTGAAGCTGCCAGCATGCAGCCATCCCCACTCCCCACAGCTTGGAACTGCAAGTGGAACAGGTCCTCGGCTGTTGCGAAGAAGTGGCAGGTCTGGGTGCCTCAAGCCCACTTTGAGAGTTGCTTTACAAACAAGATGCAAAGAGAATGAAGCAGGCATGGCGCAACCAGACCTGCCACTTCTTCGCAACAGCCGAGGACAGAAGAGTTCGCTCAGGAGCAACTCTGGCGAGGAAGGCAGCCAGGTCGGAGGGAAGCGTAGCCCGAGCTCTCTCGGATGGGTAAACAAGTGTGGGGAGGCAAAGGGGAGTGCACTCAGCCCCCCCATGTGTTGCATCCCCCTCCCAGCCATCGCCCATGCCTCCGTGACACCAGCGTCTTCTGAAGCCGCCGCCCCCGTTGGAGCCGCGACAAGAACGGGGGAAAGACCGGTAAGCTGGGCGCCCAAAAACGGAGCGGAGGTGTGAGCGAAGGCTGGGAGCAACACACAAGAGGCTTTTGGGTGTCCCGTGGACGCACGGACGCACTGTTTTCTTCTCCCGCTGCTGCTGCTCTGGTGCGAGAGAAAAAGAAAGAGAGAGAAAGGAACTGCAGGGAGCCTCCCGTTTGTTGCAACCCCCTCCTCCCACCCTTTGCCCGCGCCCCTGCACCGCCAGCATCTCCTGAAGCCGCCCCCCCGTTGGAGCCATGACAAGGATGGGAGGGGAAGCCCGGTAAGCTGGGCGCCCGAAAACGGTGCGGAGGTGTGAGCGAAGGCTGGGAGCAAAATGGGGAGAAGGAGGAGGAGGGGTCCCGATGACGAACACCTTCCCAAACAGTCCCTCTTACCCGATCAGCGAGGCACAATTATCACAGCTGTTTCCCATCTATGGAAAACAGACCAACGGAAGTGAATGATCAAATGCCACCTTCTCCTTTCCACCATCCCTTAAAAATGTAGAAGGACAGAGTCCAAATACATATGTTTTACAGATGTCTTACAGATGTCTTACAGATTAACAGAGTTGGAAGGGACCTTGGAGGTCTTCTAGTCAAACCTCCTGCTTAGGCAGGAAACCCTACACCACTTCAGACAAATGGTTATCCAACATCTTAAAAACTTCCAGTGTTGGAGCATTCACAACTTCTGGAGGCAAGCTGTTCCACTGATTAATTGTTCTAACTGTCAGGAAATTTCTCCTTAGTTCTAAGTTGCTTCTCTCCTTGATTAGTTTCCACCCATTGCTTCTTCTCCTACCCTCAGGTGCTTTGGAGATTAGTTTACCTCTTTTTTGTGGCAACTCCTGAGATATTGGAACACTGCTATCATGTCTCCCCTAGTCCTTCTTTTCATTAAACTAGACATACCCAGTTCCTGCAACCAGAAGAAGAAGAATGCAACCATTCTTCATATGTTTTAGCCCTCCAGTCCCCTAATCATCTTTGTTGCCCTTCTCTGCACTCTTTCTAGAGTCTCAACATCTTTTTTACATTGTGGCGACCAAAACTGAATGCAGTATTCCAAGTGTGGCCTTACCAAGGCATTATAAAGTGGTATTAACACTTCACGTGATCTTGATTCTATCCCTCTGTTTATGCAGCCTAGAATTGTGTTGGCTTTTTTGGCAGCTGCTGCACACTGCTGGCTCATATTTAAATGGTTGTCCACTAGGACTTCAAGATCCGTCTCACAGTTACTACTGTTGAGCAAGGTACCACATATACTGTACCTGTGCATTTTGTTTTTCTTGCCTAAATGTAGAACCTTACTTTTTACATCATTGAATTTAATTTTGTTAGGTAGCACCCAATGTTCAAGTCTGTCAATATCCTTCTGTATCTTGAGCCTATCTTCTGGAATGTTGGCTATTCCTGCCAGTTTGGTGTCATCTGCAAATTTGATGAGTTCCCCATCTCTTCCCCAAGAGAAAAGAGAGGAAGAGAAAGGAAGAGAGAGAGAGAGAGAGAGAGAGAGAGAGAGAGAGAGAGAGAGAGAGAGAGAGAGAGAGAGAAAGAGAGGGAAAGAAAGAAAGAAAGAAAGAAAGAAAGAAAGAAAGAAAGAAAGAAAAGAAAGAAAGAAAGAAAGAAAAAGAAAGAAAGAGGAAGAGATTGATGAGAAAGAGAGAAAGAAAGAAAAAGGAAGGGAGCGAGAAAGAGAGAAAAACTCTGTGCTATTATTTTTAATTGTTCCATTATTTATCATGTGTTAATATTTTATACTATTTTACACGTAAAGTGATTTTACTGCCTTTCTTTTGCCCAGGGCTACCACATATTTTTCAGGGATTTACATGCATTCAATGTCTATAGTCCAGAGCATAAATATGTGTGTGTTTATTTTATACATCAGGTTGCATAAGTCCAGCTTAATATGCTATTCCATAATCAGCCACATCAGCCATAATACTAATTACTGTTTTGAACAATATGCAGGTTGTATTACACGAATGACTATTTTATATCTGAAATTATGACTGAAAAATTTCATAATTCACTGTCAGGAAGTTTCTCCTTAGTTTTAGGTTGCTTCTCTCTTTGTTCAGTTTCCATCCATTCCTTCTTGTTTTGCCTTCTGGTGCTTTGGGAAATACATTGCCTCCCCTTCTTTCTGGCAGCCCCTTAAAAGCCTGTTGCCTATCACACTCTTGGGCAAAGCATGTGAGCCATTTCCTCCTTTCAGTGGTCCATGAAAGTACATCTATAGTATGTAGATAATAAAGTTGAAAAAAGAAGAACTGTAGATTTGTTGAGGCTGGGTGTGACAAGGAATGACTGGGAGGGGAGGGGCCAGGCGAGGCACCCCTTGATGTGAGTGACATTGATTTGGCCACCCACCCAGTCACATGACCACCAAGCCTCGCCTGCCGAGTTACATGACCACCAAGCCTCGCCTGCCGAGTCACATGACCACGAAGCCACTCCCACCCAGTCACATGGCCATCAAGCCACTCCCACCCGGTCACATGACTGCCAAGCCACCCCCACCCGGTCACATGACTGCCAAGCCACTCCCACCCGGTCACATGACGGCCAAGTCACTCCCACCCGGTCACATGACCATCAAGCCACACCCACAAAATTAAGCCACACCCACAAAATTAAGCCACGCCCACAGAGTGGTAGTAAAAAAATTTAGAACCCACTTCTGCTTTCAATGTGTAACTTTCACATGCTTTGGTTCAGATCTTGCCTTGCTTTTGCTGCTATCAATTCAAACTTAGTAACAGTATCTCTTCTCTAAACCAATGAAGTTGGGGTTTTTCTTTCTTAGGTTTTGAATGGAGGCAGACCTGACATTAGGCAAGATCTGCTTTATCAGCCAACCCAGAGACTCTAGTCTACATTGGAGACTGAGCACCAATGTCAACCCATGGAGCGACCAGGAGGAGTCCAGAGCTGTGGGAGCAACCCCTTTCAGCCATGCTAGCATCAAGATGATGTGGAGTGGCTGGAGTAGCTGAAATTTGAAGAGGAGCCGGCCTGAGCCAGATGGTTGGTAGGCATAGGACAGCTGGAGGACCCTGAGGAGCACCCACTGGGGGTGATTTTCATCAGAGGGCATCGAGCATCCCACAGAGCAGAGGGTTGAGGAGGAGAGTGTGGTGACATCCCCTCTGCCTGACCCTGACCAAGAAGACCTCATGCTGAGCCATGCATTGTATTTGCTTTAAGAGGCAATTGAGAATTGGAGAGCTCGGGAAATGCTTGCCTAGATGTCTTTCCAGCAACCGCATGGAGAGACCAGCCAGGCAGCAGGTGGAGCTGCCGCTTCCACAGCTGCAGCAGTGATCTCCATCGTTCCTCAGGGGGAAGCTCCAACTGCAGCCACTCAGCCAGCAACCTCTGTGGTAGCTCCGGTTCCCCCAGCGGGGGGGAGCATTCCCCAAAGGTGCCAAATTCCAAAGGTCCTCCAATGGGAGTAAAATATGGGGGGGGGGGTGTCCTAAAGCTTTGGGATTCTTCTTAGCCCAAGTTTGGAATTACATACAGGAGTATGGGGGCGAATTGGGATATGAGACTGCCAGAGTGAGATGTGTTACCATGGCCCTGGAAGGAGCTGCAGCAGAATAGTTGGGGGGCATTGTCACAATGGCAATTTTTATTTATTTATTTTATTTATTTATTAAAATTTCTATGCCGCCCAACTCCCGAGGGACTCTGGGCGGCTCACAGCATGTATAGAAACATATAAAAGTAAAAACAATTTTATAAAAAACCATATTAAAATACTATGCATAATTAAAAAACTTTCATTCATACCCCGCCTGCCGGAATAGCCAAGTTTTTATTGCTTTACGGAAGGCCAGCAGGGTGGGGATAATCCTGATCTCTGGAGGGAGTTGGTTCCAAAGGGAGGGGGCTCCCACAGAGAAGGCTCTCCCCCTCGGCCCCGCAAACCGGCATTGCTTGGTCGATGGGACCTGGAGGAGACCCACTCTGTGGGCCCTAACCGGTCGTAGGGAGGTATGCGGCAGGATGCGGTCCCGAAGGTAACCTGGCCATGAGCCATGTAGGGCTTTAAAGGTAACGACCAACACCTTGAATTGGATCCGGAGACTAATGGGCAGCCAATGCAGCTGGCGGAGAATCGGTGTTACGTGGGTGCATCTAGGTACACCCACCACAGCTCGCGCAGCTGCATTTTGCACCAATTGCAGTCGCCGGACACTCTTCAAGGGTAGCCCCATGTAGAGCGCATTGCAGTAATCCAGCCGTGAGGTGATAAGGGCATGAGTGACTGTGAGAAGTGCCTCCTTCTCCAAGTAGGGTCGCAATTGGTGCACAAGACGTACTTGTGCAAAGGTCCCCCTAGCCACAGCTGAAAGATTGCTCCAATTTAAGCTGTGGATCTAGAAGGACACCCAAATTGCGAACCCGTTCTGAGGGAGCTAATTTCTCCCCCCCAAGAACCAAGGAGGGACAGTTGGTCAAGTCCTTAGGAGGCAATATCCACAGCCACTCAGTCTTGTCAGGGTTAAGTTTTAGCCGGTTCTTCCCCATCCAGACCCTAACATCGGCCAGGCAGCGGCCCAACTTCAGAACTATGCCCCCAACTACAGAACTATGACCAGTTTATGACACTTTGTTGGTGGTTTGAGGACCCCCTAGCCAAATGTAAGGCTAAAACCCAAATGAAGACCATTACTCAGGGGTGGCGGTTGGTGGCAGAATACACCCAGGATTTCTGTAATATGGCCTGCCATCTGGCTACCTAGTCTGAAGAAATCCTGATGGAGTGTTTCAAGGATGGGCTTAACGATGAAATCTATCACACCTACATCTACCAAGAGGCCATTCAAGACCTGTTGTTATGTGTTGGCAGATGAGATGGAAATAGACCTGGCCAGAGACCGGCACCATGGCAACTGCAGCTGGAGCAAGTCTTCCCTTCCTGCTCATAAAGATTCCCCAAAAGCTGCCAAAGATGGGCCAGCGGCCAAACCAAGATCCACAGTATGCTTCAAATGTGGGAAGGAGGGACACCGAGCAGCAGATTGCTGTTCTGCTAAACCAAGCCCCAAATCTTTAGCCGCTGGGAATCAGCTTGAGAATCAGCTTAATAGCAGGCCTAATAGCAGAAGCAGTCATGCAATGGCTTGAATCCATAGCTCTACCCACCATCCAACCAAAATTCTGGACACACTACATTGATGACACCTTCATCATCATCAAATGCTTCCAAATTGAAGAAACACACCACTTACTAAATAACATATTCCCTGCGATCAAATTCACATGCAAAGGGGAAACAGACAACAGACCCCCTTTCCTCGACTTTGACATAAGGAGACTAGACAATGGAGAAATGGAAACCCATGTCTACCACAAATCCATGCACATGGACTAGATCCTCAGTTTCACAAGCAACCATCCCACTGCACACAAAAGCTGTGTCCAGACCCTGTTCAGAAGGACCAGGATTGGGAAACCGGAAGCATCGAGGTGAGACTGGCTGGAAAATAGCGGGCTCTGATGACTTCCGCAAAAATCCAGCCTGATGAACCATTGTCGGAGGGTCTTCAGACCGGAACCATCTTGCAGAGATGGTGAAGAAGGAGAGGCATCTCAGATGACCAAGAGGAGCAGGCAAGTTCCTCGATCGGTCAGAGACAGCTCTTCGGACCAGCAGTGGAGGTGGGGGCCATTTTTAATGACCGCTACAAAGCTGGAGCAACTGGACTAAGTTTATGTGCAGGAGTGGTGTTTGGACAGAGTGCTGAAACCAGGTGAGAGAGTGGCCAACTCACAGGTAAAAGACAATTTTGAATTTGGATTTTTAAAGAATTTCCCGAGCTGAAAATAGTGGCCAATTGGCATTTGGGAACTGCCAAAGGAAGAGGAAAAAGAAAGAAAGCGAAGGCTAAACTATTAAAGCCCAAGAAGATTATTCTTGTTATAATTGTAATTGGAGAAACATAAAATAATAAAAGGAAGAAATCCAGGAGAAAGCATTTTTGTGGATTTAAAGTTTTTTTAAAAAAAATAATCTTTATTAGGTTTTTTCGTTAAAAAATACAGAAAAAAAGAAATGTACACAACAAACAAGACACGACACAAACACAAAATGGAACAGAGATTACATACAGTTACACATAGAATAGTTACTCACTTTACAGCTTTTTCAAAATATTACTATATCCAGTTTTACATTACCTTGTTGTTTGGTTTCTTTTAACCTTTATTAATCTTAGTCTAAATCTATCTAATTTACTATATGTTTATTTAAACTCTTACTATATTTCCCATATCTATAACATATATACAAATAATTCTCATTTTGTTCTTATGAAGAAGGAATATAAACCTTTACATTTTTTTCTTAGTCAAATCTTGTTCTGTGACCAAATTTTTAAGTTCTTGTTTTGTTTTAACCAGCTGTACCATTTTCTCCATATTTCATAAAATTCGGAGTCTTCTTTTCCATGTATCTCCATCATTAATTTACACATTTCTGAGCATTCTAATATTTTTCTAATTATCATATTTGAGGTAGGGATAATGTCTGTTTTCCAATTCTGTACATACAATAATCTGGCTGCAGTTGTTATATGTAATATTAAGTAGCATTCTTCTCTGGTAAATTTTGTCAGAAAGATTCCCAGTAAAAACATTTTTGGTTTTAGATCAATTTTCTGTTTTATATTCTCTAACCAGTTCCTAATTTTCTTCCAGAATGTTTTAACCTTAGGGCAGGTCCACCACATATGATAGTAGGTGTAAGGTATGTCTTTCCAGCCACAATCAAGGAACGAACTTTTGAGCCTAAGCAAAGGTTTTCAAAAGGATTTCCTTTATTTGCATCTGTATAACATCCATTCAATTCAAAGCAAGGTCTAAATGCCTTCAGGCAAGACAAGTCTTTTTAACCTTAATACCCCACCCCATTCAGCATAATCAATCCACAAATGTGTGACAGATGGTTACATTCCCACCGTCTCTCTTCCGTTCAAACTGACATATAATTACCCTCATAAAACCCTATCTTAAGATGAAGAGGCTCCCAGGTGCCTGGGATCCGGATGTTGTTATAACCTTTTGATCAAACAGAGCCAAGACCCCCTTCTCCTTCTGAATGGCAGAGTCTGGACTCTGACATCCTGCCTCTCAAGAAAAAAAAGGTCCACCTGTAAGACATAAGCAGAATCAATTATGATATGTTAGCAAGGTTTGCTAGGGTATTTGGAGTGGAATCTTCTCAATAAGGTGGGGGCTTTCACATGTTGTTTAGCGACCCACTCGTTCTGTGATGAAGGCAAATGTTTCCAGGCTACCAGATACTGGGTCTTCCCTCTGTGGATTCTAGAGTCAAGAATTTCCTTGATTTCAAAATGTTGTTCCCCCTCTAACATGATTGGGGCAGGTGGTGCATCTGCCACTGGTCTAAGTGACGAGGTTACCTCTCTCTTGAGTAAACTAATGTGAAATACTGGGTGGACTTGTCTAAGTGTTTTTGGAAGAACCAATTCAACCACTACTGGGTTAATGATCCTGCTAATAGTGAAAGGCCCAATAAAGTTAGGTCCTAATTTTTTTGATGGTTGTAACGATCTCAAGAATTTTGTAGATAAATATACTCTATCCCCAACATGGAAAGGTTTAGGCTCTACTCTTTTCTTGTCAGCTTGAATTTTGAAAGCCTCTCTAGCCTCCTGTAAAGCCAACCTGACTACTGGTCATGTGTTTTGCAAATTTTCTATCCACTCCTTAAGTGAGGGGATAGTGGATTTTTCTGTGGGTAGTTCCGGTATTGGGCTGAAGTCTTGCCCCGTGGCTACTCTAAAAGGTGTAAAACCTGTACTTGAATGTACAGAGTTATTAAATGCAACCTCTGCAAATGGAAAAAGTTCAGTCCAATTGTCCTGTTGAAAATTAATAAAACATCTTAGATAGTGTTCAAGAACGCCGTTCAGATTTTCGCAATTACCATTTGATTGGGGGTGATGGGAGGAGCTTAATCCTTGGGCGGTACCAAGTAGGCCCAAAAACGCCTTCCAAAAATTGGAGGTAAATTGGACTCCCCTATCCGAGATTATTCTTTTAGGAGCTCTATGAAGACGATAAATGTGTATTAGAAACAGTCTAGCCAAGCCTTTGGCTGTTGGGATCTTTTGGCAAGGAATAAAATGTGCTTGTTTTGAAAACAAGTCTGTCACAACCCAAATGACTGTGTTTCCCCCACTTTCCGGTAGTTCTACAATAAAATCCATAGCAATTTCTTCCCATGGGGCTGACGGCTCAACTACTTTCTGTAGAAGTCCTGGAGTTTTCCCCTGTCGTCTTTTTGCTGCAGCACAAATGGGGCAACTTGCTACATAGCTTTCTATGTCCTTTTTCAACGAAGGCCACCAAAATTGTCTCTTTATTAAGTGTAAAGTTTTTACAAAGCCAAAATGTCCAGCTAATCTAGAGTCGTGGCACCTTTCCATTAGACGTAATCTTTGGCTAGCGGGTACATAAAGTTTGTCACCTATCCACGCTAATTCATCTTTCATCACGCAACTGGATTTGTGGTTCAAAACCCATTCATCGTTGACTAATGCTTGTTTAAATGCGTGAGTGATGTCTCTCAATGCGTCTTTTCCTCCTTCGGACCTGGTGATTACTTTGGCTGCCAATTGATTTGTTTGTACTATAGGTTTAAATACCTCTGATTTCACACAATTATATTGTGGCTTTCTGGACAGTGTATTTGCCAGAAAGTTTTTCCTCCCAGGGATAAATTTAAGAGTAAACTCGAACCATTTGAAGTATTGTGCCCAACGAACCTGTTTAGGAGATAGTTTCCTTGGTGTCTTTAAGGCTTCTAAGTTTTTGTGGTCAGTCCAGACTTCAAAAGGGATCTTACTCCCTTCTAAGAATTGTCTCCAAGTTAAAAGTGCCCATCGCACTGCATAAGCTTCTTTTTCCCAGATCGCCCACCTTTGTTCAGTTTCACTTAGTTTCCTGGATGTATATGCACATGGCTGTAGCTGTCCTTGCTCATTGCTCTGGAGTAGGATTGCCCCTATTGCCACATCGCTAGAATCAGCTTGTATTATGAAGGGTTTTTCTGGGTCTGGGTGCTTCAAAATTGGTTCTGTTGAGAACAGCCGTTTTAGTATTTCAAACGCTGCCTGGCATTCCATTGTCCAATTCACGGGCTGTCTCGGTTTAGGATCTCCCTCCCCCTTTGTTCTTAGCAGTTTTGTGATGGGCAGGGCAATTTGAGCAAACGCGGGGATAAATTGGCGATAGAAATTTGCAAACCCCAGGAAACTTTGCAGCTGTTTGCATGTGCGAGGCGTTTCCCAATCGAGTACTGCCTGTACTTTTTGAGGATCCATTTCTATGCCCTGGTGTGAAATACGATACCCCAAGTAATCAATTTTTTCTCGGTGGAATTCACATTTTGAGAGTTTGGCATAAAGTTTTGCCTCGCGGAGTTTGCTCAGCACTGCCCTCACCAATTTAACATGTTCAGCCTCGGTCTCTGAGTATAATAGAATATCATCTAAATAAACAAGAACCCCTTTGTATAAGTGTTCATGTAACACATCGTTGATTAATTGCATAAACACTGCAGGTGCCCCTTGTAGCCCAAAAGGGAGCACTTTGAATTGGTAGCATCCCAGGGGGGTGTTGAATGCCATTTTCCATTCATCCCCCTCCATAATCCTGATTCGGTAGTATGCCTCCATGATGTCTAGTTTGGAGAAAATTTTCCCTTTTTTGAGGTGGGCCAGCATGTCTTTCATCAGGGGGAGGGGATACATGTTTTCAACACTTATCGAGTTTAGGTTTCTGAAGTCGACACATAAGCGTTTTGTGCCATCTTTCTTCTCTCTAAATAACACTGGGGCTGCTATCTTTGGTCTGGCTGGTTCAATGAAACCCCTTGCTAGGTTTTTCTCAATGAAAGCACTCAGCTCTTCTAACTCCCCCGGTCACATGCTATACATTTTTGGTTTAGGTAGTTTAGCCCCAGGTAAGATTTCTATTGCGCAGTCGGATGCGCGATGCGGGGGAAGTTCATCCGACGCTGCCTCACTAAAGATTTCTGCCAGGTCTTTGTATTCCTTGGGTATGCCGTCTGTTGCCACGCTATGACCAGGCATGGCTGTTTCCCTGCGTTCAGCCCCTTCAGTTTCTATCTGTGGGTCCTCCGCAGCAGTCACGTGCATTTGGAATTTTATGGTGCCTTGCTCCCAATTTATTTTTGGATTCCACTTTTTTAGCCATGCGAGTCCCAAGACTAGTGGCCATTCCATGCCAGGTGCTACTATAAACGTAAGTTTCTCTTTGTGGTTATCAATGCCTATTTTCAGGGGTTCCATGGCAAAAGCAGCCGGCTCCCCCCCTGCTATAGACCCATCCAATTGGCAAAAAGCGATGGGATTTCTCAGCTTTCTCCCTGTGATTCCCAGCTCCCTGATTAGGGTTGGGCTGATTAAGCAACGGGTGCACCCTGAGTCTACTAATGCGGAGATATTTTTTCCCTCCTCTTGGTTAGGGATAAATAGTCTGAGCAGGAGGGTGAGCGGTTCAATTGGTTTGCTTACCAGTGGTTCATCCTCCGGATCGCTCTCGAAGATGCTGGATCTTCCCTTCGAAATGCCGGGGTGTTGTCTCCAGTGGGAGGAGGGGGGGTGGTCCCACCATCTCGCTGCTCCTCAGGGCTGTTTCCCTCCCCCGCTGGATGGGTCTCGTTGGTCTCTCCCCCGTTTGGTGTTCGGGTTTCCGGATGGGTGTTTGGGGCCAGCATTTGGGTGCTCGGTGTCCCCTCCTTCCCGCACTTGTAACAGATTGGAGGTTTAGGGGAAAAGCCCTGTTGCTTTCTGAAGGGTTCTTTCCTCCATTGGGGTGGGGATTTCTTCCATGCTCTCCCCATACGGTACTGATTCCTAGCCATATCAATCTCCGCTTCTTCAGCGGTGAGGTACCACTCATGCAGATGATTCGGTGCACCCCTAGCCACGCAGGCATTATACAGATTGTCACTCAGTCCATCCTTAAAACAGCTTACCAGGATGTCTTCTGGCCAGTTTAGCCGACATGCGAGGTCCCGGAATTCTTCAGTGTACTCCGCCACTGGTCGTCGTCCCTGTTTCACCACCTTAATACGATCGCGTGCTTTGCGGTCCACCAGCGGGTCCTCGAACTGTCGTCATAGGGCCGTCATGAATTGGTTGAAGTTGCGCAGTTCGGGTGCGTCGTCGTTATGTAGGGTCACCATCCATCTGGCCGCGGCTCCTTCCAGGGCTAAGGTAACTGCTTGCACCCAGGATCCCTGGGTTTGGAACTCACGTCCATATTCTTACATATAGGTGAGCACATGTGCTACAAAAAATCCCAATTGTTGCGGGTCCCCATCAAATTTCACTCCCAGGAGGGGAGTTTTCCTTTCTAGTTGTGGAGTTTGGAGTTGGTTAGGAAGGGGTGCTGCTGCGTGTGCTGCCCTTGGGGGGGTTTGTTGGGTCCCCTGCCGCATCCTCCATCTGCATGCTGGCTTCCCAGAGATTGTTGCCCCCCCGAGTCTCCTCAGCGGTTGTTATGCTCCCAGCGCTCGTTATTCGTCGTTCTGGGGTCCCTCGGATGTTGAGATTTTCCAATGTTTCCATCACCAGCTGGGACAGGTATCTCTTCAACCGCCCCTCCCTTAGAGATGCTTCAATGGGCTCCTCCTGATCCATGGCAGCTTCTAGCTCTAATTCCCAACGGGGCTTCCGATCCCTCCGATTAAGGGTGACTCCTCTGGTTCTGCCATCCGAGCTGTCTTTTTTTCCAATGCCGATAGACCAGCAAGGCTTCTCAGAGGTCTCAAAACCTCCCTCAGCCTCTTTGCTGGGGAGTGCGGAACAGGCTTCCGCCCGGGGGGTGATTGGTGTCTCCCCCCAGCATGCAATTTCTTCCTGCTCTCGGTTTTTTTCAGCCATGATTGCCCGGTCCCCTCAGTAGAGCGAAGTTACTCTCTGGGTTGACCAATTTTGCAGACCTTGCTTTCTGTAAGGTATGTCTTTCCAGCCACAATCAAGGAACGAACTTTTGAGCCAAGCAAAGGTTTTCAAAAGGATTTCCTTTATTTGCATCTGTATAACATCCATTCAATTCAAAGCAAGGTCTAAATGCCTTCAGGCAAGACAAGTCTTTTTAACCTTAATACCCCACCCCATTCAGCATAATCAATCCACAAATGTGTGACAGATGGTTACATTCCCACCGTCTCTCTTCCGTTCAAACTGACATATAATTACTCTCATAAAACCCTATCTTAAGATGAAGAGGCTCCCAGGTGCCTGGGATCCGGATGTTGTTATAACCTTTTGATCAAACAGAGCCAAGACCCCCTTCTCCTTCTGAATGGCGAGTCTGGATTCTGACATCAGGTCTCTATTTTTTTTTCACTTCCAGCATTTCGGAGATACTGTCTGAAACATCTTTGCCAGACGTGCCAGGGGGAGGTGCCAGTGGTAGAACATTTTATAGATATTCTCCTTGTATGATGCAGCTAATGTCAATTTATAATCTATTCCCCAAATTTTATCCCATTCTATCGAATTAATCGTATAACCAAAATTTTGCATCCATGCGATCATGTTACCTTTAACCACTTCCTCCTTTAATTTAATTTGCAATTGAAAATTGTATAATTTCAAAATCAATTTTGCATCTGGGCTGAAAAATATTTTGTCTAATCCATTCTTGTTTTGAAAACCAAATTGGGATGAGTCTTTCTTGTATCGTGTTTGTATCTGGAGGTAATGCCACCAATCCAATTCTATTCCAATTGTTCTGAGGTCTTGTCTAGTCTTGAGATTATTTTGATTGTCCAAGAGTTGTTGATATGTTATAATTTTCTTCTTGTCTAAGAGGTTGGGGTGTATAATTGCTTCAGATGTTGATAGCCATTTAGGGATTTTTGTGTAATGTTCGTTTTTTATTTTGAGCCAAGTTTCTAGTAATGGACCTCTTATATGGTGTCTCTGAAAATAAGTGTGCGCTTTATGTTTCCCTCCCCACACGAAGGTGTGTCAACCTGCTTGAAGGTTGAAGCCTTCTAATGTTAAAATTCTTCTATTTCGTAACAGGACCCATTCTTTCAACCAGCTTTTTTTTATTGAAAAAGTTTTATGCGTACAGAGTACAAAACTTTTTTTATTTTCTCCCCCCCTCCCCCTCCCCCTCCCCCCCCCACCCCTCCTCCCCATCCCTTCCCCTCCCCTCCCCCCTCCCTGGACTTCCCAGAACATACACAGGGTATAAATATAGTTTACACAAATGCAAAGCTAAAATATGCTAACAAATTATTAACTTCCAAATATCAAAAACTCTTACCTCCTTATACAGCAAATTGAACAAAAGATTAAGTTGAAATGTGTCCTTCATCGTCTATTTTAGTTCATCCATCTTTTCCTTTATCAGGTATATCATTTAAATAGTCTTTAACATGTTCTGAAATTTTTGCCCTTTACAATATTAATTTTGAATGAGTCTTCCTCTTGCAGTTTTATGCCACCAACACCTGGCAGCAATTGTTAAATTCCAGACCAACTTAAACCAAATCTAAAAATATTTAACAACATCACATTCATTTAATCTCTGTTACATTAGATTACAACCTATACTTATTCCCACCTCTAATATAATTTTAATCTTATTCTCTACCAATTTAATCTCTATTACATTAACTATCTTCTATTCTTATTCCCCAAACTGTAAAATTAATTTAATCTTGTTATTTAAACCAATTTAATCTCTATTACATTACTTTACCTTCTATGATTATTCCCCATAAATAATCTTGTAATCTAATTTCTGTAAACTTAAACAGCCTCATATATACATTTAAACGTTATTCTTATTTCTTTTACATTATCCTACTATTAGTAAAACATCAATTCTCAATTCTTCTCCCCTTAAATATTTCTCTAAGTTGGCATCTGACAATATGTTTATCCATTCTTGCTTCATTTGGAGGAGTTGAGGACTGAAATCGGTAATTTAAATCTTCTTCGCTTTCAACCTTTACTTCACTAATCTGTCTTAAATCCTTTGTATCTTCTTGACTTTTCAGAGTTCCTTTTTGTTGTGAAAACCGCCAATATTCCTCTCCCTCTTCTTTAATTTCCTCATATCTTTTGTCTTCTTCACTTTCAATCTTTACTTCTTTAATTTGTCTTGGGTCCTTTGGTTCTTCTTGACTTTTCAGGATTCCTTTCTGTTCCTCATTTCTTTTGTTTTCTGGTGATTTTGGTCTCTCAACCTTTAACACGTTGGCAAAAAAATCTTTTGCTTCGCAGATCATATTAAGTCTGTATCTTTCTTCCCTAAAGGTAACAGATAGTCCAGCCAGGATTCCCCATTTATATCGTATCTGTTGCTTTTTTAATTCTGTCACCAGAAAAGTATAACCTTTACGTGCTTTTAATATTTTTGGAGGAATTTCCTTAAACGTCAGAACCTCTTGTTCTTTCACCTTAAGTTTGTTTTTATAGGTCACCTGTAAGATTCGATTTTGCAGTGTCCTTGTGGTAAAATATACTACAATGTCTCTTGGTAAATGATTTTTTCTGGCAAACCAAGAATTGGTCCGGTATACTTTTTCAATCTGCCATTCCAATTTAGCTTTTGTTTCCCCCAAGATCTTCACCAATGCATCCAAGATCTTTTCTTTTAAAGTCTCTTGATTATTTTCTTTTGCCCCACTTAGCCGTAAAGCAAATTCCATATCCTTATATTGAAACATCGTTAATTCTGCCTCAGTTCCTTCAATTTTATTCTGGATCTCAGTTACTTTTTCAACCAAAGTCCCAGTAGACTGTTCAATTTCAGCCACATCTGATATGGATTTAATAATAAATCCATATTAACTGCCAAAGCTTTAAATACAGATTCCACATTGTCTCTGGTTTGTTGAGTCTGAGAGGCAAACTCCTCTGAGACAGCTTGTATTTTTTCATTAATTTCAGTAATTTTTCCATTAATTTCTTTAAATTTTTTATTAACTACTAAAGCAATTTCTTTCTGCATATCTTTCATAATTTGCTGCCACTTTTCCAATGTAAGAGGCTGTGTTGGGGGGGGGGGGCAAAATCTTGCAAATTAATAATATTTGTGGGAAAGTTTTCAATTTTTCCTATTCCTTTAAAAGAAACATTCTTTGCCAGTTTTAAAGACATCTTCAATTTGTATTAGTTCTTGTATAGCCAAAAAGCAAAGTTCATCAAAGAAGAGAGTAAAAAATAAAAGGATTTCTCACAAGCATCTGTTAACAATCAGAACTCTCACTAGCTTCAGTAGCTTTTGCTTTCTCCACACCTTTCAAATTCCAAGCACCATCTTTAGCTACTTTGTTGCTTCCCAAAAAATCCAAAAAGCAACACCGGAGTTAAGTAAGAATACTTGCTGTTAGATTCTCTTGGTATGTTCCGTCTGCTACATTGTTTAGAGTAATAAAACCATTTTTTACCAGCAGAGATGGTCACGGCTTCTTGCTCCGCTAAAAATAAGTGGAGGCATTCCAGGTCCGGAGCTGTGACAGGCTTCAAGGGAGCCCTCACCCTTCGCACCCCAGAGCTTCTTCTGGGGTGTTAGGGGGGCTCTACCTCTGCCCATCTGCTCTTCTCCCCTCCCTTTGCCCAGGACAGGAGTTTCCAAGCCGCCAGACAGCTGATGTGGCTTATCTGGCGGCTTTTACGGAGCCTGGAATCGAGCGCCCATAAAGAGCATCCAGCGAAGCTCGCGGCGCCACCGGAAGTCCTACTTTCAACCAGCTTAATGCAGCCACATTGTAGTAACCTTCCCAATCAGGGAGTCCGAATCCACCTCTATTCCTACTATCGTACAATGCCTTCGTTTTGCTTCTGGCTTTTTTCTTCGACCATATAAATTTAAGGACCATGTTATTTAATTTCGTGAAAAAAAATCTTTTTAAGTTTTATTGGCACAATTTGAAATAAAAATAAAACCTTGTGTAAAACATTCATTTTAATGACTGCAATTTTACCCAGTAATGATAGCTGTAATTTGGCCCAAGTCTCCAATTCCTTCTGTATTTTTAAATTTAATTTGGTATAATTGTCTTCCTTGATCGAGCTGCATTTAGCTGTTAGCCATAGCCCTAGGTATTTTACATTTTTGGCTGTTTTAATTCCCAATACTATTTCCAAGGCTCTTTTTTTTGTTTCCATTATGTTTTTTGTTATTATTTTTGTTTTTTCCTTATTAATTTTTAGTCCCACCACCTTTCTGAATTTCTCTATCTCTTCAATTAACATTGGTCCCAACTTCCAAAATATACGTCATGTCGTCTGCAAACACGTGCACTTTGTATTCCTCCCTTTTGATTTTTAGTCCTTTTATGTTATGATTATGTCTTAGGAGGATTTCTAGTGCAAGTATGAATAGAAGTGGGGATAGGGGCATCCTTCACGAACCCCTTTCTGAATATTTACTTTCTCGGTCAAATCGTTGTTAACTAAAATTTTGGCTGTTTGCTCATTATATATTGCTTTTATCAAATTTAAAAATCTAGTTCAAAATTCCATTTTTCCAAGTTGAGTTATGAAGAACTGCCAATCTAAGTTATCAAATGCTTTCTGTGGGTCTATAAAAATTAATGCCAATTGTTTTTTGGTGTGAAAATCGTAATATTCAAGGACGTCTAGTATGATTCTGGTATTATGTCTAATTTGTCTGTTGGGCAGGAATCCATTCTGGTCCATGTGTATTAGTTGGTTTAATATTCGTTTTAGCCTTTCTGCAATAATAAAAGCCAGTATTTTATAATCTGTGTTTAGTAGAGAGATGGGTCTATAGTTCTTGATTAATGTTTTATCGGTATCTTCTTTAGGGATTAAAGTTATGTAAGCATATTTCCAAGAATCAGGGATCTTTGCTCCCTCCATTGCTCCATTGTAAACCTCTAGCATTAATACCTCCAATTGGCTTTGAAATTTTTTGTAAAATTCTGATGGTATTCCATCCGGGCCTGGAGTTTATTTTTTTGTTTGGTGATGGCATCCCTAATTTCTGTAATAGTTATTTTTAGATTTAAAGTTTTGACAGCTTTGACAACCAGCTGGTTTGAGTGTACTGTGGATTGGAGAGAGCCATCTGCTGAAGAGAAGAAAGTATTGCAACACTTTGTGGAAACTAAGAGAGAAAGTGCAGCTGTGACCTTGACTGCAGGAAGATAACTTGACTCTGAGAATCTTTAAGGAGTGTTTGTTTTGCTTATACTGTTTGGCTTTGTTTTCCTAGAGTTTGGCTTTGATTGTTTGTGACTGTGGAAGACAATAAACCTTTGACTTGAAGTGGACTGGACTAATATTTGAATAGGACATTAGAATTTGAAAATTAAAAGAGACTATATGGACTCAAAATTTTAATTAAAGAGGATATAATATAAAATTAAAAAAAATTGATAAATTGGTAACATAGAGTTATGGATGCATGAGGAATTATTTGAGATGTTAAAAATATGTGTGAAACTTTAAAAGGTAATAAAGAGTCAGAAATTTTGCTGGAATACACAGAAAAGGAAATAGGAGAGAAGGTGGTAAAAAAGAATATAAATGAGGAACAAGAAAATAACATTGAAGAAGAAGGGACTGAAAGCAAAAAACTGCTTGATGATTTCATTGGAATTTACAGTGGCATCAAAAGAGTAGACAGAGAGGAACATCCCTCAAAAAAGAATCAATCAAAGGGTAAAGAGGGAAATAGTGTGAAGAGACCAGGGAAAATTGGGGTAGAACCATTGAATAATATATTCAAAAGAGAGAAAAGTGACTCAGGAGAAAAGATATAAGACACATATTGGATTGAAGATGGCGATGGAGGCAGACGCCTAGTCCCATCGCTGAAGACGGAGTGTAGAAAAAGACCCAAAAACCTAGAGTTAGAGATAAGGCAGAAGCTATCAAAATAATACAATAGACATAAATTAGCTCCAAATATCACATATATCAACATCTAAAGGCTGGGACCAGCTGAACCCATAAAAAAAAAGAGAGAAGAAAACATCCAACCACGTGGAGCCAGAAATAGCTGGAGGAACGAGGCTCGGCAAGGCTCAAAACTTCAGCAACTTATCTTCCTCGGTTTGAGAAGAAACAGGTATGCGTGACAGGGGGATCTGAATGAAAAGTGGATTGCGGACAAAAGTGAGTTGGTGTTAGAAGAGGGAGGAAAGAAAGAGTCTGGAAGAGAGGATTCCCATAGAAAGAACGGTGTGATCGGAGCAAAGGAGAGATCGGAGACAACAGGAGGTGGATCGATAAAATAATCCTTTACTTTGAAACGGTGCTGATACTGGATGGTGGAGGGAAATAAAGGACAGAAAGAACTTACAGTAACTAAGCAGTTTTGAATGAGCGACATCTTAGAGGAAGGGAGAAAAGCAGCACTTCCGGAAAGAAGGACGGAGGAAAAAAAATTTAAAGGGACCCTGCAACAATAACCTGACTGTGGAGCGTAGGGGGGGGGGAAGCCCCACTGACTTGTTGTCTTTAAAAAGGTGTAAAAACTGAGCTTAAAGAAAAGAAAAGAACGGTGAAATATAAAGAGGATTTGGAAGGGTGTTATCTAAGCAGCAGAAGGAAGCTGGGGTATATCTACATTGAAAGATTAATAATAATTACAACTTAAATTGAAGAGATATTGTTACTGATTTAATGAACATATTTACATTACATATTACTTAAACTATCTATATATCTATATCAGCTGAATTTTATATATTATAGGTATTATATGCATTAATTACTAATTAATTAACACAAACTAATTAGTGACCATGTCAGGCACAACCCAAAAAAACACCACCACCAAATACCCACAAATGAAAGACATCGAAAACAGCAGCAACCCAAAACAACCCCAGCACACAAGGAACAGACTCTATTGTGACCTGCAGAGCATGCTCCATGTACACTCTTATGCCCACAGAACTCCAAAACTACATATGCACCAAATGCAAACTAATCAAATTACTAGAAGAAAAAGTAGAAGATCTAGAGAAAAACCTAAACACCCTGAAACTCAACCAACAAAATGAGAAACCCCAAACCTCACAAAAAGAACATGCACAAAAAGAACATAAAAATGACCAAGCAACTTCCACTATAGCTAACCCCCCGGAGGAAGAAAGCAGATGGACACATGTCACCCACAGAAAAAACACAAACCAAACACAAAACCACAGTCCAAACCAACCAACCCAGACCCAACCCCACTGACTCTAAGCAACCAATACCAGGGACTTCCAATAGAAGATAATGCACAGACACACAGAAAAGAAACACCAGAAAGAACCCTCAACAAAGCAGCACCACCAAACACCACTACAACACAGAAAGAAACTCCCCAAACAACCCCAAGCAAAAAGAAAAGGCGAGTACTGGTAATAGGAGATTCAATCCTCAGAGGAACCAAACCCGCCATCTGTAGACCAGATAACCAATCCAGAGAGGTATGCTGCCTTCCAGGAGCCAAAATCATAGACGTAGCAGAGAAAGTAACCAAAATAATAAAACCCACAGACTATTACCCCCTACTATTACTCCATGTTGGAACAAATGACACAAAAAAGAACTTGAAAACAATACAGAACAACTATGAGCAACTAGGCAAGAACGTCAAAAACCTAGGTGCGCAAGTAGTCTTCTCATCCATACTACCAACAAGAGGACAACACCCAGCAAGGGAACAAAGAATCCTACAAGTAAACCACTGGCTAAAGGGTTGGTGTTACCAAAAAAACTTTGGATTCCTAGACCATGGTCTGCACTACCTCCAAGATGGACTTTTGGCAAGGGACGGGTTACATCTCACAAAGACTGGGAAGAATGTCCTCGGAAAAAGACTGGCCCAACTTGTCAGGAGGGCTTTAAACTAAAATCGCGAGGGGAGTGTGACCAATCTACAGGATCCCCGGGGCCCAACTCCAAGCATGGACCCCAAGCAAACAAAACAAACAATGAACCAAAAAGGGATGGGGAAGAAAACAAACTCAAACGACAAATAAGAGACAAAGAAAGAACACCCACAACCAGGCACAAAGAACTCAAATGCCTCTACACAAATGCACAAAGCCTAGGGAATAAACAAGGTGAACTTGAAATATTAATGCACGAAGGTACACATGACATAGTTGGAATAACAGAAACTTGGTGGGACGAATCACACGATTGGAACACACAGATAAAAGGATACAAACTCTTCAAAAAAACCAGATCACACAAAAAAGGAGGTGGTGTTGCACTGTATATAAAGGACCACTATGTAGCTACAGAGCTACAAGTAACCAAGGAAGAAAACCCATTAGAATGCATATGGGTCAACATAAAAGAAAAAAAGAATGACACAACAATAGGAGTTTACTACAGACCACCAAACCAAACAGAAACAATGGACACCCTTTTTACCAACCAGCTAAATAACATATGCAAGAAAAACAACATTGTAATAATGGGAGACTTCAACTACCCGGATATCAACTGGAAAACCAACTCAGCACCAAGTGAGAAATCTAACAGATTCCTAACCAGCCTAGCTGACAACTTCATTGTCCAAAAACTGGAGGAAGGAACTAGAGGGGCAGCCATACTGGATTTAATACTTACAAACAAAGAAGAAACAATAGAAGGAGTTGAAGCTGCGGGAACACTTGGCGAGAGTGACCACGTAATACTAAAATTCACCATAACACAAACACAAATAACTGAACATAACGACACCTATATCCCAGACTTTAAAAAAGCTGACTTCAATAAACTCAGAGGAAATTTGGGGAAGATCTCTTGGATGAAAGTACTAAAGGGTAAAACAACTCAAGAAGCCTGGGAGATCCTGAAAAACACGATCATAAAAGCCCAGAACACCACAATACCGATGAGGAAGAAAAACAAGAAATCCAAAAGGAAACCAGCATGGCTAAACAAAGACCTCACCGATAAACTGAATGAAAAAAAAGATAAATACAAAAAATGGAAAGATGGGCACATAACCAAGGCAGAGTACCAACAGACAGCCAGAATCTGTAAAGAAAAAATCAGGACAGCAAAGGCCCAGAATGAACAAAGACTCGCAACAAAAGTCAAAGACAACAAAAAAAGCTTCTTCCAACACATAAACAACAAGAAAAAAATCAAAGAAACAGTTGGTCCACTAAAGAGAGAAGACAGCAAAGAAGTAACAGACAACACAGACAAAGCAGAGCTACTGAACACATTCTTCGCATCAGTCTTCACACAAAAGGAAACTGCAGCTCAACTACCCAGCAACACAAATATAAAAAACAGATTTGAAGCAAGACTCAACCTAAGCAAAAATACAGTAAGAGATCACCTATCTGAACTTAACGAATACAAAGCACCAGGACCTGATGGATTACACCCCAGAGTGCTAAGAGAACTAGCAGAAGTCATTTCGGAACCACTGCACCACATCTTCCACAAATCCTGGAACACAGGAGAACTCCCGAGGACTGGAAAAGAGCTGATGTGGTCCCCATCTACAAAAAAGGTAAAAAAACAGACCCAGGAACCTACAGACCAATCAGCCTAACATCAATACCTGGGAAAATACTGGAAAAAATAATTAAAAACCAGATCTCACATCATCTAGAAACAAACCAAGTAATAACCAACAGCCAACACGGATTTGTTAAGAACAAGTCATGCCAAACCAACCTCATTTCATTTTTCAACACTGTGACCAATTAGTAGACCAGCGAAATGCAGTAGACATCATATACCTGGACTTCAGCAAAGCATTTGACAAAGTAGACCACAACCTACTTCTTCATAAGCTAGAAAAAAGCGGGATAGACAGCTACACAACCAGATGGATTAACAACTGGCTGACCAACCGTACCCAACGAGTAGTCCTCAATGGCTCTAAGTCCACATGGAGAGAAGTAAGCAGTGGCATACCACAAGGTTCCGTCCTAGGCCCAGTACTCTTTAATATCTTCATAAATGACCTAGATGAGGGAATAGCAGGAGAACTAACCAAATTTGCAGACGATACCAAGCTGGCGGGAGTAGCAAACACCCCAGAGGACAAACTCAAAATCCAGAGGGACCTCGACAGACTTGAACACTGGGCCCAAACAAATAAAATGAAATTTAACACGGAGAAAAGTAAAATTCTGCACCTAGGTAAGAAGAATCAAAAATACACATACAAACTGGGTGAAACCACACCCAATAGCAGCGATTGCGAAAGGGATCTTGGAGTCTTGGTAGACAGCCAACTAAATATGAGCCAGCAGTGTGCAGCAGCAGCCAAAAAGGCCAACGCAGTCCTGAGCTGCATAAATAGAGGGATACAATCAAGGACCAGAGAGGTACCAGTACCACTCTATAAAGCCTTGGTCAGACCACACCTAGAGTACTGCATCCAGTTTTGGTCACCACACTACAAAAAAGACATTGAAACCCTAGAGAAAGTGCAGAAGAGAGCAACCAGGATGATAAAGGGTCTGGAAAATAAAACATACGAAGAGCGGTTGCAGGAACTGAGCTTGGCCAGTCTGGTGAAGAGAAGGACCAGGGGTGACATGATAGCAGTGTTCCAATACTTGAGGGGATGCCACAGAGAGGAGGGGAGCAGGCTGTTCTCTATAGCACCAGAAAGCCAAACAAGGAATAATGGATGGAAGCTGACCAAGGAGAGATTCAACCTGGAAGTGAGGAGAAACTTTCTGACGGTGAGAGCGATCAACCAGTGGAACAGCTTGCCAGCGGAGGTTGTGAGAGCCCCAACACTTGCGACCTTCAAGAGGAGACTGGACTGCCATCTGTCTCAAATGGTGTAGGAACTCCTGCTTGAGCAGAGGGTTGGACTAGATGACCTACAATAAGGTGACCAGACGTCCCGCTTTTGGCGGGACAGACACGCTTTTCAAGCATGTGTCCCGCGTCCCGCATTCTTTTCAAAAAGTCCCGCTATTTTGAAAAGAATGCCGAAACAGCGGGAGTCTGGTCACCTTAAAAGGGGAAGCCAAAGAGAGGTACCGAAAGCAAGTCGGGCGGAATTTCAGTGAGGCGGCTGCCTGCTGGGGAGAGGGGGAAGGGGGGCTGCTCCTCCTCTCCTTCCCCCACCCCATCCCAAGCCCCACCCTCGGAGGCGCCGCTGGTGTTGGGATGCTGCTGTTGGGAGGGGTGAGGGACGAGGAGCCGTCGCCGGTTTGAGCTCACGAGTGGCCCCTCCGGCGGCGCAAACAGCCCTTCCTCGTCCCCCTCCCCTTCCTTCCCCCCGTCACCTCGCTGCCGCCGTTGCCCTGGAGCCGGGCGGGCGACCGGGAGACCGCGGCGCTTGGATGCCTGGAGCTCGCGACAGGTAAGCTGCCAGCTGCCTCCTTTCCCCGTCTCCCGCCTCCCGTTCGTTGCTTGCCAGCCCGGCCGAAGGGGAGGCGGGAGGCGAGGAAAGGCCTCCCGAAGGGGAGGCGGGCTCCCGAAGGGCTGCCGGCTCCCGAAGGGGAGGCTGGAGGCCTTTCCTCACCTCCCGCCTCCCCTTCGGGAGCCGGCAGCCCTTCGGGAGCCCGCCTCCCCTTCGGGAGGCCTTTCCTCGCCTCCCGCCTCCCCTTCGGCCGGGCTGGCAAGCAACGAACGGGAGGCGGGAGACGGGGAAAGGAGGCAGCCGGCAGCTTACCTGTCGTGAGCTCCAAGCATCAAAGCGCCCTCCCACCTCCCCCCCACCCCATCTGGACGCCGACATTTGCTGTGTTTTGCCCTCTGCACATGCGCAGCATTCTGCGCATGTGCAGAGGGCAAAACAAATGGCGGCGCCCAGGCGCCCCCCCCCCCCCCGTGCCGCTTAAAAAAAAAATCTGGTCACTTTAACCTACAAGGTCCCTTCCAACTCTAATAAATAAATAAATAAACATAAAAAGAAAAAAAGAAGAAGAAGAAGTTAAGGGAATGGGGCAAAAGAAGAAAATTAACAAGAAGTGGAATTTTTGAGAGACCAAAAGAAAATGGTTAAAGAGGGGAAGGTTAGTGGAAAGGAGGAAGGAAAATAGGTTTCATATTAGTAGATCTAAGGAAATTGTATTAATATTATTAATTGTGGATAGTTAATCAAGTCAAGGGTTTTTCATGTTAGATTTGAAAATGATGATGTATATTGTTTATAGCAAAACAGATTAGTAAAAAAAGTGGGATGGGAAATTTGAAATATTATTAATTGTGGATAGTCAATCAAAATAAAGGGTTTATATGCAAGATTTGAATATAATGATGTATGTTGTTCATAGTGAAATAGAACAGCAAATGGAAGGTGAAAATGTAATTTGGTTTAATTTTAAAGACAATTTAAATTAAGAGATGAAGTTAAAATGCAGTGGGATAAACGTGAGAAATATATGTAGTAATAAGAAATAAGACAACTAATTGATGTTATTGTAAGAGATTAGGAATCTAGGGCGATTAGTAATATTGCTTATGTATTAAGAAGAAAGTAAGTTAAGCTAAAGAAATATGTAAAGAGAATATTATGGCTGAAATTGAAAACTGAGATATGATGTAAAATGGATTATGTATATGAAAAATGATGTAAGAATGATCCGGACAACACTTTGTTCATAAAATATGTATGTTTTGGGGGGGGGGGACAAAAACATTGTAATAAAAAAGAAGGACCAGGATGCACTGCAGCACCACAACACTCAGTAAAGTGGAAGAGAAACAGCTGCTTGATGTCTTTCTCCATAATGGCTATCCAAAAAACTTCATATTCCAACACACAGCACCCAAATCACAACACACCACACAGCCAACCACCATGCAAAAACTAACCTTACCATACACAAAAGGGGTGTCAGAAATGACAGCCAGAATCCTCCAACTCCTAGGAATAGGAATAGCCCACAAACCCACAACCACACTCCGCCTAGAATTAACCAGAACAAAAAAACAAGATACAGAATAATGAAAAAAAAAACAATGTAATCTATAAAATCAACTGTAACCATTGCAACCAATTCTATGTGGGACAAACATCATGTCAATTAAAAACCAGGATTCACAAACACCGGCTGTTAATCAAATGCCATGATCCCAAATCTTTAATCTCTACCCATACTGACACCAAACAACACCAGTTCAATTGAAGCAACACAAAAATCATCAGCCATGCTACCACCTGCCACACTCGTGAGTTCATTGAAGCCTGGAACTCCATAAGAAATTCAATCAACAGACACGTTGACCTACAACCAGCCTACAAACCCCTCAGAATCCAAATTAACCGCACAGCCAACCAGAGACGGCACCGAACCTCAACCGACTCACTCAACTCCCCCCCACCAGCAGTTCAATTTCCAACAACCCTGACCTGATGTAACCTCCCTATCACAAGACCCATCACAAGAATCTCACACACCCACACCTGAAGCCCTTATAAACAAAAGAACACTGACACTGACATCCCCTAAACTCACCTGAAGATGTTACCCAGCCTGGCAACAAAATATTCGGACAACAACCCATAAGCTTGGAAAATGAACCTTCACCCTCATCAACTCATAATTTTAAAGACTAAGAGATTTGGCCAATCTAAAAAAAAAAGAAAAGAAAAAATGGCATACATTTGAGCAATCAGAGCATTGTGCATGCCAACTACAGGAGACTTTTCATGTGATAGATGATGATGGATATAATTTCAGCTGAAGGAAGTGCCAATCATAGCCCTTAGAACATTGCACATTAACACTTATGGACAGAGCCATTCTGGCAAATAAATTTTAAGGTGGCTTGATTTCCTCCTGTCTCTAAGACAAGAAGGAAGCACTACAAAACAACAATGTAAATCTCAGATTCCAAAAAGGCAGGAAAGACTCCAAACACAAACTTGGTTTGTTAATTCTTGTTTATTCCCCTTCTGGCACAAACTGACAATCACAGGAAACAAACTCAATTAACTTCTTGTTAGGGCTACTTGCCCATGCTCCCCACCACCTTTTAACCACTCAGCACCACCCCACCCACTCACGTGCACAGCTCCATCCCATGTGACCCAGAAGTGCGAAGAGGCAGTCATCAGCCTGCCATCTGGCCCAGCCGCCGTAGTCCTGTGGCGCCGGTCTGCTTAGTGGCCATGTCTCTGCCCCAACGTCCGCTTCCCGGTCGCTCTAGCCACCGCCCTGTGTCAGAGATTGGCTGAGATCAACCGGCTGCTTCCCAGCTGCTGCTGCCACTCCCAGCTCACCCCGATGATGTCAGCACTGAGCGACTACCTCTCAGCTGTTTGGCGGTCGCGCGTGCTGTGCCCAGCAGGTTCCAGAGTGGCTGGCCCATCCCAGCCATCTTCTGCAATGCTGCCCTTGTCTTCTCCACCTGGGGAGGTGAGTGATGGCTCAGTGGCTTGGCAGGCGGCTCCTGGGTTGCGGTGCAGCATGCCTGGCCGAATGGCAGCTCCGGACCAGCAGGTACACCGTACTGGGCATGTAAAGCTTGGACCCTTTCCAAGCAAAACCATCCCTCTGCGTCAGTCATGCTCAGTTCCCCTGGAACCATTGATCTGTGGTGACGGCTTCTTGGATAGCCCAGGGTATATCATTGGCTGGGGAGCGCAGTTGAGATGCTGCTGGTGTTTGTCAAGCCGCCTTCGCTGGTATTATCGCCTGTACTATTTCTCCTGCCTGCTGTCATACTGCGGCTTCCAAGATAAGGCATCTGCTAGGAAGTTCTTTCCCCCTGGAATGTATTTCAACCGAAAGTTAAACCTTCAGACATACAATGTCCACCGGACCTGCTTCGGGGACAGCCGACGTGGGGTCTGGAGGGCCTCTAAGTTCTTGTGGTCCATCCAGACCTCAAGTGGCACACTCCAGTAAGTGCCTCCACATCAGTAAAGCTCACCTAACTGCAGACATTTCATTTTCCCATATGGGCCAGTTGCGTTTGGTCTCATTTAATTTCCATGACGTATACGCACACGGTTGGAGAATCCCCTCCTCGTTAACCTGTAAAAGAACAGTGCCTATCACTACCTCACTTGCATCTGCCTGCACCAGGAATGGTCTCAACGGATCCGGGTGTTTCAGCACTGGCTCTTTTGGAAACAGGGACTTCAAATGTTCAAATGCCCACTGACATTCAACTGTCCATATCACCGGACACCCCGGATGTGGCTTTCTGGTCAGATGTTTCATTTTTAACAGATTGGTGAATGGAAGCGCCACTCAGGCAAAGGACGGGATGAACTGGTGGTAAAAATTAGCAAACCCCAAAACGCTTTGTAGCTGTTTTTGTGTTTTGGGGGCTTGCCAATCCAATACCATCTTTACCTTAGTGGGGTCCATTTCTATGCCCTTTGGTGATATGTGAAACCCCAGATAGTCCAATGTTGTTTTATGGAACTCACACTTGGAGATTTTGGCATACAAGTGTGTATTTAACAGTCCCCTGTAGCATTACTCTGTGTGGGAGTACTTCCCCTATCTCTAGTTGGCTCCGGAGCATGGGAAAGCTCCTCGTGGGGCAGTGGGGGGGGCAAGGCCTATCCGTAGATGTCAGCAACCCCCCCCCCATATTGTAGGGCCCCATTTGTCCAGCCAGGCTAGCCCCAGAACAACCTCCTCGGTTATTCTGGGGATCACCACAAAATGCAGCACCTCCCTATGTTGGCTGATTTTCAAAACCACCTTCTCAGTAACATGCATCGCTGGTTGGTCTCCCAACAAAGACCCGTCCATCTGCTCAAAACGGATTGGCCGGACTAGTTTCTGTAGTCATACCCCTAAGCTGGAGGCGACAGCCTCACTCATGAGGCAGCAAGTGCACCCTGAGTCTATTAATGCTTTGCACTTTCGGTGCCAGAACACCTCTATCACTACCTGAACTATAAAGGGCTTGATTGGTATACAAACCATCAGATTGGACTCCCCTTCGCTTCTGCTGGTGTTGAGTTTGTCCATCGGAGTGGATACCTCTTCCCCCAGGGTTGGCTGGACCATCTGGTTCACCCCATGAGATTTCTCTGGCATGGCTGTCATACTCTTTCAGGCAGTTCCTCATTTCGTGCTAGTGGGGCCCAGAGACACCTTGGAACCAACCTCGGAGCACTCGATGGCCCTGTGTCCCGGCTTCCCACAACAGAAAGACGTCAGAGGTGGTCTCACAGGTGAGGATTTCTCTGGTACCATCATGGGCTGTGCCTGTCCTGAAGGTGGCCGGGTTCCCAGGATGGCGCTGGTGGAACGGATTGGTAGTCTGACTCCATGGACCCCACTCCCACCTCTGTCGTTCATCTCGGAATTCGACGCCCAACTCCGTTGCAGCCTGGAACCAGGCTATCAACCTGGGGGGCTTCTCCCTTGCCTTCAAGCCTGGCCTTGAAGTGGTGCACCACTAAGCATTTGGGCAACCCTCGCACTTTTCCTATGAGCCGCCAGAATTCCTTTTTTTTTAATTGAAAAGTTTTAAAGGTACAAAGTCCAAACATTTCCCCCCCATTTTTCTCCCCTCCTCCCCCCTCCCCCTTCCCCCCCTCCCCCCCTCCCGGACTTCCCAGAAAAAGCACAAGGTATAAATCCAAAGAAACTAACATAAAACTTACTATAAAAGAAAAAAAATATTAGTTCAAAAATACCCATTCACCTTAACTCTTTAACAATCCAAAAGCTTGAAAGTATAATATATCATTTCACAAATTTCTAACATTAATAAACTATTTTAATTATTTTAATCTGATACTTTTTTTGAATATATTCAGTCCACCTATTCCATTCCAATATATATCTTTCATTTGAGTGGTCCTTTAAATATGATGAAATCTTAGCCATTTCGGCCAAATTTAAGTTTAAGTTTTAAGTTTAATTAAATTTATATACCGCCCTTCTCCAGAGGACTCAGGGCAGTGAACAGCCAAGTAAAAAAACATTAAAATACATTTAAGCCAAGTAAAAAACATTAAAATACATTTAAAATAAAATATTCAATGTGGCCCTAATTTAATACAATTAAAATTTAGTAAAATCTTAAAATTTTAAAAACCCCAAAAACTTTTTCACGCCAGCCCGGCTTGATAAAAATAATACGTCTTGATGGCACGGCGGAAGGTGGACAGGTCGTGAATTGTTCTTAAGTCTGGAGGGAGCTGATTCCAGAGGGTGGGTGCTCCCACAGAGAAGGCCCTCCCCCTGGGCGTCACCAGCCTACACTGCTTGGCTGATGGCACCCCGAGGAGGCCCTCTCTGTGGGAGCGCACTGGTCGATGGGAGGCAATTTGTGGCAGCAGGCGGTCTCGGAGATACCTAGGTCCAATGCCATGGAGCGCTTTAAAGGTAGTAACAAGCACCTTGAAGCGCACCTGGTAGACCACCGGAAGCCAGTGCAGCTCGCGCAGGAGGGGTGTTATATGGGAGCGCCAATTAGCCCCCGAAACCACCTGCGTGGCCGCATTCTGGATCAGTTGGAGCCTCCGGGTGCTCTTCATGGGGAGCCCCATGTAGAGAGCATTACAGTAGTCCAGACGCGACGTGACCAGGGCATGGGTGACTGTGCACAGGGAATCCCGATCCAGAAAGGGCCGCAACTGGCGTATCAGGCGGACCTGATAAAAGGCCGCCCTGGTCACAGCTGTCAGATGGTCCTCTAAGGACAGCTGTGGATCCAGGAGGACACCCAAATTGTGAGCCCTTTCGGCGGGGGCTAGAGACTCGCCCCCGATAGTCAGAGATGGAATCATCTGACTATATCGAGACGCTGGGAACCACAGCCACTCCGTCTTGGAAGGGTTGAGCCTGAGTCGGTTTCTCCCCATCCAGATCCGCACAGCTTCCAGGCACCGGGACATCACTTCAAGGGCATCATTGGGGTGGCCTGGGGTGGAAATGTACAGCTGTGTATCATCGGCGTACTGATGGTACTTCACCCCAAAGCCACGGATGATCTCACCCAGCGGCTTCACATAGATGTTGAACAGAAGGGGCGAGAGAATCGACCCCTGGGGCACTCCATATGTAAGAGGCCTCGAGGACGACCTCTGCCCCCCTGCCAATACAAACTGCGACCGGTTGGAGAGAAAGGAGGAGAACCAACGAAAAACGATGCCCTCTATCCCTAACTCTTCCAGCCGGTGCAGCATGATACCATGGTCGATGGTATCAAAAGCCGCTGAGAGGTCTAATAGCACCAGGAAGAGGAACAACCCCTGTCCCGAGCCCTCCAGAGATCATCAGCCAATGCGACCAATGCCGTTTCCGTGCTGTGCCCGGCCCTGAAACCCGACTGGAAAGGATCTAGGTATGATGATTCCTCCAAGTACTGGGGAAACTGTCGTGCGACCACACTCTCAACAACCTTCGCCACGAAGCGAAGGTTGGAGACAGGGCGATAGTTAGCTAAAATTGCTGGGTCCAGGGAGGGCTTCTTGAGGAGAGACCTCACCACCGCTTCTTTCAAAGCCATGTCATTTTCAACATCCATTCTTCAATTGTAGGTATATCTTCTTTCTTCCAGTATTGTGCCACCAACAATCTGGCAGCGGATATACAATTCAAAACCAGCTTAGTCTCTATGACAGAACAATCCGTTATTATCCCCAACAAAAAAAATTGTGGTGTAAACTTAATCTTTTTCTTTAAAATGTTTTGTATAATCCACCATATTTTTATCCAAAATGCCTTGATCTTTTTACAAGTCCACCATATATGAAAATATGTAGCATCCTCACATTCACATCTCCAACATTTAGAATCTAAATTTGGATACATACAAGCTAACTTTTTTGGGTCTAAATGCCATCTATAAAACATTTTATAAAAATTTTCTCTCAAATTTTGTGCCTGCGTGAATTTAACATTTCTGATCCATATCTTTTCCCATGTATCCATCATTATCGGTTCACCAATATTCTGAGCCCATTTTATCATACAATCCTTGACTAATTCTGTTTCTGAATCTAATTCCAATATAATATTATATAATCTCTTTATATGCATTGGGCCCTTATCTTTTATTTGCACAATCAAATTGTCCTCTTTTTTCAAAATACCAGTTTTTTGATCGTCTCTCCACCTAACCTGTAATTGTATATATTGAAACCATGTTCTGATTTTACCTTCTTCTCTTAATTTCTCAAACGATTTTAATTGAAATATATTTCCCTCTTCAGAAAGAAGTTCTTTATATATAATTTTATCAAATTTTTGTTCCATGTTTGTATTTTCTATCGCGTATCTGGGTAACTTATCATTTAATTTAGATTGATGCTTTTTTCCAGACATGCAATAAAGCATTTCTTAATATATGGCTCTTAAAAGCTTTATCTACTTTTTAATCATATATTAAATAAGCATGCCACCCAAAAACCAAACCATATCCCTCAATGTTAATACACTCTCTTCCATTAAATTAATCCAATCTGTAACTGCTGAGAGAACCGTTGCTTCATAGTACAATTTTAAATTAGGCATTTTTAAACCACCTCTTTCACGTGTATCCTGCATAATCTTCTGATTTACCCTTGGCTTCTTCCCAGCCCAGATAAATTTATTTATACCCTTCTGCCATTCCTTTATAACTTCATCGTTTTTAAGTATTGGTATCATTTGAAAGAGGAATAAAAACTTGGTAAAACATTCATTTTAACTGCAGCTATCCTACCCAACAATGACAATTGTAATTTCTCCCAGCTTTCCATATCCCTCTGTATTTTTGACCAAAGTGGTTCATAATTATGTTGGTATAATTTTGTATTTGTGGACATAATATTAACCCCTAGTTCCGTGGTGGCAAACCTATGGCACGCGTGCCAGAGGTGGCACGCGGAGCCATAGAAGCCGGCACGCGAGGGTTCCCACCGGCAAACCGGAAGTGCGAAAAAACGCACTTCCAGTTTGCCGGTCTGCTGTTTTTTGCACTCCGGAGGGTTCAGGGAAGCTCCCTGAAGCTCCGGAATGCAAAAAACTACAAAATGGACAAACCGGAAGTGCACTTTTCCGCACTTCCGGTTTGTCCGTTTTGTAGTTTTTTGCATTCCGGAGCTTCAGGGAGCTTCCCTGAACCCTCCGGAGTGCAAAAAACAGCATACCGGCAAACCAGAAGTGCGTTTTTTCACACTTCCGGTTTGCCGGTTTCGTCGTTCCAGGCTCCAGTAAGCCTTTGTGCGGGGGTGGGGAGGGTGCGCATGCGCAAGGGGCAGCATGGGGGGTGTTGTGCACATGCGTGGGGGGAGGGAATGGGTGTGGGCACGCGAGCGCCCCCCCCACTTTTTGGCACGCGAGCTGAAAAAGGTTCGCCACCACTGCCCTAGATATTTAATCTTTTGAGCTATCTCAAAATCAGTTACCTTTTCTACTTCTTCTTTTTGGTTTTTTGTCATATTTTTAACTATTATTTTTGTTTTAGCTGTATTTATTTTAAAACCCGACACTTGTCCATATAAATTGTATCCATCAAAATCCTAATAGATTGTAATGGTTGAGTTACAGTAACAACCAGATCGTCCGCGAACGCTCGAAGCTTATATTCTTCCTGTCTAATTTTTATTCCTTTTATTGTATCAAGCTCTCTTATTTTATTAAGTAATATTTCTAAACTCAAAATGAACAACAAAGGAGATAGGGGACATCCTTGTCTTGTACCCTTTTCTATAGTAAAAATATCTGTTAATCCACCATTGATTATTATCTGTGCCATTTGTTTTTGATATATTGCCCCAATAGATTGTACAAAATAGTCTCCCAGTTGTAATTTCTCTATTAATCTTAATAAAAACCGCCAATTCAATCTATCAAAAGCTTTCTCAGCATCTAAGAATACTAATGCTGCGGGGATCTGGTTATTACTTCTCAAATACTCCAGTAAATTAACAATTTGTCTGACATTAGTTTTCATTTGCCTACCAGTTAAAAACCCTGTTTGATCATAATGTATCATTTGTTGCATTACTGTCATTAACCTGTTCGCTAAAATTTTTGTAAAAATTTTATAATCTATATTTAGAAGTGAAATCGGTCTATAATTTTTTGGATCTGTACCATCTAAGCCAGTGATGGCGAACCTTTTTTGGTTCGCGTGCCAAAAGGGGGGGGGAATGTGGGGGATCACGTGTGTGCGTGCCCACACTCATAATTCCATGCACCCCCGCACATGCATGCATGACCCCCCTGCTCCCAGCATGTAATGGCACGCCCATTTTTCGCTCTCCCCAGGCTCCAGAGCCTTTCTAGGAGCCTGGGGAGGGTGAAAACGGCCTTCCCCACCCCCTCTGGAGGCTGGAAACAGCCTGTTTCCCGACTCCCAGTGGGCCCAGAAGGCCCGAAAATCAGCCGGCTGGTGCACACATGCACGCCGGACCTGAGCTCGCGTGCCCACCGATATGGCTCCGCGTGCCACTTGTGGCACCCGTGCCATAGGTTCGCCATCACGGATCTAAGCCCTCTTTTGGGATCAGAGAAATAAAAGATGTCTTCCATGTTGGGGGAACATTACCTCCCTTTTGAATATTATTAAATAATTCTTTAAGTGGCTCCCCCCATTTCTTCCTGTAATTTTTTATAATAAACAGCAGTTAACCCATCTGTCCCCGGGGCTTTACCCACTTTTAACTGTTTAATTGCCATTGTTATTTCTTCTAAGGTTATTAATTGGTTTAACATATCCCTCTGCTCTTTTGTAGTTATACAAATATTCTGTTTCCGTAAGTAATTATCTATATCTTCTTCTTTGACTTTGTCCTCCATGTATAAATCAGAATAAAATTCTAAGAAAGATTTTTTAATAAGTCCATGTTCATAAAATTCTTTACCCTTATATCTTATTTTTTCAATAGTTCTTGATTTTTGCTTCTTTCTTAAAATGTAAGCCAACTATCTTCCTGGTTTATTAGCATTGCTAAAAGTATTAAATTCAGCATATTGTAAATTTGTTGCTACTTGATCAGCCATTAACATATTAAATTGACCCTTCAATGAGTTAATCATCTCTTTAATTTTTTATCTCTTGGATTAGAAATTAAAGCTATTTCTTGTCTCCTAATCTCCTCCTCTAATTCTTTCCTTTTCTCCCCCTTTTTCCTTCTATGTTTATTATTCAAATATATCAAAATACCTCTCATATAGGCTTTACTTGCATCCCACACCATTTCCAACGACGTGCCCTTTTGCATATTATTAACAAAAAATTCTTTCATTAATTTTTTACATTCCATCACATTTTCTTCATATCTAAATAAATTCTCATTTAACCTCCATGACCTTCTAGGTCCATTACTATGTTCTAAATCCATCCAAACCGGACTATGATCTGTCAATACTCTTGGACATATCTTCGTCTTCTTCACCCTAGAAAAAAGATTATTAGTAATCAAAATAAAGTCAATCCTTGAAAAAGATTGGTGTCTATCGGAAAAAAAGGTAAAATCCTTTTCTTCTGTATTTCTTTCCCACCCAAATATCTCTCAGCTCCCAGTCTTCCATCATCTCAAAAAAGGGTTTAGGCAATTTTACTCTTAAAAAAATATTTTGCTTAAGGCCTTTCTTATCTTTAACTGCATCTGGTATACCATTCCAATCGTCTAGAAGAATGCAAGTACTGTAATCCCATTGTACCAATTTTGTATGTAGAAGATCATAAAATTTTTCCTGTTGTTGATTCGGGGCATATACTCCAATTACCAAAAGTCTCTCTCCCTTAATTAAAAGTTCCACCGCGAGATATCTGCCTTGATCATCAGCTTCAATTAGCTTAGCAATCAAATGTCTCTTTACATATATAACAATTCCATTTTTTTTATCCTGTGCTGCTGAAATAAATTGTGTTCCTAATCTTGAGTTTATTAGATATTTTTGATCTTGTGTTCTAATATGCGTTTCTTGTAGGCAGGTCACATCATTGTTAAATTGTTTTAGATAATGAAAAATTTTCTTTCTTTTCTGTGGCGAATTTAATCCATTGACATTCCACGTTAGAAATCTACTTCCCATCTGGGAGCTTCTCAAGTGACTGTAACATTGCCTGCATGTCAAGCTTCTGTATTTCCTTTGGCCTTGTTCCTCCCACTGCTTGCTTAGTACCTTCTTCAGTTAACAGTTGAGATTGTTGCCTCGACAATTCTTGTATACGCTTGGTAGCAGCTCTAGTCTGCCTTTGTTCTTTTTTTCTTTTATCCATTCTTCTCCAAATAAATCCACCGCTTTATCAGCCAGAGTTATATCTGGTTCACTTTGCCCAGCTGTCGCTCCCTCCAGCTGCAGCTCCTCTCTTTGTGCTCTCTCCTCCTTTCTCCTCCCTTCTGGAGATCTTGGTGTCCTAGCCTTTAAGATGTATGTAAAAAAATCTCTTGCTTTCTGCACCGTGTTCAATCTGTGTCTTTCTCCTTCATAAATCAAAAATATTCCGTTTGGAACCTCCCACCTGAATGGAAAATGTTGTCTTTTAAGTTCTTCCACTAGGAAGGAAAATTCCTTTCTAGCTCTCAACATTTTTGGAGGAATTTCTTTCAATGTCATCACTTCTTGTCCTCCCACCTGTAACTTATTTTGATAAGTTGCTTGTAAAATGTCATTTCGCAGTGTTCTGTTATTAAAATAAATTACAATATCTCTTGGGAGGTTTCTCAGTCTAGCCACTCTTGAATTCACCCAATATATCTTATCAATTTGCCACACCAGCTCTTCTTTCCTCATGCCCACAGCTTGGGCAAGGGCGTCTATCCTTCACCCCCCGAATTCTGATCGCAAATTCCATGTTCCTGTAGTGAAGCAGTGTGATTTCATCTGTGTCTCTTTCCCTTTTTTCCTGAACATCTTGTATTTAATCTCTCAGGTCTGCAGTAATTTCTTTAATTTGATCAATTTGTTGCTCCAAGTATTCCACATTATTTGCCAAACCTTTAAGTGCTATCAAAATATCTGTTCTGATTTCACTGTTGCCAATTTCTATTTTTTTCTCAATTTTCTCAGAAACATCTTGTATTTTATCATTAATCATATCATTAACTTTTTCATTAGCTTCATCAATTTTCTTGTTAAAAATTTTAGTCATCTCAATTTGCATGACTTTAAGGCTATCTTGTAACATTGCCAGAGTTAGGGGCTGTGGTTGAGCTGCCAAAGTTTGCAATCTAGAAGGGAGAGTAGGTGAGCTCTCAGCACTTCCAGCCCCTTTAGAAGGAACTGTCTTCACAGATTTAGAAGCCATTTAGCTTTAATTAGGTCCTAATAATATTCCAACTTATATTAATCTTCTTGCCAAAAAGAAGAATCTCCAGAACACAATATCAGTTCAAAAATCAGCTCAAACAGGCTCTCCTATGCAAGCCTGTCTGTAAAATAAAACTTTCTCTCTTTTCACTTTTGCTTTTCCACACCCATTCAAGCTTCCATCGCCATTTTAAGAGTTGCTACTTTATAACTTTCACAGTAAGAGGCAATAAGAGTTAAGTGGTGTTTACTTGCCTAGTTAATCTCTTGTCTTCTCCTGCTGCTTTTTGTAGGTTTTTCTGTTATTTGTTGTCAGTCTTTAAAAGCAGTGCTGGACGTGATCGTCTTGCTCCGCTTAAAAAAAAAAGCGGAGGAGTCCTCTGTCTGGAGCTCAGCAGCTTCCCAGGGAGCTCTCCCTTTCTGTGGCCCAGAAATCCTCCTAGGGCACTTTGGGGGCTCTACCTGTATCCACCGACTCTTCACCCTTCCCTTTGCCCGGGAAGGGGATTTCCAGCCGCCAGTCAGCTGTTTTTTGGCTTTCTGGCGGCTTTACAGATCAAAGGACCGGCGCCCCAAAAGAAGAGCGTCTTTCGGCGATTGCAGAGCCAACAGGAAGTCCGAGCCGCCGGAATTCCTTGATGTACTTGATCACAGGCCTCCCTCTCTGCCTCGCCTTTAACAGTTCCCTCTCTGCTTGCTGTAACCTGGTGCTATCTTCAAACCTCTCTTGGAGGGCAGTCAGGAAGAGGCCAACATCTCCTAACTCCATTGTGTGGTCATCATACAAATCGGCCACCCACTCAGAGGCTTCCCCATCCCTTGCTGCCGCCACCACCATGACCATATCCCATTGAGACGTGTATAAATGGCCATACCTATGTAGATGGTTCAACACCTGCCCCAGGAACAGGGCCACTTTCTCAGGGCTTCCATCAAATGTCGTCCTCATCGCCGGCGTGTCCCAGCACCCCATTGCTGCAGAACTATGACTTGCTGCTGGGCCGACCTGGACAGTGGGTGTTTGGCTCTCATAGCCTTGTGGTCTCTCACCTCCCCCCTGGCTTGTAGGGGACCCTAGTTGCTCTTGTCACCTCGGGGGTTGTCTGCTGGGCCACCCCTCCGGGCCTCCCCTCACCTGACAGCCCATGCCAGGCAGCCTGAACTGGCTAGGGGCCCCCTCTGGCAGCTGGGGTACCTGGGAGGGGTGACCCACTACCATGGTTCCCCCCCAGACACTGCCACAGCCCTGCTCCCTAAAACCTACTGCCCCATACATCTCCTGCAGCACTTCTATTGTCTGGTTACCCATTGTGGTGGAATAACTCCAGTCATTGTTGTCCAAGATCTGCCACTTCTGCCACTGAGTGAAATGAGTGGTGAGTAGCGGACCCAGGGTGGAAGGGCCTAGTAGTCTAATGAATGATGCAAAAGTGGTTCAACCTTGACAGGTATAAGGAAAAAGGTAGTTCTAAAGGCAAAGCAAAGGGCAAACAGCAGTCCACAAGACAAGAGCAAAGTCCAAGACAAAAGGCAGAAGGCAGCCCTCATGGCCAAGCAAAGCAAAAGATGAAAAGCAGACTTCAAGCCAAGCCAAGAGGCATGAGTCAAAGCTGGGGAAGTGTAAGCCAAAACAAACATTTGTTCCTGGCAAAGACTAATTCCTCACAGCCAGTAGTGGTTCCTCCTGGTGCAGTCCGGTACGGGCACACTGGTAGCAGCCTGCTGGTGACGTCACGGGCTCGGTGCTGTTGGTGCCGGGCTCTGGGCACCACTATTTTTTCCTGAATTTTTTTTGAATATTTTTCGATTTTGGGAGGGATTTCTTTATTTTCTTCTTCTTCTGAGCATGCGCAGAAACCGAGTTTCTGGCACTGCCATGCTTCTCCATTTTGTTTTGGGCGGGTTTTTTTTCCAGGGGTTTTTGCACTGCACAAAAATGTCTTCCGGGTCAGGAGCAGAAGCCGTCTGCCCTCTGCCTGGGTCGTTTGAGAAGGGAAGGGAAGTATTTTCGGGAGGCAGCCACCTAGAGGTAAGGAAACGAACCACTGAGGGAAGGAGCCCCCAAAGCTGCCGGCATTGCAAAGCCGCCAGGGAGCCTGCGAGGTCCGGCCTCCTGCACCCCCCCCCCAGGGAGAATCACTGGGGAGAAGGATCGCTGCTCTCTCTCTTGGCACAACTTGCCAAGCAGATTCTTCCCTGCCCCTTTCTGATCCATCCATGCCCCAACCTGAAATTTAGCTGCTCAGGGGCTTCATGGAGGGAGCCACCCAAAGCTCGGAAGCCGCAAATATGATTTAGAAGTTCGGGTGTGAAAAAAGGGAGAGCGCAACTGCCAAGGTGGCAGGGGGGGAATTTCAGAAGCAGGCAGCCCTTGGTGGAGACGGAAAGGGGCAGGAAGAATCCGCTCAGCAAGTTGCGCCAGGAGGGAGAGCGCTAGGCAGCGATTCCTCTCCCCAAAGTGTCCAGTAGCTTTTTGGCCTGAAAAGAGGGCAAAAAGCATGGTGACTGTCCCGGCCACCACCCTTCTTGGCAGCGGCAGCAGGAGCAGCCGGCAAACCAGGTCGCTTTGCGTGAGGAGGAGGACGCGGGCTTTGGAAGGTGTCCCCACGTGGGTGCTTGGGGTCGCAGGAGGCCAGATCTCACAGGCTTTGCGTTTCCAAAAGCGGCAGCCGCAGGGGAGAGGAGGCGCACTGGGTCGCGTGGCGAAAGGGGGAGCCCTGGCGCTGCTCCGGGAGAGAGCGGCTGGCGTCACAGTGTTTCCCCTCTCCTGCTGCAGCGAGGCTCGCATCCTCGCCTCCAGGGCTCCCACCCAGAGGAGCCTCAGCAGCCTCTCTCCAGTTCGGCGTACTGCGTGGATCCCTATTTGTTAACGGAGGCGGAGGCTCCCTTGGAGCATTTCTAGCCTCCGTGACTCTGCTCCCTCTTTTCCCATTTGAAGCTCTGCAGCAAGCCCTTCAGTTGGAAGATGGGGGCTTCACACAAAGGTCCTTCCGCAGAAGAAGGGCCGAGCCAAAATTCCCGTCTTTCTTATCTTTCCCATTCCTTCACGCTAGCAATGCTGCCCGGGCTAAAGGGATAGCTAACCTGCTACGCTCTTCCTTGCTCACGGAAGCACAGAGGGGAGCCGGGCTTTGAGAAAGGCAGGAGGGGGGAAAGGGAGAAGGTCGGGCTGCGCTGACTCAGCCTTGAAAGGGCAGGCGAAGCAAGGAGAAAAACCTGCTTTCTTCCTTCTACCGCTGCTCTGGTGTGAGAGAGAGGGGGGAGGGAGGGAGAGAGGGGTGGGAACTGTGGGAAGCCTCCCTCAGTTGCAACCCCCACCCAACCTTCGGCTGCGCCCCTTTTCGCGCATTTTTAGGACTCCAAAGTTGAAGGATATCTTAGCATGCTGCTCCTTCTGTAAAGCATACAACAATAAAGCTGAAGCAGAAAGAAGTATTTTAGTGGGGTGTTTTAATTCGAGGCGCTACAAAAAATAATAATCCTAAATTTAATCGCCCCCAAGATTGCTTGATGTTGCAGTCCTGCATTCTGTTCAGAGAACTGAAAATAACTGGAAACACACACACAAATAGGAGCCTGGTGGCATGAAAGCTTATGCCTTTTAATGCAATTTGCAATGCTACCAGGCTCCCCTTTGATTTGCCAGCACAAACTAACTCAGCTCTCGTTCTGCAAAATGATCTGAGAAGGCTCTGGCACCAGTCCAATTCGTCTCTGCATTTGTCCGAAAAGCGCTGCCTTCCATGGGAAAGAGGACGCTGGAAGTTGTAGTCCAATTGTGTTGCCGCTGGGGCCCTGTTTCCCATGGTACCCTGCGCTTCTTTCTGATGCCAAGCATCAGAGTGGAGAGTAGCCATCAAAAGCCCAGTCCTGGGATTTTTTGGGGGGGAGAAAGGGGGAAGCGCCCATTCTTAAAGCAGCCCATGGATCAACAATCCATGGATGCAACAAGAAACCACTTGGAAAAAAGTGTCCCTCCCTCCATGAGGCTCCTCGTGTGGCTAGGCAAGCATGAGGAGGATGACAGGGCAAGAATAGGGGCCGTCTAGAAAGCCAAAAGGCTCCCCCGTCATGGAAGACACTCCCCCTATAGACCCAGCTACCCACCCATCGCTCTTCCACTGTACTTTCTGATCGAGTGTTGTTGTGGTTAATGCACCGCCGAGTTTTGTTTTTTGTCTTTTCACACCCCCTCTTCAATTCTATTGGGGGTCCTTTGACTGATGTAGATTAGAACTCTTCCCTCTGACAGCTCCGCCCCTGACCTCGCTCTAGTAAATATCGCAGGCACTTTGAGCTTGGCTTGGCTTTGAGGGAGAATAATAAGTTTTGGGACCATGATTTTGACTAGGGAAGGCAAAAGTTGATTTCAGTTTTTGTTTCCTGAAAGGAGCTTCTTTCTCCTTTTGCTGATGCTGATTCACTGAAATTGCATTTAAATTACATTTTTGCTTGTTTCTTGATATGTAGCCTGTTAACGGGGAGGAATCAATCCTCCGGAGGTTGATGGATCTTTGCTCCTTTTGAAGTCATTCTTACTTAGAAAATAAAACCGAGATTCAAATCTAATTAATAAAATATTTATTTCAGTAGAAAATAATAAAAAGAATCCTTATTAAGCTACATCTTATCAGCTAATGAATAAATCACTTCTACCTTCGGCAGAAATGGCGGAAGAGAAGGAAGGAGTTGACTTCAGGAATGCAGGCATGCGTAATAGAATATATCATACGTCTGCTTGACCATAAATACAAGAAACAGTAGAAAACATAGAGATGCACAAACTGACAATATTCACATTGTGACACCCCTTCTTTTTCAGTTGGGCTAATATAATGTGTCACTCAACACACAGTAAATATCTGAGGTAATCATGCTGAGCAATAGGTAATGGTTTGTTCAGAATGTAAGCTATCTGATATTTTGTTGGTACTGCATCCAGTTTTGGTCACCACACTACAAAAAAGACATTGAAACCCTAGAGAAAGTGCAGAAGAGAGCAACCAGGATGATAAAGGGTCTGGAAAATAAAACATACAAAGAGCGGTTGCAGGAACTGAGCTTGGCCAGTCTGGCGAAGAGAAGGACCAGGGGTGACATGATAGCAGTGTTCCAATACTTGAGGGGATGCCACAGAGAGGAGGGGGGCAGGCTGTTCTCTATGGCACCAGAAAGCCAAACAAGGAATAATGGATGGAAGCTGACCAAGGAGAGATTCAACCTGGAAGTGAGGAGAAACTTTCTGACGGTGAAAGCGATCAACCAATGGAACAGCTTGCCAGCGGAGGTTGTGAGAGCCCCAACACTTGTGACCTTCAAGAGGAGACTGGACTGCCATCTGTCTCAAATGGTTTAGGAACTCCTGCTTGAGCAGGGGGTTGGACTAGATGACCTACAAGGTTCCTTCCAACTCTAATAATAAATCAAAATATTCTAACTTTATGAGACCTTGTCTTACTGACTCTCTAACATTCTTGTAACGTATGTCAATGTGTCTGGACCTTGAACCTGTGAAGTGAGTCCTGGAAATGTAAACTACTGATTGATTGTCTTCCATCACAGTGATCGGTTTTTCTGGCTTCGTCCAGATATCTGTAACTAAGGCATCGAACCATGTTAAAAAGTTACATGCATCAGACACACATGCATACTCTGCTTCAGTTGATGAGCAGGAAATAAAACTTTGTTTTCTTACATTCCAGTAAACTGGACATCCATTCAGGAACACTATGTAACCTGATGTGCTTTTTCTTGACTCTTTATCACTTGCCCAATCTGCATCTGCATAACAATACATGTCAGCAAAATCTGTATGTTCTGGTTCTAGCTTCAATCTGAAGTGTTTTGTGTGTATCAAGTATCTCAGTAACTTCTTAATACATGACCAGTGAAACTCTGTTGCTTTGCCTACATGTCTTGAAAGTAAATTAACACTAAGTGCTATGTCTGGTCTAGTCCATCCACTAATGTAAAGTAGTGAACCAATTACTGAATGATAAAGTGTTTGATCCTTGAACTCAGGACTATATGCATCTTTCAAATTGTGAAAATCAGTTTGCATAGGTGTTTGTGTAGGCGTTGCATCTGTCATGTTGCATTGATGCAAAAGTTGATCTATCTTAGCTTCTTGTGAAAGGCTAAACCCCTTCTGTGTCTTTTCAATGTGAACTCCTAAATATTCATTGATGTGTCCTAATGATTTCAATGTGAAGTATTTCTGCAAACCTTTAACAAAATTCTCACTCATGTGTTTGTTTGGACCAATGTAAACAATATCATCAACATAAACAAGAACAATTTCATTAATATTTCCATACCTTTTTGTGAACACGCATTCATCAGTGTCGGACTTAATAAAGCCCATTAAATTTAGTTTGTCTTTTAGACATGTGTACCACATCAGACCTGATTGTTTCAGACCATAGAGACTTTTGTTTAGGAACCAGGTGTCCCCTTCTCGGTCCCGGAAGCCGGAAGCAGACCTGACGTAGATTTCTTCATCTAGATCAGCATGTAGGTAAGCTGTTTCAACATCAAATTGGAAAACTTCAAGTCCAAGGATAGAAGCAGTGGTTAGAGCAATTTTCACACTTTCAGTTCGCACTGTAGGTGAGTAAGTGTTTGTGTAATCTTCAGGATAGCTTTGTGCGAAACCCTGTGCGACAAGTCTTGCTTTGTATAATAATTCACCATCTGGCTTTTGTTTGATTTTGTAGACCCATCTTGTGCCAATGACTTTTTTGTGCGTTGGAGGTGTTGCAGATGTGTATACTTTGAGTTTCTGCAAACTATCCATCTCAACTTGCATGGCTTCATACCATTTTTGTTGTTCATCTTCAGAAAGATATTTAATTTGTGAAAAGTTCTCCGGTGGGAGTGTAACATTACAGATCAATGGCGATGATGTGTTTGTCAATTGCATTGTGTATCTCTTTGGTGGAATACCTTTTGTAGTTCTCTTGGAACATCTCGGGACGATTGTCCAGTTGTCTTTCTTGTTGTCCACATCTCCATCAGCGTCGCTAGCTTCAGCATCCACGGCATGGTAGGATCAGGTGATGAACTTTGGTCATCTGGTTGCGCTGTATCAACAATTTCAGTTCTAGGGAAATAAACTCCAGGGTCATTAGAATGTATCCTGGATCAATCTATATCTTCTTCAAAATTAGCTGAATTAGAAATTGTTATCGTATTGTGAGAGTCAATGAATCTTCCCCATTTAGAATTACTATCAACACCCATATATCTCAGTCTCTTTGCTACTGGGCCACCTTTTCTTCTTTGGGCCAATGGAATGTTGACCATGGCATATGAACCAAAAATGTGTAAGTGTCTAAGATCTGGCTGGCGGCCATATAACATGTAGAAGGGTGTTTGGTCAATGATACTGCTCCATGTACGATTGACAATGTAATTTGCATACTTAACTGCTTCGCCCCAAAATGAGTGTTTGAGATTGGCATCTTCTAGGAGGCAGCGCATCATGGTTTGGAGGACCCCTTTTCTCCTTTCTGCCACTCCATTTTGAGCCGGCGTGAAGGGGGCAGATGTTTGGTGTAGGATACCGTTTCGTTGCATCCAATCCTGGAAACGCTGAGACGTGAACTCGGCACCACGATCACTCTGGATTCTCTGGATCCTCACTCCGTGTTGATTGTAGACTTGTACTGCAAAGTCTCTAAAGGTCTGAAAGGTTTCAGATTTTTCTTTCATAAGAAAGACATAACCATATCTAGAATGATTATCAACAATAATTAAGAAATACTTTTTACCGCCAATAGTTGGACCATAAGGGCCCACAATATCAGTATGAACCAAATCAAAAATGTGTGTTGACTTAAGTGTAGCATGTTTTGGAACGGCTGCTGCCCTCGATTTTGCCTTTTTGCAAACAGCACAATCTAGATGTAACTTACATCCTTTGAAATTCAAACCTTGTGTGAAAAATGGCATTTTTTTAGGACCTCAAAACTGGGATGGCCTAATCTTCTGTGCCATCTATGAATACACCTGTCATGTAAACAAAAACCTGTAAGTGAAGTTGCAGCATTAACATTAACATGAGGAACCTTAGGTTTGATTACCTGTTGCTTTGTGGCTTTAAGAGCCTTTGGAGTATTCACAGGATCTCTCTCTGGGGTATCTCTCTCTGGGCCTGTGATATTCTCTATTGAGATTTTTATACTTGCCTGAATTTGAGGTTCTGACTTTGGCCTCAAATAGTAGACCTGACCAATCACAATTGTGTCAGCAATAATATGACCATCTTTAAAAATATAACTGGTGTTACCTAAATGAAGGACATAAAAATGTAAAACAGCAGATAAATGATTCTGACTAAGCAATTCCACCTATTTTGACACAACAATCACAAATCGTCCCATTAGTTGGCAACGCAAAATTAAAGCAATCGGGACAAAATTACAAAGCCTGGGTCTCTGAGATAACTATTTTGCTTCGTCGTGAGGGGACATATGACATAATCCAGAACCCCCCACAAAGGCCATGGGACGAAGCTACAAAGCTCCTCGATATTAAAGAGTCCATGAGTTTACTGATGTCAATGGACACCGAAATGCAGCAAACCTTTGTTCCTGATGCAACTGCCCAAGAAATATGAACTCAATTAGAACGTTGTTTTCGCCCAGTTTCAGCTGAGTCCACAAACTTACTTTTGTCACAATTTCATGGAACAAAACTTAAACCTACTGAAAATATGGGGGCACACTTAACAAAAATGAAGCTCATGAGGAAAGATCTTGCAGAACGTGGTTATCCAATGGACGATAACCAAGTGGTCAGTATTATTACCAATTCCTTGAATTACACATAGTATCAGGGATGGCTGTAAGATTTATAGCTCCCTTTGAAAGTTTTCTTGCGTTTTAGGATAGTTAGCTAATTAGAGTGATTTATGACCAGCCATGTCCTCCACGAACGGAGATAAGCTGGAAACAGAAGCAACTGAAAAGTCTACTGCAGAAAGTTTTTCTCTGCATGAAAAAGCCTCACCAACTCTCTTTGGAATGCAAATGGAAGATATTGCCGGGGCATCTTCACAAGCGGAACAAGATTTATCTACAGAGGTTAGTCAAAGTTACCCAACCACATCGTTTGCCCCTGGGGGAGATTCAACATGTTTAGGAGCTATTCCAAAATTCCAAAAATCTCTCAAGCTAATGCCCCACAAGATGAGGAAGCATCCTTCTATAGGCAGCAAATTGCCAGCCCACGAACGTCTTCCATAGGGCAGACAAGTGCTGAAAGAGAAATAAATTTAACTTATGGCCAGATGCTGCAGAGGCAGCAGGAGCAGATAAATCTTTTGCAAAGAGAATTACACGAAACTAGATTGCATGCATTCTTTCGTGCTGAAAAGCAAGATGTCCGCCCGCCTTCAGGCATTCCAGGGAGGGGCCATGATCCCTCCGCTTTTTCTTCTTTAAACAATTTAGAACAATGCCCTTGGATGGGCACGTCACAATTATGTGGGCTGGAACTTTTTCATGAAAGGGACTTTGCATTTCTCCAAGTGATTCAGGAACAGAATGAAATTTTGCATAAACAGAATAAATCCTTGTATAAACAGAATGAAAGTTTGAATGAACAATTAAAAATATTGCAGGCTCAGAACAGAATGAATCAAATGAGATTAGATGCATTAATGCAGCGTCCTTCATTAGCTGGCCAACCTGCAGGCCCAGCCTGTTCAACCTGCCCAACCTATGGCAGCCCAAATTGTGCAGCAAGCCCAAACTGCCCCACAAGCTGGACCACCTCCTACTCCAGTACCAGGGGCCCAACCTGTGCCTGCTCCAGGGCCACCACCAGCTGTGGCAGCCCAACTTTTGCCTGCTCCAGCGCCACCACCTATTGCTACCCCTCAGCAACAGCCAATCCAGGCAGCTCTGCCTGCTCAGGCCCAAGCCTTGCCACAAGTGATTTCACAGGCTGCACCAATGCAGGTCACGCCCCACTTACAATTGCCATCTAGACGATCCTACGAACGAACCTACGCACCAAGAGTAATAAGATGCCAATATTGCGACCGCGTGGGCCATACAAGCAGAGATTGTCTTAAATTGCAATGCACTCAAGTTCCTGTCCAGCCCAGAGGAAAAGACTACAGACGCCAGTACCAGCCCAGAGGAACAGACTACAGGGACCAGTACCAGCCCAGAGGAACAGCACCCAGAGGCAGCAGAGGCAGAGGACAGCAGTGTTCATGCAACTGATCAACGAAGTGCTCCATGAGCACTTTACAAGGGATTTTTGGTTTATCTTGATGACATTCTCATTTACTTGGAGACCATAGATGAACGTGAGACTGGTGCGATCAGTTTTGAAAAAACTCATGGCGGCTGAGCTATACGCTAAATTGTCAAAATGTGAGTTCCACCAGAGTAAAATTGACTACTTGGGTTAACGCATATCGCATGAGGGCATTGAAATGGATCCAGAGAAGGTGTGGGGAGTCATGGAGTGTGAGGCCCCACGCACACGTAAGCAACTACAGAGTTTCCTAGGCTTTGCTAACTTTTATCGGCAGTTCATCCCTTCTTTTGCCCAGATTGCACTGCCAATCATCAACCTCCTTAAAATGAGGGGGGAGGCCAGGCCTAAACCTAGTCGGCTCCTGGATTGGACCATGGAATGCTAAGCAGCTTTCGAAAAGCTCAAGTGACTATTTGCAGCAGAGCCGGTCCTTAAAGACCCCAACATGAATGCCCCTTTTGTGGTTCAAGCAGATGCCAGTGATGTGGCGGTCGGAGCAGTACTACTGCAAGCAAATGCTGATGGGGCTCTACAACCCTGTGCTTACACCTGTAAATTAACTGAAACCGAAAGGAGGTGGGCAATTTGGGAGAAATAAGTTTTTGCTGTCCGTTGACAGCAACCTGGAGACATTTCCTCGAAGGGACTAAACATCCTTTCAAAGTGTGGACAGATCATAAAAACCTTGAGGCATTGAAGACCCCAAGGAAGTTGTCACCTAAGCAGGCCCGCTGGGCACAGCATTTTAATCAATTTAATTTCTCCCTATGCTACCTACCTGGGGGGAAAAACTTTATGATGCCTTGTCTAGGCTGCCCCAGTATAAGAGCACACAGCAGGAAATAATCCGACCCGTGATCCCTTCTAAACAACTGGTGGTTCCAGTGGTCACCAGGTCCCAAAAGAAGGTGGACTCAGATCTTTCGACCGACCTAAACTCTCAACTCACAGAAGCATTGAAAACAGAAAAATGGTTTTTGTCTCACTCAAACGAGTGTACCATTCGTGATGGCCTTACCTGGGTGGGAGCCAAGCTCTATGTGCCAGCTCTCATTAGGGAGCTGGTGCTGCAAAAGGCCCATGATTCAAAGGCAGCAGGACATTTTGGGTTTGTGAAAACATTGCACTTAGTTAAAAGGCAATTTTGGTGGCCATCATTGAAAAAGGACATTGAAGCTTATGTGGCTAGTTGCCCCATATGTGCTGCCACAAAGAGACCACCTGGGAAACCTCCGGGGTTACTTCAAAAGTTACTTCGAAATGTTGCTAGACCAGGGGCAACTATGGATATCCATGGATTTCATTGTCGAGTTACCTGATAGTGGGGGTAATACAGTTATTTGGGTAATCACAGACCTGTTTTCTAAACAGGTCCATTTTGTGCCTTGCTCCAAGATGCCGTCAGCAAAGATGTTGGCTAAGCTATTTATTCAGCATGTGTACAGGTTACATGGGCCCCCCAAATGAATAAACTCGTATAGGGGAGTCCAATTCACCTCCCAGTTTTGGAAGGAGTTCCTGGCTCTCTTGGGCTCCACCCAGGCTTAAGCTCTGCCCCTCACCCCAAACAAATGGGGCCTGTGAACAGACTAACTTGGTCTTGGAGGAATATCTCAGGTGTTATATTAATTACCAACAAGATAATTGGGCTGACCTGCTACCTTTTGCTGAGGTAGCTTACAATATCTCTGTTCATAGTAGCACAGGGTTTACCCCATTCAGGGTGGTCTATGGCCAAGATTTTGTACCCATCCCTGAACTACCACAGGAGAAACCTCAGATTCCCTCTCTAAGGGAGTGGATCAAACAGCTTCAAATGATTTGGCCCGTAACTCGCAAAGCATTAGATCAGTGGTTCCCAAAGGGGGCGGGTACCGCCCCACAGGGGGCGGTGGGAACCCTTAGGGGGGCGGTGAGAGGTAAGGGTGGTGACAGGGGGGCGGTGACAGGGTCCAGGGGGGCGGTAGGTGGTTCGCCGGTCCTGTCCCCGTGCCGCCACCCATGTCCACCCAATCGCCTGCTGCCGCTTTTCCTGCCACTCTTTTCCTGGCGGGGACTGGGCGGGCCGTGAGACGGGCGTGTATCTGTCATCTGGTCTCTTTGCACTGGTCTCCAACCTTGGCAACTTTAAGACTTGTGGACTTCAACTCCCAGCAAAGCTGGCTGAGGAATTCTGGGAGTTGAAGTCCACAAGTGTTAAAGTTGCCAAGGTTGGAGACCCCTGGAAAGCTTGCAAAATACAGAAACTCTTCTCGCGAGGGTGAGCAATTAACAACTCGCAGCGAGAAGTGTTTCTGTATTTTGCAAGCTTTTTTCCCTAGAGACTAGCCGACAGAAACACGGAGCTGTTAAACCTGTAAGACACAGGATTGGGAGGGGAATGCGGGCAGGGGCTGGGTTGGGGGGGCGGGTTGGGGGGGCGGGAGGAGGAGGAGGAGGAGAAGGAGGAGGAGGAGGAGGAGGAGGAGGAGGAGGAGGAGGGAGACCTTGTGGGGAAATCGCAGCTGCCTCTTTTCCGCTCCTTCGGCCAAGAGGCACCGCGGCCAGAAAGTCGGTCCAGAAAGAGGGCAGCGATGGCAGGGGAGATCGGGAACAGTTGCCCGCCAGTGTTTCTGCTGCCTTCGCCTGCCTCCCTTTCCTTTCCTTTCCTTTCCTTTCCTTTCTTCCTTCCTCCCTTTCCTTCCCTTTTTCCTTCCTCCGTTCCTTCCCTTTCCTTCCTTCCTTCTGTCTCTTTCCCTTCCTTCCTTCCTTCCCTTTCCTTCCCCCTCCTTTTCCTTCCTACTTTCCTTCCTTCCCTTTCCTTCCCCTTTTCCTTCCTCCTTCCCTTCCCTTCCTTCCTCCTTCCCTTCCTTTTCCTCCCTCCCTCTCCTTTTCACCTTTAATTTCCCTCCCTCTCTTTCCTTCCTACTTTCTTTCCTCCCTCCTTTCCTCCCTCCCTCCCTCCCTCCTTCCATTTCCTTCCCTCTCATTCCTTCCTTTTCTTTCTCTTTCCTTTCCTTTCTTTTCCTTTCTTTCTCCCCTCCCTCCCTCTATTTCTCTCTCCCAAACAACCCCAAGTTAAATCCTCCCCTTGGCCATTGTGCGTGCATGTGTGTCTCATCTTCTAAAAACCATAACTCCCCACCCCACCCCAAACACCCAATACCATCCCCTTCTCCATCCCACTGAAGATCCCAGGTGCCCAGCCTCCTGCCCCCCCTGGCAACCTCTCCGCATGCCCGTCTCACGATGTGGCCTTCGGCCTCGCCTCCTCTGCCCACCTAACACACTGCTCTCGTTCGTCCCTGCGATGCCATCTTCCCCTGCCCCCGGATGGATAGCAATTTAGGCAGGCACGACACACCACCAGGTGAGGAGGGGGCTTTCTAGCTGTGCCTGCTGGGTACAGGAGTCCCCCCCTCCACCCAGCCTCTGTGCCAAGGAAGGCAATTCGGAGGTTGCCAGCGCTTCCCACAGGGGAGGGGGTGTATTTCCAGGAAGCCCCTTGAATGTGCCAGTGTGGGGGGAGGGGGAGAAGACCCTCCCCCATGTGCATCTGTCCCACCCACCCCCTCCATTGACCACTTCTGCAGTTTTCTTTCCTTTCCAGGCTCTGTTTGGTCATCCAGTTGAGCCAGCCTTGGCGAGGAACCAAAATGGTTTGTGTGTTTGTTTGTTTGTTTTTGCAACCAAATACAAACCATGTTTGGGGGAACCGGTTTCAAAACCTCCCAGTTTCCCAAACCTGGACGTTTTCGGCCACGTACGCACACACACACTCACACACATCCAGTGGCTCAATGTGGAATAGATTTCCCACCCACCTCCAGCCCCTCTTTTCAAACACGCCCCTCTTCCTCGCAGACAGAAGCACATTTTAAATTGCCATAGGCAGAGCCCAGAGGACGCAATGTAGTCCCGCGGTGTGTGTGATACACACACACACACATATATATAGAGAGAGAGAAAATAAGGAAAGAAAAAGGAAGGAAGGAAGGAAGGAAGAAAGAAAGAAAGAAAGAAAGAAAGAAAGAAAGAAAGAAAGAAAGAAAGAAAGAAAGAAAGAAAGAAAGAAAGAAAGAAAGAAAGAAAGAAAGAAAAAAAGAAAAAAAGAAAAAAAGAAAAAGGAAAAGAAAGAAAGAAAGAAAGAAAGAAAGAAAGAAAGAAAGAAAGAAAGAAAGAAAGAAAAAAAGAAAAAAAGAAAAAGGAAAAGAAAAGAAAAGAGAAAAGAAAAGAAAAGAAAAGAAAAGAAAAGAAAAGAAAAGAAAAAAGAAAAGAAAAGAAATAAAGAAAAGAAAAGAAAAGAAAAAGAAAGAAAGATGGTAGGTAGGAAGGAAGGAAGACAGAAAGAAAGAAAAAGGTGGTAGGAAGGAAGACAGACAGAAAAAGAAAGGAGGGAAGGGAGGGAAGAAGGAAAGAAAAAGGAAAGAAAGATGGTAGGAAGGAAGGAAGACAGAAAGAAAGAAAGAAAAAAGATGGTAGGAAGGAAGGAAGACAGAAAAAGAAAGGAGGGAGGGAAGGAAAGGGAGGGATGTAGCAAAGAAAAAGGAAAGAAAGAAAGAAAAAGAAAGAAAGAAGGTAGGTAGGAATGTAGAAAGAAAGAAAGAAAAAGATGGTAGGAAGGAAGACAGTCAAAAAGAAAAGGGGGAAGGGAAGGGAGGGAAGAAGGAAAGAAAAAGGAAAGAAAGAGGGAGGGAGGGAGGGAGGAAGGAAGACAGAAAAAAAGAAGGAAGGAAGGAAGAAAGGAAAGAAAGAAAGGAAGGAAGAGATGGAAGGAAGGAAGAAAGAAAGAAAGAAAGAAAGAAAGAAAGAAAGAAAGAAAGAAAGAAAGATGGTAGGAAGGAAAGAAGACAGAAAGAAAGAAAAAGAAAGAAAGAAGGGGAAGGGAGGAAAGAAAGAAAGAAAGGAAGAGAAAAAGAAAGGAAGAGAAAAAGAAAGAAAGAAAGAAAGAAAGAAAGAAAGAAAGAAAGAAAGAAAGAAAGAAAGAAAGAAAGAAAGAAAGAAAGAAAGAAAGAAAGAAAGAAAGAAAAAGAAAGAAAGAAAGAAAGAAAGAAAGAATTATGACCACAATTGAGCATAACATTTTGGTTGCTAAGCAAGAGCGTTGTTAAGTGAGTTTCACCACATTTTACAAGTTGGCCATGCCCACCCGATCACCTGACCACTAAGCCACGCCCACCTGAGTGGGTGGGGTGGGGGGCGGTGAGGATGAGTTTGTAGCACCAAGGGGGCGGTGGACTGAAAAAGTTTGGGAACCACTGCATTAGATGAAGCTCACCAAGCCCATAAAAAACAGGCTGACAAGAAAAGGATTAGGCCAAAGGAATACCAAGTCAGTGATAGAGTTTTCTTGTCCACAAAGTACCTACAGAAGTCGAAGAAACTTGGGCCTAAGTATATGGGCCCTTTCCCCATTGTGAAAATTATAAACCCAGTGGCAGTACAATTATAACTTCCAAAAACCCTTAAAAGAATTCACAGTTTTCCATGTCAGCCTTTTGAAGCCCAAACAGACATCCTCTCTTCGGCCAACCCAGACCCCTCCCTCTGTGCCTTTACTTATCGAGGGTGAACAGCATTTCAAAATTAAGGAAATCCATGACTCTAGAAAACAATGTGGTAAAGTACAATATTTGGTAGCCTGGAAGCACTTCCCTTCCTCACATTCTGAATGGGTGAACAAGCAAGATATCAGGGCCCCTAGATTAATTCAGTTGTTCCATTCCAAATACCCTGATAAACCATGAATGTGCTTTCCTTGTTATATTTATATATTTTTGCTTTTCTTCTGTTATGTTGTGTTTCCCTAGGACTAACATCCCTATTGCAGGAGGGCTAAATGTCACGCTGCCTGCTTGCTTCGGCTGCCATAGAAACGGGGGGGAGGAGGGAAGGTTAGGTATCTATGGGGGGGAAGCTGCGCTGGAGATGTCTCTTCTTGTGTCTGATTAGGGGCCTAGGGAGGAAAGTTCTCATCACGTACAACCAGGCTAGATGGACTTGTTTACAGCCTGCTCAAGGTCAATGGCTTTGACAGACCAGATGTGGAGGCTCCACCTGGACGTGTGCCCACATGATATCTTGGGGTGCCGGGATTGGAGGTTTTGCCCAGGGAGGTTATGAGGGGAGGGTTTTGGAATTATTTCTATATGCATTTACGCGCCTTTTGTCTCAGATCTTGCTTTCATTTTGTTGCTATCAGTTCTTGTCTAGTAAAAGTACTCTTCTCTATCACCATGGAGTTGGGGTCTTTCCTGGATTTTGAACGGAAGCACACCTGACACCTTAATTAGTTTTTCATCAGAATTCAACAGTATATCAAAAGGTGTTTGTTCTTTATAAAAGCCACACTTTTTCATATCTATATGGTTTCGAATTTTGTTTTAAACTGTAGCTTTTATATAATTTTACTGATTTATAAACTGCTCAGAGGTAAGCAAACCTGATGGGCAGTATAGAAATATAATAAATAAATAAAATAAAAATGGCAACCAAGCACCAACCTGAAATAATTAAAAGGGGACTCCACTCAACTGGTTCTTAAAACCTGGAAGAAATGAATAAATGCAATATGATTATTACAATATTTAATCACCAGTATTAAGAAATATCTTTCTGGATTGTTTATATTTTGTACTCTTGCCCATGGATATTATTGAGAAATTTCCTTTTTTTAAATAATGAAGCTAAAACTCTAGGTATAAAAAGGAGCTTACTGAGAAAATGAAAAAAGAGGAAAATGAAGTAAAAGGCAGCAACCAAACACAACGAAATCAATATAGCCCCCTTAGCTAAGCTAGTTAGTTATTAATTGTTTGAATAAGCCCTTGGACAACAGCATACTGTTCAAAGTTCATTGCAAAGGGACCCTTTGGGCCTCCCACTTGGCTTTCCTTCTTTTCCTTCTTCTCACCTGCCCCCCTTTGAGCACTGTCCTCAGCTACATACGTGAAAGATAAATAAAAGTCACCCCCTTTGGGGAGACTGACTACTGCTTTGTTCTTTCAATAACCAAATAATCAGAAATTATCTTGTGGTTGAACCTAATTTCCTTACAATCCTTAGTAATGTCACAGTGTCATTTTCATCAGCCACATCAAAAACTTGGGATTTTTCAAAAAAAAAAACCTACCTAATGTATGAAGAAGGAAGAAAAGAGCAACTCAGTTAGATCCTGTTGAGGCTAATAAGTTTCCAACAGGGACATGGGTGTTTTTCTGAAGAAAAAAAAAATACCCAGAATGTTAAAGGAACAGGATGGAAGCTAGAAAGTGACTGTTGCACAGGGAGCTCCTATTGGGTTAAAACCTTCTGTATTCATACTCAAATATATGAATTGCATCATTGTGCTAGCAGAAACTGCTGAGAGTCCTAATAAAATTTAATCCATTATCTCTCTAAGAGAGCATTGTGAAGGGGTAAAGTACAAGTTAACTGAAAGAAGGCAAATACTTTTTCTGAAATGGGGAAAAGGGGATTCAGAGCTACCAACTGACCAACAAGTTCCAATATCTAGGAACTTTGGAAATATCTTCCATACCTTGGAAACAGTGCAGCAATTGAAGTCAGCATAAGTTTGCTAACAGCAACAACTGCCAAACTAACATTACTACTTCTCACTGTTTGATATTTAGTACACCACTGTCGTGCTATTGACAAAATAGATCTGATCACAAGACAATTATTAGGTACAGGGTCCTGCAGGCATTCTGGATAGTTAACTGCGGCCCAACTAACATAACTATGATATGGGTCCAAAGCTGGCTAGAAAACTAATGTAAAACTGTTCTTCAAAATGAAGGATGGGTCTGGTGAATGAGGTGAATTTGTTGATGGCACCAAACTGATTGGAGTAGTTTTTCTAGAATATAAGAAAAATACAAAAAAATCTTGGTAAGATGGTAGCATGGATGAAGAATGATAACATAAAAGATAATTGTATAATATTTTCATTTAGAAAAAGGAAATCATATGAACAGACATAAGATGAGAAATACCTGATATGAAAATGTGAACTGTATTGGATTCTAAGCTAAATACAGATCAGCAGTGTGATGTGACTACAAAAGGCCAATACAATTTTAGGCTTCCTTTAATGCATATACAGGTAGTCCTCAACTTACAACAGTTTATTTAGTGACCGTTCAAAGTTACAACAGTACTGAAAAATGTGACATGACAATTTTTCACAATTATGACATTTGCAGCATCCCCATGATCATCCTGCACCTGTCAACAGTGGTGTCCCTCAAGGCAGCATTCTAGGACCAACACTATTCATTCTTTACATAAATGACCTTTATGATCATATTATAAGCAACTGTGTTCTCTTTGCTGACGATGTTAAACTATTCAACACCACCGACAATACTTCTACCCTTCAAAAAGACCTAGACAATGTATCACAATGGTCTGATAACTGATAACTTCAAATCTCAACCAACAAATGCTCTGCCTTACACATTGGCAAAAAGAATCCGAACATAAAATACAAACTTGGAGGACACAACCTTGTAGACGATCCTCACTCTGTTAAGGACCTTGGAGTACTCATATCTAATGACCTAAGTGCCAGAGCCAATTGTAACAACATTGCCAAAAAGAGTTGTTAACCTAATCTTGCGTAGCTTCTTCTCTGGCAATATTACACTGTTAACCAGAGCAAACAAAACATTTGCCAGACCAATCCTCAAACACAGCTCACCTGTCTGGAACCCACACTATATCGGACATTAATACAATTGAGAGAGTCCAGAAATATTTCACAAGAAGAGTCCTCCACTGCTCTGCTCACAACGTAATACCTTATTCCACCAGACTTGAAATTTTGGGCTTAGATAACTTAGAGCTACGTCACCTTCAGTCTGATCTAAATGTAGTTCATAAAATCATCTGCCACAATGTCCTACCTGTCAATGAATACTTCAGCTTCAACCGCAATAACACACGCACACACAATAGATTCAAACTCAATGTAAACCGCTTGAAACTCAATTGCAGAAAATACGACTTCAGCAACAGAGTAATCAATGCCTGGAATTCACTACATGACTGTGGTTTCTTCCCCAAACCCCAAAAACTTTAACCTTAGATTGTCTACAGTTGACCTCACCCCATTCCTAAGAGGTCTGTAAGGGGCGTGCATAAGCGCACCATCGTGCTTACCGTCCCTGTCCTACCGTCCTATTGTCCAAATTTACCTATATCTACTTTGCTTTTGTTTATGTTTATACCATACCTGTTATCTTGTACACGTTTTGACAAAATAAATAAATAAAATAAAATAAAATACAATGTGATCAAAATTCAGATGCTTGGCAACTGGTTCACATTTCTGACAGTTGCTGTGTCCCAAAGTCATGTGATCACCTTTTGTGACCTACTAACAAGCAAAGTCATTGGGGAAGTCAGATTCACTTAACAACAGGGTTACTAACTTATCCACTGCAGTGATTTAATTAACAACTGTGAGAAGAAAGTTTGCAAAATGGGGCAAAACTCACTTAATAAATGTCTCACTTAACAACAGAAATTTTGGGATCAATTGTGGTCGTAAATCTGTACAGTAAGATAATTGATACAAGGGGACAAAGATTCCGGAGCAGCATGAGATGCAGGCAGAAAGAAATAAGGGCACTCACACTTTAAATAAATGACATACATTCAGAATTAAACTGGGAATTAAAGAACCTCTAAAAGCATAGCTGTTTTACTCTGTGCAGTAAAATAAAGTGTTGTAAGTAGAACATAGAACACCATCAGAGTTGGAAGGGACCTTGGACATCTTCTAGTCCAACCCAGAGGTTGTATTCAGGCAAACCGATAGCAGAAGTTTTGAGCAGTTCAGAGAACTGGCAAATACCACCTCTGGCAGGCCCCGCCCCCACCTGCCCGCCTGCCTGCTCACCAGCTTGCTGCCGGTCCCACCCGCCCAGTCACTGCTCGCCCCGCCTGTCCGCCCGCCCACCTGCTCACCTCTCCCCATCCACCCCTCCCCATCTCACCCCACCCTATATATCTTGCCTTCACCACACAGCCCAGCTAATTTCTGCACCTTGCCTCCATGCCTCACCTGCTCTGCTCACCAAAAGTAAGCAAGCCGTCCACTCACCCTTTGTCTTGTGTCGGGGCCCAGGGACCAGTGGTGGGTTCCTACCAGTGGGGTCCACTCTATAGCACCGGTAGCGGCCCGCTGGTGACGTCACAGTACCGGTGTGGTCGGTTGTCGGTGCCTGGTCGCTGCCATTTTAAAAAAAAATTTTTTAAATTTTTTTTTTAAATTTTCTTCTGTGCATGCCCAGAAGCCGAGCTTCCGGCACTGTGCATGCCCTGCCTTCCTACCCCACAGTGAGTCCAAGCAGGGGAGGATGGCTGAGGGAGCATGTGAGACACTGAAAAAATGAGCGGCAGGACCTATCTCAGTTCCCCTCCCTTCAGCAGTCTGAGAAGCCACGAATGCGCGGTGATGATCCCAGGCATTTTTGCACGTTCGAGGCTTCTCGAGCTGCTGAGTGGAGGGGGAATGGGCGGCAGGAGCCTAGGATCATCGAATGGGGAGAAGCATTCAGGCCGGATGGAGCCTCCTAGAAGAACTGCTGCCACGGTCTTGCTGCTCCCGCTGCGGGGGGCAGCGTTGAGGGTGGGCAATGCCCCCCTGCTTCTCCGGTCGCTGCCAAGCTCCTGATGCCCATGCCCACCCGGTCACATGGCTGGCAAGCCACACCCACAAAATTAGCCATGCCCACAGAGTGGTAGTAAAAAAATTAGGAACCCGCCCCTGCCAGGGACATGCCATTCCCCGGCTCTGGCCTTGCCCTGGAGCCTCCACCCACTCACCGTTCTCCTCGGCCAGGTTGGGGAACGCACCATTCATCCACTCTGGCCTTGCCACCACCCCCTCTGGCCTCAAATTACAGCCCCCCAGGCTGAAGCAATTTATTCGGCCTGCGGCCTGCCATGCTAGGCTGAAGGGCGGCAGGGAAGGGGCAGCAGGGGTGCAGGAGGGCCAAAGCAGTTTGGGAATGGACTTCTGAAGTCCCATTCAGAAGTCCCATTCAGAAAGTGCTGCAGCGGGACTTCCGGTGGCACCACGAGCCTCGTTGACCCTCTTTATGAGTGTCTGATCCCAGGCTCTGTTAAAGCCGCCAGATTAGCCACATCAGCTGTCTGGTGGCTTGGAAACTCCCTCCCCAGGCAAAGGGAAGGGAGAAGAGCAGATGGGCCGAGGTAGAGCCCCCCAAGTACCCCAGAAGAAGCTCTGGGGTGCGAAGGGTGAGGGCTCCCTAGAAGCCTGTCAACAGCTCCGGACCTGGAATGCCTCCGCTTTTTTTTTAGCGGAGCAAGAAGCCGCGACCATCTCTGCTAGCAACAAATGGATTTTATCATTTTAAACAATGTAGCAGATGGAACATACCAGAATTCAGAATTCAACTGCAAGTATTTTAACTTAACTCCGGTGCTCTTTGTATTTTTTGGGGAAGTAACAAAGTAGCTAATATGCAAAAAGATGGTGCTTGGAATTTGAAAGGGCGTGGAAAAGTGAAAGCTAGCGAAAGCTAGTGAGAGTTCTGTTTGCTAATAGACGCTTGTAAGAAACCCTTTTATTTTTTACTTTTTACTTTGGTGAACTTTGTTTTTTGGCTTTTTAATAATATACAAAAATTAATACAAACTGAAGATGGCTTTAAAACTGGCAAAGACTGTTCCTTTTAAAGGAATAGGAAGAGTTGAAAGTTTCCCCACTCATATTGTTAATTTGCAAGATTTTGCCCCTCCAACACAGACTTTAACGCTGGAAAAGTGGCAGCAAGCCATGAAAGATATGCAGAAAGAAATTGCTTCTGTGGTTAATGAAAAAATTAAAGAAATTAATGGAAAAATTACTGAAATTAATGAAAAAATACAAGCTGTCTCAGAGGAGTTTTCATCTCAGATTCAACAAACTAGAAACAATGTGGTATCTATATTCAAAGGTGTGGCAGTTAATATGGAATTATTGGAAAGAGATGTGGCTGAAATTAAACAAACTACGGTGACTTTGGGTGAAAAAGTAGTCGAGATTCAGAACAAAATTGAAGGAACTGAGGCAGATTTAACGATGATCCAGTATAATGATATGGAATTTGCTTTAAGATTAAGAGGGGTAAAAGAAAATAAACAAGAGAATTTAAAAGAAAAGATTTTGGAAGCATTTGTGCAGATCTTGGGGGGAACAAAAGTGGAATTGGGCCGGCAAATTGATAAAATATATCGAGTTAATTCGTGATTTGCCAGACAGAAACATTTGCCAAGAGGCATTGTAATATATTTTACTACAAGGACATTGCAAAACCGAATTTTACAGGCGACTTTTAAAAACAAACTTAAGGTGGATGAACAAGAGGTTTTGACATTTTAGGAAATTCCTTCAAAAATACTGAAAGCACACAAAGATTATGCCTTTCTGGTGGCAGAATTGAAAAAGCAACAAATAAGGTATAAATGGGTAATTCCAGCTGGATTATTGGGAAAAAGATACAGACTCAATACAATTTGTAAAGCAAACGATTTTTTTGCCAACGTGTTAAAGGCTGGGAGACCAAAATCACCAGAAGGCAAAAGAAATGAGGAAGTTAAAAAAGAGGAAAAAGAAGATTTGTGGATTGCAGATCAGAGAGGAACTCCGAACAGTCAAGAAGAAACAAAGGACCCAAGACAGATTAGAGAAGTAATTGATGAAAGTGAAGAAGAATTAAATCATCAACTTCAGTTGTCAACTCTTCAAAGTGAAGAAGAATTAAATCAACATAATTTCAGATGCCAACTTAAAAAAATTACTGACGGTTGTAGTTTTGAAGGAAAATTGATGTTTTGGTAATAGTAGGATAATTTAAAATAAATAAGATATAAAAGTCAAATGCATATATAAAGGTTGCATAAGCCTAGAGAAGTGTGTAATATAGGGAATTCTTTATATTTTCCTCTTTATTTGTGGGGAATAAATATAGATTGTAATGTAACGTAATAGAGATTAAATTGGTTTTAAAGAATAAGATTAAATTAATATTACAGGTTGGGGAATAAGTATAGATTGTAATGTAATGTAATAGAGATTAAGTGAATGTGAAGATGTTATGCATTTTTATATATGGTTTAAGTTGGTTTTGAATTTAACAAATGCTGCCAGGTTGCTGGTGGCATAATACTGGAAGAGGAAGATTCATTTATTACTCAAAGGTGAACATTAAGAGATGCGCATTTGGTAGAGATGGCTAAAATTTCAGAACATTTTAAAGACTATTCAAATGATATATTTGGTAATGGAAAAGATGGACTGATTATATTCAAATGAAGTATCAGACTAAGAAGATCCAAACAGACTGTGAAGGATACATTTTAATTTTTAGCTTTTTGTTTAATCTATAGTATAAGGAGTTAAGACCTAAAGATATTTGGAAGTTAATAAGTTGTTAGCATATTTTAGTTTTATATTTGTGTATACTATATTATACCCTGTGTATGTTCTGGGAAGTCCAGGGAGGGGGGAGGGGGAGATGGGGGGGAGGGATTGGGGGGAGGGGGGAGAAAAAAGAAAAAATGTTTGTACTTTGTATGTATAAAACCTTTTCAATTAAAAAAAGGAAGTGCTGCAGCGGAGATCTTGCAGCCACTTCTTCCGTCCCTTGCCGAGCCTCGGTCGCTCGCAGAGACGCTCCATGTGCTCTCCGGGTCAGCAGCTGCTTTTCTCCACTGCTGCTCTTGCTGGGAGAACGTCTTGTGCAATTTAGCAGCTGTGAGCCACCTCTTTCCTCTAAGTCCCAGAGCTGGAAAGAGCTGCGGCACAGAGAAGCAGCAGCCATGTTGAATGCTGTTTCTCTCAGCTGCAGCGCTTTCCGGATGGGACTTAGAGGAAACCGGCAGCTCACAGCTGCTAAATTGCACAAGATGCTCTCCCAGCAGGCCCAGAAAAGCTTCTTGGTCGAGCCTCGCCACATGGCGAAAGCCACACATGTGCGGAAGCCATGCATGCACACATGCGTGGAAGCTGCATGCACACGCATGCATGTGCTCACATTTTTGGTGAACCCGTGGTGGAATTATTTGAATCCCACCACTGGTCCAACCCATGCTCAAGCAGGAGACCCTATACCATTTCAGACAAGTTGCTGTTCAGTCAGTCCTTAAAAGCCTCCAGTGATGGAGCAACCACAACGTCTGGAGGCAAATTGTTCCACTGATTGATTGTTCTCCCTGTCAGGAAATTTCTTCTTAGTTCCAGATTGCTTCTCTTCTTGGTTAGTTTCCATCCATTGCTTCTTGTCTTGCCTTCTGGTGCTTGGAACACCAGAATATTGGAACACTATTATTATGTCACCCTTAGTCCTTCTTTTCACTAGACTAGACATACCTAATTCCTGCAGTTGTTCTTCATATATTTTAACCTACAGTTCCCTAATCATTTTTGTTGCTCTTCTCTGCATTCTTTCTATTGTGTAAACATATTTTTTATAACGTAAATTACAAATGCAGTATTCCAAGTACTGTATGGTCTACCAAGGTCTTATAAAGTGGTACTAAGACTTCACGTGATCTTGATTCTATCCCTCTGTTAATGCAGCCTAGGATTACATTGGCTTTTTTTGATGGCTGTAGCATACGGTTAGCTTATATTTAAGTGATTATCCACTAGGACTCCAAAATCCCTCTTGCAGTTACTGCTATTGAGCTACATTTCACCTAATCTGTACTTGTACATTTGGTTTTTCTTGCCTAAGTGTAAAACCTTGATTTTGTCTACATTGAATGTTATTTTGTTAGATAGAGCCTGTGTTCAAGTCTGTCAAGATCCATCTGGATCTTAAGCCTATCTTCTGGGATGTTGCTATTCCTGCCAGCTTGGTATCATCTGCAAATTTGATAAGTTTCCCTTCTATTCCTTCAGCTAAATCATTAATGAAGATATTAAAGAGTGCTGGGCCTAAAAAAGAACCTTGGGGTACCCTACTGCTTACTTCACTCCATGTAGATGTAGTTCCATTAAGAACTATATGTTGAGTGTGGTTTGTTAGCCAGTTATAAATCCGTCTGATGGTGATGTTGTCTATCCCATGTTTTTCTAGCTTACCGAGAAGTAGGTTGTGGTGTCCTTTATCAAATGCCCTGCTGAAATCCAAATATACTATGTCCATAGCATTTCATTGGTCCACTAATTTAGTCACTTTGTCAAAAAACGAAATAAGATTTGTTTGGCATGATCTGTTTTTGACAAACCCCATGTTGGCTTCTGGTTATAACTTTGCTTTCTTCTAAGTGTTCACATCTGTTGCTTCATTATCTTCTGATCGGTCTGTAGTTTCCTGAGTCTGTTTTTTTGCCCTGTTTTGAAGATGGGAACCATATCAGCTCTTTTGGAGTCCTCAATACACACCCTTAAATTCCATAACCTCTATCAAAAAGAGATAAAGACCAAATAAAATGGATTTTAACCCATGTGGTTTAGAATTGCGAGGACCTTGCATTTGCATAATAAGTGTGCACAATTGGCAAAATATTTACTGTACAGTATCTCTTTCCACTTCTCTGAGGCTCAGAGAGGAGATGTGCAAACTATAATGTATTACATATACTTTTCTGGCACTAAAAATTGAATGCTATTTTGTTAGAAGATACAAGACAGCAGTGAAATAAAGACAGAGGGAGGGAGGGAGGAAAAAAGGAAAAGAAAGAAAGAAAGAAAGAAAGAAAGAAAGAAAGAAAGAAAGAAAGAAAGAAAGAAAGAAAGAAAGAAAGAAAATTAATTTCAACCAGTTTTCTTACAATGGGACATCTGCTTTCAGATCAGATGAACATAAATACTTAACAGTGTGGAATTACTTCATATGTTCCTGTGTTCAGTTAATTTAGGTACAGAATTATGGGACAATGTGGTAGAGAGTTTCTCTGAGTTAATTCTCAGAGAATTAAATACCCACTACAAATGCATTGTTATGTTTTATGCATTTAAGTTATCTTTACAGTGATGCTTTCATTGTCCAAAGATTACTAGTGAACATAACCTTTTTCCATATGGGAGAAACACAATTTTGGATTTATATTGTAGATAGCAACATATTACATATAAGCTACATATACCATAAAATGAGAGATGGTTCAAAATCAAAATCTAAATCTTTTGTATTTGCACATTTTAAAAAGCAATCAGAAAAATAGGAAATAACCATTTTCCTTTTCTTCTTTATTTATACATTTTTATAAGTAGATATTTTACATGATCATTAGCTACATTTAGAGTGAGCATGGTATTCATTTAGCATCAGTTTAAATCCAACAGCATTTTCCATTAGTGGAAACTAAGAAGGGAAACACTTGTGTGTTTATTTGTCTGAGACATAGGAAGGGCAGCATGGAGTGTAAGGGGTGCTAGGGGCAAAAAAAGCCTCTAACACTTAAGTGTGAGCAGCTGTTTACATCAGCCAAGGAAGCTTTGTAAACAGGATGTGCTTTGTTCCCTATCCAGAGTGCAAAACTTCTTGACCTGAGGTGATACCTTTTCTAAATGAGAAAAAGAAGAAGAAAACCAACTTTCTTACTTTTATTTTAAAGAATGCTGATAATAATATAAACTTTAGCCTTGCTAAAGGATTGGAAGCTTTTAGCTCTCTAATTTTAATATCACTTCTGGCAAAGAATGGTAAAGCGCAGTTTAACAGTCAAGTTGTGGATTCTTTACCCACTGAACAAAACTTTGGAGACTGCTTAAATGTTTTCTTTGTCTGTTCTTTGTTCAAAAGAACTCTCTGAAACAACCATAATAGAGGAAATACTGGATTATCCTGTGAGTTTTTCCAACTCCCATAACTGCCTGGATTGTGTTTACCAATTGTGGATGGCTGTTAAGCTCTCATCAGTAATGAGGGTGAAATATAAACTTTGTGTTTTGTATTTCCTGCGGTTCTATGCTTCTCAGCAATATGGATTAAATATTTGTGCCTGTCCATAAGCAGTCATCAAAAAAATTGCAGAGTAGAAGTTAACAGAATTATTATCCAAGTAAAAGCTATTATTAGGGAAATGTGTCATTTCAAATGGAGAAAGGGGACAAATGGAGGCAATTGCATTGCTTTCTATATCTAAGAATTCTTCATTAAGGAAACTGTAATTCTCCCAAAAAAATTGTCCAGTTTTTGGATATATCTTACATGCAGGCTATAAGAGAACTCCAGACAGTGATACCATGATATAAGTTTATACTTATCTCATGTTTTCACTGAACAAATGAAGAAACAATGTATGCTCTGATGTTCTTTCTTCAAAAGACATCTTATCTTACTATCTACAATAATGCAAAAAAGAACAACAAAGAAACAAAATCTTAAAAAGAATTGTAACCTCTCAGTTATTAGCATAAGTTATTCAACTCCTTTGTTAAACAAAGTATGTTTTTTCACTTTTTTCACTTGGCTGCAACTTTAATGTTGTTCTTTTTTTCCACTATTATTTTAATCAAATGCTACAAAGAAGATAAAAACTCTGGCTTAGCGAAAGTCATATTTAATTGCTGTATGTTACAAGTGAGAAATCCCTAGCTTTGACAGTACGCAGAGACTTGGGGGGGGGAGTGGCTGTAAACACTAAAGGGTCATCCACAATGTCCTGTTTACCTGCTTTGCAACTGCCAGTTTCATTAGCATTCAAATGAATCAACTGCCTGGTTTGTTTACTGAATTTTGATTTGGTTTAAATTGGGACTAACAACTCACCAGATAGATGGCTAATTATAGTAATCACTCTCCAGCAGTTTACAGGAACCCCGGGGAGCCATAGGAGCTCACTAGGCAAGCCTCTTTGAAAGATGGGCACTCTGCCCTGGAGAACTCCCCATATTGACAGGATTCTTACAAGGCAACTAATGGAGGCCCCGGGGGCTTGTCCAAAGAGCCTCTAGGATTTACAGACTGCTCCCCACCAAAGTCAAGGTCCAATGTCCTTTCAGAAGATGGCATCCGAATCAAGGAATATCCATTTCTTCTGAAGCCAGAAAATAATTTTGGGGGAAAACTTGCAGAGAAACTTTTATGCACATCTTCCTAATAGAGGTGCAGTGGTCAAAATCTGCAGTCCCATTACTTCATTTCTATTTATCAGAAAGAGGCTGTTAAGAGACTCCACATTCATGCTTGTTCTTGAATTATCAGGGTAAAAAAACCTAACTCTACCTTCCCAAAGAAATGTGGGAACTGAATAAAATGTTATGTTTGTGCTAGAGCTAATCATTACATTCCCTTCACGGAAATACTGTACACTGTTATTTATAATACCAATGTGACATTTACAACCATTTATGGAACACTTCATGATTTCAAAATATCTTCGTACTTCAAAAGAAAACCAAATATCTTTTTAAAATTGTCTGAACATTGTGAGTGTGGAATTAGCTGTTACAAATTTGCAATTAGAAATATGCTTTTAGTGGTATGATCTTAGTACATTTGATTTAGAATGTTTAAACTTACTTAAAATGTTTAGAATCAATGTACCAATCACATCTAGGATAGTGCTATTATACAGTAACCACTTTGTTTTTGCTTCTGAGGAGTGAATGTTGGTAAAAAGAAACTTGAATGAACAAACCTGGAACCAGCAGATATCTAGAGCCAAGTTAAGCCTTTTGACTCATCTAGAGGTAGTCCTCGACTTATGACCACAATTGAGCCCAGAATTTATGTTGCTAAGTGAAACATTTGTTAAACATTTCCCCCATTTTACGACTTTACTTGCCACATTTGTTAAGTGAATCATTACAGTTATTAAATTAGTAACATGGTTGTTAAGTGAATCTGGCTTCCCCATTGACTTTGCTTGTCAGAAGGTCGCAAAAGATGATCACATGACCCTGAGACACTGCAACCATCATAAACACGAACCAGTTGTCAAGCATCCAAATGTAAATCACATGACCATGGGGATTCTGCAACAGTCATAAGTGTGAAAAATGGTCATAATCATTAACGCTGCCAGCGCAGACGCAACGTGGCCTTTCTCAGCTGTCCCCCTGGACAATTCCTCTTTTCCGTTTTCAGCGACATCTCTGTGGGAGAGTTTCCATCGTCATGGTTGCCGTTGTGGCCGCAAGGCCTTTTTTGGCTGACGCAGCCCCGGCTTCATGGTTGTTTTTGGCCACATTGGGGGAACCGCTGAGTGGATTAGGAAGAGGATTGCCAGATGATGCTGTGGGTTTGAGCCCTATTATTACCAACATTGCGGGAGAGAGCAGTGGACAAATACGGACTATTTTGGAAGCGTCTAATGATCACTGTGGTCCTTGGGGTGGAAGGCAAGGACTAAGAATTAGCATTGATTGGCTTGGAGGTTGCACATATGCACTCCCTTTTTGGCGCTAGTATTGACTATTAACTATCTTTTAATCTTTACCCCGGATGTGGTGTGGTGGATGATGGAGTGTGTTTGGTTATGATTGATTGAACGATTGTGTAGATTGTAGAAGAATGGTTTGTCAGAATGAGTGAGCTGGGGATTGGGGTTCGGACCCCCTCTGCTGAGTGTGGAAACAGAAGTGGAGGGGGGCCTGGCTCTGTTACCTGGCTCAGTGAGGAAGATATGCATGCCCTGCAGGGAGGAAGGAGGACTAGCGGGGAGGGGGACAGGATCTCTGGGGGGGTGGAGAGCTGGAATATTTCAGTCATGATGGGGAGAGGTAGGTATAGTGGGAGCAGAGGGGTGGGCCGCTCTCGGGTAATAAGACCTCGCTGTTTACAAGCAATCCCTTGTTCCAGCCCCTCCGATGTGGTTCCATCTTGCTCAACCCAAGTACCTGGTGACCGGGGTTTCCAGGGCCCCGGGCTCAAGCTGATGCTGTTGTAGGTCAATTGTCAACAAAGCCCCCCTGGTACATGATTTAATCACGGGCAAGGGGGTGGACCTGGCATGCATAACTGAGACCTGGCTGGGCCAGGAGGGGGGTTGCCCTCTCGGAGGTATGCCCAGATGGGTTCTCAGTTCTGCATCAGCCATGACCCCAGGGAAAGGGGGGGGAGTGGCTATTATATCCTCGTAGGAGCCCTGCCCGGGAGATTGTTGGGTGTGAGACTCTCCTTCTGAAGTTGGACTTAGAGGTTCAGGTGGGCCTTTTGTTAGCGTACCTTCCTCCCAGCTGCGTTACCAAGGCCCTACCTGGGCTGCTTGAGGCGGTAGCGGGCTTGGCGGTGGATTTCCTCAGGCTTATGGTGCTGGGGGACTTTAACCTGCCTTCGGCCGGCAAAACCTCTGATGCAGCCCAGGAGTTCATGGATACCATGACAACCATGGACCTGACCCAAGTAATCCAGGGTCCGACTCATGAGGGAGGTCACATGCTTGACCTAGTATTCCTCTCGGGGCAGTGGAGAGATGATCTGAAGTTAGGGGATATAGTCATCTCCCCGTTGTCGTGGTCAGATCATTTCCTATTGAGGTTGGATTTCAGAGCCCCACTCCTCCCCCACAGGGAGGCAGGACCGATTAGGTGATTCCGCCCCAGGTGCCTAATGGAGCCAGAAGGATTCCAGAGGGAACTTGGGGAGATACCTGAAACCCTAGTCCACAATTCATCTGAGTTCCTGGTGGCTGCCTGGAATAATGCGGCATCAGGGGCTTTAGATCGGATTGCACCTTTGCGACCTCTCCGTGGCAGTGGATCCTGGAAAGCTCCCTGGTTTACCGAGGAGCTCTGGAAGATGAAACATCACAAGAGACATCTGGAGCGACACTGGAGAGCCAGTAAAGCTGAATTTGACTGAACACTACTAAGAACTTTTATTAAGTCTTACCTAGTGGCGATAGGGGCAGCAAAACATTTACATTTTTTCACTCTTATTGTATCCACAGACTCTCGCCCAGCCTCCTTGTTTAGGGTGACACGCCACCTCCTTGCAAAAGGGGGTGGGGAGGAACACTTGCAGGGTAGAGCTGAGGAATTTGCACAGTTTCTGATGGATAAAGTTGCTCAGATCCGGTCGAACCTGGACTCTGGCTGGATAGGGCCAGTTGAATTGTCAGGGGCGAGCCTTAGTCCGGTTTTATGGGATGAGTTTGAGCCAGTAACTCCTGATGATGTAGACAAGGCTGTGGGAGCGATGAGCTCTTCCACCTGTTTATTGGACCCATGTCCTTTCTGGCTGGCTTTGGCCAGCAGGGAGGTTTCACGTAGCTGGATCCAGGCGGTGATCAATGTTTCTTTTAGAGAGGGATCCATACTGCAACCCTTAAAGGCTGCGGTGGTAAGACCCCTCCTTAAGAAGCCTTCCCTGGACCCAGCGGACTTGAAGAACTTTCGTCCTGTCTCCAACTTGCCTTTTCTGAGTAAAGTTGTTGAGAAGGTGGTGGCTCTTCAGCTTCTTCGGCTATTGGAGGAAACTGATTATCTGGATTCCTTTCAATCGGGTTTCAGGCGTGGCTCCAGCATGGAAACTGCCTTGGTCGCCCTGATGGATGATCTCTGGCAAGCCCGGGATGGTGGTTATTCTTCCATCCTGGTGCTACTTGACCTCTCAGCGGCTTTCAATACCATCAACCATGGTATCCTTCTGCACCGACTCAGCGGGCTGGGAGTGGGAGGCACTGTTTTGCAGTGGTTCTCCTCCTACCTCGCTGATAGGTCGCAGTTGGTGTTGACAGGAGGACAGACCCCTGACTCCTAGACCCCTGACTCAGGCCAGGTTACCTTCGGGACCGCATCCTGCCACATACCTCCCTACGACCGGTCAGGGCCCACAGAGTCGGCCTCCTCCAGGTCCTGTCGACCAAACAATGTCAGCTGGCGGGGCCGAGGGGGAGGGCCTTCTCTGTGGGAGCTCCCTCCCTGTGGGACCAGCTTCCTCCGGAGATCAGGACCATCCCCACCCTACTGGCCTTCCGGAAAGCAATAAAAACTTGGCTCTTCCGGCAGGCGGGGTGAAAGTGAGACCAACTGGATTAAATATGGGTCTCCCCCCATGATTGTAATATGAGATACTCTTTTTAACTTTTGTATTTTTTAATTATTGTATTTTATATTTGTTATGTATTTTAATTATTGTATTTTATATTTGTAATGGAATCTAACATGTTGTGAGCCACCCAGAGTCCCCAGGGAGTTGGGCGGCATAGAAATCCATTAAATTAAATTAAATTAAATTAAATTAAATTAAATTAAATTAAATTAAATTAAATTAAATTAAATTAAATTAAATTAAATTAAATTGTGGGGTTCCTCAGGGTTCGGTCCTCTCGCCCATCCTGTTTAACATTTACATGAAACCATTGGAGGAGATCATTCGTTGACACGGGGTGAGATTTCAACAGTACGCTGATGACACCCAGCTGTACATCTCCACCCCGTCGCAATTCAGGGAGGCAGTGGATGTGATGTGCTGTTGCCTAGATGATGGTAGGATCTGGATGGGAAGGAACAGGCTCAAGCTCAACCCTGACAAGACTAGTGGCTATGAGTGGCTATGGATGCTGCCTCCTAAGGATTATACCGACTATCCCTCCTTGCTCTTCTGGGGAGACAAATTATCTCCCTCGGACCAGGTTCGCAATTTTGGGGTGCTCCTAGATCCACAGCTAAAATTAGACCAACATCTTACGGCTGTGGCTAGGGGCGCCTTTGCACAGGTTCGCCTGGTGCACCAATTGCGACCATACTTGGAGAAGGAGGCTCTACTCACGGTCACTCATGCCCTTGTCACCTCTCTATTGGACTACTGTAACGCGCTCTACATGGGGCTACCCTTGAAAAGTATCCGGAGACTGCAACTGGTGCAAAATGCGGCTGCGCGAGCTGTGGTGGGTGTCTCTAGATACACCCATGTAACACCCATTCTCCGCCAGCTGCATTGGTTGCTCATTGGTCTCCAGGTGCAATTCAAGGTGTTGATTATCATCTTTAAAGCCCTACATGGCTTAGGACTAGGTTATCTTTGGGACCGCATCCTACCTCATACATCCCTATGACCAGTTAGGTCCCACAGAGTCGGTCTCCTCCAGGTCCCTTCAACCAAACAATGTCGGTTGGCGGGACCAAGGGGGAGAGCCTTCTCTGTGGGGGCTCTGGCTCTCTGGAACCAACTACCCCCAGAGATACGAACTATTCCCACCTTGCTGGCCTTCCAGAAAGCCATTAAGACATGGCTCTTCCTGCAGGCGGGGTATTGAGACCGTTGAATATCTTGGTCTCCCCCATGTATGTATTGTTTGTGTTGTTTTTAATTATTTTAAATTCTATTTTATTGTTGTATCTTTTTTATTATATTATAGCTGTTCTTACACATGTTGTACACCGCCCTGAGTCCCCAGGGAGTAGGGCGGCATATAAGAATCGCTAAATAAATAAAATAAATAAATAAGTCACTTTTTTCAATGATGTTGTAGCAGCAAATGATCACGAAATGAACTGTTGTAAGTCGAGGACTACTTGTATTTGAATAGGAGAATCTGCATGTATTTACAATTCGCCACTACAATGTATGGAATTTAAAAGTATTTAACTTTGATTGGATTGGATTAATAGATAAAGATTTTATATTCATGTTTGTTTAAAACATACAACTTGGCATTTTCTCAGATGGATCTCAGATGGCCAGCTCTTATCCTCACTGTTTCTCTGGATTGCAATGTCTAAATAATAATAAGTATTTAAAAAGTACTACTCAAAATAGAGACTATTTTCTTTTTTAACTCTGAAGCAATATTTCTAATTGTAAAAAGAACATGAAGCTTGGTCAAAACGCAAGATGTGGTCTCTGTAACATGATAGTATGTGAAGGTAGACACCAGAGGTGGTATTCAGCCAGTTCGGACTGGTTTGGGCGAACCGGTAGCGGAAATTTTGAGTAGTTCGGAGAACCGGTAAATACCACCTCTCACTGGTCCTGCCCCTGCCTGCTGGCTTGCCGGCTTGCCGGCTTGCTGCTCACTGGCTCATTGCTTGCCCCACTCGCCCGCTCACCCTGCTCACCCTGCCCTACCCTGCCCTGCCCCACCCTATATATCTTGCCTTCGCCACACAGCCCAGTTATTCTCTGCACCTCGCCTCCAAGCCTCGCCCGCTCTGCTCACCAAAGGTAAGCATGTCGCTCGCTCACCCTTCACCTCAGGTCGGGGGCGAGGCCCAGGGACGTGCCATTCCCCAGCTCCGGCCTTGCCCTGGAGCCTCTGCCCACTTGCTGTTCACCTTGGCCAGGTCAGGGAATGCACCATTCCCTGGCTCCGGCCTTGCCCCGGAGCCTCCGCCCATTCGCTGTTTGCCTTGGCCAGGTCGGGGAACACGCCATTTCCCCACCCTGGCCTTGCCCTGGACCTCTGCCCACATGCCACTTCCCCCCTCTGGCCTCAAACTACAGCCCCCCAGGCCAAAGCAATTTATTTGGCCTGTGGCCTGCTGTGCTAGTCCAAAGGGCCACGGGGGAGCAGGATGGCCAAAGCAGTTTGGGAATGGCCAGACAATTCTTCTCACCTGTAAGAAGTCCCATCCAGAAAGTGCTGCAGCGGAGACCTTGCAGCCGCTTCTTCCATCCCTTGCTGAGCCTTGGTCGTTCTTGGAGATGTTTTCATGTGTTCTCTGGGTTGGCAGCTGCTTCTCTCCACTGCTGCTCTTACTGGGAGAGCTTCTTGTGCAATTTAGCAGCTGTGAGCCACCACTTTCCCATCTGGAAAGTGCTGCAGCATAGAGAAGCAGCAGCCATGTTTAATACTGTTTCTGTCAGCCGCAGCGCTTTCTAGATGGGACTTAGAGGAAACCGGCAGCTCACAGCTGCTAAATTGCACAAGATGATCTCCCAGCAGTGCGGAGAGAAACAGACGCTGCTCCGGAGAGCAGAGATGGAGGGGAGCAGGCCCCAAAAGGCTGCTTGGTTGAGCCTCACCTTGCTGCATGGCAGAAGCCACGCATGCGTGGAAGCCATGTGCGCACATGCACAGAAGCCATGCACATACGCAAGCGTGCGCTCACATTTTTGGCGAACCAGTGGTGGAATTATTTGAATCCCACCACTGGTAGACACTGATAAAATTGCTTCAGTTCCAAAAATGATTTCTAATTAAAAAGTCAACCAATAACTCTTGCTTTTTGCAAGCTTAAATAGGCTCTTAGAATTCTGATCTGTGTCCCTAAATGCAAAAGTCCACATTCACCCATTTTCTTTGCTATCATCCAAATATAAAAATTTTGACTGATTGACTCATACCTTCAATCTTCTTACCTGCTGAAATTCAGCAACTCTGAATTTGAAGACTGCATGCTTGCAATGCAATATACATTGCATTCAGAAAGTATTCAGGCTCCCTTTACTTTTGTCAATTTTGTTACAGTATGCTACAGCCTGATTCTACAAAAAAGCAAGGAATAAAGATAGAGTGGTGGTCTTATCTTCAAATTAAATCACGTTACAAAAAAGATATCAAAGAAATGGGTATAGATATGATAACTCAACCATTAGACAAATTATTAACTGGACCAGAAGAAAAAATAATATCAAAATTATATGATTACCTGTTAAAATTTGACAGATTCGAAGACATAGTGAAGGGACCAATGTTAGCATGGGCGAAGAATATAGGACATAGTATACACCTGGCCAACTGGGAGCAAATTTGGAATAGAAATTATAAATTAATGAAATCAGCGGCATATAAATAAAATTATTACAAAATGTTTTATAGATGGCATCTGGCACCAGCACGATTGGCGAAAATTTACCCAAATTTGAATTCAAATTGCTGGAAATGCAAAAAAGAGCAGGGCACCTTCTTTCATATGTGGTGGTTGTGTCCCAAAGCAAAAACATATTGGAAAAAAATTCACCATTGGTTACAGGAAATAGTGGACACACCAGTAGAACACACACCAGAACTTTTCTTACTGGGGATAATTAAAAGACAATACAATCAAAACATCAAATATTTAATTCTACACATCACCACTGCGGCCAGGATTGCATTTGCTCAAAATTGGAAGAACCCTAACACACCAATGGACAATATGATAATCAAAAAAAATTATGATTTTGCCGAAATGGACAAATTAACGATGGAACTTCGAGGGGGAAAAAACTCAGATTACTATGACGTTTGGAAACATTGGTATAATTGGACAAATAACAGAGACTCGATGAGACAATGTGGGAAGACGAAGCAGGATAAGAAAACAAGTTAAAATAATGTATAAATGGTATAAATATAGTAGCATTGTATATTAAGGTGGCAGATCTGTCAATAAATATTGTGATATGTAAAATATGAAAATCAATAAAAACAATTTAAAAAAAGAAATTCAATTTTTTCTCATTAATCTATACTCGGTTCCCCCTCATATTTTGGGGGGGGTCACTTTTTTTCTTTTAAAAGGCAACTATCCTAGATCGCAAACCATTCACTTTTCCCTCCTGCTCAGTCTTGCTGTTCTGGTCTTCTTCGGCTTTGTGGCAGCCATGTTTGCTGCCTTTGCACCACATCATCGGCTAGGGCCTTTCCAGTTCAGGGAGGGGAGATGCAGCTCCCCTCTTCCTTCCTGGCATCTCCCTTCACTTTGCCCCCTATCCGGGGGGGGCTTAGGTCCCAATCTGGGACCCTCGGGCATGGGAGTATTCAGAGCCGGCCGCAGAACTTGAGGTCCAGCTTCTAATGCCGCTGAAGGAGAAACCTGAAGTCCTCAGTACTTTGTTGAAGCACCTTTGGTAGCAATTACAGCCCTGAGTCTTTTTGGATATGATGCGACAAGCTTTGCACACCTGGATTGGAGGATTTCCCCCCATTCTTCTTTGCAAATCCTCTCAAGCTCAGTCAGGTTGGATGGTCACCATCGGTGGATAGCCATTTTCAGGGATGTTCAATAGGGTTCAAGTCAGGGCTCTGGCTGGGCCACTCTAGGACATTCACAGAGTTGTCCCTAAGCCATTCCTGTGTTGTCTTGGCTGTGTGCTTAGGATCATTGACATGTTGGAAAGTGAACCTTCAGCCCAGTCTGAAGTCCTGAGTGCTGTGGAACAGGTTTTTATTGAAGATATCTCCGTACTTTGCTCCATTCAGCTTTCCCTCAACCATGACTAGTCTCCCAGTCCCTGCTGCTGAAAAACACACCAACAGCATGATGCTGCCACCACCATACTTAACTGTTGGGATGACATTAGGTAGATGATGAGCGGTGTCTGGTTTCCTCCAGATATAATGTTTAGAATTGAGGCCAAACAGTTCAATCTTGGTTTCATCAGACCGGAGAATTTTGTCCCTCACCATCTGAGAGTCCTTCAGGTGCTTTTTTGCAAACTCCAAGTGGGCTTTCATGTGTTTTGCAATGAGGAGAGGCTTTCGTCTAGCCACTCTGCCATAAAGCCCAGATTGGTGGAGGGCTGCAGTAATGGTTGTCCTTCTGGATCTCTGAATGTAGAATAGAATAGAGCTGGAAGGGACCTTGGAGGTCTTATAGTCCAGTCCCCTGCTCAAGCAGGAGAACCTATATCATCTCAGACAAGTGACAGTTCAGTCTCTTCTTAAAAACCTCCAATGATGGAGCGCCCATGATTTCTGAAGGCAAACTGTTCCACTGGTTAATTGTCCTCACTGTTAGGAAGTTCCTCCTTAATTCCAGGTTGCTTCTCTCTTTGATTAGTTTCCAACCATTATTTCTTCTCCTGCCCTCTGGTGCTTTGGTGAACAATTTGACCCCTCTTCTTTGTGGCAGCCCCTCAAATACTGGAATACTGCTATCATGTCACTCCTAATTCTTCTTTTCTTTAGACTAGCCAGACCCAAAACCTACAGCCGTTCTTCATATGTTTTAGTCTCTGTTAGAGTTTGCAGCAATCCAACCAGCACACAAGTAAAGAATTCAGCAGGATTCATTTATAAAAAAAACTTTATATTTAATATAAATCATGATGCATGTATACAATACCTATGCAGCAGAAGCCGGAAGCAGAAATCACAGAAGCACAGAATCAATATAATCACAGAAGCAACCTTATATATATGGCTATCCCAGCTAATAATTACACTGACACTTCTCCATTTATGACTGGAATAGACATAAAACCGAATAACTTAATATTGTTCCCATGGTGCACTCCACCATGGGAAGAATATGCTTGCTCATTATATCTGCTAGATTGTCTTCTGAAGAACAGTGAAGCAAGCTAATTAATTTACATTTGATGGTTTCTGTTACATTACAATATTTAATATCCACATGCTTGCTTCTATTCTTTACTCTGTAACCTGTTGCTATTTTAATACAAGTAGCATTATCCTCAAACACCATTACAGCTTCATTTACTTTTATGTTTAAATCCTTTAATAGCTGTATGTACCAAGTTACCTCTGAACAAAGTTCAGATAGAGCGATAAATTCTGCCTCTACCGTAGAAATGGCTACAGTTGTTTGTTTCCTGGACTTCCACCCAATTAAAGTCCTTCCAAACAATACCACATTCCGAGAATAGAATAGAATAGAATTCTTTTATTGGCCAAGTGTGATTGGACACACAAGGAATTTGTCTTGGTGCATATGCTCTCAGTGTACATAAACGAAAAGATACATTCGTCAGGAATCATAAGGTACAACACTTAATGATAGCCATAGCATATAAATAAGCAATCAAATCACATTAAGAAACAGTCAATATACCGAATTTTTCGGAGTATAAGATGCACCGGAGTATAAGACGCACCTTAGTTTTGGGGGAGGAAAACAAGGAAAAAAGGCCTCTGCCTTCAAGCAATTTGCCAAACAGCAAACAGCACAGATGATATACACTGTTTGCTGTGTATTTCTGTGCATGTGTGCCTGACCCATAGAAATAGCAAAGAATTGGAGAAATGTACATAATGCCAGAAAGTTTTCTTAAATGTAGTCACACTAACTCCTCCCAATTATTTAAATAGATCTACTCCAAGGTAAGTCAGGATTTAACTCTAATACTAAACAGGACACTGTTACATTTCATACTATACTTGTACAGAGCTGTTAAAATTAATTAAAATTTCTGGAAATATACATTATTCTCTATTATTTAAAAGAAGATACAATAGCACTGGACCTCTTCAGAGCAAGCATTTATTTTAAAAAGCTTCTTTATTTTGTTAAGTTGTCTAGAGGTCTCCAACCTTGGCAACTTTAAGACTTGTGGACTTCAACTCCCAGAATTCCACAGCCAGCAAAGCTAACAAAGCTGGCTGTGGAATTCTGGGAGTTGAAGTCCACAAGTCTTAAAATTGCCAAGGTTGGAGACCCCTGGCTAGAACAATAATAAAGCAGTCTTTAAAAAATAAGTCTAATAATTTGAACATTCTACAGACATTTATAGTTATTCACTTACCCCCTTAGATTCAGTTCAGCAGAAAATAAAAATCTGCGGCTCTCTCCCAGCTATTTGCCTCTTTGCAGCTAGTTTCACTTTCATTTTCCCACATGGCAAATCAGCTGTAGGTCGGGAAGCTGTAGGTCATATTGTATCTCTCCAACAACTGTTCAATTTTTCTTTTTTGACTTAGAACATAACCACCTTTCTCAGTTTTTTGTATCTCTACACCGAGATAATTTTGTATTTCACCCAAATCCTTTAATTCAAACTTTTTCTCTAATTGATTAGCAAATTCCTTTTTCTGTGACAAATCCTTTGCAATGAAACAAAGATCATCCACAAATGCTAATAATTCACAATTCCCACCTTGTAACTTTCCAGTATATATACAACCATCAGCCTTGCAACTCTTGAACCCAAGACCCTTCAATGCCATATCTAAACAGATATTCCAATTCCTGGCTGACTGCTTCAGCCCATAAATGGCCTTGTTCAATTTATACACCGTGTTAGGCTTTTTACTTTTATACCCTGGTGCTTGAACCATGTAAATTTCTTCCTCTAATTCTGCATTGAGGAATCCTGTGGTTATGTCAAAATGCCAAATTTTATGGCCACGTGCCACTGTCAATGCTAGTACCAACCTTACATTTTCACTCTTCACCGTTGGTGCGAATACCTCATCATAGTGCACATTTTTTCTTTGTGAAAAACCTTGTGCCACTAATCTTGCTATATATTCTACCTCATTGTTGGGTAGTACTTTCTTTTTATACACCCACTTACATCCTATGGCTTTGCAACAGTGGTGGGATTCACATTTTTTTTACTACCGGTTCTGAGGGCGTGGCTTGGTGGGCATGGCTTGGTGGGCATGGCAGAGGAAGGATACTGCAAAATCTCCATTCCCACCCCACTCCAGGGGAAGGATACTGCAAAATCCCCATTCCCTCCCCACTCCAGGGGAAGGATCAGGGGCGCATTGCTCTTACCTCGCTACCGGTGCGCTGGGTGCACATCACCATGGTGCGCGCATGCTCACTACACGCGCGTACCCCTCGCGTGATTTTGCTTCCGCACATGCGTGGAAGCAAAATCTCACCAAAATCTCATGAGGGGATGTGCACAGCCAGCAAGATTTCGGCGATTTTTTGCTTCCATGAATGTGTGGAGGTGAAATCTCGCCAAAATCTCACGTGCGCACGCGTCCTCTCACAAGATTTTGCTACCGCGCATGCGCAGGAAGCAAAAAAAGCCAAACAATTGCGGAAAAAAGATGGTGGCGTGCGATGGATCAGCGAAGACAGCACCGGAGCCGTCGCGCGCAAATTTCGCAATCCGCTGGCCGCCAGCGGTGCCATAGAGTGGATCGCACCAGTAGGAACCCACCACTGGGAAGGATACTGCAAAATCCCCATTCCCTCCCCACTCCAGGGGAAGGATACTGCAAAATCCCCATTCCCTCCCCACTCCAGGGGAAGGATACTGTAAAATCTCCATTCTTACCCCACTCCAGGGGAAGATACTGCAAAATCCCCATTCCCACCCCACTCCTGGGGGAAGGATACTGCAAAATCTCCATTCCCACCCCACTCCAGGGGAAGGACTGCAAAATCCCCATTGCCTCCCCACTCCAGGGGAAGGATACTGCAAAATCTCCATTCCCTCCCCACTCCTGGGGAAAGTTAGGTTACTGCAAAATCCCCATTCCCTCCCCACCCCACTAACCTGCTTTCCAGCTCTGTTCTCCTGTGCAGGGCAACAAAAGAAGACCGTCAGCTGGGACTCAGGAGGCAGCGAATAGATGGGGGCAGGGCCAGCCAGAGGTGGTATTTGCCAGTTCTCCAAACTACTCAAAATTTCTGCTACCAGTTCACTAGAACCAGTCAGAACCAGCTGAATACCACTTCTGATTTGCAATCTTGTGGCAAAGTCATAGATGTGAACACTTTATGTTCACCCATGGATTGCATTTCTTTGTCCATGGCTTCTTTTCACTTTACTTGTTCAATTTTGGGTAGTGCCAATACTTCCCGATAGTTTCTTGGCTCATACCACACATTACACACCTTAATCTCACCAGCAGAATGCCTGTCAGGTGGAATCCCCTTGTTCCATCACTCTGACCTGCGTGGCATTGACTGATCTTGTGTTTCAACCCTCTCTTGCTTCATATCCGAGTCATCATCTTCTGATTCCTTTTCTTGTGCTTTTCCAGTTTTTCCTCCCTGAACGCTGACACCGTCACTAAGGGAGTTACTGTCACTAAGTAGACCACCGTCACTAAGTGGATCGTTCCAAAAATTGGCATCAATTCTGTTCCAATTTTGCTCTGCAAAGCTAGCAGACCTTGAAATGACTATTCTTTTGCTCCCATTGCTAAAGCGATAGCTCTTTGAGCCAGATTCATAGCCTGTAAACCTGAGCTTTCTAGCCTTTGATTGACCTTTTTTCCTGATTGCTTTTGGAATATGCACCCATGCATTACTTCCAAACACCATTAAATGTGCCAGAGATGGATTTCTCCCATAGAGCACTGCATATGGAGTATCATTAATTGAGGAACTCCATAGCCTATTAATTAAATAATTAGCAGTCAACATACTGCCTTTGATCTGCTGCTGCTAATGGTGCCTGGGGTGGATTAATAACAATATCCCAGAGCTCCTTAGCCTTCAGGAAGCATTCCATTTTTGCAGCCCAAATAATATAATTCTTCTGTCCCAATCGAGGCAGAGAGCTCTCCTTGAACTCAATAGCCATACTGCAAGCCTTCTCAGCCTTGTTCTCTTTTGCTTATAACACAGGCTGTCCTTCATCTTAATTTCAATTCAGTCTTACTGTGTGCTTGGTGTGCTCTGGGCCCATAACCTGTTAGATTTTGCAGCAATCCCACCAGCACACAAGTAAAGAATTCAGCAGGATTCATTTATAAAAGAAACTTCTTTATATACAGTAATATAAATCATAATGCATGTATACAATTCCCATGCAGCAGAAGCCAGAACCAGAAATCACAGAAGCACAGAATCAGTATAATCACAGAAGCAATCTTATATATCTACAGATCAGTGAACTGAAGCTATGCCCAGGCTCCAAGCTGTCTGACATGGCTCTCAGTCACCAAACAGTTCCCATTGGTTGACTTGTTATGGCTATCCCAGCTCATAATTACATTGACAGTCTCCAGGCCTTTGATCATCTTAGTTGCTCTTCTCTGAACTTTTTCCAAAGTCTCAACATCTTTTTTGTAGTATGGTGACCAAAATTGGTTGCAGTGTTCCAGATGTGGTCTTATTATGGTTTTGTAAAGCGGCACTAATACTTCACGTGATCTTGATTCTATGTCTCTATTTATACAACCCAGGATTGTATTAGCTTTTTTTGCAGCTGCTACACATTGCTGGCTCATATTTAAGTGATCGCTCACTAGGACTCCAAGGTCCCTTCACAGTTACTGTTTTTGAGCCAGGTCTCACCTAATCTGTACTTATTGTCAGGGTTCCAAGTAATAGCCCCATAGAAAGCAGAACTCTGAGGCAGGTAGGTTCTTCAAAGAACAGTTTTATTGGAGGTATCATATTGGCACAAACTGGTGAAAACTGACTCTGAAAGTTCCCATGGTTTTCACCTGATTAAAAACTGAAAGTTCCCCCTTTCCTCAAACAATCAGTCATGTTGTCCAATCAAGGTGCTGGCTGGTCGCCTGGTTACTTCACCCCTCTTTCTCCAGCCACCAGTTGGAATGTCCTTGGTTCCCACAGGAAACTATTTTGTTTTGGCTACAAAACTCCCATCTAACTATGTCCCCTCTCCCTCTCCCTTCTTCACATTGTGGAAATCCTGAAGCCTCCAAAATGGCCCCAGCCAGGTTCACTTCAGAGTTGACAATCATACCCCCTTAACTGAAGAGGAGTTCCTGCAAAAGAAGAGAAATCACATGAAGGTAATTAGTGTTCATTCACACACACCCATCTCCCCCCCCCCGGAGGTCCCTTTGGCTTTTGGGGGTACTTCTCGTGAAACTGATTAAGCAGCCTGTCTGCTTTTACATCCCAGCTCTTTACCCACATGGCTTCAGGCAACAGGTATCCCTTCCACTGTATTAAGTACTGTAGCCTCCCCTTGTACAATCTGAAGTCTAAAAACCTCTTGACCTCATAACATGTCTCCCCTTGCACTATGATTGGTTTCGGGGCTGCCCAATCTACAGGCCTGAACTGGGAGTCTATCTTTGGTTTTAACAAGCTACTGTGAAAAACCGGATGCACTTTCCCTAGCAGGTGAGGGAGTCTAAGCTGTACTGTCACAGGGTTAATTACTTTCACTATGGGGAAAGGCCCTATAAACTTAGGTCCTAGCTTCTTACACGGGAGCTTTAGCCTCAAGTATTTCATTGAGAGGTAAACCTTACTCCCTATTTGGAATGGGCTCTGGGGGAGCTGATGCTTATCAGCTTGCACTTTATGCGTTCTTGCCACTTCTTGAAGGGCTTGCTTTGTGTTTTCTCAGGCTTTCTTCAGGAACTCCATCCAGTCAGTCAAGGACATGGATGAAGGTGGTTTCCTAGGGAGCTCGGGCATGGGGACAAATTCCATGCCACTAGTGACTTGGAAAGGGATAAGTCCAGTGCTACTGTGCACCACATTGTTGTATGCCACTTCGGCAAAAGGCAGAGTTCTGCCCAATCTGTTTGCTGATAATTAACATAACACAGTGATGAATTCTAAAAATCATCCCTGCCGGTTCTGTGGGCATGGCTTATTTTGTGGGTGTGGCTTGGAGGGTCAGGTGAGTGTGGCTTCAGGTGGGTGTGGCTTGGTGGTTAGGTGACTGGGTGGGCGTGGCCAACTAGTAAAATGTGGTGAAACTCACTTAACAACGCTCTTACTTAAGAATGTTCTAGCTTAGCAACCAAAGTTTTGGGCTCAATTGTGGTCATAGGTTTTCTTTCTTTCTTTCTTTCTTTCTTTCTTTCTTTCTTTCTTTCTTTCTTTCTTTTCTTTTTCTTTCTTCCATCTTTCCTTCCTTCCTTTCCTCCTTTCCTTTCCTTTCCTTTCCCTTTCCTTTCCTTCTTTCCTCCTTTCTTTTCCTCCTTTCCTTTCCTTCTTTTTTTTCCTCCTTTCCTTTCCTCCTTTCCTTCCTTCCTTCCTTCTTTCTTACCCCCCCTCTCTCTCTCACACACACACACACACACCTGGTCTGGGCACATAGACAGAGCCCTTCCCGGGGAGTTCTGCTGCATGGATGTGCCTGGCAGCAGCAGCGGCAACGGCAGCGGTGGGGGCAAAGTTTGCCTGGGCTCTCCACCATCCTGGAACTGCACCATGCGAGGGGGAGTTTTCCCGCATGGTGCAGTTTCGGGATGGCGGAGAGCTTGCTTGGGAGAGCCAACGGTGGGGACAGAGATTGCTTGGGAGAGCATGGCAGGCTACGGGGAAGGAAGTAGGCTGCTACCTCCCTTCCCCGCTGCCCCGACATGCTTTCCTGCCTTCCACGTGGCCTTCTGCTTGCCTGCCTTTGCAAGCTGGCCATGGAGACACCAGGAAGGCTGCGTGGAAGGCAGGAAAGCATGTCGGGGCTGCGGGTCATAGGGAATGAAGTAGGGAAGGCAGGCTGGGAATGGTGTGGGGGCAGGGGCAGCTAGGTAGGCTGCGAGTTCTCAGGCTTACCTGGCAGGCCGATCAGGGGAGCAGCACTTCAGGCAGGCAAGCTGCATAGCAAAGACTGGGCGGGGCAGGGCAGGCATGCAGCGAGTGGCAGACCTGTTCAGAGGTGTGGCCAGCCAGCCATTGCTACCAGTTCTCTGAACCATGGGCAGCTGTCGCTACCGGTACACAAGAACTGGCATAGCATTTTAAATACTGCTCAACCATTGCATTCACGCATTCCTCTTAGTGATCAGATGAAACTCCGAACTAAGCCCCATTGAGAACCCAATGGACTTTATGAATTCCCTCCAGAACTTGGCTGTGAACTGGATCCCCCTGTTGGAAATGATCCTCCGAGGGACACCATGCAGCCTATAAATGTGTTTTACAAACAGCTTAGCCAGCTTATTGGCAGACAGGAGACTGGGGCAAGCTATGAAGTGGGCTTGTTTCAAGAATAGGAATATCATAGTCCAAATGACTGTATTCCCCCCGCTGTCAGGAAGCTCTATGAAAAAATCCATGGCAATAGGCCTGCTTAGAATTTCTGTGTGTATGATTGTGCATATGCATCTTAGTCTATCCCTTCCTTTGAATAGTCAGACAACAATACACACATACTAGACCAGTGATGGCGAACCTTTTTTGGTTCGCGTGCCAAAAGGGGGGGGGAATGCGGGGGATCACGTGTGTGCGTGCCCACACTCATAATTCCATGCACCCCCGCACATGCACGCATGACCCCCCTGCTCCCAGCATGCAATGGCACGCCCATTTTTCGCTCTCCCCAGGCTCCAGAGCCTTTCTAGGAGCCTGGGGAGGGTGAAAACGGCCTTCCCCACCCCCTCTGGAGGCTGTAAACAGCCTATTTCCCGACTCCCAGTGGGCCCAGAAGGCCCCAAATCAGCCGGCTGGTGCACACATGCACGCCGGACCTGAGCTCGCGTGCCCATCGATATGGCTCCACGTGCCACTTGTGGCACCCGTGCCATAGGTTCGCCATCACGGTACTAGACCATATGTTAATTCAATTAGTTCTAGCAGTGATAGTTAAAAGATGATTGATTTGGTTGGTTAATGGCTGGAATGCAGCTGACTCAGGTTTAATAGATAACATGGCTTTCACAACTTCCTGGATCATTTCAACTTCTAAATTTTTCAAATACTACTCTAAAACTCTTAATATTTTGTTTCTAAATTATTTGTTTAGTTGAACTATCCAGATTTAATGTAGCAGTAGCATAAAGTGGCCAGATTTTTTTTTTTAGGCGGGACACCGATGGGGGGTCGGGGCCGCCTGGATGCCGCAATTTGAGTTTTTGCCCTCTGCGCATGCGCAGAACGCTGCGCATGCGCAGAGGGCAAGACGGCTAATGTTGGCGTCCAGGTGGGGGGGAGGCGGGAGGGTGCTTGGATGCCTGCAGCTCGTGACAGGTAAGCTGCCGGCTGCCTCCTTTCCCCGTCTCCGCCTCCCGTTCGTTGCTTGCCAGCCCGGCTGAAGGGGAGGCGGGAGGTGAGGAAAGGCCTCCCGAAGGGGAGGCGGGCTCCCGAAGGGCTGCCGGCTCCCGAAGGGGAGGCAGGAGGCGAGGAAAGGCTTCCCGCCTCCCCTTCGGGAGCCAGCAGCCTTTCGGGAGCCCGCCTCCCCTTCGGGAGGCCTTTCCTCGCCTCCCGCCTCCCCTTCAGCCGGGCTGGCAAGCAACGAACGGGAGGCGGGAGACGGGGAAAGGAGGCAGCCGGCAACTTACCTGCTCCAGGCATCCAAGTGCCGCGGTCTCCCGGTCGCCTGCCCGGCCCCAGGGCAACAGCGGCAGCGAGGCGACGGGGAGAAGGAAGGGGAGGGGGACGAGGAAGGGCTGTTTGCGCCGCCGGCTCCTCATCCCTCCCCCGCATCCCAACAGCAGTGGCGCCTCTGAGGGCGGGGCTAGGGATGGGGCGGGGGAAGGAGAGGAGGAGGAGCCCCCCTTCCCCCTCTCCCCAGCAGGCAGACGGCTCTCTGAAATTCCGCCCGACTTGCCCGACCTCTCTTTTGCTTCCCCTTAATAAGGTGACCAGACGTCCCGCTGTTTCCGCATTCTTTTAAAAAAAGCGGGACTTTTTGAAAAGAATGCGGGACGCGGGACACACGCTTGAAAAGCGTGTCTGTCCCGCCAAAAGCGGGACGTCTGGTCACCTTACAGTAGCATCATCACCTTATTGATTGAGATATTGGGTGAGCTGCTTTTATTTAAATACAGTAGTGTATATAGTTTGGTTAATGATTAGAGGCTAAGCAAGAAGAATTCAGCAGGAAACAGTGCCTTTTGATCAAATAGTACACTATGGTCTCTATTTTGTGTTTTACAGAGCAATCTATCTCCTTTTCAGTTGGATAGCAGAAGCCAAATTGATTTTAACTAGCCTTTTCCAACCTTTTTATCCTGGAAGAATCTTGAAATAATTTTCAGGTCTTGGGGAATTTTCCCCTTCAGGCATATAAAACTTATTATATACACAGCTCAAAGTGCACTAGCATGATAGATAAGTTGCGTTTATGATTATCTAATATTGTCAGTGCTTTTTTAAGGAGAGAATGTTATTTTTATGTGGATCTGTTTATTTTGGCCCACATTAAACTCCTCTTTTGTTGGATTCTTCCTCCCTCACAAAGGACATCTACTGTAATGTAAGCCAGGTAGAAAAAACCTTCTTAAAAAGATTTCCTTCTTAATTTTTTTTACCTTATCCCAGTAAGCCTAAAAAATCTTATCACAAATTTCTATTCTATAAGATGCTAATGAGGAATGGTATCTGCATACATACTTTTTCTGCCTATTTAAAATTAAAAATGACTTTTTAGTCCCCCAGCTTCCTTTTTTTAAAAAAAGTTACATTTAGCTTACCATACATTTCTTGAAATTAATCTTTTTGTTTCCCTTCATGCATTTTAAAAACTCGTAAGGCCAACATAATTAATTTTTGTCAAATAATAGGCTTAGATAAAATAGTATTGATCTATAATATTTATTCTCTTGTAGAAGCCCTAGAAACCTCTCATGGAACTCCAGTTGAGAAATGTTTCAAATGAATGAATGTATTTTATTTATTTTTCACCTATCTTTCATGAACTCAAGATGTTTTATAAGGAGATCCCTCTTTATTCAGTATTTATTTATCTATTTACAACAATCCTATGAGGTAGTCTAAACTGGGACAAAACAACTGTCCCAGAGTCAGATGGATTTGTAACTGACTGACAAACTGTACTCAAAAATTAGTCCTTAATCACATCTACATGGAGGGAAGTAAGCAGTGGGGTACTCTTCAATATTTTTACAAGTAACTTAGATGAGGGAATAAAAGAGGAACTCATCAAATTTTCAGCTAACACTAAGCTAGCAGGAATAGCCAACACCCAGAAGACAAGTTCAGAATCCAAAAGGATCTTGATAGACTTGAACAATGGACCCAATCCAACAAATGAAATTTAATATGGAGAAAAGCAAGGTTTTACACAGGCAAGAAAAACCAAAGATACAAGTATAGATTAAGCAAAACCTGGCTAAAAACAGCAACTGTGAGTGACCTTGGAGTCCTAGTGGGCGATCACTTAAATATGAGTTAGCAGTGTGCGGTAGCAGCCAAAAAGGCTAATACAACCTTGGTTGCATAAATAGAGACATAGAATCAAAATCACGTGAAGTATTAGTACCGCTTTATAAATCCTTAGTAAGACGACACCTGGAATACTGCATCCAGTTTTGGTCACCACATTACAAAAAAGATGTTGAGACTTTGGAAAAAGTGCAGAGAAGAGCAACTAAGATGATTAAAGCCTGGAGACTAAAACATATGAAGAACAGTTGCAGGGATTGAATATGGCTAGTCTAGAAAAAGGAAGGACTAGGAGTGACATGATAGCAGTATTCCAGTATTTGAGGGGCTCCCAGGCCCCTCAATTTATTTTTCAAAGGACCAGAAGGCAAGCAAAAACAATAGATGGAAACTAATCAAGGAAAGAACCAATCTAGATTTAAGGAGAAATTTCCTGACAGAACAATTAAGTAGTGGAATGACTTGCTTCCAGAAATTGTGGGTGCTCCAACACTAGAGGTTTTTAAGAAGAGATTGGACAACAATTTATCTAAAATGATATAGGGTTTCCTACTTGAGCAGGGGTTGGACTAGAAGATCTCCAAGGTTCCTTTCAGCTCTATTTTGATTCTCATCCAGTCAGCCTTGGTGTTGACTCCTGGCAACTGCCTGGACTAGTCCCTGAAGTTGGTTTGCCCTTGCCTGCTTTCTAGGGCTGAGAAAGAGTGACTGACCATTACACCAAATTGGCTCTCTTAAGAATAGAAAGATTACTAATTAAATATCATTTTTGCAATCAAAACTCAATTTAAAAAATAATATTTTAAATATCAGAAGAAATATTCTTTTATTATATAATAAAAGCATCAGATAATAAAAGCTTCTGGTTTTCAAAATGTAACTAAAACGTTGTTACTAAGCACACTTATAAAAGAATGCTTTAATAACATAAACTCATTAAAATGGCTTTGGGGGCAATTTTTATATAACATTTTATTGTACAGTTCATCATCCAGTATCTTCTGAATAAGCAGTACAAAAGTGCTGTAAAATAAAAAAAAGAGTGCAAGGCATAAACCAGGATATCTCAAACACAAATGTGTGCTGAGTTCACTCAATGCTAAGCCAAAAGTCAACAAAGCCCATGGCTGAATGCAGGGATGGAGCAGTTTTTCTGTTCTCCAGTAGTCAGAAGGATGATGTCAGAGTCCAAACTCTGTCATTCAGAAGGAAAAGGGGGGTTCTGGCTCTGTTTGATCAAAAGGGTATACATATCCGGATCCCAGGCACCTGAGAGCTTCTTCATCTTAAGATAAGAGTTTATGGGGGGGGGGGGTATCCGGATCCCAGACACATGGGAGCCTCTTCGTCTTAAGAGAAGGTTTTATGGGGGGGGTAATTGAAAGGAAGAGCGAGTCTGGGAAACGGATCCATCTGTCAAACATTTATGGATTCATTATGCTGAATGGGGTGGGGTGTTAAGTTTAAAAGACTTGTCTTGCCTGAGGGCATGTTAGACCTTGCTTTGAATTGAAATGGTTGTACACAGATGCAAAATAAAGGGAATCCTTTTGGAAAACCTTAACTGGTCTCAAAAGTTCGTACCTTGCTTGTGGCTGGAAGACAATCCTTACAGAAAGCAAGGTCTGCAAAATCGGTCAACCCAGAGAATAACTTCACTCTACTGAGGGGACCGGGCAATCATGACCGAAAAAAACCGGGAGCAGGAAGAAATTGAATGCTGGGGGGAGACACCAATCACCCCCCGGGCAGAAGCCTGTCCCGCACTCCCCAACAAAGAGGCTGAGGGAGATTTCGAGGCTCTGGAAAGCCCTGCTGGTCTATCGGCATTGGAAAAAAAGACAGCTGGGATGGCAGAACCAGAGGTGTCACCCTTAATCGGGGGGATCGGAAGCCCCGTTGGGAATTAGAGCTAGAAGCGGCCATGGATCAGGAAGAACCCACCGAAGCGCCTCTAAGGGAGGGGCGGTTGAAGAGATACCTGTCCCAGCTGGTGATGGAAACATTAGAAAATCTCAACATCCGAGGGACCCCAGAACGATGGACAACGAGCGCTGGGAGCACAGCAACCGCTGAGGAAACTGGGGGGGGCAACAACCTCTGGGGAGCAGGCGTGCAGATGGAGGACGCAGCAGGAGACCCAACAAACCCCCCCAGGGCAGCACACGCAGCGGCACCACTTCCTAACCAACTCCAAACTCCACAACTAGAAAGGAAAACTCCCCCCCCCCGGGAGTGAAATTTGATGGGAACCCACAACAATTGGGATTTTTCGTAGCACATGTGCTCACCTATATGCAAGAATATGGACGTGAGTTCCAAACCCAGGGATCCCGGGTGCGAGCAGTTACCTTAGCCCTGGAAGGAGCCGCAGCCAGATGGATGGTAACCCTACATAGCGACGACACACCCGAACTGCGCAACTTCAACCAATTCATGACGGCCCTACGATGACGATTCGAGGACCCGCTGGCAGACCGCAAAGCACGCGATCGTATCAAGGTGGTGAAACAGGGACGACGACCAGTGGCGGAGTACACTGAAGAATTCCGGGACCTCGCATGTCGGCTAAACTGGCCAGAAGACATCCTGGTAAGCTGTTTTAAGGATGGACTGAGTGACAATCTGTATAATGCCTGCGTGGCTAGGGGTGCACCGAATCATTTGCATGAGTGGTACCTCACCGCTGAAGAAGCGGAGATTGATATGGCTAGGAATCAGTACCGTACGGGGAGAGCATGGAAGAAATCCCCACCCCAATGGAGGAAAGAACCCTTCAGAAGGCAACAGGGCTTTTCCCCTAAACCTCCAATCTGTTACAAATGCGGGAAGGAGGGACACCGAGCACCCGAATGCTGGCCCCAAACACCCACCCGGAAACCCGAACGCCAAACGGGGGAGAGACCAACCAGACCCATCCAGCGGGGGAGGGAAACAGCCCTGAGGAGCAGTGAGATGATGGGACCACCACCCCCTCCTCCTGCTGGAAACAACACCCCGGCATTTCGAAGGGAAGATCCAGCCGCGTTCGAGAGCGATCCGGAGGATGAACCACTGGTAAGCAAACCAATTGAACCGCTCACCCTCCTGCTCAGACTATTTATCCCTAACCAAGAGGAGGGAAAAAATATCTCCGCTTTAGTAGACTCAGGATGCACCCGTTGCTTAATCAGCCCAACCCTAATCAGGGAGCTGGGAATCACAGTGAGAAAGCTGAGAAATCCCATCGCATTTTGCCAATTGGATGGGTCTATAGCAGGGGGGGAGCCGGCTGCTTTTGCCATGGAACCCCTGAAAATAGGCATTGATAACCACGAAGAGAAACTTACGTTTATAGTAGCACCTGGCATGGAATGGCCACTAGTCTTGGGACTCGCATGGCTAAAAAAGTGGAATCCAAAAATAAATTGGGAGCAAGGCACCATAAAATTCCAAATGCACGTAACTACTGCGGAGGACCCACAGATAGAAACTGAAGGGGCTGAACGCAGGGAAACAGCCATGCCTGGTCATAGCATGGAAACAGACAGCATACCCAAGGAATACAAAGACCTGGCAGACGTCTTTAGCGAGGCAGCGTCAGATGAACTTCCCCCGCATCGCACATCCGACTGCGCAATAGAAATCTTACCCGGGGCTAAACTACCTAAACCAAAAATGTATAGCATGTCACTGGGGGAGTTAGAGGAACTGAGTGCTTTCATTGAGAAAAACCTAGCAAGGGGTTTCATTGAACCAGCCAGACCAAAAATAGCAGCCCTGGTGCTATTTAGAGAGAAGAAAGATGGCACAAAACGCTTATGTGTCGACTTCAGAAACCTAAACTCGATAAGTGTTGAAAACATGTATCCCCTCCCCCTGATGAAAGACATGCTGGCCCACCTCAAAAAAGGGAAAATTTTCTCCAAACTAGACATCAGGGAGACATACTACCGAATCAGAATTAAGGAGGGGGATGAATGGAAAACGGCATTCAACACCCCCCTGGGATGCTACCAGTTCAAAGTGCTCCCTTTTGGGCTACAAGGGGCACCTGCAGTGTTTATGCAATTAATTAACGATGTGTTACGGGAACACTTATACAAAGGGGTTCTCGTTTATTTAGATGATATTCTATTATACTCAGAGACCGAGGCTGAACATGTTAAATTGGTGAGGGCAGTGCTGAGCAAACTCCGCGAGGCAAAACTTTATGCCAAACTCTCAAAATGTGAATTCCACCGAGAAAAAATTGATTACTTGGGGTATCGTATTTCACACCAGGGCATAGAAATGGATCCTCAAAAACTGCAGGCAGTACTCGATTGGAAACGCCTCGCACACGCAAGCAGCTGCAAAGCTTCCTGGGGTTTGCAAACTTCTATCGGCAATTTATCCCCGCGTTTGCTCAAATTGCCCTGCCCATCACAAAACTGCTAAGAACAAAGGGGGAGGGAGATCCTAAACCGAGACAGCCCGTGAATTGGACAATGGAATGCCAGGCAGCATTTGAGAAACTAAAACGGCTGTTCTCAACAGAACCAATTTTGAAGCACCCAGACCCAGAAAAACCCTTCATAATACAAGCTGATTCTAGCGATGTGGCAATAGGGGCAATCCTACTCCAGAGCAATGAGCAAGGACAGCTACAGCCATGTGCATATACATCCAGGAAACTAAGTGAAACTGAACAAAGGTGGGCGATCTGGGAAAAAGAAGCTTATGCGGTGCGATGAGCACTTTTAACTTGGAGACAATTCTTAGAAGGGAGTAAGATCCCTTTTGAAGTCTGGACTGACCACAAAAACTTAGAAGCCTTAAAGACACCAAGGAAACTATCTCCTAAACAGGTTCGTTGGGCACAATACTTCAAACGGTTCGAGTTTACTCTTAAATTTATCCCTGGGGGGAAAAACTTTCTGGCAGATGCACTGTCCAGAAAGCCACAATATAATTGTGTGAAATCAGAGGTATTTAAACCTATAGTACAAACAAATCAATTGGCAGCCAAAGTCATCACCAGGTCCGAAGGAGGAAAAGACGCATTGAGGGACGCAGACATCACTCACGCATTTAAACAAGCATTAGTCAACGATGAATGGGTTTTGAACCACAAATCCAGCTGCGTGATGAAAGATGAATTAGCGTGGATAGGTGACAAACTTTATGTACCCGCTAGCCAAAGATTACGTCTAATGGGAAGGTGCCACGACTCTAGGTTGGCTGGACATTTTGGCTTTGTAAAAACTTTACACTTAATAAAGAGACAATTTTGGTGGCCTTCATTGAAAAAGGACATAGAAAGCTATGTAGCTAGTTGCCCCATTTGTGCTGCAGCAAAAAGACGTCAGGGGAAAACTCCAGGACTTCTACAAAAAGTAGCTGAGCTGTCAGCCCCATGGGAAGAAATTGCTATGGATTTTATTGTGGAACTACCGGAAAGTGGGGGAAACACAGTCATTTGGGTTGTGACAGACTTGTTTTCAAAACAAGCACATTTTATTCCTTGCCAAAAGATTCCAACAGCCAAAGGCTTGGCTAGACTGTTTCTAATACACATATATCATCTTCATGGAGCTCCTAAAAGGATAATCTCGGATAGGGGAGTCCAATTTACCTCCAATTTTTGGAAGGCGTTTTTGGACCTACTTGGCACCACCCAAGGATTAAGCTCCTCCCATCACCCCCAGATGAATGGTAATTGCGAGAATTTGAACGGCATTCTTGAACAGTATCTAAGATGTTTTATTAATTTTCAACAGGACAATTGGACTGAACTTTTTCCATTTGCAGAGGTTGCATTTAATAACTCTGTACATTCAAGTACAGGTTTTACACCTTTTAGAGTAGCCACGGGGCAAGACTTCAGCCCAATACCGGAATTACCCACAGAAAAACCAACTATCCCCTCACTTAAGGAGTGGATAGAAAATTTGCAAAACACATGGCCAGTAGTCAGGTTGGCTTTACAGGAGGCTAGAGAGGCTTTCAAAATTCAAGCTGACAAGAAAAGAGTAGAGCCTAAACCTTTCCAGGTTGGGGATAGAGTATATTTATCTACAAAATTCTTGAGATTGTTACAACCATCAAAAAAATTAGGACCTAACTTTATTGGGCCTTTCACTATTAGCAGGATCATTAACCCAGTAGTGGTTGAATTGATTCTTCCAAAAACACTTAGACAAGTCCACCCAGTATTTCACATTAGTCTACTCAAGAGAGAGGTAACCTCGTCACTTAGACTGGTGGCAGATACACCACCTGCCCCAATCATGATAGAGTGGGAACAACATTTTGAAATCAAGGAAATTCTTTACTCCAGAACCCACAGAGGGAAGACCCAGTATCTGGTAGCCTGGAAACATTTGCCTTCATCACAGAACGAGTGGGTCGCTAAATAACATGTGAAAGCCCCCACCTTATTGAGAAGATTCCACTCCAAATACCCTAGCAAACCTTGCTAACATATCATAATTGATTCTGCTTATGTCTTACAGGTGGACCTTCTTTTCTTTTGAGAGGCAGGATGTCAGAGTCCAAACTCTGTCATTCAGAAGGAAAAGGGGAGTTCTGGCTCTGTTTGATCAAAAGGTTATACATATCCGGATCCCAGGCACCTGAGAGCTTCTTCATCTTAAGATAAGAGTTTATGGGGGGGGGGGTATCCGGATCCCAGACACATGGGAGCCTCTTCGTCTTAAGAGAAGGTTTTATGGGGGGGTAATTGAAAGGAAGAGCAAGTCTGGGAAACGGATCCATCTGTCAAACATTTGTGGATTCATTATGCTGAATGGGTGGGGTGTTAAGCTTAAAAGACTTGTCTTGCCTGAGGGCATGTTAGACCTTGCTTTGAATTGAAATGGTTGTACACAGATGCAAAAGAAAGGGAATCCTTTTGGAAAACCTTGACTGGTCTCAAAAGTTCGTACCTTGCTTGTGGCTGGAAGACAATCCTTACAAATGCCATTGGATGGGGTGCAACCAAAGTTTTTGCTTGTTTTTGGGGGGGACAGAGGTTAAGACAGGGAGCTTTAGACAGCTCCTTATACCGCTCTAACGCCTCGCTGAAGATGTTGATTCTTCCCATTTTAGGGGTATCCTGGATATCAAGTCTGACCATTAGAAGGCAATCTCCAGAAAGCTGATATAATACAGTGGATCAAAGACTGAGCTATGAACCAAGAACCCCCTGCTTCTTGTTATAAACCTTATGACAGTAAAATTAATGTGAAGTGAGTTGAACATGTGAAAATGTTACAGAAATGTTTATTGTTACTTCTCTTTTCCCACTAACAAACTGGGGCAAAACATTCAATCCCCATACAAAACCTCTCCCCGGAATGACCATATTATATTACATGCTACTGTAAACTCTGCCACAACTTATTCTCTATCTAAATTGGATACATTATAATGACAATTGTGGAGTAAATTTTACTAGATACTGTATTTATTATTTACAAATCATATTTATATAACTGCTATCTCACAATCAAGTGACTCTGGATGGCAAAGAACAAGGTTAAGAACAAAGTAGATTTTCAAGGCAGAGGGAGAATTTTTCAGAAGGCTGATACTTTTCCCAATGTTCTTTGTTTTTAGTTGCAGAAACAATAAATTTCTTTTGAGGATTCTAACATTATATTTATCTGCTAGTTCCAGAAAAACATATAATCTGCTGATATTGGTTGAGGAACAAAATTTAAATTCAGCCAAAAAAAGTCATCAATTATAGCTCAATAGAAACATAAGTGTTTGGCAGCAAGGTCCCTCAGTCCTTTTCCAAGATCTCCACTGGATGGGTTCTCAGGAAGGAGAGCTGAAAAAGTCTGTTGAAAGATGTAGGAAAAGAGCAACAAAGACGATAAGGGGTCTGGAGGCTAAACTGCACAATCAATGGTTAAGGGAACTAGGTATGTCTATTCTAATGAAGAGTAGGACTAGGGTTGACATGGTAGCAGTCTTCCAATACTTGAGACACTGTCACAGAAAAGAAAGGGTTGACCTATTCTCCAAAGCATGTGAGGGTGGAACAAAAAATAATGGCTAGAAGATCATCAAAGAGAGATCCAAACTAATATTAAGGAGAAATTTCCTGACAATGAAATGGCTTCCATGCAGAAGTTGTAATGCTCCATCACTAGAGATTTTCAAGAAGAGATTGGACAGCCATTTGTTTGGGATGGTATAAAGACAATGCCTTGGGTTGCGGGTTGGACTGCAAAATCTCCAAGTTCCCTTTCAGCCTTACGATGCTAAGTCTTCTGACTGAGATCATAGAAGCAATGTTGCCAGGCAGAGTATGCAGGAGAGGGCTAGATGGAGGGCTAGGAGAAGCAGCTTCAATTCAGCTTATTCAGGGTTCAACAATGCTGAAATATCAACTACAACAAATGTCATACAGAGTTTCACTTCCAGCTCTCAACAGTGCCTCTTGCACAACATCTCAGAACTCTGCATAATTTCTAGATGTCATACTGTGCTATTAAGAAGAAAAAAATCTCTTTAATGGGATTATCACATGATGGAGAAGACAGAGATGTCAGATAAAATAGTGATTACACAAACATTGCCTCTTTCACAATATTTCCTATGGTTTTCCAGTTCAGGCATAAAGTTTCCCATTCCCAGTTTAAATTTCTCTATGGTAACAAAATACTGTAATGAGCTAAATAAACAGAAGGCAAAGGTAATGAAATTTCAAAATGTATGTTATGTTACCAATGAATTTTTGTTTTTATTTATTTTGTTATGTTACCAATGAATTTTTGCTTTTATTTTGTAGCATAGCTACAAATCTTAGGTATCAAAATTAGGACAATTGAGAAAGCAGACTTACTTCTCAGCAACTTTTAATGAAACTGAAATCATGTAATTGAACATAGAATCATAGGGATGGAAGGAAACTTAGAGATTTTCTAGTCCAACCTCCTGCTCAAGGCAGGAGACTTTTTAACATCCTGGCCAAATGGTTGTCCAGTCTATTTTTGAAAACCTGCAATGATGGAGCACCTACAACTCCCAGAGACAAGCTATTCTGTTGATTAATTGTTCTCACTGTCAGAAAATTTCTTACTCCTTATTTCTAGGTTGTATTTCTTTTTAACAAGCTTCCATCCATTACTTTTTGTCCTTGGTGCTTGGGAGAATAAGCCAACCCCCTCTTCTCTATGACAGCCCCTTGAGTACTGGAAGACAGTTGTCATGTTCCCCCTAATCTTTCTTTTTTGATAGGCTAGAGCAGGGGTGTCAAACCTGATCCCATTGCGGGCGTATCAGGATTTCATTTGCCCTTGGGGGGCCGGGGTGGGCGGGCATGGTTGTCACAGCCAACTGGGTGGGCGGGGCCAGGGTGGGCGAGGGAAAGAGCAGCATGGGCTCTGGGATGGCCCTATGGGACAACTCTGGGCCTATCGCAGGCTGGATCCGGCCCGTGGGCCACCTGTTTGACACCTCTGGGCTAGAGTATACTGTTAGGTTCTCATACTGAAGAGGCAGGAGGCAAGAGAGTGGCTTCAGCTCTTTATTAGGTCATGGTGGGAAACAACAGCCAAGACCCCAGTGTGGCTGGGGTTTAAATAGAATAGCCCTGGCTTGAACCAGGACCAATCAGGAGCAACCTATTGGTGACAAAGAGCTGGACCAGAGTGGGAACTTCCAGCCTAATATGTAGATGTAGGGACATAACATCCCTCCCCCCTTAGTTTAGCCCTTTCACATTTGCATACGTAGTCATTTAAATATGCTGGGCGTTTAGTGTCTGTAAATGACCTGCGCAGCTCAGTTTGGGCGTCAGCTTTGGGCGGAGAGGATGTGTTTTCCCCTTCTGGCTCCCTCTGTGGAACTTGCTGGAATACTTCGGTTGCGGCCCGGATTCTGCATGGAATTGGACCTTCGCAATCGCTGGGTGGCACTTCTGGAACTTCAGCTAAGTACTCTGGCTCACTCGAGTTAGATGTAGCTGTAGGGAAAACAACATTATGGCCTTTCTCCCAGTCAGCATTTAGCGGCTGCCTATAATGGAGCTGGTCTATGTATCGCCGCCATTTCCTCCCGTCCTCCAAAACTATTACATATGATTTTGGCCTGGTTATCTCAAGGACTTCCCCAGGTAGCCATAGGGACCCCTCGGCGAAATTGTTTGCAAATACGGGATCTTTTATTTTGAACATCCTAACTTGCGCCACACTTTTTATTTCTTTCTGGTTTGAATAAGAGGGCTGTAATCTATCTAGAGTGGACCATAGCTTTCGGCCCATTAGTAACTCGGCAGGGCTTTTCCCTGTGGCTGTGCTGGGGGTTATGTGTTGCCATGTGAGGAGTATATCTATTCGGGCCTGCCAGTCCCCTGGGCCTATGCGGCCCAACGACTCCTTTACTGATCTCCCTGGCCGTTCTGCTTGGCCATTAGTACTCAGCTGGAATGGCAAGATTAATGTGTGTTTGGTACCCAGGCTGGCTAGATATCGCTCAAACTGTGTTGAGGTAAGTTGAGGCCCGTTGTCTGACACGATGGTGACTGAGAGGCCGTGTGTAGCAAACAATTTTCTTAAAACCTTTATTACCACCTTGGTCGTTGATTTGGGCATGATTGCGACTTCGAGCCATTTTGAGTATGCATCTATTGATATCATAAATGTCTGTCCATGGAATGGCCCTGCGAAATCTATGTGGATGCATGACCAAGGGGCCCTAGGTTGTTCCCATTCAAAAACTGGGGCTTTTGGCGGTGATGCCCTGGATTCCTGGCACGGAGGACACCCTGCGACCCATTCCTCTATGTGCTTGTCCATTTTGGGCCACCATACATAGCTCCATGCCAGTGCCTTCATTCTCACCACCCCTGGGTGCCCCTCGTGTAGTGCCCTTAAAATATCCTCTCATACCCCTATTGTGGGGTGATAGGAGCGAGGACCCTATCACCCCACAATAGGCACCCCCTTGTGTTGATAATTCATTTTGTTTTTGTGTGTAGGGTTGGAGACTGGGTTTCACTGGCCCTTGTGGCCACCCCCTCCACACCCAGTTCATGATTGTCCATAAATCAGAGTCTTTCTTCGTTTTGGCTGCAATGTCTGCCAAGGTGATCAGTCCCGGTCCAGCACAGTCTATTAGCAGCACTGGAATCTCAGGCATCTGCATTGCCCATTTTCTTTCCAGGCCGGTGAGTTAGCGTGTAGGAATAAGCGGAGAGAAACAGCGACCATCTCTGCATTTTTGGGGGTAGCATGTCCGGAGTGGGCTTATTTCCCACTAGGAGCCCTAATAAGGGCTGATGGTCAGTGACCAGCTCAAAATGTCTCCCAAACAAATATTCATGAAACCGCTTGACACCCACTACAGTGGCAAGCGCTTCTCTGTCAATCTGGCCATAGTTCCTTTCTGCACTTGACAGAGTCCTGGAGAAATAAGCAACAGAAACCTCACGGCCGTTTGGGAGCCAATGGCCCAGTATAGCCCCTACCTCAAAAGGTGATACATCACAAACTAATACAACCAGCAATGTTTCACTAAATTGCATTAAAAAACTCTTGTCAGACAGCAGGTCTTTTACAGCCTGAAAAGCCCTGTCCTGTGCCGGCCCCCAAACCCAGGCCGTGTTTTTCGACAGCAGTTTATGTAGAGGCTCAGCGACGGTAGCTTTATTTTGCAGGAAAATGCTGTAAAAGTTCAACAACCCTAGAAACGCTTGTAGTTGAGTCCTGTTGGTGGGCACTGGGGCTTCCCTAATGGCCCTAAGTTTATCCTTGGTGGGGTGCAGTCCTGATCCATCTATCAGGTATCCTAGAAATTCCACTTCCGGAACCCCTATCTGGCAGTTGCTAGTTTTTAGTTTTAACCCAGCGGCTCGGAATCTAGTCAGTACTTCTTTGAGTCTTTCTCTTAATTGTGTTGTGTCTTTTGCTGCTATTAATACATCGTCAAAGTATGGGACGACACCAGGTACCTTGTTTAGCACTCTTTCCATTATGCTTTGAAAAATTCCTGGGGCTAAGCTGACACCGAACTGCAACCTAGTACATTTAAATGCCCCGTGGTGCATGACTATAGTTTGTGCTTCTGCAGTCTCACGATCCACAGGCAGTTGCTGATACACCTGCGCGAGATCTAATTTTGCAAACATGGTGCCCGGGCCGAACGTGTGCAATAGATGCTGAACTACCGGCACAGGATATGTGCTCTGCTGTAGGGGCTTATTAACTGTGCATTTATAGTCACCGCAGATGCGAATTGAGCCATCATTTTTTAATATTGGTACTATCGGGGTTTCCCACCTAGCGTGATCCACCGGTTCTAGGATCCCCTGACTGATTAACCTGTCTAGCTCTTTGTCTATCTTTGGCCTTAATGCAAACGGGATTCTGTGCTGTTTTAGCCTTATTGGTGCTATCCTTGGGTCTAGGCTAAAAGAAATTGGGGTGCCCACGTACTTGCCCAGCCATTGGTCAAAATTCTCCTGGAACTCCTGTAGCAGGTCTCCGCAGCTCCCATCCGCAGCCACCTTCACCTTTCTGGTCACCTCCATGTCAAGAGCTCGGAACCAGTCAAATCCCAACAGACTAGGGAGGTGGTCGCGGGCGACGGTCAGCTTCAAACTTGCTTCCTGGTCCTTATATCTCACAGTCACATCTTTGATTCCCAAAACTGGGATTCGATTCCCTTGGCAGTCGGAAATCCGGACTGGTTGGTTTCGCAGCTGCCCCGGGCGTCCGCTAATGCAGTTTTCAGGGTCAGTTTGTCCCTCTTGGCTAGGAGTTTTTTCTGTAGACTCAGGTCCCGTGTTCCTCGGATCAGTTGATATAGCAGTGCCTCATCCAGATTGCTGAATTTGCAGTGCACAGATGCCTTTCTTAAAGCCGCGATGTACTCGTTGAAGCTTTCATGTTCTTTCTGCATTCTTTCTCCAAACTTGTGCTGGCTCACTACCTTCGAAGGTGCAGGGTCGTAATGGTTTTTCAATACCTCCTGTAATTTTGTCCATGTGGCAGCCTCAACTGGGTCCAGCTCCATCAAACTCGCAGCCACCTCGAAAACCTCTGGCCCGCAATGGCTCAGGAACATGTCTCGTTTAATGCTGTCCGATTTGTTGTTCATTTCGCTTGCGCCCAGAAAACAGCAGAATCTTCTTAAGTAGTTGGCCCACGATTCTCTCTTTGGGTCGAATGGCATCGGCGGGTGGACGGATGACATGGTGGTGCTTGTTCCTTTGGCTTTCCTTTGTTCCAATTTGAAATTGGCACCTCGTGGTTGGAGGCGTCCTTCCTGCCGGCTGAGTTTCTTTTGTTTGTAACTCTTCAGTATCCCACCTTCGTCGCCAATGTTAGGTTCTCATACTGAAGAGGCAGGAGGCGAGAGAGTGGCTTCAGCTCTTTATTAGGTCATGGTGAGAAACAACAGCCAAGACCCCAGTGTGGCTGGGGTTTAAATAGGATAGCCCTGGCTTGAACCAGGACCAATCAGGAGCAACCTGTTGGTGACAAACAGCTGGACCAGAGTGGGAACTTTCAGCCTAATATGTAGATGTAGGGACATAACACATACCTAGCTCCCTCAATTGTTCAGACACTTTATCATCTTTCTTGCTCTTCTGTGTAGATTTTCCAGGTCTCAACTTCTTTTTTGTATCACATTGACTAGAACTGTACACAGTATTCCAAATATAGCCTGACTAGTGCAATATAGAGTGGTATTGTCATGTTTCATGCTCTTGATGCAGCCCAGGACCAGTACACTGCTGGTTCATATTAAGTGGTGGTCTACTAGAACTCTTTCTCAGTTATTACTGTTGAGTCAGGTACCAGATATTCTATACCTATGCATTTGGATTTTCTTGCCTAAGTGCAGGACCTTACTTTTCTCATCATTGAACTGCATGTTTTGGATAAACCCTAATGCTCAAGTCTTTCAAGATCCTTCTGAATTTTTAGTCTATATTCCAAAGTGTTAGCTATTTTCCCCAGCTTGGTGTCATCTGCAAATTTGATGAGCTCCCCTTCTCATCTAGCTCATTTATGATGACATTGAAGAACTTTGGGCCTAAGACAGAGGTACTCCACTGCATGCTTTCCTCCATGTAGATGTAGTTCCCTTAAGGACTACACGCTAGGCGTGATTGGTCAGTTAATTGCATATCCATCTGGTTTGGTTTGGTTTGGTTTGGAGGAATCCTATCTAATATGAAGAATCCAATAATCAAGTGTTCAAATTCCATTCCTGTTATCTTCTGAAACTAGATTTTTAGCAAATTATGCAGAAATCATCATCAGATCTTCTAGAGAATCTTTTTAAATTACTTTGATAAATCACTCGCTCTCAATCTTACTGTTCTGACCCAGCCTTGGCAGAACCAAGAAACAGACTCCTTGTCCTGAAAACCCCCTATTTAGCTACTGTGAATTCATGGCATTCACACACAGAAAAGTCCAGGGAATAGTCCTTCCAAAGGTTAATTGCAGTAACAGACCTTATACGTTCCTTGGGTAATTGCCAGGCCGAGAGCTTCCAGTCGTAAAGCTGTAAATAAATTCCTGGCAAGCAGCCTCTGAGGCACAAACTACAATAAGCAAATCTTCTGAAAGAAATGCGAACTGTTGTCTCCTGCAACCACCACTCCCCCTTTGCTTCTATTTATTCCCCAGCCAGGGAGGGGCCATTCAGTGTCCATGTGTGCCTTTCTTCCTGAGTCGGCTCCTGTTCCTCAGTTGTTCTTTCCTGACAGCTTTGCGCATACGCGCATCTGGAATAGGCCCCAGCTGTTCTTTTCCCCCACTTATCTCCGACTCCGAAGGCAGCTGGGAAATGTTGGACGGCCCTGGCTGTCAGCCCTGGAAGCCATCTTCAGGGCTGCCATATTTAGTGCCTGGGAAAACAGGAGGGAGGATTACAAGGAGTGGGGAGGGATTAGCCATTCCTTTCTCTGGGAGCCAAGGGCATTCAGCCTGCACCTGGATGGGAGTGACAGGGGGTTGTCTCCAGTTGGGACGGTGAATTGATTGGACCATGTGATGGACTTGTTGGTGCAGGGGATGGATCTTTGACTTTCTTTTGGGTGGGGAAAACCTGGAACTCTCAGATTTGGGCTTTCCCAGATGTGCCAATATGACATCTCTAATAAAATGGAACTTTGAGGAACTTCAAGCCTTGGAGTCTTCATTCATTGGGGGGTGTTACCTGGAATCCTGACATTAACCCAAATCTCCTTTTTAAACACTAACCAGCTCCCTGAGCGCCGGGGTGCTGTCCAGGGTCCTGAGCCCCGACCCATCATCCAGGCGGCGTGAAGACTCAGGAAAGATGGAGGAGAAGGCGACAACCAAGGAGGGAGTTACCGATACCAGCACGATGGTCCACCTCAAGACCATCTACTCCCCTTCTGAGTGCATGGTGCGAGCAGAAGAGGCTGCCGAAGCGGAATGCCAACTGGATGCTCGGCCCAAAGAGCTGATGACCCAGCAGCCTGATTAGCCGGACCCTTCCCAGTGGGGAGAAGCTGCTGCGGCTAGCCCAACCTGGGAGATAGAAGTTGGTCTACCACCAACCGGATATGGGATGGGGACCAGCCTGATGGGATGCGGCCGGACCCCTGAGTGGAGAGAACCAAGACCGCTGGGATCTGACAACTCCCAGGAGTGGGTCCTGCCATCACCATCGCTGACAGGTCTCCCATAACAGTTTGGCTAACTCGTGGTAGGCAGCTACATCTCTCTGCCCCAGGTGGACAACCAAGGTGGATCCTGGCACAGCCCACATTCACCTTCCCAGATCTGGGCCCTGCAAGCACCAGAGTATGGAGACGGCGTCCTTCCATTCAGCCCAGGAAGATGGACGACCTTGCCTCCCTCAACGGGTCCAATCCATCAGGATGACAGCTCCTGCCAGAGTCAGGCCACGTCAACCGGACCTCAGCGGCTTGCCGAGACTAGCCACCCCCCCTCATCAGCCGGTCTTCATGCTGCCCCCAGCCGAGTATATTCCCCCTGGCTGGGCTTTCTACCCCAGCCAGGGTTGGGTGCATTGCCAGTGGATGCCAGCACTGGTTCCACAGCCAGCCCTGGCTCTGCATCCAGTCCTGCCAACTGTTCCCCCTGCAGCACCGGTGCCGGCTCCACCAGCTGCACCCCATGCCACACTGCCACCGAGGTTCTGGGTGACTTTTGACAGAACCCTGGGGAAGTTGGCATACTTCCTCAATCAGATCTGGGCTTACATCGACCGTTATGGGGATCAATACCAGACTGATCACGACCTCATCTCAGCCATAGGAGAGGGGATGAATGAAGGGGAGGCTGTGGAATGGATAGCCCAACTACACAACGTGGGCACCGTTGAACTGGATGACGCTGATGAGTTTGTCCAATTGCTCCAGGTCAGATTCAATGATACGGACCGCAGGCAGGAGACCAAAGCACAGATTAAGGTCCTGAAGCAAGAGGCCCACTCTCCTAAAGAATTTGTCTGGGAATTCCGGAAAGTAGCTGGGAAGCTTAGGCACTGGCTTGAGTCTCTCCTCGTCCACTACTTCAAAGAAGCCATAGACCCAGAACTCAGAAAGGCTTGTGGCATTAGGGGGTTACCAGACTGACTATAATACTAGTATTCCATAGCCATGGCAATGGATTGAGAAATCAACCCCTACCGGAAACCCATGCCAGAGAGGCCAGCCAGGAGAGTCCTGGGCAGCTGAGCCCCAGCAAAACCAGCTGAGCCACCACCTGCCAAGTTGACAGGAATGGTCAAGTGATTCAGATGTGGCCAACTAGGGCACCGGGCATCCAAGTGCCTAGTGTCTGCTCCCATCCTGCAGCCCCAGCCTCTCTCAGCAACCCGGAGAAGATGGACTCCCAGGAAACTGCCAGACGCGGGGAGATTTGACTGGCAAGCCATAGAGGTTCTCCCTCCACGAAGGTGAGGAAACTCTGGCCAGGGTCCCTAACCCCGGGGACACCAGTGGAAGCAGTGGTGAAGATGACCCGATGGTAAGTGAAGCCATCCGCCCTTTTGCTGTCAAAATCAGACTTGTGGTGCCAGAAACTGGGGCGCAGAGGGATGTGGAGGCCATGATAGACACTGGCTGCACCAGGTGTCTGATCAGTCTCCCCATTGTCGAGCAGCTAGGGATAAAGACGAGGACCCTAACTCACCCCAACGCTTTGAGTAAGTAAATGGGACACTGATAGGTGGAACCCCTGCCACACTAGTCACTGAACTCATTAGGCTGAAAATGGGATGTCACGAGAGCTCATCTGATTCATAGTAGCCTCCAAGATGACAGAATCGGTCATATTGGGGCTCGCTTGGCTAGACAAGTGGGGACCTACCATTACATGGGAAGATGACTACTGAAAAATAAAGATAGGCATTGGCCCCTTACCACCGATTCCACCCAATAGCTGCCAACTGGCGGTGAGCGCCAGCGGGCCTTGTCAGTTGGAAACAGCCGCAGCCACCACAGAAGCACCGCCAGGCTGTCCCCAGGTCCCCAAGGAGTACCAAGACCTGGCCGACGCCTTCAGCAAGGAAGACTGTAACATCCTCCCTCCTCACCGCCCAACTGATTGCACAATTGAAATTGAACCAGGGGCTAAACTACCAAAACCAAAGATGTATTCTATGACCCCAAAGGAGATGGCTGAGCTGAGAAAATATATTGATGCCAACCTCGCCAGGGGTTTCATCCAACGCGCAAAATCCAAAGTAGCAGCCCCCATACGATTTAAGGAGAAGAAAGATGGTGGGGTGAGACTTTGTGTGGATTTTTGTGTAATTAATGCGGTGTGTGTAGAGAACACCTCCCCCTCCCCCCTCATGAAAAATATGCTGAACCATCTGTCAAAAGTCAAAGTGTTCATCAAGCTAGACATGAGAGTAGCGTATTACAGAGTGCACATCCGAGAGGGAGACGAATGGAAGACTGCTTTTAACTGCCTGCTGGGCAGCTTCCAATTTAGAGTCATGCCTTTTGGGCTCCAAGGAGCCCCCACAATCTTCATACAGCTGATTAACGAGGTACTGCATGAACACCTATACAAGGGAGTCCTAGTTTACTTGAATGACATTCTCATCTTCAGCAAAATGCTAGAAGAACACATTAAGCTAGGGCGGCAGGTCTTGAAGAAACTTCTAGCAGCAAAGCTCTATGCAAATCTCTCTAAGTGCGAATTTCATAAGACCTCCCTAGTCTACCTTGGCTACAGAGTGTCAAGCGAGGGGATTGAAATGGATCCAGGGAAAGTGAAAGCAGTGCTAGACTGGCAACCCCCTCACACATGCCAACAACTCCAAAGCTTCTTAGGGTTTTCAAATTTTTACAGACAATTCATACCCACTTTTGCTGAGGTAGATTACCCCTAACCGAACTGCTGAAGACTGGGTCCCCACCAGTGAATCCACGGCCAAATCAGCCATTGGCCTGGAAGCTAGACTATCAGGAAGCATTTGAAAAATTAAAGCACCTTTTCATGGAAGAGCCGATTGTTCAGCATCCTGAGCCTGAAAGGCAATTTATTGTCCAAGTTGACGACAGCGATGTTGCGGTGGTGGCAGTGCTCCTCCAAAAGGACCCTCAGGGTCAGCTATTGCCCTGTGCTTACATGTCCAAGAAACTGACTGACACTGAGCGGCGATGGGCAATTTGGGAGAAGGAAGCCTTTGCAGTTCGCTGGGCGCTCCTCTCATGGAGACACTTCATAGAGGGAGCCAAGGTGCCTTTTGAGGTATGGACTGACCATAAGAACCTCGAAGCCTTGAAAACCCCTTGGAAGCTTTCTCTCAAACAAGTCCACTGGGCACAATATTTCCAGCGATTCAACTTCAAACTCAAATATATACCTGGGGGGGGGGTGGAAATTTGTTGGCAGACGCACTATCAAGCAAACCCCAATTCAAGAGCCGGCAGGAAGAAGTTGTCAACACCATCATCCCCACCCCCCACCCCCAAAATTGCAGCTCAGGTCACTACCAGGAGTCAAGCCAGATGTGGGGCCAAGCCCTTAGAGAAGCTGACCGCTGAGTTAAAAGTGGCACATCCCACAGATCAGTGGCTTACTGAAAATCGAGAGACGTTAACCATGAGGGAAGGACTAGCATGGAAAGGGTCAAAAACTCTACGTTCCCAACAGCTTGAAACTGCAAGTCCTACAATGCAGCCATGACTCATGGCTGGCCGGCCACTTTGGATTTCTAAAAATTCTACACCTGGCGCGGAGGCAATTTTGATGGCCAAAGATGCAGATGTGGAAGACTATGTAAAAAGTTGTGCTACTTGTGCCACTATGAAGATGAGACCCGGGAAGCCCACGGGACTGCTCCAGCAAGTAGCCGAGCCCAGTCGGCAATGGGAAGAGATTACCATGGATTTTATAGTTGTGCTCCCTGAAAGTGGGGGAAACACTGTGATCTGGACTGTAATTGATCTATTCTTTAAGCAAGTACACTTTACTGCTTGCTCAGGACTGCCCTCAGCCAAGAAGCTGGCCAAGATGTTCATCAAACAGATCTACCGGCTGCATGGAGTGCCACAACAAGTGATTTTGGACAGGGGAATACAATTGACCACAAAGTTTTGGAGAGAGTTCCTGAGTTCTGTTGAATCATCTCAAGAACTTAGCTTGACTTTTCATCCGAGTATGAACGGAGCCATAGAACGTACGAATGCCATGGTGGAGCAATACATCAGATGTTATGTGGATTACCAGCAGGAGAACTGGGTGGACCTGCTACCTTTCGCAGAGGTGGCTTACAACAACGTGGTGCACAGCAGCACTGGACTGACCCCTTTCCAGATTACCAACGGCATGGAGTTTGTCTCTATGCCTGAGCTGCCGAGATAACAACTTCCATGACTGTAGCTGAATGGATGGAGTCGTTAAAGAAGGGTTGGGAAAACACCAAAAAGACACTGGCGGATGCTGCTGAAGCATATAAAAAGCAAACCAATAAACACAGATACCTCCAACCACCCTTTCAGGTGGGAGACTGAGTTTATCTGTCAACAAAATACATTAGGCTAAGATTGCCTAGTAAGAAGCTAGAACCTAAATTCCTGGGACCTTTCCAGGGGTGAAATTCAAAATTTTTCCCTACCGGTTCTGTGGGCGTGGCTTAGTAGGCATGCCAGGGGAAGGATACTGCAAAATCTCTATTCCCTCCCCACTCCAGGGGAAGGATACTGCAAAATCTCCATTCCCACCCCACTCTGGGGCCAGCCAGAGGTGGTATTTGTCGGTTCTCCGAACTACTCAAAATTTCCGCTACCGGTTCTCAAGAACCTGTCAGAACCTGTTGAATTTCACCCCTGGACCTTTCCCTATAGTGAAAGTAATTAACCCAGTAACAGTGCAGCTCAGCCTCCTCTGCATATTAGGGAAAGTGCATCCAGTATTCCATTGCAGTTTGTTAAAGCCAGTGGTTAGTTTAAGGTTGAGACCACAGTGTGCAGCATCTCCCAAACCAATTGTAGTACAGGGTGAGACACACTATGAATGGAAAAATATTTTAGGCTCTAAGTTGAACAGGGGCAGATTACAGTATTTAGTTCATTGGAAAGGATACCCTTTATCAGAAGCCACCTGGGTTAAAAGTTGGGATGTGAAAGCAGATGCATTAGTGAAAGAATTTCATGATAAATTTCCCAATAAGCCAAAGGGTCCTCCTGGCGGGGGGGGGGGGAGAGGTGGTTAATATGCCACATGCTGACCGAATTAACCTCCTGCCTTCCTCTCGTTCCAGGATACGTTTTTTCAACTGGGGGGGGAGCCTGTCAGCCCTGGAAGCCATCTTTTCCGTTGGAGTTTCAGGGCTGCCACATTTAGTGCCTGGGAAAACAGGAGGGGGGATTACAAGGAGTGGAGGAGGATTAGCCATAACAACATTCCTTTCTCTGGGAGTCAAGGGCTTTCAGCTTGCACCTGGATGGGAGTGACAGGGGGTTGTCTCCAGTTGGGATGGTGAATTGATTGGACCATGTGATGGACTTGTGGGTGCAGGGGATGGATCTTTAACTTTCTTTTGGGTGTGGAAAACCCAGAACTCTCAAATTTGGGTTTTCCCAGATGTGCCAATCTGACATCTCTAATAAAATGGAACTTTGAGGAACTTCAAGCCTTGGAGTCTTCATTCGTTGGGGGTGTTACCTGAAACCCTGACACTGGCTCTATCTCTGCTTCCAACGCAGAGCATCCATCAGAGCCTCCAGACTCCAGGACTGGCCCAAGTTCCTCCCCAACCTCCTCATCGTCCAAGTCTGCTGCCAGCTCTGCTGCCAGCTGGTGGGCCACAACACTTACAGTAGTATTTATTTATATTCTCTTTTTATTGAGAAGCAAAAGAAAGAGGAAATATTTGCAAATGACAAGCATGAAAGAGACAGTGGATGAAACAAAATTAAATAATTTCCCTGAGGAAATAGTGAGATTATTACTGAAGAAAACTATGTAAATAGTAGGTCACTTATATTAGTCCAGAATATTGACTGGCATCAATGCAGACCTAAGTAGTTTAATCAGTGGAACAAACTGTTCTCCTACTCACCCACATAAGCAAACAAGACTGCCCACTGTGAGCAAGAGAGGAAAATGTATCCTACTGTGTGAGAATTTTGTTGGCAGATGATCCTATTGGGCAAGGCAACATCAGGAGAACATCTTAAGTATGCCTGGGGTGGTTTCTAGAACAAACAAGGGTTCTAAAGGATGAAGAGAACATTTTCAAAGATGAATCTGGCTGTCTGCCTCAAGCCTAAGAATTCTTAACAAAAAGGAATGATTTCCATTAATGGTTAGGAGATAACCACTGAAAAGCAGTTAAATATTTAGATTATTCATCAACTTGAACATATCATCAAAATGAATGTGGTGGCTACTATGAAGCCTCATTGGTACAAAAGGATAATTAATCATAGTTTATACTGGGAAGAACCCCAAAGCAGACACCAAAACTTCCTGAAATAGGGAAAAACTAATGTCAACCCACAGCATTCTTCTTCTAATTACTGCTTTTGATACGAAGTAATGGTTAACATGATAGATTATCTCTGGGAAAGTTTTGTTGATGTGAGATGGGTGTGAATATCTAAATTTGACATTGACCTGAAATCTAAATATAAAAAGAATGCAGTTCTAAACATACCGGTACTTTACCGGTACTTTACTGAAATCAATGGGACTTGTTGTAAGACATGTCTGTAGCTAATATTACAGTATCTACAGTAAAAGTAAAGTGCAACAGGATAATTGAGATAATTAAAAAAAAGATTCATTGTTGTAAGGCAGTGATTCTCAATCTTTTCTTCCCCACATACCTTTAAATATCTTTTGTGGCCATGGACCACAGCCACGAACCCCCAAGACTTAACTCAAGATTTAAATCATAACTTCAAGTCTTTGCGGACCCCCTGTGATGACCTCCCAGGGGTCTGTGGACCACAGGTTGAGAACCACTGCTGTAAGGGATTTTGATGATGGGTTAGAAAATATAATTCAGCAGATTTAGAGAGGACACAAATCAAGCACATTTGGGACCCTATCAAAACTCAGAAGGACTTGAGAAGCTGGAATAATGGACAGAAAACAGTACAATAAATGAAACAGGAACAAATGCAAAGATTTACATTTTGGTGGGAAAATCTATATTAGTTAGAAGCTGATCTAAAACTTAATTAAAATCCCCAGTCATAATTACTGTGTTACTCCGAAAATAAGACCTGGTCTTATTTTCTTTTCAGCCCCCAAATAAACACAGGTCTCATTGGGGGGGGGCTGTCTTACCTTCTTACCTTAGGACCACTGGAGCCATGCCTCCCACGCTCCGACACCTGTTGCGCTGCTGTTTGACTTCTTCTGCGACTGCTCGTGGCCACTGACGGCCAGACACTGCAAGGCTTGTCGTGCCAGTGCTGCTTGCAGCAGGAGGTTGCGTGGCACATTGTGCCATTGCGCATGTGAGTGGCACCGGCACGATGAGCCTTGCAGCATTTTGTGCGAGTGGCAGCAGCGGCGTGACAAGCTGTGCGACGTCCTGCTAAATGTTGGAATACTGAATGCAGAAATACTGAAACCAAGGAAAATTGTGAGTTATGCAGTGACTTTTATATGAGTGACCTTCTGCAGAAAAAAATCACTGTCCCATTCCAATGATACATATAGAGGGTGGAATTCAGAGTGGGAGTGAATGTGATATTTCTTTGTCTCCAGGAACCAGAACCAATAAAATAAAGTTGGCAAAGAAAATGTTGGGAATCTTTTCTTTCTTTCCAATGCTGTCTTCCTCAGTAGAGTACATCTAATTTGGCAGATGTTTTTTGTCCCACCATCTCTTTGTTTGTCCAGCCTGTTTTCAGCCTAATTATTTTTAGCTTTGGAATACAAATCTAATAACATAATAGATGAGCAGGTTCATAAAGTTGGAAGGCACCTTAGAGGTCTTAGTCCTTTTTTATTTTTTTTTAATATTTCTCATAAGCCTAAGCTCACTCTGAGCTAGACTGTTCCATAATTCTTCTTCGATTATGTTCCCTACCTCCCATTTCCTATACATAGAATAGAATTCTTTATTGGACAAGTGTGATTGGACACAAAAGGAATTTGTTTCCGGTGCATAAGCTCTGTCTACATATAAGCAACAAGTGATAAATCATGATAATCATAAAATGAATTATCATAAATCATAAGTTACAACACTCAGTGATAATCATAGGATACATGAAACCAAACAACATAAATCATAAGATACAAAAAACATACATGTCTTTCATTGCATTGTAATTTAATGATGTTGGGTATTATTGTTTATTCCTTTTATCTTTTATTCCTTTTATACATCCATTCATGCTTCCACTTTCTCAGCACCAAACAAATAAAAATTGACAGACAGAAAAAAAAACCTCACCAAAGTGAGACAGGACATTAAATGAAACAAGTTATTAAGTAAAACAATTGGCCATAATTAGGATGGGCTGGATGGTCTCTGCTGAATCCCTTCTCTTAGCTTTCGGACATTATAAAGCATCTCTGTAGACTTTAAGAGGAAACAGCAGGCTTCATGCTCCGGCCAAGCGTAGCCTTAAGACTTAAAAATAAGTTAACTGTAGGAAACTAGTCGTATTTTGCAAGGAAACTTGTGAGCCCTTGTCCAGAAGGGAAAAACCCTGAAGGGGCAAACAAGATATTCTCAACTTGTTTTTAACATATATTTTAACTACCTTCTAATGTAAGCAACAGGTGCTTATAACCAATCATATTATGCTTCTTTGTTCTGTAACTCTGTAAAGGGTATAAAAGAACTTGCATGTCTGGAGGAGGGCGTTCAGAATTTGCTTTTTGCCATACTGCTCTGAACCTTTGCGCAAATAAAACAAGACTTCTTTTGACTCCCGGGGTGTGAGTAGTCCACTCATTTCCTGCAACATTTCATGGCGACTCCGCCGGGACTATTTGCAACGATATTTCATTGAGGACGATACGGGCCAGCCGGGGCCCAACCGGGGCCGTCATACCTTCAGGCGCCACGGATCACTTATCCGAAAGGGGACTGACGGCACCGCGGGGGCATCTGGTGGACACTGATCGATCCAAGAACCTGACCAGGGGTCAAAAGAAGTAAGGGAAGATAGCCGGCTGGAAAACAAGACGCCTGCAGGCAAGTAAAAGTAATTGTATAATTGTGTTATTGTAGTCCCACTCCTTGTGAGTGGAAGAGGGGGCCTGATCTCCCCCCTGGGTCCGGGATCGGCGTATCCTAAGGAGGCCCAAGAATTGTGTGAGTGGTTAAGTCATTGCAATTCCTATAGGTGACCGTCGGAACGTCCGGCACCGTAGGTCAGTGACAGTGTCTTAGAAAATGGGTGGTTCAGAGAGTGTCCCCAGGACACCTCTTCAATGTATGTTGAAGAATTTTTAAGAGAGGTTTTAGTGGAGATTATGGAACTAAAACTAATCCAGGTGATTTACAGAAATTTTGTGAAAATGACTGGCCCATTTTTAGTGTAGGATGGAGGCCAGAAGGTATTTTTAATCTAGACATCATTTCAAAAGTGCACCAAATTGTTACTGACCCAGATTCTGGTCCCCCAGATCAATATCAATATATTGACCAGTGGCAAATAATTGTAAAACAAAAACCCAGTATGACTGCGCAAAATGCAGAATAGAAACAATGAGTGTTTGTGTGGCAAGAGTAAAAAAGAAAACTCAAACCTCATGCTAAAAAGATTCATGTTGAAGACAAACCAATCTTGAAAACTGCTCCTTACGAAGAAGATAATCCTCCTCAATGAAGAAAGAGAGAGATTGAAATAATACTATCACTAACATCCTCAAGCCTACAGCTGGAGGAAAATCTCCAGACTGTGTTAAAAGCAAGTTTCCAAGGCAAGACCCCAAGTGGGATTCTTATGTGCACTATGAAGAAGTAATTTACATGGTTCAAGCACCAGGGTATGAAAGTAAAAAGCCCACCATGGTATATAAATTGAGCAAGACCATTTAGGGCTGAAGCAGTCAGCCAGGAATTGGAATGCATGTCTAGATAAGATATTTAAGGGTCTTGGGTTCAAGAATTGCAAAGCTGATCAAAGTTAAACAACAAATGGAAAGCTTTGAAGGAAGGAGAACCAAGACCTTCTAGTTCATATTAAAAAATATTTCTGAACAACATTCAAATCAAGAAAATAAAATGAAAGAGCAGGAAGAAAAATCAGAAAAAGAACAGAAAAATCTAACCTTAATTTTGGAGCAGAAAGAGATTGAACTGCAAAAAGTGCAAGCTGATTTCTCTTTCCTAAAAAGCACTTACAGAGTAAATGAATGTGGTTCTTTTGGAAAAAAGCAGAAGTCCAGCAGATCTTGAATTTAAAGAAACATAGTATTTTCCAATGCATCTAAAGAAGAGGAAATTACTAAACTAATTTAAAAAAATACTACTGAAAGTAATTCTAGGCAGTATAAAAACAGAATTGATAAGATAGGTGGAGAGCTATACAAACTGAAGACCTTTCACCAAGATGAACTATCAGAACTACTACTAAAACTTGAAGCCTCGCTTACTGGCCAATTAGCCGTGCCTTTTTGGGGCTTGGCAAGCTGCCAAACAAACTCATTTTATGCTTGAGTATCAGGGTGGCTATTTGGGAGGACTGTCTGTCACCCCCTCCCATGAAGCAAAGGCTATAACTATATGCTGAGCTGTTGCTGTGAAATGCAATGGCAAAGTAGAAATAGGGAACTGAAACTGGATGAAGGCAAGGGTTTGCTCTAAGGTTTTAGATGTGTGAATGAAGGTCTCTATAAATCTTGATCTTTAAAACTTAGCCAGCGCTTGCTGGGAGATCAAGACAGATAGATAGAGATTTGTATCTTTAAAAACTCAGCCAGCGCTTGCTGGGAGATCCAGGCTGGAAAGTGATGATGCGTGCAGAAAAGAAAAGAAAAATGCTTTAACTAAGGCTTCCTCAAGGATTTCAAAATTCACCTACCCTTTTTGGCAATGCCTTTTTCCTCAGAATTAGATGATTTTCAGCCATGTGAGAATGGAGACGTGGTACTCCAATATGTGACTAATGTGTTAATCACTGGACAGCCAAAAAGGCTTTTTGGGACAATACTGCTCAGTTACTTCATCCATTAAATTAATAAAGGCTATTGTGCCTCTAGCAAGCAAGCCCCTGGCAGTACATATTCAAGAAGTTATCCTCCCCCATGAAGTCAAAACAAGAGATCTATAGGACATAAGAAAAAGGAAGCTCTATGCCGAATTGGTGAGCCAACTAATAGAGAAGAATTAAAGAGGGTTTTTGGGCGCAGCAGGGTATTGCAAAATATGGATTTCAAACTTTGCCCTGTTAGCCAAACCACTCTATGAATCTACAAAGGGGGGAGAAAAAGAACCCTTTATTTGGACGCATGAACAACAAAAGGCTTTTGCAAGCCTGAAACCCACTTTGTCACAAGCTCCTGTTATAGGACTGCCCAACCTAGAGAAACCTTTCAATTTATATGTGGACTCAAAGAGTAATGTGGCCCTTGGAGTTCTAACTCAAGAGAAAGGAAGCTGGCAACAATCCATAACTCATCTATCCAAACAACTGGACAGAGTATCGAAAGAATGGCCACATTGTCTTAAAATCCTGACAGCCACTGCCCTCCTGATCGAAGAAGGAAAGCTCAGGTTTATGAGCCAGGTTCAAAAAGTTATCACTTTAGCAATGGGAGCAAAAGAATAGGGATTTCCAGGTCGGCTAGTTTTGCAGAGCAAAATTGGAACAGAATTGATGCAAATTTTGGGAATGATTCACTTAGTGACAGTGACTCACTTAGTGATGGTATCAGCATTCAGAGAGGAGAAACTGAAAAAGCTGAACAAGATATGAAGCAACAAAGGATTGACACACAGGAGAGGTCAATGCCATGCAGGTCAGAGCAATGGAACAAAGGGATTCCACCTGACAGGTATTCTGCTAGTAAAGTTAAAGTGTGTAATGTGTGATATGAATCAAGAAACTATAAAGAAGTATTGGCATTACCTGAGATTGAACATGACTGTATGCAGGTAATAGAAAACCAATTCTCATGTAAACCTAATTTAACTGATGTGCCACTGAAAACAGCAGACTATAATTGGTTTACTGATGGGTCAAGTTTCATCGCATAGGAGAGCGATATGCAGGCTATGCAATAGTCTCACTAGACAAGGCCATAGAAAGTGGGCCGCTCTCAAAAAGTACAAGTGCTCAGGCAGCAGAACTTTGGGCTTTGATACGCACCCCATAACTAGCATGAGATGAGACTATAAACATTTGGACTGATTCTAAATATGCATTCCTCACATTGCACGTACATGCTACTGTTTATAAAGAAAGAGGGTTGTTAACAGCAGCTGGAAAAGAAATCCAACACCCTCTTCTAATTGAAAGATCATAGCAGCGGTACAAGGACCAAAAAGAGTAGCTATCATGCACTGTAGAGGGCATCAGAAGGGCCAGGATGAAGTCGCCCGAGGAAACAGGGCCGCCGATCGAGAAGCAAGATTATCAGCTACCCGAGATAATGACATTTATCCTGATATGACAGCCTGTGTAGCATTAGAAATGCCAAAAGAATTGAATCCTAGATATTCTCAACCTAAGGAACTACAAGCAACTGCAGATTTGAATAGACATAAACAGGGAGAATGGTATGTACTCCCAGATGAAAGGATTTTTGTGGAAAACCTGGCCTGGCCAGTAGTAAAAGATGCTCATTCAACAACTCACATGGGCAAGAGTGCCCTAGCAGAAGTCAAAAGAAATTAAAAGAAGATAATGCCTTTACTCATTATGTGTACATGCAACTGAAAGATGTAACATTTGTGCTCAAGTTAATCCAAAACAGGGACCTACTCTCCCGCCAGGAAGTCAACCCATGGGATATTATCCTATGGATTCATTAGTTGTTGATTTTACAGACATGCCCAAATGTGGACTATATAAAGCAATGCTAGTCTTTGTGAGCAACTATACCGGGTGGCCTAAATGTTTCCCTACCAGGATAAAGCAGGCATGTGAGGTGTCTAGAATCTCACTTAAAGACTTTATTCCCCGATATGGAATACCCTCATTTATATTATCAGACAATGGTCCAGAATTTGTACATCAAGTAACTCAGACACTGGCTAAATCTTTAGGGACACAATGGAGATCAATGAAAAGGTGTGCTAATTAGGCTATCTCCTTTTGAAATGATGTTTTGGGAGACCCCAGTTATTAGCAATAACTTGAAAAATTCTATAGAGGACTTAGGTCAGATAGTCAAATGGTGGGAGAATTGAACAAGCAAATTCAAGCCATCCAACAGTAATGTGTATTCCTAACCCCACCTTTTCTGACTACCCCTAGTTATAATATCCAAGTAGCAGACAAAGTTTGGGTAAAACATTGGAAAGGGAAAAACTTGAAAGGACCGTATACTGTGGTCATGTTTACCCCTTTACAGTAAAAACTAATGAGCAGCTAATGAGTGTTGGGAAGCAAAGCCAGATGAAGCCCGTCCCTTGGTGATGCACTTAAAGAAACGCCTCTTATAGTTGTCCTACCCGCAACAGGCAGACACCATACGAGGCAGAAGAAGTCTTACTGGAGTTACTCCCGGAAGCTGACCCCTCTACGTACGGCTGAAGACTTGGACAAGGAAAAGTAACTTTTGACATATTGAGGGTAGTGTGTGTTGATTCCAGGAATAGTCGTTCAGTCGTATGTAGGCATAGGGGTAATAGCTTTGGCCATAATAAGTCTGATCGTCCTGATTGTAATCTGGTGTGTAGATCACTTATTTTTCTGGAAATACTCTCAACCCAAATAGTAAGATATTGACTGTGACAGTAAACTGTGTAACTCTGCTAGGGATACTGATGCTTGAGGAATTCGGGGATTGGGTCCTCTATAGTGTATTAGTAATTTTGGGACTGTGGATGGTGTACTTAGCCAATAAGACTTGGTTTTGTGGAACACCCAAAATTGACTTTGACTCTTCCCTAACCTCACCTAGTCCCATCTTGACTGCTTCTCTTGATAAGGCTGTGTAAATTTTAATTGGATAAGTTTCTTTATATGTCAGATATGGGGTTTCTATGGCTTGAGTTATTAATTGCCAGTGGCCTGCTGAGTGACAAGCCTGGAAATGGCCATTTGACTCTTCCTACTCCTAAGGAGGGCCCAGGGGATGCTGAAGGTCCCAGAGAACAAAAGAGTACATGGGAATGATGTGTGGTTTTCATGGCTACCAGGAGCTGCCTGGGTCAAACAAATATTGTTCCACTTGTTATGTGGAGTAGCAGGTCTCACTTTCATTCCTTGTATAATACCCCTGGTCAGACAACTAGCCATGAAAACAGTAAAAGAAATAACTGCTGAGAAAGAATTAGTAATGATGGAAAGACTCTTAGAAAATGAAGAGGCCCTAGATCCACAAAGTCAACTTATAGACCCAGATAATAGCACTTTAGCAATAGCACTTTACTTATATACCACTTCATAGTGCTTTACAGCCCTCTCTAAGCGGTTTACAGAGTTCAGCATATTGCCCCCAACAATCTGGGTCCTCATTTTACCGACCTCAGAAGGATGGAAGGCTGAGTCAACCTTGAGCCTAGTGAGATTTGAACAGCTGAACTGCTGAACTAGCAGTCAGCCTGCAGTCACAGCATTTAACCAGATAGTGGTTATACTAATCTGCAAACTGATGAGAAGGATGAGATTTGAAAATAACCCTTTTTAATTCTTTGCCTTTCTATATCTGCTTGCTATTCTAAACATATTAACATTGTTTTATGTTATAAGAATCTGCAATTCAGTTCAAAGGTGTGACTCCATTGTGCCTATTAAAATAGAGTCACAAAGGGGGGAATGACATTAAATGAAACAAGTTATTAAGTAAAACAATTGGCCATAATTAGGATGGGCTGGATGGTCTCTGCTGAATCCCTTCTCTTAGCTTTCGGACATTATAAAGCGTCTCTGTAGACTTTAAGAGGAAACAGCAGGCTTCATGCTCCGGCCAAGCGTAGCCTTAAGACTTCAAAATAAGTTAACCATAGGAAACTAGTCGTGTTTTGCAAGGAAACCTGTGAGCCCTTGTCCAGAAAGGAAAAACCCTGAAGGGGCAAACAAGATATTCTTAACTTGTTTTTAACATATATTTTAACTAACTTCTAAGGTAAGCAACAGGTGATTATAACCAATCATATTATGCTTCTTTGTTCTGTAACTCTGTAAAGGGGTATAAAAGAACTTGCATGTCTGGAGGAGGGCGTTCAGAATTTGCTTTTTGCCATACTGCTCTGAACCTTTGCACAAATAAAACAAGACTTCTTTTGACTCCCGGGGTGTGAGTAGTCCACTCATTTCCTGCAACAAAAGAAAAAAGAATCCCATGGAGAGAGGAATAGAAAAGGGGGAAGAGAGAAAGAGAACTAGGAACTTATACAAACAGGTCTTGAGGCTATGAACTGAGATTTGAGTGAATAAATTGCCATAATGGAGGCAATGGTAGTGGGAATACTATCCCAGTTTAAACTAAGTCTATTGAAGCTATTAGTTATGTTCCTACCCATGATCGATCATTACACCTGAGCGTATGTGTATAAGATTTAACTGCAGATTTCAGAGAGAAGTTATTGTTCCTGTAATCTCTTCCTCACGGGTCCTAATTATGTTTCTACACTGCAAGCGAGGCTAAAATCGTCACTCAGTTCTCCTAAAACTCGAACCTTTTCGGACACTCGAAGGTTCCCGTGACTGGCTGACCCCGGAGGGTCCAAATATGACCGGCTGGCGGCAATCGCTAAGCTGCAGCAAGAACTGCAACAGCCCGCACTCTCACTCCCCAGAGACCCTCTAAAATGTAGCCCCGTTCAAAGCTTTCGGAAGAGAGATCTTTGTTTGCTCTGTAATGCAACTCCCGGGCCGTGACGCTATTACTCCGCCTGGGCCAATTGGAAAGGCGTTGCCGTCCGAAAGGGGTGTCTCGGGCGAGGCTCTCCTCCTCTTCCCCCTCCTCCTGTTCTCCCCTGTAATGCCTCACGGGGGTCCCTGTGGCTAGGAACTCTATATAAATCCAATGTGACCCAGCGATCTGCCCTTCTCGCAACTTGTAGGGGTTGCGCCAGATAGGAGAAGCGAAGGCTGAAAGGCGGTAAGAGAATTTGCAAGTTTTCCTTCACCCCACTTTATCAACCCGATAAAATTGGTTTGCCTCCGGTTTCAAACACGATCCGTATATTTTCCCGACAGCTTTCCAAGATGCCGGACAGTCGATCGAAGCGAGCGATTCTTTTGGTATTTATCCTTTGTTCGGGGGCAGGGGTCTGGGGTTCTCAACCCCGCGGGGAAAAAAGCAAGAGGCAAACGCAGCAACATATCGTTCAGCCCTCTCTGCCGGTCGGCCAGAACAAACGTGAGTAATTCTGGGATGAGCAATAACGGCTTTTCAGGGGAGAGGAAACGATCGGATCATGGGCGCTTTGATAAAACCGAAATCAAACTTAAGGAGCATACCGAAAGTTGCAACTTTGGATGGTTGTGAAGGGGGAAAATAAAATTTACTGTATGAATGTGGTAATAGCTCCTTCTTGAGTCTACTCAGGTCTAATACATGAAATCATCAGATTGAGATGAAGAAAATTTTGCAGAAAACAAAACCGATGATGGGGAGAAGTATTTTTGAACTTAACTTTAGGTAGGGATTTAACAATGCCTGTCCAAGTGTCTTAGAGTTTTTAGACCGTTGCAGCAATTTAGGACAACCTTTTAATGGTGCCAGAATTACTTCCCTTGAGATCTCATGTCTCCAGTTCGCTTTGCAACCTATCCACGATTGCAGTTTGATAATCCATCATGGATTCTTGGATGCAAGGACATGCTGGACAGCTAGAACATTTCCGGTGCACAAAATTGTTAAATCATGAAAAAGCTTTTTCCAGGGAATTTTCAGATTAATTAAACTGAACCATGTTGTTGAGAGGGGAATCCTCTTGGTTTTTGCATTTATATCCAGTTTTTCTGCCAAAGAATTCAAGCTTGAGTTTTTGCATTGAGCCCAAAGATAATTATGTCTGAATGAATGCCTCCTGATTAGATTGGGCACCCTACTCTTGGGAAGGTCTGGTAAAAGATTTGCCACGTCCCAAGCTTTGCCAGCTTGCTCTTATAGGAATAAAAATTCTTAATTTTTCTTTTTCTCATTGACAACAGTGAGAAGCAAAAGTATCTCATCAGATTTGGCAAATTGTGTGAAGATGTTGAGAGAACATTTGATTTTTAATCCAGTTGGAGATGGACTGTTGGTGGTTAAATTCTGTATTTCAGGGCTTGCTGGTGGAAACTTTATTTGCATATATATATATATATATTGATTTTTTATAAGAGATGTTCCCTGGTCTGTTATATTCTTCATTACTGAGAAAAGGGATTCTTGCCTTGGCCTATTTCTCTTCCACACAAATTTGCTGGTTTAGGATAAATTAATTTTCCTGAAATCCAGACATTTCTCAAGAAGGGTGTAAGTTAGCATTCCATTTTTTTCACTGCAGTTATACCAGCTATAGAGAAAATTGAGGTAATCTAGAAAGGATAGATTTCTATTCTCTTTTCTTACAGAAGAACTGGAATCAAAAATTTCTATATTAATTATGATTGACTTGAAAGTAAAAGAGAAGAAATCATCTTTCCTGCTATAAAAAACAGACTTTAAAATTAAGGTGTTTGAATTAATTTTGAAAAGTATAGAACATATTTTTCATTTTAAAATCTGTATGTGAATTGAGAAAAGAGATGCTGAGATAACACTTTAAAATTGTTTAGAAAGTATGATTTTCCATTAAAGCAGTCATCTCAGGAAATGATAAGACTGTAAATGTGGGGAAAAGGCTTGGAAATTAAAAAAAATAGAGACTAATTCTACTTGGCAAGAATAAACCTGCTTAGGGAAGAGAGCCAAAGTTTCTTTCAAATCTTTTGGGGTCTTTCCATAGGCTTTCGTGAAACATTGGATTAAGCCTCCCAGTTGAGCAATCTTTTCCAGCTGTTAACATGCTGCTCCAGAATGTGAAATCTCTAGTGGTTTAATCCTGTACATTTAAAACATGGTTAAACAAGAGATGGATTGAACTGTTTTGAGTTTAACTCCAGTCTTGAGTTGCCTGCATCTAATATTAAATTACACAGAGGTTTCAAGATGTATAAGGAATGTCTGGCCAGGAGTTAATGTCTATTCCATGCATGTTAAGGGCTGACACTGCTCTCTTCTCCACATTCTTTCTCCTTACCAGGAGAGCCACACTTGGTCTCGATGATAGAATGTTATTAAACAGTGCTGTTTCTTTCTCAGAGGGATGCTATGACAATGGACAACATTATCAGATAAACCAGCAGTGGGAGCGCATTTACTTGGGGAACACTCTAGTCTGTACTTGCTATGGAGGCAGTCGAGGATTCAACTGTGAAAGCAAACCTGAGCGTAAGTTGGATGCATCTCTTGACAAACTTCTGGCCAAAAACATCTTTTTTTTTGCTAAAATAAAAAGTAGATATTTACATGTATAGAAATATCCTGGTTTTTTAGCTCTTGGAAAGGCAGCATCCACATTTAACATTTCTCCTTCTTCTGAAAAAAGTTACTGTTACTGTATTTTTTACAGTTCAGTCTCCAAGCCTGTCAATTTCTGACTGTTCCTGTCTACTGTAGATTGCGAATATCCTGGAGAAAACTTGCATTATTTTATGCAACAGATTATTCCTACTGTAGTTTTCACACTAATTAGACTCAAGAACTGCTAGCATGGATTAATCTATCAGTAACTTTTTGTGGTTACAACTGGGAGCCCCCAAGTATCGTAGAAAATCCTGGGGATATTCTGTGACCCACAGATAATTTATATCAAGCTTCTCTAGTGCCCTTGTTTTTAATCAGGAGAATTCAGAGGGACTTGAATTGCTTGACACATCCTTATCATTGTTCAGACAGATATTGTCAATGTAGAGATAGAGCAGATTAGAAAATCAAAGTCATAATTTTATGATAAGATTATAAAAACAGAATCTTACAAGTCTAAATACCCCCCACACACACACACACTCCTTCATCTTCATGAGAACTAGTGAGAGTCTTGTCAGAGGTGCTTTCTCAGCTTCCAGTCTGGACTCAGGGTTCTTTTATCTGACTGTTAATAGGTGCTCTTCCTCCTGTGTTCATTATTTGTACCATTATAGCTAAATAGCAATAGGTAAGCTGTCTTTTAGGAAAGCTTTGTCCCTGGACTTTTTCTTTACATAACTTTAAAAGGAACCTTCAAAGGCTATGTACTCTGAAGAGGACTCATTGGCCCTTAAGCTCTTCTGTTTGGCTTTTTGGAAAGGTTTGACTTTGCCTTGTCAGAAAGAAATCACAGTGCTAATGCTCTGTAGATAACAATGTACTGAAGGACACCCCCACATAAGATAGGATGTTAGAGAAAATGCTGCAATAAGACTAGAGGAGGAAAAAAAATCTGGCAGGTCAGATTTGCTATGGAGAACATTTTGAAGCAAAGGAAAAACAGCATTTCCAAAAAGAATATTCCCAAAAATTCTACTCATGCTACTGAAAGAAGCTATTAAACAAATTAAATTTATTAATTTTCATGTCCCCATGTTAAAAAAGTAATACCATATTGGAGATACAATAAGATAGAATAATAAAACTATATATAATTACAGAGTAAGATAATGATTGGAAATTACAACAGATTACAAACATTTTGCATGTCACTAGTCTAGAGATGTGAAGGCCTGGAAAAAAACCGGAAAAATTCGGAAAAAAACTGGTTTTTTTCTCATTTTTTTCCTGAAGGCTTTCCCCCCCCCCCCCCCCGAAAAATTGGAAAAATTGAAAAAAGAAAAAAAAACATTATGGAATATTTTATTTTAATATGATGAATAAAACATTTTAAGACAGGGTGTTCAAATATTTTCCAAATCATTTCTAAAAAAATGTATGATATCAGATTATTCTAATTTCTATGCACTGAGTGAGGACAAGCAAGTCCTAGGTAACAAACTGAACCCTCCAATGCAAGAACAGTATGCATTTCTTCCTTTAGGAGGTGCTGCTATTGTAAAAAGAAAAAGGTTTCAGTTTTGCTTTTGCATGTTAGTGCGTGTGTTTGGTTTGTTCTGTCCTCTTCACTAGGCCTCAAAAGCATTGGAAGAAAATACAGAGCAACAAAAAGGACCTGTGCTGAATGAAGGGACTTATGAGAATGGGGTTTTTATTTTTATTTAATACTGTGGAGAGGAAATATGAAAAATTGTTACTTTTGGTTTTGAAAATTGTTTTGTGGAGGCTTTTTTGCTGTTCCACATAAACTAGTAAGCAGTTCAGGAGATTGTTGCTCCCTTTGTTACAATTACAAATAAATATTATAAAAAAGTAAATTCTGTTTGTGATAATTGTTTGGCTACACTATATTTTTAATATGCTAGTTGTGATAATTTTATGCCAAGTCAAATTGTCCATAGTCATGTTTTATGTTCCTAAAGCAACAGAATGATTTTCAATCTTAAAAAGACAAAAAAGTGCTAATGTAGCATTTTTCAATTTTTCCAAAAATTTCCGTTTCTCCCCCCCCCCGAAAAAAAAGGAAAAAAACGGGTTTTTTTCCGAGCTTCAAAATTTCCGGAAATTTTACATCTCTAGTCACTACACAAACATTGTGATAATAGGAAGTAATATGTTTGTGCTACCTTGTGCTTAGAGACATGTTGTGCTACCTCTTGTCTCCCCCCCCCTTTTCTGGAGTCTGCTTCCTCCACACTGGTGCCTATAGTCATTCACACTATCTCCCCCTCCATGGGCATCATCTCTCACATTCTATCTGCAACATTGTATTTAGCAGAATTGCACCTCAGTACTTAATTATCCTGCAAGAGATGTATACTATTTAAATATCTGAGGTTATCTGTGTCAAAACGTGTAGGATGGTAATTTAGAAGTGAAATCCAAGATTACCTTTTGTATGTATTCATGTGTACATATTGTACATATTAATAAAGGATAGGTCTTTGATGATGACATTGCAACTGCCATCTTGTCTGGTTTGAACCCTGCCTTAGATGTGTCAGTCTTGTCAGCAGGAACTGAGTCACTGTAGCATTCTGCCTTGAATTCCCAATCTTCATGGCTGACTCATTAAGGAGACCAAGTTTGTTTTGATCATATATCTAGGCTTGTGCCCAGACTAGAATAGGTCCAGAGAGTCTATTTCTTCCAGAAATGTCTGAGCTTATCACATCAACTGCACAAATAGTTCCTAAGGGGATATTAGCAACTGATTGATTACTTTTAAGAACACAACATCTCCTGTGGGTTTCTTGAAGCTATACTATCACTTCCTTTAACATATCTGGCATTTATTGCTTCCCCTATAAAAATATATTTACTAGATTCATCTAGGCAATCTACTGAAATGAATTAGCCATAATGAGAAGGTCTAAAAAGGACGTGTAATTGGGGGCATAGCTTCTAACATCTTACTGACACATTCAGATTTTAAAAGTTGAAACTAATCCCATAGAATCAGATTAATCACACATCAGATTGCATAGCAATAAGTAATGTTATCTATTAACCTATCTTGCAAATATATCACACCATGTCTCTGTAGGTTCCAGTATGGTCTTATAAAAGCTTCCCCTCACCACTGACAAAAATAGTTTTCCTGATGGCTATCTTGAGATTGCAGTGGCAGCAGCAGAAAATAGTTTTTATTCCTTTATTGCTACATGATTTACCTATCTTGTCTTCTTGATAATGTGCTCTGTCAAAATGTGCTGTTACCAGTCTTGCTTCTATACTTGCTTATGGACCTTCTGAGTTCTACAGTGATAAAGAGTATTTGGGAATAATTTTAATGACACATCATTTTCTCTCTCTTTCCATAAAGTGACTAAGAACTTGGACAAGAATACCATCTCTGTTGCCTGAAAAGTCTCTTAGGGGCAAAGTGTCTCTTTCCTTGTATGTAGGCAAATAAGGACACTTCATTGGGAAATTGTTTAACCGTGACAGTAGGATAATGTCAGCTGCCTAAAGTTTCAGTTCATCTTGACAGACTTGTGTGACAGTCCTTTGGATAACAAGACATTTACTTGGTTCCTATAATCTAATCTAGTAAGGGACTAAATATTTGACCAAATATTTGAACTTTGGTTTTCCACACGTGTATTCTGTATCTCCTGGTCAAATGCATTTTTCTTTATTGTTTTCTCCACTTTTTTTAAAAAAATGTATTTTTATACAAATGTTCCAATTGCCTGGAAACTCCCTTCTACTGTTAATGTGGATTTTTCAGCTTTCTTTCTTCTTTCATTGGTCCAAGCACCTCTCCTATTCTTTGTCTTTAGCTACATCATTATCATCCAAAAAGCCTTCTGCTTGTCACTACCATAACAATAGCAGTCAATGCCACCATTAATTTTTTTGTGTATGCCTCTATGAATGAGGTAGGGAAAGGAGATTAGAAGCTGCAAGCTGTAGATTTATCTGTGGTGATTCTTTTTTCTTCTTCCTACACAGCGGAAGAAACCTGTTTCGATAAATACACTGGGACTACTTATCGAGTAGGGGAAACCTATGAACGCCCAAAGGATTCCATGATCTGGGACTGTACTTGTATTGGAGCTGGGCGTGGAAGAATCAGTTGCACTATTGCAAGTATGTATTAAATCCTTCACTGAGATGCTTAGATGATGTTCTCCAAAATAATGTGTTAATCCATATACTCATGTTGCTGGAATGTCACAAAATCTAGTAGTTCCCACAATAAGAAGAAGTAGGTACCACACATAATGTTGCATAATTGTAAGGAATTTGTCTGTGGCAAAGTTCAATCAAGAGGGAGGGGGGGGGAGAAAGAGAGAATATAACTGTAAAATGAGACCACTGATATTTGCTGTATGTTGACATTATGAATAAGTGTGTAGGTTATACCTGAGATTTTCTCCTGCATGAAGGAAAGGAGAATGTGGAAGAAGGCTGAATTAAACAGGATTCAAGGAAGTGCTAGATTTCTCCCTCCAAACCTTATGACTTGAGGCTGGCTTTGGTTCTCAACTCTGATATATTGTACATAAACTGGAGCCTGTATCTATGTAGCTGCCATGGCCTTTTTGGAGCTACTCCATGAATGTCTTTCTTGAAAGATTACCTTATTTTTCGGACAATAAGACACACTCCCCTCCCAAAAAGTGGGTGGAAATGTCTGTGCGTCTTATAGAGCTAATATTGCGGTGGGAGGAAGGGGAGTTGGTGCGGCGCCGATCAGCTGTTCTAGGTGGCGGTGATTGTCACCGCAGCCACTGCCTGTTTGCCGCCACTTGGTACAAATGGGCGGCGGTGGTGAACAGGCGGCGGCGAATGGGCAGCGACAATCCCCGCAGCCTAGAACAACTGATCGGAGGTATTCCGGGAGGCAAATCCAATTGTCAATCAGCTGCTTGGCAGCGAAGGCTCCAGTGTTCCCCGGCGGCGGCAGCAGCTCAGCTCAGGTGGGCACAACATAGTGGAGCCCTGACGAGCCATGTGCTGGGGCTGCAATAACGTGCTGACCAGGCTGCTGTTTGCTGCAAGGCCACTAGCCAGATGAATACCGGATGGATGCTGGGAGGCAGGGGCAGATTTTTTTCTCTTGTTTTCCTCCTCTAAAGCTAATGTGCGTCTTATAGTCCGAAAAATATGGTATTTTTCATTACTACGTATCAGAATTTTGACTTCATTGTAAAGCAAGGACTCCAAATGTCTGACCTCAATTTCTAGTAATCCTAATTAGTATAGTCAATATGAGAGATGAAGGAAAGTGCAGTTCAACATTTAACTTCTCTTCTTATAGTTCTATAGTTTAGTTCTTATAGTTTTATAATCCAAATAAATTAGGGAGACTTCTGGTATGACAGGAAAGTGGCATGTTATAGTTATTAGACTGTAGGGACTTCCATATTGGAAGAGAAACTGGCTGCTTTTCATAGCTGACCACATGAAGGATTGTCCAATATTGAAATGGATGAAGGGATCTAAGACTTTATTATAATATAACTGGAGCAATCTTAAAGAGTTGCTGAACTACTATGTGGACAACATTGAAGTAGATACATTAATGATATAACTTGGAAAAACAGCTTCCTATGCTTTGTTTTTCAGATCGATGTCATGAAGGTGGCCAGTCCTACAAGATTGGTGATACCTGGCGCAGGCCTCATGAGACAGGAGGCTACATGTTAGAATGTGTATGTCTTGGCAATGGAAAGGGTGAATGGACTTGCAAACCAGTTGGTATGATTTAGTTTTCTTTTATGCATTTCAGAGATCAAAAGTATTTCAGTTGCAAATAGAGCTGTTTGTGATATTACTGTAAGCAGACTTTGGACTCTCTGTGATAACATTTTTTTTAATTTTTGTCTCAGTTGATATATATAAATACTCAAAACATGCATATCTGGACTTTTGACTTGCAGATAGTGCTTCTGAATATCCCTCTGTAGACAATAAACAAATTCAACTAGAATACAAGTATGCCATAGAGAAGATGCCTAGGTTAATCTGTTCCCTGCTGTCTAGTTATTACAATTTTTTGGTAGGGAAGGGTTGGTTAAGAGAGTCATGCTCCAAAGTTTGATGTGCTTTATTGACATAACAGAAAATTCTCCAGATCATTTTGAAATATAATACTATATATAGTTATATACTCAAATATAGCTAAACCTTCAAAAGGAGCATAAAATAAAACAGCTGCCAGGAACACCAGTGTTGCAAACACTTAGAAACTTCTATTTCATTAAATTGCCAGATTTCTGCATGCTACATTTTTAACCAAATGCAAAAATTATGGAAGCATTTTCTTTCCTTCCTAATTAAGAAATTTAATTCTTTCCTTGATGAAATTGTAAAGAAAACAGTGCAGTGAGGTTATTATTTTCTTTTTCACCTTTGACAATTAATTTCCCTTAGCTGAGCGATGCTATGATAATACAGCTGGGACATCATACGTAGTTGGAGAAGTTTGGGAAAAGCCATATCAGGGCTGGATGATGGTGGATTGCACTTGCCTTGGAGAAGGCAGTGGGAGGATTACTTGCACTTCCAGAAGTAAGTATGGGCTTATGGCAGAGCAGCTCATGCAGAGTATCAGCATGGATAATGCTCTTGGGTATTTTTCACTTCCTCCATTATTTTGAGGGAGGGCCCAAAGTCTGGAATGTTCTGCACAAACTGCTTGGCTGACTATATTCACACCATCCATGAAGCTATAGTAAATTATATCAGTCCTCTTCAATTCCAGGCTATCATTTATTGTACCTACTGAATATTGGTAGAAAGTACAGTAAGTCTCGTGTTATCCTGAAGAAGCTAGCTTAGATCCCAAGATAAATTTATGAAAGTTTTGATTATTTCTTCGGACTATCTTTGAAGACATTGAGAAGGTTCCACTAAACAATGTGGAAGTACTTAGAAATAAAGACAGTATGAAAATTTAATTCCATAGTTAAGTTACCATTAATTAACAAATAAAATTATTTAGTTACTCTTTCTCAGGAGCCCTTCTCCTTTCTACATTATTTAGGTGAGTCTCCCAGCTTTTTTGAGTGGCAGATGACTGTATGGCAATGGAAAAATTGGGAAATTTTCCTTTGGTGAATTTCCTTAAATTCTAATCCATTATAAATAAGATTGGCATATTAAAGATGAAAGAACCTAAAGTGAAACTTTGAAATGTTCTTTCTTCTATGAGGATGTTGGTTTGTGATGAAAAATTACTATAGTTGTATGGAAGATAATCACTGACATGCATAGCAATTATTTAAAAGTAGAGTCATTGGTTAAGTATTTGTTGTTAGTCACCAAGTTGTGCCGACCCATCACGACCCCATGGACAACGTTCCTTCAGGCCTTCCTGCCTTCTACCATCCCCCGGATGGTTAAGTATAAGCCATGCATAAGCTGTTTTGGGACACACCTGGTCTTTTAGAACTTTTTTGTGATGGATTTTGAGATGATATTTAGCTTTTAATTGATAATAACTTTTCTTAGCATAAACAATCCATTATATAAAGTAAATCCTCAGTTTGAAATTAAAATTTAAAACAATAAAAGCAACACTTATTTAGTGTTTTTTCCTGACTGGAAACTAATGGAGGAAAATGTGTGTCCGAGGGTCAAATGGGAAAGATACAAGGATGGAATGTTCTCAACCACCAGGAAAAGCATGATTAAATGAATTACATTGACAGTATGTTATAATACAGTATATGGCCCAGAAAACTGTTGCTGGATTCAATAGGAATTCTTATTTCTTTTCTTAATATTTATCATTTGTACTGCTTGAAACTAAAATAGTTGGCTTTGAACATTACTATTTATTCAAAATACAAAAATTTTATAGAGTTATCCCAGCACACATATTAAATAATTCATTACCTGTAACAGGAAAATCATTGTATAGAGTAAGCCATCATTTCTTAATGATGTGCATTTGGGGAGATTGCATGTCTGTGTGCAGTACTTTCTCTTGAATTTTATAATACTAGTGTTGATCAGTACCATAATTTCTTAACATAGCATAAATTGTTTAGGATCATGTACATTTGGAACAGACTCTGAAACTTTCTTCAATGTTTTAGATTCCTTTATCATACCTCTTAGGTATCTCAGATGGTTTGTTTCCATTTCCCCAAAGTTTGTAATATTTCTTTGTATTCCCAGATTAACAGTCAGTTTCTAAATATATCTAGTTGGGATTAAGAACTGTTCAGAGTATAAATGTGTTTAAGTTTGCATTAGAAAGTTTACCACTACATTATTTGTATTTTGCATTTAGTTTTATTAAAGTATATAATTACTGAAATGGTGGAGGTCCCCTTATAAGTATGGTCAACTCTTAACCATCCAGCTGGTTCCCAGCTTTGAATATTTTAAAAAGTATGTCCATTCATACAGCTGAAGCCACAGACCAATTTCCTGGCAAACTCACATAACTCCCATCAATCTGACTTTATGTCTTAAACATTTTCCTCATGTTCATTTTTTTGAAACCCAGCAGCTAAGTGATTGGGATGACATAGCAATTTCCCCCCATAGTTGTGTAATAACAAATGGAGCAGAATTTTTCTGCAGAGGGGAGCAATTTATCCCAAGGTGAGACAAATTATTGACCTCATATTTCTACCTTTCAATTCAAGGTTGATTTGTTTATTTATACAATTTTTATAGCCACCTATCTCACAACAGTAATTTTAGATGATGAACACAGGTTTAAGAAGAACAGCAATATGATTTGTAAAAGTAAGCATTCCAAAACTAAAATGAAATATATTCATGTTTTTTTTAAAAAAACCTGCACTTCCAATAAGTCAAACAAGAACTTAAAAAAACAACCAACAGTCTTGTCTAACTTGTGGGCTTTTATGCCTGAGGAAATAGCCATTTCCTTAATGCCAGCTGAGTTAAGGCCATCCAGGGTTCAAGGAAGCTGCTGGTCCATTGGGCAGGCAGAGAGGTGCAACTCCTAGGTCCCATATAAGATAAGACTGTCTAAGAGTGTTCTAGTGGAGTGAGCAGAGTACATGTAACCTGGAGTATGTAGGACTTTATAGAGCAGTGATGGCGAACCTATGGCACGGGTGCCACAGGTGGCACGCGGAGCCATATCCGCCGGCACGTGAGCCATTGCCCTAGCTCAGCTCCAGCGCACATGTGCTTGCCCGCCAGCTGATTTTTGGCTCGCGCGGAGGCTCTAGGAGGGCGATTTTGACCTCTGGAGGGCCTCCGGGGTAGCAGGGAGAGCGTTTTCGCCCTCCCCAAGCTCCAAGAAAGCCTCTGGAGCCTGGGGAGGGCAAAAAACGGGCCTACCGGGCCCAGTGGAAGTTGGAAAACGGGGGAGTGGGGGGGTCGTGCACGCATGCGCAGGGGGGTGGGGTGAGTGGCGGGCTTTGAATTATGGGTGTGGGCACGCATGCACGTACGAAAGCGCGCGTGCGCACTATTTCGGCACCCGAGGAAAAAAAAGGTTCGCCATCACTGTTATAGAGGTTATTAGCATGTTGAATTGCATTCAGAAATCTTCTGGAAGCCAGTACAGCTTGCTGCACAGAGATGTTAAATGACAGTATCAAGGAGAGCCATAACTATCAATGCCATTGCATTCAGTTGCAGTTTTTGAATGCTTTTGAAAGCCAGGTTTGTGTACTGCACAGTAATCCAACCAGGGAGTGACTAGGGTGTGAATGACAGTGAATATGACCTCCTGATCCAGAAGCAGGTGCACCTGATGCACAAGGTGAACTTGTGTAGAGCCCTTCCTAGGCATGGCTGCCACTTGCCCTTTGAGTGGGTCCAGAAGGACCTAAAATTGACCCAAAGAATATGAGCCTTAGGGGAAGGCACAGAACAGTCAGTAATATCTGGTATCAACACTACACAAAAACATGTGATTTGTTTGATTTGGCCTGGCATGCTGCCTAAACTCAATTATTGTGTCTTGTAAACCATTCTTTTTGTGGCCTCAGAGTTTCTCTGGAATGACTGGAATTAAAATTTGCGGACATTTTAGTATTGGGGAGTTGTTTGAGAGTTTTAATTAAAAAAATTCTGACCTGTCTTTCTTTATATGCAACATTAGAAAAGGACTGTTTCTCACACAAATGTACTGAAAAAAATCCATTTTTAATTGAAGCAGTTAAAATATGCCAATGGTAGTTTTGAATGAGACTAGATGGAAATATTGACTACATTAAAAAATCCAGTATCAGTCCAAGAGGATAACCATCATGAATGGGTACAGACTGTTGAAATAGCACAGGTGTGTGGACTCTTCTTTTCTATAGATAGATGCAATGATCAAGACACCAAGACATCTTATCGAATTGGAGACACCTGGAGCAAGAAGGATAACAGAGGAAATCTACTTCAATGCATCTGCACAGGGAATGGCAGAGGGGAATGGAAATGTGAAAGGCATTCCTCTTTGCAAGCCACAGGCATAGGTAAGTAATATATCTGGATGAAGTTGGATGTTTATTCCTTCTTTATTTGCCTTTATAAAAATTACCCTGGGAAATCATACATTCAAATTTAAAGTATTCAAACTGTGTTAGAATCTGAAGATAACTCAGTGTAATCTATAAAACAACTACAAAGCCAATATAATTAAAAACTAATGAAGTCTGGCAAAAAATCCCCACATCTAAAGTTGCTAGCATCACAAAACCTCTTCCTATTTGGCAGGCTTCTTGATTTAGTCCTTTGGAATGATGAGAGCTTAACCTAAGACTGAAAGTACAGATTCAGTTACCCACAGAATGGAATGTGCTAGTTAAGTTTTCAATAATAGGGGAAGCATTTTGGCAACAATGTGGAATCTATTTTGATGCACTGCAAAATAGATAAGTGACCATTAATATAATCCAGTAGAACAGTTTAATGGGCTTTTCAGTGAAAAATAATGTTCATTAATCTAAATGTATTTTAAATCCAAAGGTTGCCCTCTGATTTTTTAAAAAAATTCCCTTCCCAGAAATCAGCTACAGAGAAAAAGGGTTTTTCTTAATATAGATTTAAGTTACAGGAAGGCAGATTCCAGTGGAACATTCTGAAAAATATCCTAACTATAAAAGTAATTTGGCAGTGGAACCAGTTACTGATGGAGACTGGGAACACCTTCCTTCCTTTTCTACCTGTGTATATGCAGAGCCTGGATCTTCCAGAGGATATGTAAAATTGGACTCTCACTGTGCAGTGGGTTGGAAGATAAGCTAATTTACTTATTATCATGAGTGTAAATGTTTTGTTACCTTCTGATAATCTGAGAGCAAAAGTATTGTTGCATTCCCAGTAGGATGTTGAGAAGACAATTTGGATGATAATTTTGGTTCCAGTCAAAATGGTAAAAACAGTATTAATGTTGGAAGTTTCAAAGTTGCACATTACCGTAATTTAACTATAACAGATTACATGACTCAGGAGACTATCAAGATTATGTCTGTCCATTTTATCCATAGTATTATAGAGCTGCCCATTTCAAATTCATGACTGGGTGCCTAACAGTGATTAAAAACAGGGTAAAAGTAATCGTAACCAATCTTAATCAAGTGATATAGATAGATAGATAGATGATAGATAGATAGATAGATAGATAGATAGATAGATAGATAGATAGATAGATAGATAGATAGATAGATAGATAGATAGATAGATGATAGATAGATAGATATATTAGATATATTAGATATATAGATATATAGATATAGATAGTATTTCTTACTGACTGTTGCAAAACATCTTTGCTTTTTTATATGCAGGCAGTGCATCTGCAACTATCACAGATGTACGAACTGCACTCTACCAACCACAGCCTCAACCTGCTCCTTCTGGGCATTGTGTAACTGACAGTGGTATGGTGTATATTTTGGGAATGCAGTGGCTTAAGGCACAGGGAAACCAGCATATGCTTTGTACTTGTTTGGGCAATGGAATCAGCTGCCAGGAAACAGGTAGGACATATTTTTAAATATTTATTGACATATAAAAGATGTTTCAATCATTTACCCTATGATAATGCATGTTCCTAACTGATTGGCATAAGCTGAGCTGAAGGTCACTACTGTGAAAAATAAGTGATTAGCATCATTTATACAAGGTTATGTGATGAGTCTGACCTTCATACAATTACATCTATGAAGGCATGATCTCAATGGATTTGATGTGAAGATAGTTTAGTGTGGTTGGTTTTGAGATACTGTTATCTTCCTCCCTCCAAAACCAACCAGAACTATGACATTTTCTTATATACAAACCCCCTCTACAGCTACACCCACACCCTCACGCATACACACACAGATAGTGAAATCTTGAATTTTTGGGGGACTACAACAGACTTTGATAGCAATTTCCACTGTATTTTATTATTTGTGTAATGAAATTATCATACAAATGATGTAAATTGATGCAAGTAATATAATTTCCCACCTAATGAGAAGGAAGGACTCACTGGAGAAGAGCTTGATGCTCAGAACGATTGAGGGCAAAAGGAAGGGGACGACAAAGAATGAGGTGGCTGGATGGAGTAACTGAAGCAGTCGGCGTGAGCTTAAATGGACTCCGGGGGAGGACAGGAAGGCCTGGAGGAATGTTGTCCATGGGGTCGCGATGGGTCGAACACGACTTCGTGACTAGCAGCAACAACAACAATATAATTTGCATCATTTGTGTGATGACATTGTTCAATCTATGTCAGTTACTGAAATGACATACATCACGTTTTCAAGGACAGGGACCATGATCCCATTGGTTTGAAAAACTGAAGTTTCACTATAATATGTATAAATGCTAAATATTAAATATTTTTCTGAAACCAAATAACACAAAATTCTTGTATAATTATAATTGTATTCTATGTTTTAAAGCTGTGACCCAAACTTATGGTGGCAATTCCAATGGAGACCCTTGCGTTTTCCCATTCACATATAATGGAAGGACTTTCTATTCATGCACTTCCGAAGGACGTCATGATGGGAATCTCTGGTGCAGTACAACCTCCAACTTTGACCAGGATAAGAGCTACTCCTTTTGTACAGAGCAAAATGGTAAACTTTTTCAAGAAAAAAATCTCTTGGGGAGAAATAGGTTGCAGATTTTAGCTGGGAAAGTGGGGTCATGGAAGTACAGAATATATTAATTCTAATTTAGCATTCTTTCACTGAGTATGATTAACATGCCTTTTTAAAAAGGCTGGGCTGGGAATAGGAGAGGTGGATCTGCACTGGATAAAGGATATGAGGAATGTCTTGAGAACTAGGAAAGTGTAAGAGGGAATACAGAAGTCAAACATAAGTCTATCAGAAAGGCTATTCAGTGCAATACATGAAATGGGTTTAGCATAAGAAAGCTAGTTTTATGTCAAGAGGCCACCACAGCTTAACTAGATAGCAATGGATAGTACTTCTCTACATATGTCTTTTCAGGTAACATGAAAAGCAGTAGTATTGTATACCAGATTGCAAGCTTTCCCTAGATGTCTTGAAAGTATCTACTTGACTATTGCCTGAGGCAAAATATTTATTTTAGTTATTTCTTACTTTGTAAAATGTCATTATCACACTGTTTCTCTTCTGCTCCTGCCCATCTTTATTCTGAGCATGCCCACTTTTGGAGTATGGCTTTTAACATACCATAAATCAGTTTGACCCTCTGTATAAAAGTAGTTTTCTGCTCCTATTCTAAGTGATTGCTTCTTATGTTTAAGTCTTTCCAAAAGACTGAAATCATCTTTGTTTTTTGTTCCATGCTGAAATGAAACGGCAACAATGGGTTGGAGTCAGTTTTGCAATTTTTAGCCAATGAATCTTGTCATTAGGAATAACTGAGGCTAATCAGTGTTAGGTGTTTGCCAACAGTTGTTTTGCTTTCATCCCATTAACTAATCCAATGAAATGCATACAGCATGCAGAGATGTTCAAAGATGAAAATAGTTTGGGCTATTTTGCTGACTTGGGTGTCGTCCTGTATTTGTGAGGAGGAAGTGAATTAAATAGAAATAAAGCAAGTAATCTGCATCTTTGGTTTTCTGTCTCTGTTTGGCTGGCATTTCTTCTTCTTTTTTTTTAAAGATAGAAGCAGAATGTCTATATTAGGCTAGAAGGAAAGAGGTCTTTTGAATCTGATGACTGCAATGCTCTGATGTCACTCCAAGTCAAGCTGGAATTCTCAGCCAGGTTGCCATACATGGCAGCCCTAAGAACTGGCAAGGGGCTACTGTGGCTTTTTACCCTGTGAGATCTGGAGGAACACATGCCTTAAAACAGATTAATTTGTGTAGTTTAATAATTCAATATTATTTTATTAAAAAAGAAATTGCCAAATAATTTAAAAAATTTTTACGATTACCCATTATATAAAAGAAACATACCAAAAGCTTTGACTATTTGCCTTACTTTAATTTTTGATCTTAGAGGACGGGAACAATATAATTCTGCTATTGCCATGGCAGTTCTTGCAGAGAACTGGGTGCATAATCTAAAAATATAGTTAAATTCTGCCTCACGATTTCTCAATCCCCCCCCCCCCGTGCCAGAGGTTTATATTTTTTTAAACAAGATTTTCAGAGAGCTTGTGATTTTTGAGCTTATTGGAGGCGATTGTTCTTTACTATTATTGTTATTAGATGTTTATTATCCTTTTATATATTTTGGTAAAATCAAACATGACTAGATATGTGGTGAACATATCTAATAATTCTGCTTCTGTGTATAATTTGGCCTCCTACTACAACCATCCTGTGAGAGGTAGGTTGGGCTCAGAGAGGAGGACTAGCTCAAAGTCGCCCAGATGGCTTTCCTGCCTAAGAACTCACTGTCTCTTGGGTTCTAGGCCAGCACTGTCACTATGACACCATCATTCTGGAGCTCCCTTTTGCTGTCCACACTTTCTTGATAGTAGATTTTTTCAGTTCTGAAGTTTTCCATGAGATTGATTTAGACATGGTAGAACAAAACTAGTTTGAATTTTTGACAGAGAGCTACTGTATAGACTAGCTATTGACTTGCAGCTGCTTTCATCCATTTTGGAACCAAGATAGAAGTGTGAGAGGCTAAGTCTCACAAAGTGGATAGAGCAAAGCATTCAGCCCTTTTTTTCCAAGGTGAGAAGGAATGAGCAGAAATAAAATTGATGTTTTAAGCCTTATAGATACTTAAAACCCATTTCAACCCTTAACTTTCCTGAAGGCTCTCTAACCAAATAGGGCCTGTTTGTGACCACTTAGGAATGCAGTCCTTGACATGCAAAGGTCGGTGCAGCTCTTGAGCTGATGGAAGCTGACCTGACCCGGATAGGTGTCTTAAGTTGTTTGGAACTTCTTTATAAAGATGTTCCCAGCTTACATTTATAGTCAAAATGTCACGGTGTGATTTATTGCCTGTTACATGTATATGCAGGGAGCTGCATCCCTATTCAATATAATGGTTCATTCCTGAGCACGTGATTGATATGTTCTTGTACGCATGTGTGCATTCCAATCTCCGCTCTATCCTTTTTCTTCTGACTTCCATTGAGAGAAGTCACATATTTTATATCAGAGATGTAAACAAATGAGGTTTTATTGTTTTTGTACCGAAATAAATATTTTTACTTAGACTTTTAAACTGCCGTTTCATTTCTAATGTCTGATGTCCTGGAAAAGATCAAACATCTCCTCTGTGAGATTAATTCTCACTCTTGTCACAAAAACCTGAAAACATCTCAATTTTTAAAAGATAGTTGATCAGTAAAAAAAAAACCTTCCACATTTTATGTTCTCAGTAGTTCACATAAAAATGGCAAAGATTGCCATTCTTTGTTGTTGTTTCTTTTTCTCATTTCTTGATTTCTTAATTCCTAACATATTTTCTTTAAATAGTGATTTCCCATTTGTCAAAAGAAAAATGATTGCAATAAAGTTATTATTCAGTTATATATTATTCAGAAATAATTTTCATGAGTGTGGTATGCTGGACAACAGATAGTAAAGTAATTGGCATGTAGTTAAACTACAGTATTTGTTTGAATAACAATTGTTTTCTTGCAGTGTTGGTTCAGACACGTGGTGGTAATTCCAATGGTGCCCTGTGTCACTTTCCTTTTCTTTATAATAATCGGAATTACACTGATTGTACTTCTGAAGGACGAAGAGATAACATGAAGTGGTGTGGAACTACCTCAAACTATGATGTTGATCAAAAGTTTGGATTTTGTCCCATGGCAGGTATATTGCACATAAGTCTGTTAGGACCCAATGTTATTCCTTAATTCTTGGGAATTATGAAAATATGGTTTGATATAAATATTCATTAACCTTGTATATACAGTTAGTTGTTGCATATAAAAATTAGCCTCAGATTTTACCATTTTATTATGAGAATAAAATTTGTGAAAATCTATTTAACACACATTCAGAATACAAGGTTCAAATGGAGATTCATATTTGAAGTGCTCAGAAGAAAATGAATACTATTATCACTGATATAAAATAAGTACGGAAGAAATAAAATTCCTAAGAGTCAATATTGTTATTTTCATGAACAAGAAGCATGTAATAATCAAAATAAGCCTAATCCATTTTTATACGTTTACTAGCTCATGAAGAAATTTGTACGACAAATGAGGGTGTTATGTATCGGGTTGGAGATCAGTGGGACAAACAGCATGATATGGGTCATATGATGAGATGCACTTGTGTGGGAAATGGACGTGGAGAATGGACCTGCATTGCATATTCCCAGCTCAGAGGTATTTTTGGTTTGGTTTGTTGTTATTCATAATGTGATATACCCAGTTAAGAGTTAGCACAGTAGGTAATATGCTAGAATTGGGAAAGTCTTGGTTTTCCAAATGGTTACTTACAGCTCAAGTAGCATGGTCAGTAGTGAGGAAAACTAAGAGCTGTCTCTGAAGGGGCACAGATTACCGTATTTTTCGAAGTATAGGATGCATCAGAATATAGGACGCACCTTAATTTTGGGGGAGCAAAACAAGAAAAAAACAATTCTGCCATACCTAGCTAGCATTCAATACTTTAGTAAGTGACTGTGGTATACCCCCTCCTCTCTCTCTCTCCCCCCTTCCCCTCCCTCTCCCTCTCTTTGAAATAAATCTGCTGGCTTTGGTGGGGTTTCTATGGACACAAGGCTTTTTAGAAAAATTTGTTACACTCAATGTTTTATTTCACATTACCCATTAGCTGTAATGTGGCAGTTGAAGCCATCATAATAGGGTTATTTTTTTAAAAAAAAAGATGAATATCTTTTCTTTCCTTGCGTGCCCTGCTCCCTCCCTGATTCCAAAATTGGAGGAAGGACTTTCTGCACGCTGCTCAGGGCGTTGCATTGCAGCCCCTGCTGCCGCGGAGGTCTCTGCCTGAGAAGGACCCTCGATCAGCCATCTCCAGGGAGCCACCCCCGTCCTCAGGAGGCAGCGGCCCCTTTAAGAGTGAAGGAGCTTTTTTATTTTTTTATTTCCCTCCTTCCAGCCTGAGCCGGCCGATCGCGAGTCCGCCGGCAGTGACAGCGCACCGCAGATTTTCGCGGAGGGCAGGGGGGAGGTGATCGCTTGCCACCGCCGCCGCCGCACAGATATGCGAGTCGCCCGGGGGTCAGCCGCGCCTCGGGATGGCAGGTTGGAGGGTCCTTGTCCTGCTGCTGCCCCAAGGAAGCTGCGGAGCTGAAGAAGCCTCCACCCACCTGCCAGCTCGCCACTCAGCCTGGGGAGGAAAGCGTTTTCAGGCGGCAGCACTGCGATCCCCTCCCCGATTCCAAAAGGCTGAGTGGCGAGCTGGCAGGTGGGTGGAGGCTTTTTCAGCTCCGCAGCTTCCTTGGGGCAGCAGCAGGACAAGGACCCTCCAACCCGCCGTCCCGAGGCGCGGCTGAACCCCGGGCGACTCGCATATCTGCGTGGTGGTGGTGGTGGCAAGCGATCACCTCCCCTCCGCGAATGTCTGCGGTGCACTGTCACTGCCGGCGGGCTCGCGATCGGCCGGCTCAGGCTGGAAGGAGGGAAATAAAAAAATAAAAAAGCTCCTTCACTCTTAAAGGGGCCGCTGCCTCCTGAGGACGGGGGTGGCTCCCTGGAGATGGCTGATCGAGGGTCCTTCTCAGCAAAGAGCATCGCGTTTCCAGTGGCGGGCAGCGCCGGTTGTACGCCCCGTTTTTGGAATCGGGGAGGGGATGCCACCTGAAAACACTTTCCTCCCCAGGCTGAGTGGCGGGCTGGCAGTGGGGGGGGGTGGGGGCTACATTTGGAGTATAAGACACACCCAGTTTTTGACCCTCTTTTGGGGAGTAAAAAGGTGCATCTTATACTCCGAAAAATACGGTACCTCTCCTGAATTAGAGTACATTTGGGAAAGAAGACTGTGGTATAGGATCAGTTTCATTTAACTGTTAAACTTGTTTCATATACAGCCAACAATGAGTAATCATTTGCAGAACTTTGTTTTCTAGGACCTGTAGCAAGAAAAAAATATCTGAGGAATATACTATAGTTTTAGTACATGTGAAAATGTCAGTTCCTTGAAACCTCAGAGAATCATAAGCAAAGCCTTTGTGACAACGTATCATGCACAAATCTTATTTATTGAGTGTAAATCTCAGGTTAGGTTCATATGTCATGGAAATTATGCACAAACAGAACCAAAACCAATTAAAGGACATAACAAGATATGTGAATAGAATCATTGTTATTTGTAACCTATGATTCTGTAAACTAGATTTAGGGGTTAACACCATATAATTGTGGTTTATTCATTAAATCATTATTAAACAAGGCATAGTTTAACCTAAAGAGTGAATTGAGTTATTTTATGATATAGGTATTTGTAGCCAGCTTACTTATTAACAGATGCATGTGGTATGGGTTGGAGTGACTAGTCATTACAACTTTGAGGAAGAAATAACGTATTAGTGACTCAAGATCTATTAAAAGATTATAAAGAATACAAAATTTTATAGAAAACACACATCATAATTAACTTTTTAAATACTTTATATGACATTCTCGCTTTTTTTGCTGGAAGCTTTTTGAATATGGAAAAAACAAACTATTTCATTCAAGAGAGATATTGGTAAACTGAGTGGAGAAAAATATGCAGCTGTGCAAAATTACAGCCATTAGTTATTCAAAGTAACCAATGATACAGATATGTTCTCTCTTGAAATAGATCAGTGTATAGTTGATGGGATCACATATGACGTTAATCAGACTTTTCACAAACGTCACGAAGAAGGACACATGCTGAACTGTACATGTTTTGGCCAAGGTCGGGGGAGATGGAAATGTGATCCAGTTGGTAAGTTGATTCCTTTCATGTTCATGTTGGAAGCACCAAGGTGCTGATGATATCACTGTTGCCCAGAGGAATGCCCAGTGGGGGCTCCTTTCATATCCCCATTAATGTGCCCACCAAAGTGGTATCTATCTATCTACTTTGCTATTGCACACTTTAGAACTTCTAGGTTGGCAGGAGCTGGAGTAAATGACGGAAGCTCACTGCGTCATGCAGCAGCCCTCGGGTCTCAAACTCGAGTTTGCTGATCATCAACTCAGCATCCTAATCATGCTTAGCGGCCTGACGTTTCTTGCTTAGAGCAATATACTATAAGGGGCTACCACCATGACTATGCCAGTAATTTTAGGCTGCTGCAAACTATCAGTAACAGTAAGAATTGGGCTACAAAGGAACCTCTATGACTTAATACTTATCTACATCCTTACCACCACCTCCAACCTCTTGCTTCTATTCTCTTCCCTGGGTTTTTCTTTCATTTGTATGCTGCAGAAGACAACCAAACTATTGCTTTTTCCCCTAATTTGTTGTTAACCCAGCCTTCATGTAATCCAAGTTAGATAGCTCTAACTAACTCAGTTTGGAAATCCTAGAATTAGAGAACTAAGGTAGAGTTCTAGCTAATACTATCTTACCTGAAACAAAGTAAGCATATTTTATGTGGCTTCTGCCTAGTTTTGCTAAACTCCTCAAAAGAATTGGGTGCGTTGATCTAGGCTTCCATAGAAGAGAAGGAGGGCGAGTGACAACATGTGCATCAAAACAGAAACTGCACATGTGTTTTCACAAAGGTGTTTTCAGAAGATTATGTCCAGTGTACTTCGTAAAGTTATTACATTGTAAAATATGATTCTGGAAGTTCACTGAAGGCTGTTAATTTGTATACCTATTGCTGAGGTGGAATGTGGCTATCTGTTTTTGTTAGGCTTGCTTGGAGGCACCATTTTTTGAAGTCATTGAGCTTCTGGAGATCTTGAGAAAGGGCATTCTCTGCATCACTGAAGTTGGTTCCTTGGGTTGTGAGATTGATAGCATCAGCACAGATAAATTTCTGAGAAACATAGAACATAGAACAATAGGGTTGGAAGGGATCTTGGAGGTCTTCTAGTCCAACCCCCTGTCCATGACAGGAGGTCCTATACCATTCCAGACTTTCTTTGGGCTTGATGGAATGAATACACATGATCATAGAAAGAATAATGGAACACAATAATAGAGTTGGAAAGGATGCCGGAAGTCCTCCAGTCCAACCCTCCACCCAAGCAGGAGATCTTATACTATTTTAGACAAATGGTTGTCCAATCTCTTCTTAAAAACAGCTTCAGGCAGGTCATGGATGTACAAGTTAAAAAGTGCAGGGCATAGCACTGATCCTTGTGGTAGTCCATTATTTAACTTACAATATCTGCTTCTATTGAATTCTGTGAAAACATGAAACAACCCATTAGTCAACATGTTGTCAATCAAGGCAATGGTGTTATGACAAGGTATAACCTTTTATTAGTTTGAAAAGGCCTTCTCCACAGACAGTATTGTAGGCTGCCAAGAGGTCAAGAAAAAGAGAGATATTTTTCATTTTCCTTTGGAATCCATTTTCCAGGTAGGAAGTTAGTGCAAGGACTTGATCGCTACAATCATGTTTGGGGCAAAATCCAGTTTGTTCTACTTGGATTACAGATTCAATTGCTAGGGCTATTCTGTTTGACACAAGTCTTTCTAAAAGTTTGTACTGTAGGTGACACAGAGAAGAGCAAATTGGCTTGTAACTTTGAGGAAAGTTTGGATTCTTCCTTGGTTTCAAAATGTCAAAATATCATTTTAGGCTGCAAATTAGGATTAAACATGTCTGAATGTTCTCCTTGAAACTGTTTATCTTTTTTGGGTTTTTTCTCTCTGTGATTTCATTATCCAGATTTCATTAGGTTAGCTTCATAGATGCAGGAAACTTTAAATGGGTCAGTCAGGAAACTTTAAATGGGTCAATCACTACACAGTCAATTCGCTTCATATTGAACAGACACAACTTGCAGTACTGACACAAATTAGGACAAAAACTTCTTATCAAAGGCTGTAATAGTGTAAATGCAGCAGAGAGAAATAGAGGGTGCTACTACATGGGGGATGAGAATGATATGTTTGTTCCTGGGAGGTGTTATTTTAGCCATTGCTTCTGCAAAGTTTGAATCAATTCCTTAGCAAACCTTATTTCCTCCCTGTTAGAGGAGCAAAAGAAATAGTTTTCATTTAATTACAGGAAGGAATGTCAAGAAGGTCCATAAACCCAGGTTTTTTGCAGCCTGTCCTCCCTCTTACCCAGTACCTCAAAGCTGTTCAACTAACTGCCTGTTGAACTGATAGAAGTCTTTGGAATGCAGTGCCTTCCTTCTCTCTCAGCTGCTGTCAAGGCCAGACCTGGGGTGGGGAATTAGGAAGCAATTTTTGCTCTGCCAATGGCTGTACTGTTGAAAATAAGCGCACTAAGTCCTGTTGCCTTTGCTCTAGCATACTGACTTTGCAGAGCAGGGCATTTTTAAAATTACAGAGTTACTTTTTGAGGGTCTTTCCATCTGATGCTGATTAGATTATCTGGTTCATCTACTCATTTGTGGTTTGTTTAACCATTCATTGAGTGAGCTGCAATAGTTTGTTTCAGCCATTGCACTAAAATGGAAACTATGATTTATAACAGCAACCGTTTTTATGGAAAACAGATCTGGGTTGCAAAAACCAGGATGGCCTAATGATGCAAACTCTTGACTGTTTTCTGCAGTTTTGCAGCATGGATCTGTAAGCTCAACCATTGTGCTTCAATAACATCTTACTATAATGGCAGGGATATACTTTTCAATGTATTTTCAGCTTTTAATATTCATTGATGGCAGCAGTACTGAGATATTTGTGAGGAGTCAATCAGTAAAATTATAAGTTTGTATATACAAAAGTATACAGAACAGGAAGATGAGTTTATGTTTTTTTATGAGAAAGAGGATTTCTGTGTTTAGTGCACAAGACTGATGCACCACACCCAGGGTATTAGATTTTATTTTAGCATTGCAAATAATGGAAGCATTATAAGCCTCTACATTCTTAAATTGTATTTTTTATTCTGGTGTATTTTGTTCAAATTAGAATAATTTTGTATGATAAGGTTTTAAGAGCTGTTTCACACAAATACGTTCTGCAGTACCTTTGGTTGAGAATTATATCCAAAATACATCAGGCTCCACATATGGGGGTTGTACATCAGGTGAAATTTTTTAATACAATATTTCCTTGAGATATATCAGGATATATTCATTTTGTGGGCTGTAAGTACTTCATGGCAAGATAAACTCTTATCACCTACTTTAAAATCTTTCGGCTTGTCAGCTTGTTTCAGAATCCGAATAGAACTGGAAGGGACCTTGGAGGTCTTCTAGTCCAGCGCCCTGCTCAAGCCAGAGATCCTATACCATTTCAGACAAGTGACTGTCCAGTCTCTTCTTAAAAACATCCAGTGATGAAGCACCTGCAATGTCTGAAGGCAAACCATTGGTTACCGTATGCTCTGGCGTATAAGATGACTGGGTGTATAAGACGACCCCCAACTTTTCCAGTTAAAATATAGGGTTTGGGATATACTCGCCGTATAAGACTACCCCTCCTACCATCTTTCTTTTTCTTTCTGTCTTCCTTCCTAACATCTTTCTTTCTGTCTGTCTGTCTGCCTGCCTGCCTGCCTGCCTTCCTTCCTTCCTTCCTTCCTTCCTTCCTTCCTTCCTTCCTTCCTTCCTACCATCTTTCTTTCTTTCTTCTTTCTTTCTTTCTTTCTTCCTTCTGTCTGAAGAAGCACAATCAGGAATGGTCTTTGTGGATGGGTAGCAGCCAAGGCACTACACTTGCAGAAGGGGAATACAGTGAAAAGGCTAAGATATGCTGAGGCTCAAAAAAATTGGACTAATGATCAGTGGAAAAGAGTATTATGGAATGATGAACCCAAGTTTGAAATTTTTGGATCCAATTGTTGAAACCCTATGTGAGAAGAGTTGGAGAGAGATGGACAAATGAGTGTTTGTCGCCTTCAAGGGAACATGGTGGAGCATCTGACCTGTTTGGGGCTGCATTTCTGCCAGTGGTGTTGGCAATATTGATGGGATCATGAATGCTGAAAAGTACAGATAGGTTTTAATTCATCATGCCATTCCTTCTGGAAAGTGCCTGAATGGGAAGGGAATGGGTTCCTTTCTTGTGAATAAACAAGCAAAAGGCTTATTTAATAGGCCTTTTGGATTTCTTTGTAAAGGAGCCATTCCACTTTTTCCTCTTGTTATTTTTGCTTTAAAGCAGGGGTCCCCAAACTTGGCAACTTTAAGACTTGTGGACTTCAATTCCCAGAATTCTCCAGCCAGCTATGCTGGCTGGAGAATTCTAAGAGTTGAAGTCCACAAGTCTTAGAGTTGCCAAGATTGAAGACCTCTGCTTTAAAGACATGTTTTGTAGTGGTAGAGTTCCTAAATTACGAGCAAGCTGTCAACAAATCCTGATTTCTGCATTGCTCAGCAGCGCCCCAGTCGCCCCCTCCCCGCAGCGGCTTCAACGAAGAGGTTAAGGGCAGAGAGCTTTTGCGCCTAGAGGGGAGGTAGGAAAGGGGAAAGAGGGGGTTGGGAACCAAGTTTCCTTCCCCTCCCGCCCCCCTTCGTGGTCTCCCGACATCTCTTACGCCAAGTGCTGCGGAGATCCCTTTTCGGGGATGGGCACTCAAGGGGGGCCTGGTAGGCAAGGACGCTGTAAGTGGGGGAGGGGACCAGGGTGGGCAAGGAGGAGAAGGGGGAATTCCCAGGTGCAGGAGGGAAGGAGAGCGAGGTGAAGTTCCCCCAGTTGGGCCCCCTCCCCTTTATTTATTTATTTTATTTATTTGAGGTTCTATGCTGCCCTACTCCCTCAGGACTCAGGGCGGCGTACAACTTCCGAGTCTCCACCTTTCCTTGCAAGGTTTTCTGCTCCATGGGAACCGCTGTGCCGCCGCTTCTCCTCGGTTGCTGCATCTGCGCAGAGCGCTCCGATCCCCTTAAAATCCTCCCTACGAGCCCCCCTTTCCCCCCGAAGCCCAACATTTGGTGCAGCCCGGCTCCCAGTGGGAGGCCGCCTGATGTTAAGACGATACCCGGTGTATAAGATGACCCCCGACTTTTGAGAAGGTTTTCCTGGGTTAAAAAGTCATCTTATACGCCGGAACATACGGTAATTGTCCTCACTGTTAGGAAGTTTCTCCTCAATTTTAGGTTGCTTCTCTCCTTGATTAGCTTCCATCCATTGTTTCTTGTCCTGCCTTTTGGTGCTTTGGAAAATAAATTGACTCCCTCTTCTTTGTGGCAGCCTCTCAAATACTGAAATACTGCTATCATGTCCCCCCTAGAACTTTTCTCTAGACTAGCCAAACCAAATCCTCCAACTGTTCTTCATATGTTTTAGCCTCCAGGCCTTTAATCATCTTAGTTGCTCTTCTTTGCACTTTTTCCAAAGTCTCAACATCTTTTTTGCAATGAGACCAAAACTGGATGCAGTATTCCAAGTGTGGTCTTACTAAAGTTTTATAAAGCAGTGCTAATACTTCACATGCCTCTGTTTATACAACCAAGGATTGTATTAGCTTTTTTGGCAGCGGCTGCACACTGCTGACTCATGTTTAAATGATCGTCCACTAAGACTCCAAGGTCCCTCTCACAGTTACTGTCTTGGAGCCAGGTTTTCCCTAATCTGTACTTGCACCTTTGGTTTTTTCTGCCCAGGTGTAAAACTTCGCTTTTCTCCACATTAAATTTCATTTTGTTGGATAGGGCCCATTATTCAAGTCTATCAAGATCTTTTTAGATCCTGAGCTTGTCTTCTGGGGTGTTGGCTGTTCCTGCCAAGTTTAGTGTAATCTGCAAATTTGATGAGTTCTCTTCTAGTCCCTCATCTAAGTCATTTATGAAGATATTAAAGAGTACTGGGCCTAAGACAGAACCTTGTGGTACCCCACTGCTTGCTTCCATCCATCTGGATGTGGTACCATTAAGGACTACTCATTGAGTACGGTTTGTTAGCCAGTTACAAATGCATCCGGTGGTGATGCTCTCTATCCCACATTTTTCTAACTTACCAAGAAGTACCCGTGTTTTCCCCAAAATAAGACCCTGTCTTATATTTTTTTGAATCCTGAAATAAGCGCTTGGCCTTATTGCCATGCACTCAAAAGCCCGATTGGGCTTATTATCAGGGGATGTCTTATTTTGGGGGAAACAGGATAGGTTGTGGTCTACTTTGTCAAATGCCTTACTGAAGTCTAAATATACTATGTCCACAGCATTTTGCTGGTCTACTAATTTAGTCACTTTGTCAAAGAATGAAATAAAGATTGGTTTGGCATGATCTATTTTTAACAAACCTGTGCTGGCTACTAGTTATAACTTTATTTGTTTCTAGATGTTCACAGATCTGTTTTTTGATTATTTTTTCCAGTATCTTCCCAGATATTGATGTTAGGCTGATTGGTCTGTAGTTTCCTGGGTCTGTTTTTTTTTTTCCTTTTCTGAAGATGGGAACCACATTAGCTCTTTTCCAATCCTCTGGTTGTTCCCCAGTCCAAGATTTTTTAAAGATATGATACAACAACTCTTTCAGAACTCTGGGATGCAATCCATCAGGTCCTGTGATTTATATTCATCAAGGTCAGACAGGTTTTCTCTTACCATTTTCTTATTTATTTTAATTTTTATTTCTAGTCTGTCTTTTACACAAATATGTTCTGCTGTTTCACACAAATATGTTCTGCAGTGCCTTTGGTTGAGAATTATATCGAAAATACATCAGACTCCACATATGGGGGTTGTACATCAGGTGATATTCTTTAATATAATATTTCCGTGGGCATTGGGATATATTCCTTTTGTGGACTGTAAGTACTTTGTGGCGAGGTAAACTCTATCACCTACTTTAAAATCTTTTGGCTTCACACATTTTTTGTAAGCTTGTTTCTTATGTACCTGACATATCTCCTCCAGTGCTTTATGGGCAACTGGCCAAGTGTTCTGCAGTTGGGCTATCCACTCCGCTAAGGAGGGTACATGTGGTTTCTCTTGAGGCAGCTCTGGCATAGCTACAAAGTCCTGACCGGAGGCCACCTTAAATGGGGTTAATCCTGTGCTACTATGCACAGAATTTGTCAGTGTTTGTTGCAGCACACACAATCAGACAATTCAGCAGGATTCAAAACTTTATATATATATATATATATATATATATATATATATATATATATATATATATATATATATATATATATATATATATATATATATATAGGTCTTTGGTTATTCGGGTTTTCTCCCGCGTGAAATTGGAAGTATCTTTGCAACGTTTCGACGAAGTCCCATTCGTCATCATCAGGCTGGAGTCTTCAGCTTGCTGCTTCTAGGAGCAATGTGAGATTGCAGCTGTTTCTTCCTTTTAACTGCCACTGGGGGTTTGAACTGATAGGGTGGGAGCTTGGCTGTGTTCTGATTGGGTGGAGGTGTGTTCTGATTTGTTGGGGGCTTGGCTGTGCTCTGATTGGATGGGGGGTTGGCTGTGCTATGATTGGCTGGGGTGTCAGTTTGCTTCATGTATGGAATGGAGGGGTTTAGAGTGGCTAAAGATGCAGCTATGGTCTGGCTTCTGGTTTGTGGCCGTGCCTCATTGGTGTGGGTTTGGGTTTGCTTTTTGCATGGGTGTGTGGTGGTGACATCCTGTGTGGTTTTCGTGAGTGTGGGTCTAGTGTCATTCTTAGTGTTAGGGACTCGTTTGTCAACAAGTGCGGGTTTCCAAATGGCTGGTAGGCGGGAGGTGTCATCTCGTTTATTCATGCTTTGTGGGCGTTTCTCTATCTCAATGGCTTCTCTGATTATTCTGTTGTTAAAATGTTCAGTTTTGGCGATAGTTCTGGTCTTTTTAAAGTTAATTTCATGTCCTGTGGCTTTAAGATGTTGGACCAAGGAAGAAGTTGGTTCCTCTTTTTTGACTGAGTTCTTGTGTTCTTCAATGCGTGCCATTGAGATAGAGAAACGCCCACAAAGCATGAATAAACGAGATGACACCTCCCGCCTACCAGCCATTTGGAAACCCGCACTTGTTGACAAACGAGTCCCTAACACTAAGAATGACACTAGACCCACACTCACGAAAACCACACAGGATGTCACCACCACACACCCATGCAAAAAGCATACCCAAACCCACACCAATGAGGCACGGCCACAAACCAGAAGCCAGACCATAGCTGCATCTTTAGCCACTCTAAACCCCTCCATTCCATACATGAAGCAAACTGACACCCCAGCCAATCATAGCACAGCCAACCCCCCATCCAATCAGAGCACAGCCAAGCCCCCAACAAATCAGAACACACCTCCACCCAATCAGAACACAGCCAAGCTCCCACCCTATCAGTTCAAACCCCCAGTGGCAGTTAAAAGGAAGAAACAGCTGCAATCTCACATTGCTCCTAGAAGCAGCAAGCTGAAGACTCCAGCCTGATGATGACGAATGGGACTTCGTCGAAACGTTGCAAAGATACTTCCAATTTCACGCGGGAGAAAACCCGAATAACCAAAGACCTACATACAAACACCCGCGAAAACCTCAGAAAACATATATATATATATATATATATATATAGTAACACATAAGGCAAATACACAATACCCATGCTGGTTTTTCCAACGTGGTAGAGAGAAGAGATTGTAAGTAGGTACAAACACAGGCCAAGGGACAGCAGAGACAAAGGAACTCTCCTATATACAGAAACAGTTAAGCTAAGCCACGCACAGGCTCCAAACTGTTTCAGTTGCCAAACAGACCTCATTGGCTCACCTGTTGCTATGCCTATTCCAGTCTATGAACATTCATACACTGACAGAAATTGTTATATGCTACCTCTGCAAAAGGCAAAAGGTCAGCCCAATTGTCCTGTGGTACTGTTCCAGGACAGAGTTGGTTCTCTCACACGCCCAGTTAGTTTCGGGGTGATGGGAGGAGCTTAAGTCCTGGGTGGTTCCTAACAGCTTCAAAAATTCCCACCAAAACTGTGATGTAAATTGCACTCCTCTATCTGAACAGCGCACCATGCTGTTATGACCCAGCCTTAGCAGAAGCAAGAAACAAACTCCTTGTCACGAAAAACCCCTCTTTATTTATCTCCTGTGAATTAATGGCATTCACACACCAAAAAGTCCAGGCAATAGTCCTTCAAATAATTAATTGCAGTAACAGACCTTATCAGTTCCTTGCGATAATTGCCAGGCTGTGAGCTCCCAGCCGCAAAGCTGCAAATTAAGTTCTGGCAAGCAGTCTCTGAGGCACAAAACACAAGCCAAATCTTCAGGAAATCTAAACTGTTGTCTCCTACGACCACCATTCTCCTTTCCTTCTATTTATTCCCCAGCCAGGGAGGGGCCATTCAGCGTCCACATGTGTCTTGCTTCCTGAGTCAACTCCTTGTCCTCAGTTGTTCTCCTCTCCTAACAGTTCTGCGCATACGCGCATCTGGAACAGGCCCCAGCTGTTCTTCCCACTTATCTCAGTCTCCAAAGGCATCTGCCTCTCCGGTGGGTGGGAAATGTTGGACGGCCCTGGCTCTATCTCTGCATCAGACACAGAGCATCCATAAGAGCCTTCCCCAGACTCCAGAACTGGCCCAAGTTCCTCCCCAACCTCCTCATTGTCCGAGTCTGCCACCAGTTCCACTGGCAGCTGCCGGGCCACAACACGTGCAATCTATACACATGTACAAAAAGTTTAGCTAGCATCTTTGCGGAGGGAATCTTGGGGCAGGGAACAAAGTGCACCTGTTTCAAAAAAAGATAGGTAACAACCCAAATAACAGTGTTTCCCCTACTTTCAGGTAATTCCACAATAAAGTCCATAGATATTTCCACAGTACCTAGGAGCTGGCCACAGTCTGTGGGCTTCCCTGATGGTCTCTTCGCCGCTGCACAAATTGGACAGCTGGCCACATAACTTTCAATGTCTTTCTTCAAGGAAGGCCACCAAAACTCCCTCTTAACCAAGTGCAGGGTTTTTACAAATCCAAAATGTCCTGTTGACTTAGAATCATGAGCACCCTTTAAAATGGTGCTCCTCAAGCTTCAGGGCACATATAATTTGGCTCCAACCAAAGCCAGTCCATTGCATATGGTGCAGTCATTTTTATGAGTAGTAAGCCATTCATTAACCTTTAGTGTTTCTTTAAGCTTCTCACACAGTTCATTTGGAATCTAAGGCTCCTTCTTTCCCTGAGCTCTAGTGGTTACTGGGGCTGCTAGCTGCTTCGAGGGGATAACAGGTCTGACCACTTCGGCTTTAATACTGTTGTATTGGGGCAACCTAGACAAAGCATCCACCATAAAATCCCCCCCGGACATAATGCAGGGTGAAATTGAACCAATTAAAGCAGAGGTGTCAGAAACTCAATTTCATTGAGGACCGCATCAGGGTTGTGTTTGACTTAGGAGGGCCGGGGGCAGGGCATACCTGGGGGCGGGGCCATGTGGGCATGATCGGGGTGGGCAGGGCATGGGACTTGTGTGTTGGGGGCACCTGTGGTGGCCAAGTGCTAAGGCAGGACTTCCCTGAGACCTTCACTCACTCTCATTATACAGGTAATCCTTGAGTTACGAATGTAATAGAGTCTGCCAATTACATTTGTAACCCGAGGATTTGTTTGATTGAATCATGTTAAATGAATGTGATCACTGCCTGCTTTTCCCAATACATTTGTTAATCGAATGCGCAGGTCATTAAATGCACATGAAGTATCTCAGAGTGGGGAAGAGCATGTGGGGCTTAGTGCTGCAGCAGGCCATCCAAGGCCTCCCCCAATCTACTGAGATACCTCATGCTCCCCTGGGCTCCCCCCCATTCTGCCCTGCCGGGTCTCCATAGACTGGGCCTGCTTTGCTAGCATCCCAGATTCCACTTACTCCTCCCCACCCCATTTCCCATGGATTACTTACTTTTTGAAGCTCCAGAGGTCCAGAAAAGTCTGACCAAAGTGTTTTATTCAGCAAAGCTGTAAGAACGTGAAATCTAAGGAAAACATTTTCGCCAGCTTCTGAGTAAAAGACTTTGGCTTGGCCTATGGGACCAGCAGGCCTCTGGTAGTAGAAAAGGCCTCCTGCTTCAGGGATTGAGGCAGCAGCAGCAGCCAATCAATGAGGAGCTTGCTTTCTTTGTCTCATCGGGCTGAACTGCAAGCCCCTTGTTGATCGGCTGCCATGCCTCAATCCCTGAAGCTGCTCATTTGAACTAGCCAGTCAGCAGTAAGCAGGAGGCTGCTCATCGCCAGCCAGACTGGGCCCAAACTAAGCCTGCAGGCCCTCATTGCAGAGAATCTGGTCTTTTATTCCGATGGGGAAAGCTGTTTTCCTTACATCTCATGTTCTTACAGCTTCATGGGCTTCTGAATAAAAGACTTTGGCTTCTCTGCCACGTGGGTCAGCCTCTTCTTGAGCTCTTTGAAAAGTAAGTACAGTAAAGCCATGGGAAATGGGGTGGGGAGGGCTGGATGCGGTCCACAAAGCTCCATTTCGATCTGTAACAGGCCTGGGGAGGCCTCCGGAGGTCCGAATGGAGCCTCGGAGGCCCGGATGCGGCCCACGGAGGCTCCATTTTGGCCAGCAACGGGCAATGGGAGGCCTCTGGAGGCCCTCGCAGTCCAATTTGGCTGTCAGAGTGCTGCAGGAGGCCGTCCAGGGCAAAAATGAGCCACTGGGGGGGGGGCGTTTGTAGAGGCACCGCAGGCCGGTCCTTTGCTATTTCCAAGCCAGCCCCGCGGGACAGATCTAAGCACCCCACGAGCTGGATGTGGCCCGTGGGCCTTGAGTTTGACACCCCTGAATTAAAGTATTGAGCCCAACGTACTTGTTTAGGGGATAACCTGCATGGAGTTTTCAGTGCTTCCAGATTTTTATGGTCAATCCATACCTCAAACGGGGTCTTTGCCGTTTCCAGGAAATGCCACCAAGTAAGTAGGGCCCAAAGCACTGCACACACCTCCTTCTCCTATATTGCCCACCTCTGTTCGGTCTCGGTAAGTTCCTTAGAGGTGTATGCACATGTCTGTAGCAACTCCTGGGCAATCTTGCAACAACACTGCCCCACTGCCCCCATCGCTTGCATTGGTCTGAATTACAAACGGAGTGTTTGGTTCGGGGTGCTTCAGCATGGGTTCCGCTGCAAACCGTCATCTGAGTTTTTCAAATGCTGCTTGGCATTCCATAGTCCACTTAAGTGGCTGACTCAGCTTTGACTTCCCTTCACCCTTAAGTTGGTGATTGGCAATGCGATCTTTGCAAATGAGGGGATGAACTGCTGGTACAAATTGGCAAAACCCAGGAAGCTCTGCAATTGCCTCCTAGTGCGGGGAGGGGCCAACTCTAGTACTGCCTTTTTCTGGGTCCATTTCCACTCCTTCATTTGATATACTGTAATCAAGGTAATCAATCTTATCTTGGTGAAATTCACACTTGGAAAGCTTTGCATACAGTCCAGCAGTTCAGAGCCGTTTAAGGACCGCCTGCACCAATTTCATATGTTCCTCCATAGTTTCAGTGTATATTAAAATGTCACTCAAATACACCAACATTCCCATGTACAAATAGTCATGCAGCGCCTCGTTGATCAGTTGCACAAACACTGCGCGGGCCCTGTAGACCGAAAGGGAGCACCTGGAATTGGAAACATCCCAGAGGGCAATTTAATGCAGTTTTCCATTCGTCGCCCTCCTTGATCCGAACCCAGTGGTAAGCTTCCTGCAAGTCTAACTTAGTGAAAATGTTTCCTTTGGCTAAATGCACCAACACGTCCTTCATCGGGGACAGTGGGTAGACATTTTCTATGCATACCGCGTTTAGCCCTCTATAGACAACACATAGACAAAGAGTCGCATCTTTCTTCTCCCAGAACAAAACCAGAGCTGCCACTCGTGGCCTTGCTGGTTGAATAAATCCACATGTTAAGTTCTTGTCTATGAAGATACAAGCTGTCTCTCTCAGCTCGCATGGAGTCATCGAGTAAAGTTTTGGCTTGGGCAGTTTAGCCACGGGAAGGATTTCAATTCTGCAGTCTGTGGGGCAATGAGGCGGGAGCTCATCAGAGCCTTTCACACTAAATACATCTTGCAAGTCCCAGTACTTCTTCGGGATTCGCTAATTGATCCCAAGCTGCTGCTCCGAGCTCCCTTTGCTCTTTGTTTCTCCTGCCCCTGGGCTTTGGGATCTTTTCCTTTTTCTTGGCCGCTTTCTGCAGAATCTTTAAAAACTCTCCTCCAATTCACATCAGGGTTCCATTTCTGCAGTTAAGACAGTCTAAGTAGGAGGGGCCTCTCCATCCCTGGTGCCACTATAAAACCGAGTCTCTTTATGCTTTTCCATTCTCATTTCTACTGGTTCAGTTATAAAGTGAGATGGGCTCCCTTCAGCTACAGTCCCATCTAGCTGGCAAAACTGTATAGGCGCCCTCAGTCGTTTGAGTCTAAGTCCCAGCTTTTCAACGACTTCAGGGTTAACCACACACCTAGTGCAGCCTGAGTCCAATAAAGCCAACATCCTCCCTTGGGTCCCTGAGGAGGGCACCACTAGTTTCACAGGAATGGTTACAGGGACCACATGTCGATTTACCAGGAGGTCGTCGTTGCCATCGCTTTCAGTCTCACCCAAGCTGGTCGGAGCTCCCAACCCCTCAGTTCCAGGAGGGGCAAACTCTATGACTTCCACATCTTTCAGTGCTGTCTCCTGGGTCCTGAGAGCTGACTTCATTGCCTTCTTTCCCACAGTCGTCATGGCGCTGAGGTTTGGCTTGCTGGACTGGCATGCTGCAACATGGTGCCCCTCCTTCCCACATCTGAAGCACGTCATGGACCTCAATCTAGCTTTGGCATTGCTTTTTGTGATCCTGAAGTACTCTTTACGTGTGGGAGGGAAAGACTTGCCCCATTCGCTGGCATTGGTCCTGGGCGAGGTCAATCTCCACTTCATCTGCCAACACATACCAGTGTTTTAGGGTGCATGGGACCTCAGGCGAGATGCAGATGTGGTAGATGTCATCAAAGATGTACATCTTTGAAGTAGTCGATGAGGATGTCTTCCGGCCATGTGGCTAGCCGGCATGCCAACTCTCGGAACTCCTGGGTGTACACGGCCACCAACCATCGCCCTTGGGTGATGGTCTTCATCTGGGTCTGTGCCTTGCATTCAGCCAGTGACTGTTAGGGTTCCAAGTAACACACCCAACAGAATCAAAACTTCAAGGCAGACATCTTCTCAAAGTATAGATTTATTAGGCATGTCTTATTGGCACATCTGGGGAAACCCAATTCTAAGCCCCCCTCGGGTTTCCCCCTAGTTAAAAGTAAAGTTTTCTTTCCTCCTCCCATGCAGTCCATCACATGGTCCAAACAGGTCACAGTCCAAGGAACACTTGGTCTCAGATCTTACCACCTTGCACCTGGTGGGAAAGTCCTTGGTTCTCAGAGGAAAGAATTTTATTTTGGCTACAATCCCCCGGCTATCTCTACCTTCCTCCTCCCATTCCCACAGCTCAACTTATCCCCTCTGTGGCAGCCCTGAAGGCGGAGGGGGGAAATGGCTCCAGGGCTGACAGGCTGCCCCCCCTCAGTTGAAGAGGACATCCTGCAACGAGAGAATCAGAGGGGTTTTAGTAATAACAAGGCTAGCCTCCCCTTGCCCCCCCCCACCTGGGAGTCCCTTAGGTTGTGGGGATGCCTATCGTGGAATTGTTTTACTAATCTGTCAGCTTTCACATCCCAATCTTTGACCCAGGTAGCTTCGGACAAGGAGTACCCCTTCCAGGGGACTAAGTATTGCAAGTGTCCAATATTTTCTTAACCTCTTAATGAGTCTCTACCTGCACTACAATAGGCTCTATCGGTCTCAACTGGGAGCTGACTGCCAGCTTTAACAAGCTGCTGTTAAAGACCAGATGCACTTTCCCTAGCACGCATGGGAGACTAAGCTGAACTGTTACAGGGTTAATTACTTTCACTATCGGGAACGGCCCTATGAACCTGGGTCCCAGCTTTTTACATGGTAGCTTCAGTTTTAGATACTTTGTTGACAAGTATACTTTGTCTCCGACTCGGAAAGGAGGCTGGGTGGAGCGGCGTTTGTCAGCTTGCGTTTTATATGACTTTGCCGCATCCACTAAAGCTCGCTTCATATTTTCCCAATCCTGCTTCAGTGATTCCATCCATTCACAGGGTTATAGAGGATGGCAGTTCTCGGGGTAATTCAGGCATGGGGATGAACTCCATGCCGCTGGTGACCTGGATAGGGGTCAGGCCAGTGTTACTGTGCAACACGTTGTTGTAGGCTACCTCTGCGAAAGATAGCAAGTCTGCCCAATTAGATTGCTAATAGTCCACGTAGCACCTCAAATACTGTTCTACCATGGCGTTTGTTCGTTCAGCCACCCTGTTTGTGCTCGGATGAAAAGCCAAGTTAACTTGGCTTTTAACTCTATATTACTGGAGGGACTTCCTGAGGGCTATAGAATATGAATAAATAAATAAATAAATAAATAAATAAATAAATAAATATATATATATATATATATATATATATATATATATATATATATATATATATATATATATATATATATATATATATATATATATATATATATATATATATATATATATATATATATATATATATATATATATATATATATTAATTCTATAACCCTCAGGAAGTCCCTCCAGAATTTTGCGGTAAACAGAATTCCCATGTCGGAAATAATTCTGTGGGACACTTTATTCAGCCTGTATATTTACCTTATGAACATTTTAGCTAATTTCCTAGCTTAGGATAGACCTGAGCATGCAGTGAAGTGGGCTTGTTTCGAGAATAAGTCCATCACGGTCCAAATGGCCGTGTTCCCGCCACTCTCTGCGAGCTCGATTATGAAGTCCATGGCAATTTCCTCCCAGGGTCGGCTTGGGTCTGCCACTTGCTGGAGGAGCCTGGGGGTTTCTTGGGTCTCTTCTTCATGGCAGCACATGTGGCGCAACTTTTTACATAGTCCTCCATGTCTGCTTTCACTCTGGACCACAAAATTGCCTCCTGGCCAGGTGCAGGATTTTTAGGAGTTTCTTCAGGACTGACACACTAGTTTAATGTGCTCTTCTATCATCAGCGTCCTCCAGCTCAGGAGCCCAGTCGTCGTGCAGTTGGGCTAGCCACTCGGCCACCTCACCATCCATGTTGTTGGCGATGGACGAGATCATCTCTTGGACTGGTACTGACCTTCGTAGCAGTCGAGATGGGACCAGATCTGGTTCAAGAAATACACAGCTTTCCAGGACTCCCATCAAAAGTGGCCCTGAAGCATGGGGGGTGCTGGTGGCAGCGGCATTAGGGCTGGCTGGGGAGCAGGTGCTGGTGCCCATTGACATTGAATCCACCCCTGCCCGGGGTATGCCCAGCCAGGTGGGATCTGGTCCGCAGAAGGCAGCCTGAGGGGCGGCTGGCAAGGAGGGCCGCCTGGCCTTGGCAGGCCCATGGCCACTTGTTCCAGGCCCGGGCTGGACTGGCCTAGGTGCCTCGGTGGCTGGCTGCTCGCAGTCATGGGCTGAGCTGTCACTCTGGTAGATCGGACCCGACAGGAGAGGCTTAGGCACGATCCGGTCTGCACCAAGTAAAATGAGGAGGAAACTTCATACTGGGCAGTCACGCTTCCATAGCTGGGGAAGGTGAAGGTTGGTTGAGCCAGTACCAAGCCAGGTTGGCCCCCTGGGGGCTGCTGACCCAGGCTGCTGACGCTCAGATGGTCGAACCTTTCTGGCAGGCCTGCCAGAGACTGGCTCCTCGACTGGGGTTGGATTCCCCACTCTCTGAGGTCGTTGAGGTCCAGGGGTTTCGTAGCCCTCCACTCAAAGACCGTGGTGCACTCCGCCCGAGCTGAGGCGATCTGGGGTTCCTGTAGACCCTGGTGGCTAGATAGGCTCTCGTCCGCCAGGTTCAACTCCTGGGACGCCGGCCACTTCTCTGGCTCTTGGTGCACCAGGAATCCAGTGCTGCTTCCCGAGCCATCTCCCCACTGGTGGAGCTCTTGAACCGACGGCCAGGCCACATGCTCTTTGGGCTGGGCTCCCAGCTGACATTCGACCTATGCTGCTGCTGCTGCCATCTCTGCCTCTGAGGGAAAATCAAGGGGTCCTGTGGCTCGACTGGTGTCGGCGGATTTTTCCTCCACCTTCTTCTCCATCTTCCCTGAGTCTTCCTGCTGCCCGGTTTTGGGTAAGCGGCTGGAGCTCAGGACCCCTGACAGCAGCCCCCAAGTGTGGGGAGCTGCTTGATTTGGTTTTTAGGAGAGTCGGATTAGTGTCAGGGTTCCAAGTAACAACGGAATCAAAACTCCAAGGCAGGCATTTTGCTCAAATTATAGAGGATTATAGAGGGTGTGGCCAACGTCCCAGCGATAGGGGCATCTCCTGCACTCTGCAGGGAATCCCGAACCCCAGCTCTTAGGAGACCTGGAACCAAACTGGAACCAGGTCAGATCTGCCCTGGAGGGGCAGTGGAGAAGAGAAGCACCAGTCGGGGGTCTGGGGGGGCTTGCAAACCCTCCAGAGAGCTGGCACCAGCCTTTTGGCCAACAGCTGATGGAACGACTCTGTCGCCATAGCTGGGATGGCCACGATCGGATTGATTGAATAGAGAGATTGTGGATTGCCTGGGTGACAATATTTAAGTGTTTGTGCTGGAGAGAGGTGAAGAAGAATTGAGCTGGGTGAGAGCAGATTTATGAAAATAACATACTGTATATAAAAGGAAGGAGAGGAATTTGGAAAAAAAGAAAGTATTGGTATAAAAACAAAAGAAAGAAAGAAAAAGTTAAGAGAAGGGGTTGGGGAGGGAAAATTTATAAGAAGTGGAATTTGTGAGAAACCAAGAGCATGGATGATTGATGGCTGAATGTTATAAGATTTTTTCTTTAGAATTATTGTGCTATATCTAATCATGTTAATATTATTAGTTGTGTATAAGTATGTACAATTAATTAACATAATTATCTCATTAAGAGGTTTTTTTATAAGTTACATGTTGGTTTGAATTTAATTTTGACGCTTTTTATAAGATTTGTTTTTATAGGAGATTTGCATGAGTTACAAATTTGATTTAATGTTGAAAAAGATTCAGACAATTATAGATATTATTGGAATATTTTTTTTTGGATTCTACATATATATATATATATATATATTTATTGAAAAGGTTTTATGCGTACAAAGTACAAACATTTTTTATTATTTTCTCCCCCCTCCCCCCATCCCTCCCCCCCAACTCCCCCTCCCCCCTCCCTAGACTTCCCAGAACATACACAGTATATAATATAGTTTACACAAATATAAAACTAATATATGCTAATAAATTATTAACTTCCAAATATAAAATCTTAACTCCTTATACTGTAAATTAAACAAAACATTGAATTGAAATATACCCTTCACGGTCTATTTTAATCTTCTTAATCTAATAGTTGATTCAAATATGATCCGTCCATCTTCTCCATTATCGAGTATATCATTTAAATAACCTTTAAAATGTTCTAAAATTTCCACTTCCAATTTTGTACCACCAGCAACCTAGCCGCAATTGTTAAGTTCAAAAGCAGCTTAAACCATATCTAAAAAATACTTAACAACTTCACATTCATTTAATTACATTAGATTGCATTCTATACTTATTCCCACCCTATAATATAATTTAATCTTATTCTCTACCAATTTAGTCTCTATTACTTTACATTACCTTCTATACTTATTCCCCAAACTGTATTATTAATTTAATCTTGTTATTTAAAACCAATTTAATCTCTATTACATCACTTTGCCTTCTATAGTTAAACCCCATAGATAATCTTGTAATTTAATTCCTCTAATCTTATACATCCTCATATATACATTTAAACTTTATACTTATTTATTTTACTTTATCCTACTATCACTAAAACATCAATTTTTAATTCCTCTCGCTTTCAAATCTGCGAGAGGAATTAAATATTTCTTTAAGTTGACATCTAAAAAATGTCGATTTAATCTTGCTTTACTTCGAGGAGTTGAGGACTGAAGTAAATAATTTAATTCTTCACTTTCAACACTTTCACTTTCAACAGATACTTCTCTAATCTGTCTTAAATCGTTTGTTTGTTCTTGTCTATTCAGAGTTCCTTTTTGTTGTGGAATATACAAATCTTCCTTTCCCTCTCTTTTAACATCCTCTTTTCCTTTATCTTCTGGTGGTTTTGGTCTCCCCACCTTTAACGCATTGGCAAAAAAATCCTTTGCTTTACAAATCGTAATAAGTCTATATCTTTCTGCCCTGTAAGTAACTGATAGTCCAGCCGGGATACCCCATGTGTATCTTATCTGTTGCTTTTTCAACTCTGCCACCAAGAAGGTATCATCTTTACGTGCTTTCAGTATTTTTGGAGGAATTTCCTTAAATATCAAAACCTCGTGTTCTTCCACCTTCAGCTTATTTTTATAAGTCGCCTGTAAGATTCGATTTCGCAATGTTTTTGTAGTAAAATATATTACAATGTCTCTTGGCAAATGATTTCGTCTAGCAAACCAAGAATTAACCCGATATATTTTTTCAATCTGCCCTCCCAATTCCGCTTCCCCCCCAAAAAAATCTGCACCAATGCGTCCACAATCTTATCCTTTAAATCCTCTTGTTCGTTTTCTTTTACCCCCCCTTAGGCGTAAAGCAAATTCCATATCTTTATATTGAACCATCTTTAATTCTGCCTTAGTTCCTTCAATTTTTTTCTGCATCTCAGTTACTTTTTCACCCAAAGTCACCGTAGTCTGTTTAATTTCAGCCACATCTTGTTCCAATAATTCCATGTTAAATACCACAGTTTTAAGTGCAGATTCCACATTATCTCTGGTTTGTTGAGTCTGAGATGAAAAGTCCTCTGAGACAGCTTGTATTTTTCCATTAATTTCAGTAACTTTTCCATTAATTTGTTTAATTTTTTTATTAACTGCTGAATCAATTTCCTTCTGCATTTCTTTCATGGCTTGCTGCCACTTTTCAAACGTAAAAGTCTGTGTTGGGGGGCAAAATCTTGCAGATTAGCAATATGAGTGGAGAGATTTTCAACGCTTTCTATTCCTTTAAAGGGAACAGTCTTTGCCAGTTTTAAAGACATCTTCAATTTATATTGATTCTTGTATATTTATTAGAAAACCAAAAACAAAGTTCATCAAGGTAAAGAGTAAGAAATAAGAGAGATTTCTTACAAGCATCTATTAGGAAACAGAACTCTCACTTGCTTTCAGTAGCTTTCACTTTCTCCACGCCCTTTCAAATTCCAAGCGCCATCTTTAGCTACTTTGTTATTTCCAGAAAATCCAAAAAACAACACCGGAGTTAAGTTAAAATACTTGCTGTTAGATTCTCCTGGTATGTTCCATCTGCTACATTGTTCAAAATATTAAAATCCATTTGTTGCAAGCAGAGATGGTCGCGGCTTCTTGCTCCGCTAAAAATAAGCGGAGGCATTCCAGGTCCGGAGCTGTTGACAGGCTTCTAGGGAGCCCTCACCCTTTGCACCCCAGAACTTCTTCTGGGGTGCTAGGGGGGCTCTACCTCAGCCCATCTGCTCTTCTCCCCTCCCTTTGCCTGGGACGGGAGTTTCCAAGCCGCCAGACAGCTGATGTGGCTTATCTGGCGGCTTTTACGGAGCCTGGGATCGGGCGCCCATAAAGACCGTCCAGCGAAGCTCGCGGCGCCACTGGAAGTCAGATTCTACATATATTATCAGCAGAGATTGTCATAAACTTTCGTTCTTGGATGTATAGCAACCTCAAGACACATGTTGCCATCAAGCAAATTCTTCTTGGACAATTCCTTTAGAACAGGGGTCCCCAAACTTTGATATTATTGGAATATTATAAGATTTGCATAATTATTATTTTTAAAGGTCTTTATATAAGATTATATAATTTACACTTTGGTTTGAATTAAGTTCTGATGAACAAAGATAAGAAGAGAAATGAATTAGATTACAGTAGGTTAATTGTTGGAAGGATATAAAATTTGAATAACTATCACCATACTCTATAAGACATGTTTCTATATAAGGTTTGTATAATTCATAAATTTGATTTAATGTTGAAAAGGATTCAGATAATTATTGATACTGTTGGAATGTTATAAGATTTATATAATTATTATCTTTAAAGGTCTTTATATAAGATTATGTAATTGACAAATGGGATTTTTTGTTGTGGAGATTCTAGAATGTTATTAACCAATGGATGGAAGTATAGAGATAAGACTAGAATTTGTTTAAAGGAAAATAAAGTTGGAAAGGAGATACAAAATGGGGAAAGATATTAAAAATTTAGGGCATTCAGAAATGGCAGAATGATAATTAAAAAAAAAAAGTTAAGATACAAATTGAGGAAAGGGAAGAGTATGGCCTAAAATTAAGAAGTACAAGAGATAATGAATAAGTTTGGAAGATAAGCAATAGCGAATAATTAGAAAGAAAATTGAAAATTAAAGGTGGTAGACCCAAGCGACAAAAATAGGAGGTAAGGAGGCAGCATTAGATAATAGTAGATATACCTAGAAGAACATATTATATATTTAAATATGGATACGTACGTTTAAGAATAGCACTGATGTTGGAATGAAGTCAGGGTTTTGGATTGCTCGTCTGTTAACCACATAATGGATTAGGATGAAAAGTACTCAGGGAAGGACAAGAGGGAGGAAGAGGAAGTAGAAAGGAAGGGGAAAGAGGCAGGAGGGAAGTAGGTAAGAGGGAGAGAGGGAGAAAGAAGGTAGAGGGAAGAGAGGGAGATAGAGGGAGGGGAGTAATATGAAATATAGAAGGAAAAGAGACGGGAAATAAAAGTATAAAAGATTCAAATTTAGGATATTTGTTTATGGCATTTTGAATAAATGTATAAGTATGTAATGTTTTGATATTATGGTATATGTATAAATGCAAAGTTTGTGAAAAAATAAAAAAAATTATAGGTTTATTAGGTATGTCATATTGGCACATCTGGGGAAACCTGATTCTTAACCCTCCTCGGGTTTCCCCCTAGTTAAAAGTAAAGTTTTCTTTCCTCCTCCCATGCAGTCCATCACATGGTCCAAACAGGTCACAGTCCAAGGAACACTTGGTCTCAGATCTTACCACCTTGCACCTGGTGGGAAAATCCTTGTTCTCAGAGGAAAAAATTTTATTTTGGCTACAATCCCCCGACTAACTCTACCTCCCCCTTCCCGTTCCCACAGCTCGACTTATCCCTTCTGTGGCAGCCCTGAAGGTGGAGGGGGGAAATGACTCCAGGGCTGACAGGGTCGTTGAACTGTTGGCGAAGGGCTGCCATAAAGTGGCCATACTCCTGCATGTAGTTCCAGACTTGCACCAGTAAGAACCCCAGTTGTTCAGGGTCTCCCCCATACTTCAACCCCCAAGGCTGGGACCTTTGGGGCCCAGTGCCTTTGAGGGGCAGTCCCCGCAGATGGAATGGCTTGTGAAGCAGTCGCTGCCAGGGGTGGCATCGCTTGTGCTGGCGCCAGTTCAGGTAGAGCAGGTGCGACCCCCACTGTAGTACCTTCATCCATGGCCTGGCCTGGGGTGACCCAGGAACCTTGGGTAGCCATTTGTGTGAGAGTTTCTTAGGCTCTTTGATTCCCCCTGTTGTATCAGGAACAGGGCCTGGTTCAGTATGGCTTCCTCTGGGCTTCCCTCTGGGGGGGGGGTCTTCCCTCTGCCCCATCCCCCTTGCCCATCTGTGCCTGATAGACATCTCATTGAAGTCCAGCTCCTCTTGCTATTCTGCCTCATCTCGAGCACAGTGTGGTCTAGTGGGGGAGCTGGCTGTAGCTCCAGTTTCCTGCAGCTCAGTCACCATGGTAGATGGCTGTCTCCGGGTTGACTGTTAATTGACTGTTAATTGCCTAATGTCAAGGCTGTCTCTGATCATTTCCTAGGGAAGAAAAATATTTGGCCCCATAGACTCAGAGAAAAGGTACTTTTACTAGGAGCGAACTGAATGTAACAAGTTTCAGGCAAGATCTGAAGCAAAAGCGGCCGAAGCAGCAAATTGAAATAAACTATAGAGCCCAACCCCCTTGTAGCTAGGCAACCAGATGCTGCTGTACACCAAAGCTAGAAGAAATGATCTTGGAGTGGTAAGCAAATCCCAGACCGTAGTTGCAAAGCTGCAATGAAACATTCTCCACTAACCCCTCCCCCCTTTTCCATGGCAGCAAGCAGCAGGCTAGCTGACACCTTTTTTTCCTCCCTATTATCCTTCTACATATGAAATTGGAGCAAAAAAATCACATTGAAACTTTGTTATATAATATGAAGGTTTTTTTGATGAGGAAAGTGTGTTCTGTTCAAGTCAGAAAATAGAGTAACTCCCACAATACTTTATTTCAATCAGTTCAAAAGTAACTGATTGGGATCAAAATTTGTATGGAAATTTCAGCAGCCATTCAAAGACCTGCTTATTCTCTTAAGGCAGCAGAATTCCACCCTTGTAATAGGCCTGAAATAACTCTTTGATGTTCTGTTTTTAGACCAGTGTCAAGATTCAGAAAGCCAGACCTTTTACCAGATTGGGGATTCATGGGAGAAGCATGCTCATGGAGTGAGATATCAGTGTTACTGTTATGGCCGGGGTATTGGAGAATGGCACTGCCAGCCTTTGAACACAGGTAAGAATCCAAATCTATGAATGAGGGAGACCACATGACTTATTTTCACATGATATATGGTATGCTTTCTAAGTACATTATAATAATTTTTAAATCATCATTTAAGTAGAGAGAGAGAAAAAATTCAGAAGTCATTGAATCAAACATAAAGATCCTATAATTACATCATTGGCTGTGCTAATCAGACACATGACCACTCCTTTTGAAATAAGTAATTAAATTAAATTAAATTCAACCTTTATTGTCAATGCACAACATGTGTACAATGAGATTGGCTGAGCCTCCTTTAGTGCACCCCCAACATAAATACATATCAATAACTCACAGTGCAAGAAAAAAAACCCTTAACCCAATAAATTATACTAACAATACACAATCCTCTATACATATATGTGCATAACATTACATTATAATATATTGCACCAATATGAACATGTTGCACCGGCCCTGCAAGTCTATCATACTGCATACAATGTTATGTTGCATTCTGGAGTCTGACAGCCCACAGATAAAAGCTGTTCTTTAGCCTGTTCGTATGACTGGCTATGCTTCTATATCTCCTACCCAATGGTAGGAGAGCAAAGAAGTGCTGACCAGGGTGTGAGTCGTCCCTGAGGATTTTCCTCACTTTTCTAATACAGCGAGTCCTAGCAATTTCGTCTAGTGATGTCAGGGGACAGCCCATGATGATCTGTGCCGTACTCATCACCCTCTGTAGAGTCTTTCTATCCACGGTTGTCAAGCCAGCATACCATATCGTAATGCAATAGGTGAGGACGCTTTCTATTGTGGACCAGTAGAAGGAGGTCATCAGTTGTTGTTCCACCTTATTCTTTCGCAAGTCCCTAAGGAAGTGGAGTCTCTTTTGGACCTTCATGGCCACCTGGGTTGTGTTGTTTCTCCAGGTAAGATCTTTGCTAAGATGGACTCCCAGGAATTTGAAGGACGGGACTCTCTCCACACAGCCCCCCTTGTTGTAAAGTGGGGCAGGTTCCTCTCCCTTCTTCTGGAAGTCCAGCACCATCTCCTTTGTCTTGCTGATGTTCAGATGCTGGTTGTTTTCTGAGCACCATGTGGATAATTTTTGAATCCCCCCCCTGTATGATGCTTCATCTCCACCTGTAATGAGGCCCAATATGGTGGTATCATCTGCAAACTTGATGATCACAGTGGATGGGTCGGAAGATACACAATCATATGTGTACAATGAATACAGGTATGGATTGAGCACACAGCCCTGAGGAGAGCCAGTGCTGAGCTTCAGAGAGGAGGATATGAAAAACCCAGCCCTCACTGTTTGTGGCCGGTCCATTAGAAAGTCTTTAATCCAGTCACAGATGGAAGAGGAAAATTCAAATCAGTCAGCTTTTCAATAAGGATGCTCAGCAGAAAGGTGTTAAAGGCTGAAGTCAATGAAGAGCATTCTGACATAGTTTCCAGGTTTCTCTAGATGACTCAGTACGAAATGTAAAGCAGTAACTATGGCGTCGTCTGTCGACCTATTCCCCCTGTAGGCAAACTGGTATTGATCAAAATTTAGTGGGAGGCATGACCTAAGGTGTTGAAGAACCAATCTCTCAAAGCACTTCATCACTACAGATGTTAATGCAATAGGTCTGTAGTCATTCAGGCAATTAATCACTGTTTTCTTCGGGACTGGGATGATAGTGGCTGCTTTCAAGCATGATGGAACACTGTGTTGTGACCCAGCACCGCAACCCCCCAGAAACACACACACACAGTCGTTGGGAGGCAAACAAAAAGGTTCCTTTTACTAATAAAGTTTCTTAGTAAAACTCAGAGGGTTTAGAAGTCCAAAACAACACAAACGGAAAGTCTTCAGGAATAAGGTTCTTTGGGTTACGTGAGGGTTAAATAGCACACAGACAAAAGTTCAAAGCAAGACTCATTAATTCTTATCTGAACAACTTGGCTGGCTTCCCGGAATAAAGCTGGCAGAAGCTGGTGATAAGATTCCCAAACAGACGTAGAAACGAAACTCTGGATATGCTGCGGTCAGTGAATTGTTGTTCTCAGCAATGAGCACTAATTACCATGGCCTAATATAGCCACTGAAGGGCGTGGCCCAATTAGCCCTCACTGCTTCCTCCTATTGGACCGACGCTTACTCAGCCAGTCCTGTCTTCTGGCTGCTCTGCGTGCTCTGGCATTCAGCATGAGTTCTTCATCTCCTGATGAAGAACTCTGCTGCGCAGGTGCAGAAGGTCCTGGGAGATCGTCCTGCTCTGGCACCGAGTCCTCATCACCAGCCGTCTCTGGTGCCAGGCACATAGGCTGGTACTGCTGCACCATGAGCGGCTCCGCGTCCTCCGGATCCTCCAGACTCGGCGCCGGACGCGGCCAAGGCACAACACTATCCCTCACCGCAGGGCCCTTCCCCCGGGTCTGTCGGTCCGGATGCGGCCGGGACGGGAATTGAGCGTGGAAGGCCCGGACCAGATCCGGAGCATGCACGGCGGTCGCATCCTCCCATGTGAAGTCTTCAGGGCCGTACCCCTTCCACTCAATGAGGTACTGGAACCGGCCCTTCATCCAGCGGGAATCCCGAATACTGGCAACTTCGTATTCGGGTGGGTCAGCGGGAGTGCGGATCACAGGCTGAGGCGGAGCGGGAGGGCGGAGCGGACAGGCAGGACGTTCGGGAACAAGGAGGGACCGATGGAAGACGGGGTGGATCCTGAGAGAGCGGGGCAACGTCAACCGGTAGGCCACGGGGTTAATGACCGCTTCCACCGGGAACGGACCCAAGAAGCGGTGGTCAAGCTTGCGAGTCGGTCGGAGGGGAGATGCTTCGTGGACAGCCAGACACGATCCCCGACCGCCAGAGTTGGAGTTGCTCGCCGGGAGCGGTCCGCGACCCTCTTGTAATCTTCCTTGGCTTTATTCAACGAGCGTTTGACCAGTTGGTGAACGGCCTGGAGCTCGGACAGGAATTCCTCTGCCACAGGAACAGGAGAGTCTAGGAGCGTGAGCGGGAAGAAACGGGGGTGGTAACCAAAGTTGGCGAGGAACGGAGAGGCGTGCGTGGAGGTGTGCTGAGAGTTGTTAAAAGCAAACTCGGCCACGGCAAGGTATTCCGCCCAGTTGTCCTGCTGCTGGTTGACAAAACAGCGCAGGTACTGTTCAAGGATGCCGATGACTTTTTCAGTGCCCCCGTCAGTCTCCGGATGATGCGCTGACGAGAGGCAGACTTGGACCTCCAGGGCCGCCATCAGACCCTTCCAGAACTGGGCCGTGAACTGGGCTCCCCGATCCGACACGACCCGATCCGGCAGACCATGCAGGCGGAAAACATGCTGGATAAACATGCGGGCCGTGGCACGAGCTGTCGGCAACCCGCGACAGGGGATGAAATGTGCCATTTTGGTCAGCATATCGACCACTACGAACACGGTCGTGAAGCCGGCGGACGGGGGCAAGTCCGTGAGGAAGTCCATAGAGACGGCCCCCCAGGGTCTCTCAGGCGTCGGCAAGGGCTGCAGCAGGCCCGGCGGCGCTCCAGGGGCGTACTTGGCCTGGCGACAGCGAACACAAGACGTCACATAGGCCTGGACGTCATCACGGAGTCGGGGCCACCAAAAAGTCCGAGCCACCAGGTTCAGAGTCTTGAAAAGGCCGAAGTGGCCAGCCGCAGGGCTGTCGTGGCACTGCTGCAGGATCAGGCCACGGAGCGGACCGGCAGGAACGTAGAGCAGGTCCCGGAAACGGAGGAGGTCGTCCGAAAACGTCCAAGGGGACTCAGGCCCTATCTCCTGCCTCCGTTGTGCCGCGTAGGCGTCGTGTCGCTGCGCCTCCCGGATCTGTCCTCGGAGGTCCACGGGATCCTGGGTAGCTGCAAAGGACTCGACGGGCAGGACCGTCCGGGGTGGCAGCGGTTCCTGGGCTTGGGCGTATTCCGGCTTGCGGGACAGCGCGTCCGCCTGCTGATTCTGGCCACTCGGGATGTACGTAATGCGAAAATTGAAGCGGGAGAAAAAGAACGACCAGCGTATCTGGCGCTGGTTGAGCTTCCTGGCCGTCTGCAAGAACTCCAGGTTCTTATGGTCTGTGCGCACCTCCACTTGATGACGAGCCCCCTCGAGGTGGTGCCGCCAGGTCTCGAAAGCCGCCTTGATGGCCAGCAACTCCTTCTCCCAGATCGTATAATTGCGCTCCGACGAGGTTAATTTCCGGGAATAATAAGCGCAAGGGAAGAGATGGCCGCCATCTTCCCGGGTCTGGAGCAAGACGGCGCCCACGGCAATGTCGGACGCGTCCGCCTCCACAACAAAAGGGTGGTGAGGGTCTGGGTGCTTGAGGATCGGCTCCTGCATGAAGGCATCCGTGAGGATCTTGAACGCCTCCTGTTCGGAATCGCCCCACCGGAAAGGGACTTGTTTCTGCAGGAGTCGAGTGAGAGGCGCGGTCAGAGTGGCGAACCCCGGGATGAAGGTCCTATAATAATTTGCGAACCCCAGGAGTCGCTGAATGTCCTTCACCCGGCGCGGGGGTTGCCAGGTTTTCAGGGCCTCGACCTTGCCCCGGTCCATGGCGATGCCTTCTGGCGAAATCCGATGGCCCAGGAAATCCACAGTCGTCTGAAAAAACTGGCATTTCTCTAATTTCGCGTATAGCTGGTGGTCTCTCAACCGCTGCAGGACTTGACGGATATGTTGGATGTGGCTGCTCCGGGACGTAGAATAAATCATCATATCGTCCAGGTACACGAAAACGAACTGGTCCAGCAAATCTCTAAAGATGTCGTTCATGAAATGCTGGAACACAGCCGGAGCGTTGGTCAAGCCGAACGGCATGACCGTATACTCAAAATGACCGTAGCGGGTTCCGAACGCCGTCTTCCACTCGTCCCCCTCACGAACACGCACCAAATTGTAAGCGCCACGTAAGTCCAATTTGGTGAAGATGGTCGCCGAGCGGAGGCGTTCCATCAACTCCGGGATGAGGGGCAACGGGTACCGGTTACGCACTGTGATGGCATTCAACTTGCGATAATCGCAGCACAGGCGCAAGTCCCCGGTTTTCTTCTTGACGAAGAGGACGGGGGCAGACAAGGGCGATGAGGAGGGTCGGATGAAACCCCTGGCCAGGTTTTTATCGATAAAGTCCCGCAGTGCGGCCAGTTCGGGTTCTGACATGGAATAGAGGCGGCCCACAGGGAGCGGAGCGTTGGGAATCAGATCCACAGGGCAATCGTAGGGCCGGTGCGGGGGCAACTGGTCCGCCTCCTTTTCGCTAAACACATCAGCGAAGTCTGCAAACTCAGCTGGGAGTGAAATGTCCGGAGGGTCAGGTACCGCGCCCGCACAAACCTGGCGCGTATGGTCCACACACTGGAGACTCGGGAAGGCAATGAAGTTCTGGGACCATACAACCTGAGGGTCGTGGGTGCGCAGCCACGCCAGTCCGAGAACCAAAGGGAAATGGAGTCCCGACGTCACGTAAAACTGGATGGCCTCCTCGTGCCGTCCAATGCAAAGGCGCACCGGCTGCGTGATGGCCTTAATCGGACCGGACAGCAACACCCGGCCATCGATTGTTTCCACCCTCATCGGCGGGTCCACGGGGCACAGGGGAACGGCAAGATGCTGGGCGAACGCCTCGTCAATGAAATTGGTGGTTGCCCCGGAGTCCACCAAAGCGTGTGCGGAGACGCCGCGGTCCCGGTGGTCAATAAAGACCTTGGTGTCCAAGAGCAGATGCCGCGGAGGACCGGGATCCACGTCAGCTGAGCCGGAGTCCTTCGGTGTGCATGCCCGACCCAGCGTCTCCGCTAGGCCGGGCGCTGGCCGTTTCCCGACGGCGATGGCTGGGACGGTGGAGCAGGACCAGAAGCGGTGGGCCCCCGACCCTTCCTAGGGCACGAGCGAGCGAAATGGCCCGGGTCGCCGCAATACAAACACAACCCCCCTGCCCTGCGTCTGTCCTTTTCCGCGCCGGTCAAGCGGGGCCGAACAGCGCCAAGGTCCATAGGCTCGTCACGGGGAGCCGGGGCCGACGGAAGTCCACGGGGAACAGGAGGTGCCTGAGCAGCGCGACGTGGAGCCAGAACAGCGGGGACGTCAGGTGGCGCGAGAGGTGCCGGAGCAGCACGGCGTGCGTTCCTCGCTTGCAACCGGGCATCAATTTTCAAGCAGAGCCGCACCAGTTCTTGGGTGGTTGCAGGAATGTCCACGCGTGCCAGCTCATCCTGGATGCTGTCTGCCAAGCCCTCCTGGAAGGCATCCAACAACGCTGCCTCATTCCAGGCCGAGTCTTGGCTGAGGAGACGGAACTCACTGATGTATTCCCTGAGTGGTCTCCGGCCTTGCCTCAGCTGCCTTAATTGCCTGCACGCTGTCTGGGCCTTAATTGGATCCGCGAACATCTCCTCCAAATGAGTGCAGAAACGCCCAAAGTCCTGGAGGAGGGGACTGTTCTGGACCAGTAGAGGGGTGGCCCAACGTGCTGCATTTCCAGACAGCAGGCTAATTACAAACCCCACCTTGTCCCGGTCGTGGGGGAAATCCTCTGGCCTCAGAGACATGAACAACTGGCACTGGCCCAGGAACGCCGGGAACATAGCCTCGTCACCAGGGAACTTATCCGGCATGGCTATCGGGCAGCGTGTCCGTTGGGCTGGGGCCAACGCAGGAGCAGCTGCCAACTGATTTTGCTGCCTTGTTAACTGAGCGTTCATGATTGCCAGCTGCTGCCGAAGTTGAGCATTCTCGTCCTGAAGCTGCTCCATGATGCAATCTGGGCTTGTGTGTGGTCAGTTTGGGCTGAGAACAAACTGTTGTGACCCAGCACCGCAACCCCCCAGAAACACACACACACAGTCGTTGGGAGGCAAACAAAAAGGTTCCTTTTACTAATAAAGTTTCTTAGTAAAACTCAGAGGGTTTAGAAGTCCAAAACAACACAAACGGAAAGTCTTCAGGAATAAGGTTCTTTGGGTTACGTGAGGGTTAAATAGCACACAGACAAAAGTTCAAAGCAAGACTCATTAATTCTTATCTGAACAACTTGGCTGGCTTCCCGGAATAAAGCTGGCAGAAGCTGGTGATAAGATTCCCAAACAGACGTAGAAACGAAACTCTGGATATGCTGCGGTCAGTGAATTGTTGTTCTCAGCAATGAGCACTAATTACCATGGCCTAATATAGCCACTGAAGGGCGTGGCCCAATTAGCCCTCACTGCTTCCTCCTATTGGACCGACGCTTACTCAGCCAGTCCTGTCTTCTGGCTGCTCTGCGTGCTCTGGCATTCAGCATGAGTTCTTCATCTCCTGATGAAGAACTCTGCTGCGCAGGTGCAGAAGGTCCTGGGAGATCGTCCTGCTCTGGCACCGAGTCCTCATCACCAGCCGTCTCTGGTGCCAGGCACATAGGCTGGTACTGCTGCACCATGAGCGGCTCCGCGTCCTCCGGATCCTCCAGACTCGGCGCCGGACGCGGCCAAGGCACAACACACTGGCTGTTTGCAAGGAGATGTTAAAGATCCTTGTCAGGACCTCTGCTAATTGGTCGGCACAGGTCTTTACCACTATTCCCAACACCCCATCTGGACCTGCAGCTTTGCTGGGGTTCACGGCCTTCAATATAGCTTTCACTTGGTGTCCATACAAGGTGAGTGGCTGGGAGTTGGAGGGCCGGCGGGCAGGGGCTACAGGGTCAGGTCTTTTCACCTCATAGTGGGTGAAGAAGGTGTTCAGCTCCTCTACCAATGAGGCATCAGAGTTGACTGTCTTCATCAAATTGCCCTTGTAATTAGTTAGGTGCTGCAGTCTCTGCCACCCTTGCTTTGGGTTGTTGTCTGCTAGATGGTTCTCCACCTTTTGTTTATATTGTTTTTTTTTAAATAATCTTTATTAATTATGTTAAAAAAGCTAACAAACAAACAAACAAACATAAAAACATGTGTAAACATATGTATATACAAATAAAGTATCAAATATCTTTGAAAATAGAAAACATTGAACATACATGTCAACCATCCCGGCGACACTATTCTTTTACAGCCTAGTGGTACAAAAACATGTTTATTCTATATAGTTATTGTTTACATCATTATCTTCCTTATATCTTCCAATATTTTCTTTATTCTTTTCTATTATTATATTATATTCAGTCTATTATCATTACAATAAAACAATTTTTCCTTTTTCAATAATGGTTCTTTTGTTCAATTTGATTAATATTTTAAGACCTTGTTAAATTGTATATATCCCCATAGTTTGTTCCGGTCTATGCGGAAAAGTAGACATTTGTTATTGTTTACACTGTCTTAGTTTATGACATATAATTATAGCAGTTTTTGATATTTGTTTTGATTAAGCCAATTATACCACCTGTCCAAAGTTTTATAGAATTCAGAGTCATCTTTATCTTGGATTTCCAATGACATCCTACTGAGTTCTGCGCACTCAAATACTTTATTAACGAGATTTAACGTAGTTGGGATTTGTTCGGTTTTCCAGATTTGCGCGTATATAATTCTTGCGGCTGTTGTAATGTGTAGAATTATATACCTATCTTCATTTGTCATTTTTTCTCTGAAAATACCTAATAAGAAAAGCTCCGGCTTTAAGGGAATTGTTTTTGAGGTAATTTGTTCACGGCAGTTTTTGATCTTAATCCAATAGTTCTTCACCTTGGGGCAGGTCCACCATAGATGGTAGTATGTTCCTATACCTTCTTTGCATTTCCAGCACTTTGGAGAAAGATTCGGGAACATTTTTGCTAATCGTGCTGGAGCAAGGTGCCACCGGTAAAACATTTTATATATGTTTTCTTTGTATGGTATCGCCAGTGTTAATTTATAATTTATAATCCAAATTTTTCCCCATTCATTTACATTAATTGGATAACCAAAGTTTTGTGCCCACGTGATCATTGAGCCTTTTACCACCTCTTAGAATAGATTATATTGGAGTAGGAAATTATATAGTTTAGAAATCATTTTTTTGTCATTGCCCATTAATATCCTATCTAAATCACAATTTTTTTGAAATCCATATTTTGTTTTGTCTTTGTTGTATTTCGATTTGACCTGTAGGTAGTGCCACCAATCAAGGTCTATTCCTTTTTCTTTGAGTTCTTGTTTCAAGAACATCTCATTGTGTTCGTCTAGGAGTTGTTGATATGTTATAATCTTATTTACATCTAAGAGGTTCGGGTATATAATTGCTTCAGTTGGTGATATCCATTTTGGAACACTTCTATAATGATCCTTCCTTATTGTTAACCATGTATCTAATAAGTTCTATCTTATATAATGTCGCTGGAAATATGTGTGTGTTTTATAGGTGTCCCCCCATAAGAAGGCATGCCAACCAATATGTAAATCGAAACCCTCTAGGGTTAATATTCTTCTGTTTTTAAGTATGATCCATTCCCTCATCCAATTGAGTGTAGCAGATTGGTGGTATAGCTCCCAATTGGGGAGACCAAATCCTCCTCTCCTCTTATGTTCTTGGAGAAGTTTCAGTTTGATCCTCGCTTTTCTTTTGGCCCATATGAATTTATGAATCATTTTATTTAAATTTGAAAAAACTTTTATTCAATTTTATTGGGATTACCTGAAATAGGAATAAGATCTTGGGTAGGATGTGCATTTTAATTGTCGCAATTTTACCCATAAATGATAATTGAAGTTTTGACCATCCATCGAGGTCCTTACTGATTTTCTGTATTAGTTTTGTATAATTGTCCTCCTTTAATGAGCTACATCTCGCAGTGAGCCATATCCCAAGATATTTAACTCTTTAAACTGTTTTCATACCTAATACATTTTCCAATTCGATATTTTGTTTCGGTGTCATGTTTTTAGTTATTATTTTTGTTTTTTCCTTATTAATTTTTAGGCCTGCCGCCTTTCCAAATTTTTCAATTCCATTGATTAGAATCGGGCCAGTCTCTAAAGGTTCTTCAACTATAAATGTCATATCATCAGCGAAGGTTTGGAGTTGGAATTCCTCCTTCCTGATTTTTAGGCCTTTTATCTCTTGCATGCTTCTTACTTTCCTCAGTAGGCTTTCCAATGCTAGTATGAAAATTAATGGGGCTAATGGGCATCCTTGACGTACTCCTTTTTTAATATCTATTTTCCCTGTTATATCGTTATTTACTATTATTTTTGCTGTTTGATTACTATATATAGCTCTGATCAACCTTATTAATTTTTCACCAAATTTCATTTTTTCTAATTGTGTAATAAAAAATTGCCAGTAAAGGTTGTCGAACACTTTTTGGGCGTCGACAAATATAAGCGCTAATTGTTTGTCTATGTGTATGTCGTAGTACTCTAGTGTATTGAGTATTATTCTAGTGTTGTTCCTTATCTGTCTGTGAGGTAAAAAACCGTTTTGATCTGAGTGGATAATCTGATTTAAAAATTTTTTGAATCGTTCAGCCATTATTGATGCGAGTATTTTGTAATCCATATTTAGTAATGAAATCAGTCTGTAATTTTGGATCTGTTTATTCGAATCTTCCTTGGGTATCAGAGCTATATGCTTCTTTCCAGGACTCGGGTAATTCCCCCTTTTCCATTGTTTCATTAAATAAGTCTAACATTACTAATTCTAATGAGCTTTGTAGATTTTTGTATATTTCAAAGGGGATACCATCCGGACCTGGTGATTTATTATTCTTTTGTTTACCGATGGCATTTCTTAATTCCGTCAGAGTAATCTTATCATTTAGCATATTCCTGTCCACCTCCAGGACGATTGGCAAATTGCTTTCGTTGAGATATTCTTTAATTACTTCACCTTTGGATCTTCCTGTTTGTAAAGATCGGTATAAAAAGTTTGAATTATATTTTTTTTCTCAGTGATTCTGGTGTGTATTTCCCCGTTTTGGTCTTGTAGAATGTCAATTGTTCTATCTGCTTTTTCTTTTGCAAGTTTATAAGCGAGCCATCTTCCTGGTTTGTTGGCTGATTCAAAGTAGTTTTGTTTTGCTAATTTAAGTTTCCTGGCCAATTCCTCCTGTGTTATCAAGTTAATTTTATGCCTGGTTATATTTAAGTCCTCTAATGTTTTGGAATCTTTGGGGTCTTCTTGCAATATTTTCTCTAATTTGTGTAATTTAATTGTTAATGTATTTAGTTTGTTATTTCTCTCTTTATTACGTTTAGCCAAGTAAGCTATAGACGGCCCCCTTATGTATGCCTTCGTTGTATCCCATAGAGTTCTTAGGGATGTTTGTTCTTTAGTATTAATCCGAAAAAAGATGTCTAATTCTTTCTGCATCATTTTGATATAATCTTTTTCCTTTGTTATTATTTGGTTTAACGTCCATCTTACTCTTATTTTACTATTTGGCTCTTTCCATTTTATCCATAGAGGATTATGGCTTTTGTTTTTGATAACTATATTTTTTCCTCTCTTCCATTTTCACATATTTACTGTACTTCAAATATTTGTTTTGCAGTTTGAGCCTCTTTCATTTTCCCTATGTGGCCTAACCAGCTCAATGTAACTTATGGTCACCCTCTTTTGTAGTTAGTCCACATTCATTCAGCATTCTTGAATTAATTATTGAATTAATTCAATTCAATTTATCTTTCTTTTTTATTAAAAAGTTTTTTATTTATAACACAAATAAAAAGACAAAACATACATAAAACATAAAAACAAGTACATGACAGATCTTCATCTAGTATACATATTTACATTCCCTTAGTCTTACATTGTTATTTATCTTAAACTACAAAATCAACAACAAATCACCATCACAATTTCTACACCAATTTAGTTCATTATCCTGGATCTCCTTTTCCATAACCAACAATATAATTTGTCCCAGGTTTCAAAATATTTAGTTTTATCTTTCCCTTTTATTTCTGACGTTAGTCGGTCGATCTCCGCACATTGTAGTATTTTCCGTAAAATTTCTTCCTCCGTGGGTGTATCTTTGTTTTTCCAGTTCTGAGCAAAAGTTAACCTTGCCGCAGTCAAAATATGTAGCATTAAATATAATTTATTTTTATCATATTCGACTATTGTTATTCCTAGTAGGAACAGTTCTGGTTTAAGATCCAATTTCATATCTAAAATTTCCTCCATCCATTGTTTAATTATCGTCCAAAATTTTTGTGTCTTTTCGCATTCCCACCACATATGATAATATGTGCCAGTTTGCATTTTGCATTTCCAACAAATTGATGAAAGATGCGCACCCATTTTGGCTAGCCTTGGTGGTGGGTAATGCCACCTGTAAAACATATTGTGAAGATTTTCCTTATAAGAGGTTGCTAATGTCAATTTTCGATTTCTTTGCCATAGATCTTGCCATTTGTTTAAAAAAATATTGAATCCAAAGTCCCTACACCAGGTTATCATCATTTCTTTGACCTGTTCTTCAAATAAGGCTTGTTCTAAAAGATATTGATAGGATTTTTTTATTGTTTTTTCTTCTGGTCCTAGAAGTAATTTATCTAATTCAGTAAGTTCCATTTTGATTCCTGGGTCTTTTTTGTCCTTCCTATATTTTGACTGTAATTGCAAATATGCCCACCATTCTAAATCCATGCCTTCTTTTTTCAGTTCTATCCTTGATTTTAAATCTCCTGTTTCATTTATTATTTGTTTATATGTTATTGCTTTCTCTAGACGCATGAAGTTTGAGTGAGTGATCATCTCTAATGGAGAAATCCAGTTGGGAATCTGTAAATAGTTTTGTCATTTTATTTTTGTCCATACTTCAATCAGCGCATGTCTAATATAATGTCTCTGGACTTGTTGGTGTTTTTTATATTTTTCTTCCCATAAGAAAGCGTGCCAACCCACTAGCAGATCATGTCCTTCCAATTTTAGTAATCTATCATTTTTCAATTGTATCCATTCTTTTATCCATATTAATTTAGTGGCCAAATAAAATTTCTCCCAATCTGTTAGTTAATTTATCTTTCTTGATCATTTTTCAGGCATTTATACACACTGAGGCCAATCACACTGAACTATTATTTCTGTTTGGGCACATATAACTCTGACTTCTTAACATACAATTTCTGCACACTTAACAAAGTGTGCAGAAACAACACTCATGCAATCATTTCCACTTCTTTCTACAAATATACCATCACATACTACTGATACTTTTTAGCATCATTTGCAAATTTCTCCATCCATTTCCCCATCTTTAGTACCTTGCAGCTGTTTCTTATCAGACATAACTGATTTGACCTTTGATACATTAATTTTCAGACTATTCTCCTTATTACATCTAACATTTGCTGCAAATCATTTTGGTTCCCAGCCAACAATAGCATAGCATCAGCAGCACTACTATGTTCATCCATAAATATATTAAACAAATAAGAGGACATCGCATGTTCTTGTCTCACTTCCTGATCAATTTTGAATCAATGTTGAACTGTTCACACTTGCTTTACTTCCCTCCTACATTGTTTTAATTACATTTAGCAATCAACCTTTGACTTCATATTCACCCAGAATGTTCTGTAATTCAGATTGATCATATGCTTTCTGTGAATTAACAAATGTAAAATACATTCTATTTTGCACAGTCAATATGTTTCTCAGTGATCTGAAAAGCAAAACTCAAATATGTGTTGTACTTCCCTAGTGTTGCTTGTTATCACATCTCATACTCTTTCAGTCAGAATTCTACTAGATATCTTCCCAGGCACATTTAACAAGCCAATCTCCTGTAGTTTTTACATTAATTTTTCTACCTTTCTGTTTGCAGAAAGAGAAACAGTAATGACATTCTTCTAATCCTCAGATACAGATGCAATGTTCATACACATAAGTCGCACAACCAGTCAATGAATAAACTTAACTCATAATTGACATGGTCTCCAGTTTCATGCCTGCAGCCTCATCATTTTCAAAGATTTTCCTCATCATCTATGACTTTTCATCAGATTTATCTTGGAGATTAACATAGCATTCACTTCAGTTTGGCTTCTTGACATATTGTATACTTCCCACACAAATATTTAAAATATTTTTTCTAATAGCCTCATTCCAAATCCTATCATATTTATTCAGTTCTCTCTGTTGGAGGTACCTTGTTTTGAGGCTTTTTCACTCACTTCTAAAATACTAGCCTATCCTACATTCAGAATTTCTCCTGACTTGTTATTCTCAGAAATTCTCTCAGTCTTTCATCATAAACAATCAATCATCCCTTTTTTATATGTTTATGTTAATAAACTTATGTTTAAGCCGCGCATCTGAAAAAAAGCAGACTGTTTTTGAAGCAGTTGCTCAACAGTTGCCACTCTAATTCATTCTTGGGTTGCCAAACGGCCCCAAATCAGTTTTTCTGTACTCTCTCATCTCATTCTCACCCATCCATTCTTATTACCTAACAACAAGTTTTTTTAAAATCTTCAATACATTCATTCAGAATAATGAATTTTTCCCAGAACATCTCTCTAGTTGATCTTCCAATATCTTCCAATATTCCAACATTTTGATAGATTTTAGAGCTTTCATTTATTTCCCTACAAAATATTCATTAATTCCATTCCACAAAGTCAGGCTATCTACATTCTGTTTCATGACACCCTTCCATTTCTCTTAGTTATATAGACACACAACTTACCAGCATACTTCTGTCTGTATCCCACCTATTAGGAATGCATATGTGCCAGCGATATATTCAAGCATGCATGCTGCTTGTGCTCTCATGTATTTAGTTCATACAAAGCTATTGAGAAATAGAGAAAGATCAAGCAGAAGAAGTGCTATGGCAAGGCAAGACCCTGCATGGAATATACCATAGATCGATAGGGGAAATCCTACCAGTGACTGGAAAGAACTGGACTAAAAGACACCGATCATAGCAGCATAAGAACAGACACTAAGCACCAGATCCATAGAAGCAGAGATCTACTGCAGTAGGTAGGATCCAAGGTGCAGAGGCCGCAACACATAGTGGCATGGTGTAGAATGCTGGCAGGAACACTTATACTGAATGGCACAACCAAGTAGCTGCTATTGTGTATAGGAACATCTGTACAGAATATGGGCTAGAGTACAGAATATGGGTCGGCAATCTTAAAAACTCAAAGAGCCATTTGGTCCCACTTCCCAGAGAAAACAAAACACCCGGAGCCACAAAACCTGGGTGGGCATGGCCAACTCAACATTACTCCCACCTAGTCACATGAAACCCCCCCAGCTACACCTACCCAGGTTTTGTGGCTGTTTTCTATGACAAAAAGGTATCTCTCTCTTTTCCCTCTCTCTTTCTCCCTCGCCTCTCTATCTCCCTCCCTCTCATCTTTCTTTCTCTTTCCCTCTCCCCATCTCTCTCTCACTCTTCTTCCCTCATCTCTCTCTTTCTCCCTTTCTCTCCCCTTCTCTCTGTGTGTGCTGAGGAACGATCGCCACCCTGGCTTCTCTTCGGGCGACCCTCCTCCCCTTCTCACGACTCCCTGGCTGGCTGTGGCGTGCGCGGGGAGGCCCTCCTCAAGCGAGCAGCAAGTGCAGCAAAGGCGCACACGAGTGGGCAGTGGGCAGCTGCTTGCTTAAGGAGGGTCTTCGGACGCGGCTTCTCTCCTACCCTAAGGATCCAGGCATTGCCTTGCTGTGTCCCATTTCGTCCTCCCTCCCCGCAGCTCTTCGGCCGAGTGGGGAGGGCATGAGCTCCAGCCCAAAGTGGCAGGAAGTGAAGGCTGCCTTATGCGCAAATGTGGCGTGAAGGCAGCTACAAGCCCGCTTCTGTTCTAAGGATCTGGCCATTGCCTTGCCAGCCCCCTCCACCCCGCATGAGGGGAGGAGGGTCGCCAGAGCGAAGGCAGCCTTCGCTTCCTGCTGCTTTGGGCTGGAGCTCACGCCCACCCTGCTCGGCCGAAGAGCTGCCCGGGGGGGGGGACGGGATGGGACACAGCAAGGCAATGGCCGGGTCCTTAGGGCAGGAGAGAAGCCGCATCCAAAGACCCTCCTTAAGCGAGCAGCCACCTGCCCACCGTGTGTGCCTTTGCTGCACTTGCCACTCGCTTGAGGAGGGTCTCCCCGCGCGCGCCACAGCTAGCCAGGGAGTCGCAAGAAGGGGAGGAGGGTCTCCCAAAGAGAAGCCAGGGTGGCGATCATTCCTCAGCACACACACAGAGAAGGGGAGAGACCAGCACCAACAAGGGCCGGAAGAAGGTCTACAAGAGTGAGGTGCTGGAGAATCAACCCACCCCCCGCCGTCACCCTTACCTTCTCAGGCTAGGCAAGGAAAGGGAGGGCGAGGGGCGGGGCAATCAGTGATGGGACAGGGAGCTGTGGCAGAGGGCCCAAAGAGCTGCTTGTGGCTCACGAGCCGCGGTTTGCCAACCCCTGGGCTAGACCATTCTAAGTTTAGATGGGAGGTCACATAGAAGATTGTGGAAATACAGAGGGGTAAGAGCCTGAGGGACTTCCAGATCTGAATGGACAGACAGATACTGGCCAGTCAACCAGACAATATGATAATGGACTAAGACCAGAAGACAGCAATAGTGATAAATGTGGTGCCAAGTGACAGCAATATCAGGAAGAAGTATGAGAAACTGGAGAAGTTCAAGGGCCTGAAGAAGGAATTGGAGAGGATGTGAAAAGTAAAGATTGAAATGGTCTCAGTAGTGATAGGAATACTTGGGGCTATGACTCCTAACCTGGGAGAGTGGCTGCAACAGATCCCAGGAATGACATCAGAGCTCTCTATCCAAAAGGTTTAATGCTAGGAACAGCTAAGATCCTATGGAGAAATCTCAAACTCCCAAGCCTCTGGTAGAGGGCCTGAGATTGAGGAAGACACAAACTACCCAAAAGGATGAGAAGGAATTTTTTTTAAATTTTGTATACACATATAACATGTACATAAACATACACATGCACATATACGTATACATATATCCATCCAGATTTATCTATTAAGATAGGTAGCTATAGAAATCAAACCAATAAATAAAATATGTAAAGTAAAACCTTGGTTTATGACTTTGTGTTGGGTAAACCCAGGAAATGATAATTTATTCAATTAATCCTGGTAAAACTAAAGGTTAATGCAAGGTATGGTATCCATTACTGCCTTTGTAGCTGAAGTCTTAGTGACATCAGTTTCCAGTGCATATTCAAATCTTAACACAAACAGACCTTTCTTTATTTCAGCTTATCCAAATGGATGCATAAACACTTTTTCAATAAGGAAATATAAAAGGCAGTAATTTGGTTTGAAGAAGTAATATAGTGGAAAAGTTAGCTTTCCGATTTTCCCCTTCTTGTAAACTATGTACATGCTTCCTCTCGTGCTTCCTAAAGTAACAAGATGTGATTTAGGGTTGGTTGATCTTTATTTCTTACCAAACTATGTCAGATCTATGAAATGTTAAAAGATTCAAATTCCATGCAACTAAAATATTCACCTATTTTTATATCAATAATGATGCAATAAATCATCAGATTTACAGTCATTATGAATTTAAGATTTCTTTTTAAGTGTTCCATTTAGTTAGAGACATGGAATATGGGCATCTGTAGGCCCAGAAAGTTCTGAAAAGCTTTTAAGGACAGAAATTGCAAAGGCATCTTGATTATCCAGTGCTACAGTGATGCACATGCTAAAATCAAACTGAAAGCATCCACCTCTCGCTAAGTTACTCTGCCAGATAGATAGTTCACTTGCTTGATGATGACTTTAAGTTAATAGAAAGTAAACAGCTAATCAAAACAAAACAAAACAAAACTTGGGATTTTATCAGTTATCCTGGTCTTAATTATCTCCCAGTTCGTATATTGCAACTTCTGTGTGGGTTGACTCTTGAGTAGTATCTAGGGCTCTTGTCTTTTAAAGGTGATGTTGAAGATCCTCCTTTAGCCATTGCACTCAGTGCCCTCTTTTTTTGCTTTTAGGAAAGAAGCCCTCTAAAGCCAATTGTTTTTGTTTGAATGAGTACTAGTTGATTTTGATTGTAATCAAGTTTTAAATTATTTTAATTCATTTTTAGTTACAGTAATCTAGCCTATTTTCACATTTACTTAAAGACAAGTAAATGTCCTCATTTGGTTTGGAATAATATTTATGGAAGTTTTCAAATGTAAAAAAGATTCTTCTTACCCTCAACAAGGACATCTCATCCCTCACCCAGGTACCATTTTTGTATTTTAAGCACTTTTATTGTACGAAGGGAGGGTAAGTCACTTCAGCATTCTCCTGGATGAGAGTGGCATCTAAGTCCCAGTAAACAGCCTAGGACAGCTTAAAGTTTAAAATAGTGAAGTATAGGGGATGGGCAAGTTAAGCAGTGTGTTATGGTCCATCGGCTACCGGCAGAGCTAGCAGCAGAGTCAGACAAGGGGGAGGGGGAGCCTGGCTCAGCTTTGGATCTTTTGGAAGGCTCTGATGAGGAGGCAGAGGCAGAGCCTGGGCCTTCTGTCTGCCCTCAGGTGGAGAGGCAGCTGTCTTACGGGGCCTGAGCTGAGTGAGGGGAAGGAACAGATGGGGCCTATCCCAGATGCACGTATGCGTAGAAAAGAGAAACGAGGAGAGCAACGGAAGGCAATAAGCCAGCTCTCAGGGAAAAGAAGACGTAGAAGCTAGCCAGCCTCTCCCTGGCTGGGAAATAAATAGTAGAGGTTTGGGAGTAGCCTGTTGTTGCAGACAACCATTCCTTTTCCAGTGTACATCAATCAAGTCAGAATCCTTTGCCAGAACCAGATTTGTCGGAACTAATTGCTCTGTATTTGAATGCCAATTGAGTCTCCCTACTGGGACACAATAGGTAGTGCATTTGCCTCAGCCGGTGTGAACAGGAATTGTTTCTGCTTGGCTTAATCATTGAAGGACTTCTTTCTCTTGAGTTCTCATGTAAACAGAGACTGTTCTTGCCCTGTTTCAGAAGGGGAAAAGACTTTCATTTGTGACTAATTGCTTTTGAGGTTGTTTATCCAACCTGACAAGACTGTTCCTTCCCTGTTTGAATAAAGAGGTTTGTTTTACTTGTGAGTAAGTGGTTTCTCATTGCTTGCAAAGGCTGGGTCAGAACACAGTGTGGTTTTGCACCTGTGCTGAGATATTATATGTGCAGCCACTTATAACTTTGTGTTGATTTGAATAACACATTCTGGTGAACGTTGAAATGAAACAGTATAAATTAAACTTAGAGTCCTTCCATTGGATTTTGAAATGAGCCCCAGGAAGTCTTATCCAACTGTTAAAATAAACTTCTAATGAAATTATGTGAAATATGTACTCTCAAAGTAGTGGTCAATGCCTTTACTTACATATACTTGTTTGATTATATATATATATATATATATATATATATATATATATATATATATATATATATATATATATATATATATATATATATATATATATATATATATATATATATATATATATATATATATATATATATATATATATATACACACACATATACATATACACACACACACACACACACATATATATATATGTATATATATGTGTGTATATATATATATATACACACACACACATATATATATACATATATATATATACATACATACATACATACATACATACATACATACATACATATATATATATATATATATATATATATATATATATATATATATATATATACACACATACATACATAGATACATATATATACATATATATACACATACACATACACATACACATAATCAAATAACCGAGTGTTGCTTTGGGACTCGGGATACTTTTGAAATGGGGGTTGTTTTTATGGAAGCTTTTTAAACATTCCACAGGTATTCCACTTATCCAAATTAATATATAAAATGGAGAACTTTTTAAAAAGGAAGAGTTTAATTGCTAAGATCACAGATATTTTTGCAGAGTAAGTTATTTTGGTGATGTACTATGGGAATTTCTGTCTTTTTCACAAAATTCTGTACGCTCATTCAGTTACTAAATTAATCAACATTTAACTGGGAAATGTATGAAGGTGATTATAAAAATTAAATAAACTAAAAACAAGCTGGGGATTTAGTGACCTTGACTACTTTTGAGTGATGTCAGCTAATCAGTAAAGGTGTTGAATTGCAGAGTAAGCAGACACTTTTTAATTATGCATGTAATTAGATTGCGGTATTTTGTATCATGAAAACCCAGGAAATTAAGCTAATTGGCCAAATTACAATTGTTAGTAGAATTCCATGGAGGTTCAGCTATGTCCAGCCTTTGAGGACCTTATTCTTGCTGAAAATAAAAAGATAACATATGAAAACAAAATAAGAGCTCCTAAAAAGGGAGATAATGCAATATTTTTTAGAAAAATAAATTTTAAAAAGCAAATGGCCACATTTGAATTCTTTTGAGAAGAAGGCCAAATGGTCATCCTCTCTGTCACTCTGCCACATTGCATTGGGGAGAGTATGAGAGTCTCTGATTGCAAGGGTCTCATTTTGTTCTCTGCCTTTTAGGTTATTGTAACCCACCCTGGCCATACAAATGCTATAAACAAATCAATAGACTAGAAAGAACCATGTGGTGTAAACAGAGAGGTTTATATTCTGCAGCGAATGGCAACTAGGATGGGGTTTTTAGGTGTAAAAACATGGAAGAGAGGGATTTGATTGGGACTTTCCTTCCCAAGCTTCTGCTTTTCACCTCCTTTCCCACTCATGGGGGAATATTTTCCCCCCAGTGCTTAAGGCTGCATGTGGGAGAGTGATTTTGGTGGGAATTGCAATGAAGCATCATCTCACTGAAAAACCTTAGGTATAGCTGCTGGTTTCCCACATGCATATAACATAAAAGATAGATTCAGTCTAATTTTTTCACCTGAATGTAAGGAACATAAAATAGAAATCCAGACATCTTTCAAGAATAAATAAACAACAATGGAATAAATTTGGTCTGTTGTTTAAGGCACCAGGATAGAATGAAGATCATGAGTCTATTCCCATCTTAGCCATGAAAGCCAGCTGGGTCACTGGGTCAGTCTCTGTCTCTCAGCCCAACTCTTCTCATAGGGTAGTTGTGAGGAAAAACAGGAGGAATAAGTTTGCCACCTTGAGTTATTTGTAAAAATCATAAAGGTGGGATCCAAATAAATAAACACATTACACAAATAAGGTTACAGGATTTCCAGATCACAGCAAAGAGATACAAAAAAGTGCTACCATCTCACCATCCCTTGATTTTTTACAATCCAAATCTGTACACCCCAATGTTATTAAAGCTCTGTTCTGATGATTTAATTTATAAAAAACACAGTGGCTTTGAAAAGCATTTACCATATTTTTCGGAGTATAAGACGCACCTTTTTACCCCCCAAAAGAGGGTGAAAATTTGGGTGCGTCTTATACACCGAATGTAGCCCCACCCACCACCACCACCACCCTTTGGCCTCTGTCTTCCAGCAATTTACCTGCTTGCAGCAAACAGGGAAGAGCCTGTTAAGACAAGCAAGTCATTAGCAGCTTCCCAGGTGATTTGCCATGTGCTAAAATGAAACTGAAACTAGCTGCAAAGAGGCAAATAGCTGGGAGAGACACACAGATTTTTATTTTCAGCTGAACTGGATGCAAGGGGGTAAGTGAATAAATGTCTGTAGAATGTTCAAATTATTAGACTTATTTTTTAAAGACTGCTTTATTATTTGCTTTGCTGACTGCTTTATTATTTGCTTTGCTGGCTGTGGAATTCTGGGAGTTGAAGTCCACAAGTCTTAAAGTTGCCAAGGTTGGAGACCCTGTTCTAGACAACTTAACAAAATAAAGAAGCTTTTTTTCTGTTGTACGCCGCCCTGAGTCCCTCGGGAGGAGGGCGGCACATAAGAAAACCTAAATAAATAAATAAATAAATAAATAAATAAATAAATAAATAAATAAATAAATGCTTGCTCTGAAGAAGCCCAGTGCTATTGTATCTTCTTGTAAATAATAGAGAATAATGTATACTTCCAGAAATTTTAATTAATTTTAACAGCTCTGTACAAGTATAGTCTGAAATGTAACAGTGTCCTGTTTAGTATTAGCATTAAATCCTGACTTACCTTGGAGTAGATCTATTTAAATAATTGGGAGGAATTAGTGTGACTACATTTAAGAAAACTTTCTGGCATAATGTACATTTCTCCAATTCTTTGCGATTTCTATGGGTCAGGCACACATGCACAGAAGTACACAGCAAACAGTGTATATCATCTGTGCTGTTTGCTGTTTGGCAAATTGCTTGGAGGCAGAGGCCTTTTTTCCTTGTTTTCCTCCCCCAAAACTAAGGTGCGTCTTATACTCCTGTGCGTCTTATACTCCGAAAAATATGGTACTTATGTGTTCTTGCTCTCAACTGGGCACCAGTTCTTAGTATTTATACTCAAGTACAGCTTCCCTAATATGCATAGAGCCTTGGTTTTAAACAAATATTAGTACATAGTTTAAGTAAACACCTGTTTTCCTTTTATACCACTTTCCTGTCAGTTGTCTAGGGGACCAGTTCCTAAAACAAGAGGAAGGAATAATATTTACCGTATTTTTCGGAGTATAAGACGTACCTTAGTTTTTGGGGAGGAAAATAGGGGAAAACAATCTGCCTACCAGGTATTCATCTGGCTATCATCCTTAGTCTGGTCAGCTTCAGCACATTATTTTATCCCTGGTTAGGACTTTAAAAAACCTTCTTCTGAGAGAATAACAATGAAAGAGCCTGCAAGCCGGTAAGAGCTGGGAAGATCATTAGCACCTGGTTAGGGCTAGAAAAAATCTTATTCGGAGCAAGTAGAGCAATGAAAAAAAATTCTGCAAAGACTTAGGGCTGGAAAAACATTCTTTGGAGAGAGTAACAATGAAAAAGCCTGCAAGGTAAGATCTGGGAAGATCTGTTAGCACCTAGTTAGGGCTGGAAAAAAAAGCTACATTCGAAGTATAAGACACACCCAAATTTTCAGCCACTTTTAGGGAGGAAATAGGTGCGTCTTATACTCCAAAAAATACGGTAAATGTCCCACATATAGAGTCCTAATTTTTGATGCCTAGATTCATTGACAGGAAAGATGGTACATGTTTTATTTGCACCTCTCCCTTAATCAGTGTGGCTTTGCAAAGGTAACTAAAAGTGAAATATTTTGTGAAAACTAGTTTATGAAAATCAGGATATTCTACTGGTAGCCCAAATTGGAAGCACCATTAAGAGGTAGCAAACAGACTAAACTAATAAGGATAATCTTAATTTTAGGTTCCCCTGGTCACCCTGTTCAAGTGATTATCACAGATGTTCCAATTCAACCTGATTCTCATCCTATCCAGTGGATTGTACCTGAGTCTTCTCACATTTCCAATTATATTCTTCGCTGGAAACCGGTAAGCCTTTTTGTCATATATTGATCAACTTTTTCTTAATTCAGACATTCAGAATTTCTTATAGATTTATATTTGCAATTCAACTAGATCATAAAAAAGCATTTTATTTCTAAGTTTAGATTTATGTTAATACTTGGCAGTGCTTTTTAACTTGGCTAAGGACATACTCTGTGTGCTGCAAGGGGTTGGGCAGTGTGTCAGGATTGATGGATAGATGCCTTAAAAGAACCACCTCTTTTTCTGGACTTGTATGTGTTCTCTTTAAAAGGTTGGTTCTTGAAGCAAGTAACAGAATTTATAAAGCAAAGCTTACATTATTTATAGTGGGGACACAGTGGCATAGTGACTTAATGATGCTGGAATTGCTGGCAAGGGTGCAAGTCAGGGTGAGCTCCCACCGCTTGCTTCCTGGCTTCTGCCCATCCAGAAGTTCAAAAGCATGCAATATTGCAAGTAGATAAACGGGTACCACTTTGGTGGGAAAAACTAATTACATTCATGTGTGTGGAGAGTGGAAGCTGGCACACTGAAACTGGCTGGACGTGAGGTAATGCAGCACGAGACGAAGCGAGACTGGCAGTGATGCCTAGAAGAGCCAACAACCGGAGCGAGCATTGCTAGTTAGCTTGGTGTAAACTAGTTCACCCTCTGTGGTGTACCAAGGATAGATTTCCCTGACATTGTATGCAATAAAATAGTAAAATAAAATACATAATTTATTTTCAACAAAGCCACTTGGCTGTAATAGTAATATATGCTGTGTTTAATTGCGTCAGGATTGGGTGTTATGTTTATCTTCCCCTCTCTCCTTCTGGATTTTTGATATTTTGGTACTTGAGCTGTGCACATTTTTTATTTTAGAGCATATATATCTCTTCCCTTTCTTTTCTTGTTTTTCTTTTGAGCAAATTGTGTATTATATTCTAATTGAGAAATTATCTCATCAGATCTCATTTTCAACTATTGTCATATTTGCCATCCTTTACAAAGAGTAAAAATTAATTTTATTCATTTCCTCATTTTTGACTGTTAATGAAGGTGTTAATGAATTCTTCATTGGCTTTTCATTTGGTGGTTTAATAAGCTCTATTTTAGTCACATTCCTGTATTTTAGGATAGAAGAACACTTGTCTGCTGCAGTCAGATTTTAGGGCTGTTTCAGTTCTCACAGGATTCAGTGGAAAGCTTTCCTGCACAAGTTTGTTATCTCTAGCCAAACTCTTTTTTACCAATCTTTGTGAGATGCCACCAATTTGTCCATCTTCCAAATAACTCACATTGCAGTCCCAGAAATCAATTTCTCCCCCTCTTCCACTGAAATGTATGTTGACAAGAATTAGTATTTGCTCTGTGTTTTTGCAGATGATTTTTTGTTCTTTTCCAAACATTATTGCTAAAATAATTTGATAGAAATTAAAGCTAGTAGCAATAACCACAGTAGAAAGAAACATTGCAAAATTCTGCTACTGAATATTCTCATGCTGATATCTATTATGTTTAATTCCATTAGAAAAATTCTGGATTGCAATGGAAAGAAGCTAAAATTCCAGGCTATTTAAATTCCTACACAATCTCAGGTCTGAAACCTGGTGTCATTTATGAGGGACAGCTTATAAGTGTGCAGCATTATGGTCAGAGAGAAATCACCCGCTTTGAATTTACTACCTCTAGTACAACAGCTATTTCATGTAAGAGTTTTGATTTATCTTTATTGCATTTTATTATTTGCATTGCAGGTAGTCCTCGACTTACGACTACAATTGAGCCCAAACTTTCTATTGCTAAGTGAGACAGTTGTTAAGTGAGTTTTGCCCCATTTTATGATCTTTCTTGCCATAGTTGTTAAATGAATCACTGCAGTTGTTAGTGACACATTTGTTAAGTGAATCTGGCTTCCCCATTGCTTGTCAGAAGGTTGCAAAAGATGATAACATGACCCCAATACACTGAAATTAGCATAAATATGAGTCAGTTGCCAATCATCTGAATTTTGATTACATGATCATGGGGATGCTGCAACATTGTAAGTGTGAAAAATGGTCATGTCACTTTTTTCAGTGTCATAACTTTGGTCACTAAATGAATTGTAAGTTGAGGACTACCTTTTATATTGTTTCAACCGTATATGTTAATTTAAGGATTGAAGTTGACATGTGGAGTTTACACAGTATAGAAGTGAAATTTAACACATAAATAAGCAAATAAGATTTTGAAAGTGAACATTAACCTGCAGGGTAAAACAATGTACCTTTGTTAAATCCTTTAGCTCTGTTTAGTTTCTATCTCTTCTGGCTCTAAGACAGAATGAAGACTTAATTTACTGCTTTTGTAATTATGTTGCTTTTAGCACTTTATCTGTGTTACTGTTTTCAACCAAGATTATTCATGCCTTGAAACCAAAATATAAATTCTGCTGTTCTAAATGGAGTGCTAATAGCTGTAGGAGTTGTCTTAACTGCCATTGCCCTTAATAATTCTCCATCATCTCCTTTTTTCTATAGAACATGATTCAGCTAAGAATGTCTTATTATAATGGATGATATAGACATGTGTCATTGGTGCTAATCCTGAATTAATACCAATATTACAGTACTACCTATAGCAGTCGTAGCAATGAGGATAAATCTGCATTCATTTTTACTTTACATAGTGTATTTTTCACAATATATTATCAGCTGAATATCCCCATATCTGCAGATATTAATTACTTGTTTGTGTCTGAAATTCAGACTTGCCTGCTATATACACGGTTACTCTACTATTTTCTGTCCATCTAGTCATGGATGAAAATACCTCTCTGTTTTTGAACTTGTTATTTTTTTTACTATCAGTTTAACTGTACAGTTTATTTTAGTGGTTAAAAAGTTATAGAAATCGTACTTAAATTTATTTTTTCATGAACAGAAACAGAACCAAGGAGCCAAATCTCCATGAAAAATACTGCCATTTTATAATTTGATCTTTGCTTTGCAGCTAGTCGTGTGGTGGGAGAAACAACAGCCCTTCCCTCTGTCGTCTCTATTTCTGAATCTGTCACAGAAATCACAGCCAATAGCTTTGTGGTCTCTTGGGTTTCTGCCTCAGACACTGTGTCAGGATTTCGTGTGGAATATGAACTGAGTGAAGATGGTGATGAACCTAAATATCTTGGTAAGGAAGATAGCCAATCTAATGAGTCACAGAATCAGATGACATAAATAAAGTTAATCTCTCACATCCTAAAATTCTTATCTTGTACAGCTAGCCTGGATGGTATCTGCTATTCAGACTACAAATCCCATAAGCCTGAATCTGAAGGTTCATAGAACTTCTTGAATGTATATTCAAATACATTTATAGCCTGCAGTCAGACAAATCTCTCTTGAAAATTTCCTTCAAAAGCAGTGCTTCAGAATATGTAAATCCAAAATCAATGCATCTCTTTCTAAATCATTAATTAAAAGGGTTTTGTTGCTCATGTGTCGCAGTGGTTAGAATGCAGTACTGCAGGCAAACAGCCTACAGCTTGGAGTTTGATTCTGACGGGGCTCAAGGTTGACCAGCCTTCCGTCCTTCCGAGGTCAGTAAAACGAGGACCCAGATTGTTGGGGGCAATATGCTGACATTGTAAACTGCTCAGAGAGTATTGTAAAGCATTGCGGAGTGGTATATATAAGTCTAAGTGCTATTGCTATGTGTCTGCTTTCAAAGATACTCCATGGGTGTAATGGAAGTGACCAAACAAGCTTGAAAAAATGTACAACATACACATTCCCCAAAGAAGTCTCAATATCATAACCCAGGGAAAAGAGTAATTAAAGTGAGTCCATACAGTATCATCAAAATAGATCTGGAGCTGCAAGGCCACTATGTTCTCAATCACCTCACATAAGAATGGAACAGTACAGACTGCCCTATAATTAGAGAAGTCTGGGCCAAGGGAGAGCTTATTTAAATAGAATCCTTTTAATTGTTGCATCCTTTAAGAAAGTGGAAATGTGTTGCATGTCCAAAGAGACATTAATTAAGCTCTCTTTACTATGGGGCTACTGGCCAGTTTAATCAGCCAGAAGAAGCAAAGGTTGAAAACCAGGCTAGCCCTTATCTTCTTCCACTTCCTGAGATATATACTGTCTGTAAGTAATGGATACAGTAAGTTCAGAAGGAGCAGTTGTCAAAATTATCTCCCTATGACCGGCCCCAACATTGTAATCCCTATCCACGGCACATTTGGCACTTCTTACAACAAAAATTGATGTTAATAGTTGAATAAAGCTTACAAATGAAAAATCTTTTCTGTTTATCTCCTGATGCTCATACATAAAGATCAACTGCTTGGCTTCCCCAAAGGAGATCCCTATTCAGGATTGCTCCTTGAAGGGCCACATCCATTTACATGTGGACAATAAAGGGGCTTCAGCTGGGCAATCTTGGGCAATTGCTACAGATCTTCTTTCACAATGGTTATCCAAAATAAGACATTCTGAAGAAATTCATATGAACTTATGGAAGTATTCTGATCTGAAATGTTGCAAGATAAGCAAAGAAAATTCTAATGCTATTCAATTTTTTGTTACTCTAAGTTTATGAATTGAATGTATTCATTTTCACTAAAGAATGTAACCTATGACCTACTATTTTATTTTCTTCTTCTTAAAGATCTTCCAAATACGGTCAATTCGGTTAGCATTCCCAACTTGCTTCCGGGTCGTAACTACATTATCAAAGTCTATCAAATTTCAGAGGAAGGAGAGCAAAATCTAATTCTTTCAACAACACAGACAACAGGTATATTTGCTATCAGACAGGGACAGATGGATATGGGCATTTTCTCTCTGAAAACTGAAAGTTGTCAATCAACTTTCTTAATTATTATCTCTCTACACAGCACCTGATGCTCCTCCTGATCATCTTGTAGAAAATGTTGATGACACTTCAATTCTTGTCAGCTGGAGCAGACCAGAAGCTCCAATCACAGGTCTGAATTGTCAGCCTATATCTGTTTTGGAGCTTAGGGGCCTGGGTGGATTCCTTCCATTTGTAAGATAGGAAAGTGTGTTAAGCGTATCTGACAGTCAAGGAAAATTGTACGTCTGAAGCTTGACTGGCCTTTACTGTCTGTCTGATTGAATTTGATTTATAAAGCCTTTTTTCTTGTTTATAAATTATACTTGATGTAGACTCACTACATCATAAAACTATGGTTTATCAAAAAAGATGGTCTGAACAAAGATGGGAAATTTAGCATATGGAAGAACACCAAATCTTTTCTGACTGTCAGCTGACTGCATGTTTTGCTTTACAAGGTTACCGGATTGTTTATACTCCTTCGCTGGAAGGTAGCAGTACAGAACTCAATCTCCCTGAATCTGCTACATCTGTGACACTCAGTGACTTGATGCCTGGTGTTCAGTACAATATCAGTATTTATGCTGTGGAAGAGAACCAGGAAAGCACTCCTATTTTCATTCAGCAGAAAACCACAGGAGTGCCAATGGCAGGTATTAATGTATTTCTATAATTTTGTGATTTTTTGTATGTTCTCTTTTTTCCTTCTTGTATTCCAGAATTGTTCTCTTGAAGGCAGTATTTATTTATTGCATTTATCTGTTCATTTTATTTAACAAATATAACTGCCCATTCTGCACAAAGTGATTCTTGACAATGTACAATGATCTAATAAGGCAAAAAATATTTAAAAACAAGTCTTATTAAAAATATAAAATAACCTATAATTAAAAATACAAACTACCAGGCACAGGGGAAAGTAAATATTAACAGTGATGGAGTCATCTTAAAAAGGCCACATACATTACAAAAACAGAGTGTTCCTAGTGTTCCTAGTGTTGCTGCAAATGCAAGGTCCACTTTTTTGGGATCAATTGAGTGTTTATCCATTTGGTTGCAACATGAACTGTATGATTGGCTTGATACCTGAACCTGACTTTGTGGCCTGAAAGAGTGACTGGCTCAAGGTCACCCAGCCAGCCAACTTTCATCCCTGAGGTGGGACTAGAACTCACAATCTCCTGTTGTGCCTTAACCACTAAAACAAACTGACTTTCAAAAATTAAAATTGAATTGATTTTTAAAAAACAATTTCTAGTTTTTGATATACTAATTGTTTGCTTTTCTAATTTTGAGTGATTCAGAAAATGAGATATATTTGCTTTTACTTTTTATCTGGTAGTCAATTTTGGAGAATAAAGCTGTGTAAAGGAACACTGCAACTACACTTAAGTTTTCCACTGTTTTATTTTTATATTACTGTCTGCTTCTCAGTGATGATGATATCTTGGCAAGATAGAAAGCTATATGCTGGTTTTGTCTTCAGTAAGAACACTTTTCATGGACTGTCTCTGGGATTTCAAGGAACATTGAAAAAAAGAACCAGCAGCAGTTTTTGCTGAGAGATTAATTTTGAAGTAGGACAGAAGGAAGAGGGTAGTTGTGATGATGCATTGTCAAAGTTTTTCTTACCATTTCTTACCATTCATTAAACGTTTTCTCTTGTACATCTATTTGGCTAGATGAGATTCATCCTCCCCAGCACCTTCAATTTCTGGAAGTTGCCAGTGACAAAATCACCATCATGTGGAGCCCCCCTGATAGTGCAGTGATTGGCTATCGTGTAGAGGTTATTCCAATTAACCGCCCTGGGGAACATGGTCAGAGATTACCCGTTACCAGATATACATTTGCTGAGGTCACGGAACTTTTGCCTGGAACAACGTACCTTTTCAAGATCTACACTATAGGACAAAACATGGAGAGTGAACCATTAACTGGAGAACAAACAACGAGTAAGTTTGTTTTCTCTAATTCAGTGTTTAGATTTTCCACAAATTCCTCCTGTCAGAAATTCCACCATTTCGCAAAGCCTGTAATAAAGAATTTAGTAGGATGAATCCATTGGTTTTGCTAAGTAGTGAGAGGTCCGCTATCCTGTAGCCCAAGCTTTCCGCCAGTATGACATCCCTGCCAGTATATACTGTTTGTATGTGTGTGCGCACACACACGTGTATGTGTGTGTGTGTGTGTGTGTTTGAGAGAGAGAGAAATGTGACAATTCAGTCTACGTATAAGAATGCCTAAAAGGAAGCTATCTAACTGCAGCCTTGAATAAAGTCATTTAATTTTTTCAAAATTTCACTTCCCATACCACCATTTCCTTCCTAAATATTGCATTCAAACAAATAAAAGAAAAAGGAATCTTCAGGTGAGAGGGTGTGAGAAAGAAAATCAGCTGCAATTTTGTTTCCTCCTGGATACAATCAAAGAGATACATGAAAATAGCGTTGGGGAGTTCAAAGGCAGCAAAGGAATAAGGATCTGCAGCCCCTTTGACTCTGGCAGCACCATTGGAAAAAGCAAAAGAACCCATACAGTTGGGGTACTTTCACTGAGACTGTAAAATTCCTCATTCACAGAATTTAATAGTGTATTTTCTTTCATTTGTAATTATGCCACCACTTCTCCCATCTACTTTCCACCACAAGCCATGATGGAGAAAAAGGAGCAATGGGCTAGTGCAGGGGTTGGCAAACCGCGGCTCTCGAGTCATACGTGGCTCTTTTGCCCCTTGAGTGTGGCTCTTCTGCAGAAGCTGAGTTTCCGGCACTGCGCATGTGCCGCCATTTAAATTTGCCGACCCCTGGTTTACGCGAACACAAGCAAAAGAAGAAGGAATTTATAGACATGCTCTGTAGCGCTTACTATAGATTAGGTAACAAAGGCGGAGAAGAATAGGTTGCGGATGCACCTTCTCGTTCCAGTTGTGCCGAAACAGCCAATCAGGACAAGCATCGGAGACTTTCGAACAAGCGGGAAGCAAAGCTTTGGAGGGAAGAAGTTGAAAACAGTAGTAAAGAGTTAACTGCCGTAGAGTCCCCGAGAGTTGCCGCGTGCTTGTAACCCTGCAGTGAAGAAAAAGGCTGTTGGGGGAAAGAACACAAGCCGCGCGCCCAAAGGGATGTTGAGTTGAGTTCAATTTCCTTAAAGTCGCGGGTGGTCCCTCGGGCATGCGGGCAGTGGTTGCGAAGGGCACAGTCGGAAGGGAATGGAGGTAATAGATAAACATCCCGTCCCATTAAGGGCAGGCGTAAAAATAACTGGGCTGTTCCCTAGAATTGCCTCATTGCTCAGTGATGGTTAAAACTGCTTTATAAATACTGTTTAATTCAATGGAACTATGCCCATGTGCAATCCCAGATATATATCAATTCAAGTTCCTTTGAATTGAATGGGGGGTGGGTTGCCTCAGTGAAATGCGTATATTGTTTTCAGCTTTCTGGTATTTGTACAACTAGCTATTTCATGGAATACAGTTCACATTATACATTTGCATTATGATTTTTTTTGTTGTGCGTACCTAAATTATTGCAGAAGTCACTTGATTAAAGTAATAATTACTTCTGCGTGAAGTTAAGAACAAGGAAGATTTTTATTCAATTTTGTGCCTGACAAAATCAAGCTGTATTAATGTATCAAGAGCGTATTACATTTCATAGTTTCTGTACTTTTAGAAATCTAAAAACCTGAACTTTTATCATTTTCATTCATGTGCATATGTGACTAGTTTTTTCTTCACAAATAGTTGTAACATATTCCCATGTCATACCTGCTAGTCATCTGATCTAGTGAGGCTGTTAGAATATATTTGTATTTTATTTTATTTATTTGAGGACTGTTATTAATGCTCAGAACTATTTTTCATTTTGCTTTCTTTAAGATCTGTTAGCCTTCTTTTTACTGTTCATAGGCTTTGAAAGTTGCTTAGCCAGGGAAGTGAAACAAGGTATATATTCCTAGAATAGCTTCACATTTGATAAATATACCTTCAGAAAATTTAGAGGCTCTGGCATGGGACCAATACGGGTAGTCCTTGACTTATGACCGCAATTGAGCCCAAAATTTATGTTACTAAGTGAGACAGTTGTTAAGTGAATTTCCCCCATTTTATGATTTTTCTTGCCACAGTTGTTAAGTGAATCACTGCAGTTAAGTTATGTTGTTAAATAAATCTTGTGTTCCCTTTTATTTTTTTTGTCATAAGGTTACAAAAGGGGATCATATGACCCCTGGACACTGCAACTGTCATAAATATGAGTTAGTTGCTAAGCATCTGAATTTTGATCATGTGGGGATGCTGCAACAGACTTAAGTGTGAAAAACAGTCATAAATCATTTTTTCAGAAATGAGAGAGATAGAGAGGGAGAGGAGAGAGGGAGAGAGATAGAGATACAGGGGGAGGGGGAGAGAGAGACAGAGATACAGAGAGGGGGGAGAGAGACAGAGACACAGAGATACAGAGAGGGGGGAGAAGGGGAGAGATAGATAGGGAAAGGGGGAGAGAGCCATAGAGAGATGCAGAAAGGGAGGGGGGAGAGATACAGAAAGAGGGGGGAGATAGAGAGGGAGAGGGGGAGAGAAAGAGATACACAGACAGAGGGGGGGAGAGAGAGACATAGATAGATAAGGGGAGAGAGAGAAAAGGGTTTTGTGGTTCCCAGTTCTCTGTCCTAATGACCGGCTGGGTAGGCGTGGCTAGGGGGGTCATGTGACTGGGTAGGAGTGAGTGATGTTGAGTTGACCACGCCCACCCAGGTTTTGTGGCTCCTGGTGTTTTTTTTTTTTCTGTGGGAAACTGGTCCAAATGGCTCTTTGAGTGTTTAAGTTTGCTGACCCCTGGGCTAGTGTATTTTGATTGACAGGAGCCCATCATTGGAAGGCATTCCATTTGTAAGGTCCTGGCTGCCTTTCTGGTTTGAGATTTTTTTTCCTAATGAATAATCTAATCTGCTATTTTAGATTGTGATGTTATAAAACCTACAGGTCAAATTAAATCTAGAATTCACATTAAATAATTATTTAATTATTCATGATCACATCAATAGATTAAGGTGCAGTATTAGTATGATTTTAAAGCAAATTTAGTAATTTCCTGAGCTCTCATGTGAGTTGATTTGTATACTGAGAGCAAGATGCAACAGATAATGATGAATTAGATACCAAATGTATTTTAAAAGAAAGAATTCTTGGTTTGAGCTAATGATAGATTTCTTACATTGTATTTATCTGAGGATATAGAATAATAGAGTGGGATCTTGGAGGTCTTCTAGTCTAACTCTCTGCTCAAGCAGGAGACCTATACCATTTCAGACAAGTGGCTATTCAGTCTGTTCTAAAAGCCTCCAGTGATGAAGCACCCACAACTTCTGAAGACAAGTTGTTCCACTGATTAATTGTTCTCACTGTTTAGAAGTTTCTCCTTAGTTCTAGGTTGGTTCTCTCCTTAATTAGTTTACATCCATTGTTTTTTTGTCTTGCTTTGTGGTGCTTTGGAAAATAGGTTGACCCTTTCTTCTTTGTGGCAGCCCCTCAAATATTGAAACACTGCTATCATGTCACCACCAATCCTTCTTTTCTCTAGAATAGCGATACCCAAATTCCTGCAACTGTTCTTCATATGTTTTAGTTTGCGGGCTCTTAATCATCTTAGTTGGTCTTCTCTGCACTCTTTCCAAAGTCTCAACATCTTTTTTATAATGTGGTGACCAAAACTAGATGCAGTATTCGAAGTATGGTCTTACTAAGGTTTTATAAAGTGGTACTAATACTTCACATGGTTTTGATTCTGTGAGTCCCTGACTACTAAATCCAATACAGCACAACAAACACAATCCCTAAAAAGAATTACACTGCCATACATCAAAAATATCTCAGAAACCACCAACAGACTACAGGTAGTTCTTGAGTTACGAATGTAATGGAGGCTGCCCATTCCATTCGTAACCCGAGGATTCATGGCAGTGAATCTCGTACCTAATCGAATGCGAGGATCATTAGGTACACATGACGTATTTCAGGGTGGAGAAGTTCATTGGGGGCCTACTGATGGAACAGGCCACCCGCCTAAGACCACTCAAGGCCTCCCTGATCCACTGAAATACCTCATGCTCCCCATAATTGCTTCCCCCTCTACCTGCCGCTCTGGGTCACTTACCATGTGAAGATCTAGCTAGCAGTCTCCTCTCCAGCCTCTCAGCTGCATGTGTCCCTGTGCTGTTCCGTTCGGGTCTCTGCACGCCTGGCCTGGCAGGTTGCCGGCCGAAATGGAGCTTCTGAGAGGCGAATCCGGCCCTCCAATGTTCCGTTTGTTCCTCCACGGTCCTCCCCCGACCTGTTGCAGCCTGAAATGGAGCTTCCGGGGACAGGATCCCCCCCCCCCAGAAGCTCTGTTTTGGCCTGCAATTTTTAACCATTAACCATTAACTCAATTTATTAATTTATATAAAAATAAAAAATATAATTAAAAAAAGGATTAATTATTTTGAAACACATGATTGCTCCTATGATACAGAGAGTATTTTACTGATTTCACAGAATAACCTTGTCATATCTTTTCAACGGATTTCAGGGGAAGTGTATTTCCCCTATCTATCATACTTTCATCACGAACTCTCATGCTAGCAAGACCAATAAGGCCAAGAAAGGTGGCAAGCACACCTGCAAATCAAAGCACACCTCTGGGCCAGAGATCAGTCCAGCCAAACCTGGCCCATCCAGTACTCACAAGGAGTCCCACAGCCTACCTCCTCTGACTAGGGGATCATCAACTGTCGAGTGTGATGAACGTCGCAGTGACAGAGTAATTGAAAAGCTGTGTTCTCAGGCGGGCACGACTGCCAATCCTTGACCAAGTAGTGAGGGCCCCCCGACTCTGTCTCCAGTCTCTGTGCTGCCTGCTGATCAATTGTCATTGGACCAGTATCGGATCCAGGTCGCTCCTTCAGAAGTTTGGGGGATGCCGGCTAGGTCCTCTGCGTCATCACTCTGGGCTCCTCCCAGGGAGGTAACTTCTGTCGCTGTCACTCTCTCAGTGGCCACTTCACAGGACCCTGCCCAACCAGGTCCCTCTGGCCTCCGGGGTCCAACGATGTCAGCTTAGATGCAGGCCATTATCTCCGCGGCCATCAGCAAAGGCCATCAGCAAGGGCATGTATCACTTGGGCAGGTCTTCCTCAGTCTACTCCGGTGGCTCTCATCTTTTCATTGAAGATCCGGAAGGCCTTTCACCAGGCGCCAGTACCAGTGCCTCTGCCTACGTGGCATCGGAAGGCTCGGCGGGCTCTCTGATGTGTCGAGGGAGGAGGGTGAATTGGGTCTGGACCTCTCAGAAGACGAAGGTCTCATTTCTGATCAGCCACAGATATCGACCCTTTTCCAGCCTGCGCTGTTTAAGTTTTTGCTGTTTAAGGCCAAGGCTTCAGCCAGTCTCGACCCGCCTGCCCACTCTACGGCTATTCCACGTTCCATCACTGACCCGCTGTTTGTGGAACCGACGGTTGAAGTAGACGTCATCCCGTCTCCTCCTCTTTTCGTGGACGCTGTTGGCCACCAGTGGACTGCGGGTCCCATTCCATCGTCACTGAACAAGAGATTCTTCAATGTTCAGCAGGAATTGGCGGGGCCTCTCCAATTGCCTTCGATTGATGCTCCAATCGCAGCCATCCATTCAACCAACCCCATACCGGGAGCCTCTGAGGAGCTCCTCAAGCCCGAGGACAGGAGGACGGAGTCAGTTCTCCAGAAGGCTCATCAGGCGGCTGCCTGGTCAGTTTGGGCCTCAACTACTGCCTCATTCTTTACCCGCACTTTGTTTATCTGGCTGCAGCAACTTCAGGAGAGGATTCCCGCTGAAGACGTACACTTTCATCAGGATATTAACAAGCTGCTGGCCGCTGCCCAATTCTCAGAGGACGCCACCCTCCAAGCGTCGGTGAGGGGCTCACTCCCAGACCACTATGGTTCAGAGTAGAGTATGTGAAGGCCCGGAAAAAAACTGGGAAAATGCGGGAAAAAAGCTTTTTTTCCCTGAAGGCTTTTTTGTTTTTTTTCCAAAAAATTGGAAAAAAATGAAAAAAGAAAAAAACATTGTGGAATATTTTATTTTAACATGATGAATAAAATATTTTAAGACAGGGTGTTCAAATATTTTCCAAATCATTTCTTTAAAAAATGTATGATATCAGATTATTCTAATTTCTGTGCACTGAGTGAAGACAAGCAAGTCCCGGGTAACAAACTGAACCCTCCAATGCAAAAACAGTATGCATTTCTTCCTTTAGGAAGTGCTGCTATTGTAACAAGAAAAAGGTTTCAGTTTTTTGATGTTGGGAAGGTACTTTCAAATGTTGCAGAATATAGAACATCTTCAGGGATTTGGTCCAGGAATGCAATCTGGGATTCTGCCAAACATATTCCTCCTGCAACATGGTGGCAAGGTCTTTGCACAACACAGCCTCTGACTCCTATTGCTTCTCGCCTTCTCCAGATACCTCCATCTTCTGCAGCATGTGAAAGAATCTGGTCTATGTTTGGAAACACTCACACTAAGTCAAGAAATAAACTGACAAGTGAAAGGGTAGAGAAGCTTGTTTCGATCCGGGCAAACCTTCAGTTTTTAGAAGTTCCTAATTGTGATGACAGACAAAAAAGAGTAGCTGCAGAAGCAGAGACGGATACTGACAATTTCAGCTCAGAAAATGATTTTGATTAAATGTCCATTGAAACTTAGTCCCACTCTTTTCTTAACACTTCCCCCATCTTCAATTCTTTTTATGAGAATGAGGTTTTTATTTTTATTTTTATTTAATACTGTGGAGAGGAAATATGAAAAATTGTTACTTTTGGTTTTGAAAATTGTTTTGTGGAGGCTTTTTGGCTGTTCCACATAAACTAGTAAGCAGTTCAGGAGATTGTTGCTCCCTTTGTTACAATTACAAATAAATATTATAAAAAAGTAAATTCTGTTTGTGATAATTGTTTGGCTAACTATATTTTTAATATGCTAGTTGTGATAATTTTATGCCAAGTCAAATTATCCATAGTCATATTTTATGTTCCTAAAGTAACAGAATGACTTTCAATCTTAAAAAGACAAAAAAGTGCTAATTAACATTTTTTCAATTTTTCTGAAAATTTCCATTTCCCCCCCGAAAAAAACGGAAAAAAACGGGTTTTTTTCCGAGCTTCAAAATTTCTGGAAATTTTATATCTCTAGTTCAGGGTCATTGGACCGAAGCAGAAGCCCGCCACAGCATCAACAGGTTAGAGTTATGGGCCATGTTCCTAGCCCTTAGGCAGCGCCACCCCTTGACATCTGGCAAACACATTCTGGTGCTCACGGACAACATGAGCACGAAGGCCCACATCAACAGGCAGGGAGGTACGAAATCTTGTTCCCTCATGTGGGAGGCAAAGAGACTGGGTCTATGGGCAGAACATCACCTTCTCTCCATATCGGCTGCTCGCATCTCTGGGGAGTCCAACATCCAGGCGGATTGGCTCAGTCAATCTGAAGTTGACCACGTGGAGTGGCATCTGCACCCTGATGTCTTCCACGAGCTGACTGGTCATTTCGGTCTTCCACAGGTCGACCTGTTCACCACTCTGGAGAACACTCAACTCCCTAGATTCTTTTCGCGCTACAAGACCCAAGGCGTGGAAGGGACGGATGCCCTTCGCTGCAGCTGGCCCCCTGGCCTACTCTATGCCTTCCCTCCTCTTCCCCTACTAGCCAGAGTCATCACCAAGATCCTAGAGGAGAGGGCGGAAGTCCTGCTCCTGACTCCACATTGGCCCAGGAGACCCTGGTTTGCAGACCTGGTATATATGGTCCATATCACAGCCCTGGCGGATACCAGTCACAGAATCTACGCTCAGTCAGGAGGCGCTACTCCATCTGGATCCCGGGTGGTTCCATCTGACCACCTGGCACTTGAGCGGAGCACCCTAAGGCACCAGAACATCTGTGCTGACTCCGTCAAGACCGTCCAGGCGCTCCTCCACCGAGCGGATTTACTCCGCTACATGGAAGGCTTTTTGTGCGTGGTGCGCTACAAACAGTCTCTCACCCGTACAGCTCTCCATTGGTGACATCATTAACTTTCTTCAATCAGGACTGAACAAGGGGCTAGCCCCTAACACCATCAGGAGACGTGGCAGCCTTGTCCTCTGTTCTATCTTGTGGTTCCCTTGCGTTCCACCCTACGGTGAGGAGGTTTATCTGTGGGGCCGTCAATCTCTGTCTGCTTGTAGTTCACAGATACCCCACCTGGGATCTGTCCAGGGTTCTTAATTCTCTAATGGGAGCTCCCTATGAGCCCTTACGTGAGGCTTCCCTCCGTCTTCTCACCTGCAAGGTCGCCTTCCTGGTTGTCATCACCTCCACCAGGTGGATCTTGGAACTCGCGGCCCTCTCCATGCGGAAAGACCTCTGCATCTTTCACCTGGACAGAGTGGTGCTCCGTCTGGATCCTTCCTTCCTATAATCAATTCCTGGTTCCATAGGGTGCAGGAGGTCATCCTCCCCAATTTTTGTCCCGATCCTTCCCATCCTCTGGAATGCAGGTGGCACACGTTGGGCGTCCGCCGGGCTCTGCGGATTTACATCCAATGCACGTCTTTGATCCAGAGAATGGAGTCGTTATTTGTTTCCTTTCTACTATCCACGATGAGCCACAAGGTGTCTCCCAATACCATTGGTCGTTGGCTGAGGGGCACCATTGCCAAGGCGTATGAGCTGAGTTCTCCCTCGCCCCACTTGTGTGATGGTGCATTCCATTTGCAGTGCTGCGATGACGGCCTGAGCTACCCAGGCTTCCATCGAGGAAGTCTGTAGGGTGGCTACCTGGGCTTCTCCATTGCCCTTCATCAGGCATTACAAGATTGATGCCTTCTCATTGGCAGACATGGCTTTTGGCCGCAGGGTCCTTCAGCAGGTGCATTCCCATTGAGTCTACGGATCCAGGACCGGCCCTCCCTTGGACACATGGCTTTGATATGTCCCATGCCTAGATGCTAGCTCCACCCTCTATGGAGAAGGGGCGTTGGTCTTACCTGATACGCCTCTTCTCGTAGGGTAGAGATAGCGTCTTGCCCCACCCGGGGTTTTCTTTCTGGTCCTGGTCGTTGTCTGTGTTTTTTCTTTCTCCTTGCATTAACTTTTCCTTTGATCCCATTGGAGAGGGATACTAGTATGTCAACAGCACCACACGTTGAGTCTTCGGCCTTCATGAAGCTGGGATCCCTGGCTCACGGGCAGGAATAATCAGTAAAAAAAGACTCAGTCCTATTGGATGAATGGACGAGGATAACCCATGCCTAGATGCTATCTCCACCTTACGAGAAGAGGCATATCAGATAAGACCCACGCCCCATTTCTAAGACCTCTCCCACCAACACTTACAGGGCAAGCCACCAGAATATAAACTGATAGCAAACAGCACTCCTTACTAGCACTGATGATATTACCTAGTTTGGGTAATGAAACGTCTGCAAGAAAATAAGCTTAGAGAGCACTAAGGATCCCTCATTTCAACCCTGAGCTTACAAATATTCTACTTTATTCTATGCCTCTGTTTATGCAACCAAAGATTGCAACCAAAGATTGCATTAGCTTTTTTGGCTGCTGCTGCACACTGTTGGCTCATATTTAAGTGATTATCCACTAGGATTCCAAGATCCCTCTCACAGCCAGATTTCACCTAATCTGTACTTGTACATTTGATTTTTCCTGCCTTATGTGTAAAACCTTACTTTTCTCTACATTAAATTTCAGTCTAGTCCCTTAGTACTACTGTGAAAGGGGGATCAGTTATTCTTTTATCACTTTTTCCCTGTGAGTAAGCCAGACTGTTTTCAATGCTGAAGAAAAATCATTCTTCAAACATTTAAAACTTTGCTTGTGAAATCTGCATAAGTTTCCAGTACTTCCACTGCAAATATATTTGATCATTTTCAATTGATAATCTTATTCACACCCTAATCAGTGTCTCTTCACACTTCTACCATCAGGCAGAAGACATCGAAACATAGCCAGCCGAACAAATGGGTTTAAAAGAGACGCCGCCCTGAGTCCTTCGGGAGTTGGGCGGCATATAAGAACACCATAATAAATAAATAAAAATAGTTTCTATCCTTGGGCTGTCAGACTCTTAAGCACAACCAAAATCACTCCATGCACACGGGGAAACGTATGACTAGTTTTTCTTTTTCTTTCTTTCTTTTTTCCTAATTACTTGCATAGGGATTATTCTTTAAACTATTTATGTTGTTTGTATTTTTTTGTCATGGATTGCACCAGTGAGGCTAAAACCAATTTTGTTGTATACATGATGTACAATGACAATAAAGGCTATACTATACTATACTAAAGGCTATACTATACTACACTACACTACACTACACTACACTACACTACACTACACTACACTATTATAAACAGCATGGCTTAGAATAATTAAAATATTGTGCATGAGGGAACAGTATAGAAGTGAATGTGTGGGAGGGGGTGTGGCCAATCCTGAATCTCAGCTGCTTGGAGACCTGGTACGTGTATCTCGGCTGGCAGCTGTGGAAGATGACCTGCTGTCCTAGCTATGGCAGCCACAAATGGAAGGATTGCTTAAAGAGATTGTGAGTCATCTGGGGAACAGGATCGAAGCGTGTGCTGGAGAGAGAGGGGAAGGTGTAAAAGCTGGTGAGTGTTTGGCCGACTTAAAGACCTAGAGAAGAAAGTTAAGAAATTCAATGAAAGAGAAAAGTGCTTTAAAATGGAGAAAGCAGCTATCTAGCAAGTTGAAAAACCATAGAAAAAATAAGGAACTTGATTTAAAGCCCAATCTTGAGGACTTAAAAAAAAAAGACTGGGTGAAACTAAAATGATTGAAAGTGACTGAGAAATAAAATCTGTAAGAGAATATTTAAATGCTAAGTAAATTTCAATATATAAAATATATATATTGTAAGGAAAAAGCGGAGCTCTGTATTTGGAACATACAATGCCATCTACTGGTTGGAAGACAAATTACATCAGACTGTGGGAAACTATTCATGTTGACAGCTGAGGCTAACCTTGAACAGGAAGAGTTATCTTACAGGTGAAAAGAAAAACAGTGCTATTTGGACTAGTTTGGACTGGTTTTTAGACGGTATTTGTGAAACCTGGTGAATTTAAAAGACTATAAATGAAGAACTATAAAAGATTACAAACTTTGTGAAATAATGAGATTGAAATATAAGAATTTGAAGAAAATAATCCTTAAAACACTCATTGGATTTAAACAGAGACATATTTGTTAAAAGGAATCACCTCATTAACTGACAATATCATTTGTTATTTAAAAGATATTATAAGAAGCTGTGGAAGTGGGCCAATGCTAGCAGCTGGAGTTTGATTTAAAATTTATGATTTCATGAAGTGTGATTTTAACGAGATGGAAACGTGTGACTATGAGGAGTTGGTTGGACTTCTTAAACACCTTGGTGAGGACCTAAAAAGGTGTTTTATGGAGATTGGAGGTGGAAAGGAAATAGAAAAGCAGTTGGAATACAATGAACATTTACAAATAACATTAGCAAGAAATGGAAATAAAGAGGATGAAGAAAAAGAAGAGCATAAAGAGGAGAAGAGATTTGAAAAGGAAGAACAAATGGATGATTATACAGAAAAAAGGGACAAAAAGACAATGAAAATGAACAGGTTGATGAACATATTGAGATTTATAATGATTACATTGGGATTCACAGTGACAAAAGGGAAAAAGATATTAAAAATGAACGGGTTGATGATCATATTGAGATTTATAATGATTACACTGGGATGCACAGTGACAAAGAAGAAATAAAAGGGGGAAGTAGGGAGAAAAGATTAAGAGGAATTGAAGATAGATGTACCACAGATAATACATTTAAAAAGGAGAAAAGGAGTCTGAGGAAAGATAAGTTGTTGGTACAAAAGTAAAAGAAAGAGAAAGAAGCTAAGGAAATGGGGGTGGAGAAGATACATTTATAAGAAGGGAATAGTTGAGAAGTTAAAAGAAAATGGATGGTTGGTGTTGGAATGTCATAGAAATGTTTTTTTTCTTTAGAATTATTATATTAGGTTTAATTGTGATAAGAATGTTAATTGTTTATAATTTGGCATAAATAATCAACATAATTATTTAGTTAAAAGGTTTTCTTTATAGGTTAATTATTTCATATTAGATGGATAAATGTTTGGTGATGTTAGATTAAATTTTTGATTTAATTTAATTAAATATTTGTACTGACAGAGAAAACAGAATTAGAAAGAACGAAAATGGATCAAATGTTGGAAAAATATAATTTGAATAGTTTTTATTTTTGCATATGAGACTTGTTTACATATAAGACTTGGAAAATTTATGGACTTGATACAATACTGATAGGATCTAGACGACTATGGAAATTGTTGGAATGATGTAAGATTTTAATAAATAATTAATACTACTATAAGGTTTTTGCTTGAAACTAAGCAATTGATGAGTTGGATATTTTTATTCTGGGGAACTTAGTTCTCAACCAATAGATGGAAGAGTAAAGATAAAAACTACTGTCTTAAATATAGAGATTGAATTAAGATAGAGAAAATCTTAGTAAGAAAGTGAGAAGGGAGATATAAGAGAAGAATAAAAAAATTAGGAATTTAGGGCAAATGTTAGAGTTATGGGGGGGGAGTGAACAATGAATAAATATATTAATTGAGGGAAGGGAGCAATATGGCTTAGAATTAAGAGGCATGAGAGACAATAAATATTTTGGAAGTTAAGCTATAGCGATTAATTTGGGAATAAAACTGAAAATTAATTGGTGGTAGACCCAGGAGGAGTCCAAACTAGGTTTGGAAGAGGCAGCATTAGATGAGTAACATATACCCAGAGTAAAGAGTTATATAAACAGAAAAGATATAAATATAATGATTATAGAAGAAGCACCGCTAGTTTAGAAATGTATGACATGTCAGTGATGGCGAACCTATGGCATGGGTGCCACAGGTGGCACGCGGAGCCATATCTGCCGGCACGCGAGCCGTTGCCCTAACTCCGCTCCACTGCGCATGTGTGCGCCGGCCAGCTGATTTTTGGCTTTTACGGAGGCTCTGGGAGGGCGTTTTCGGCCTCCGGAGGGCCTCCGGGGGGGCAGAGGGAGCCATTTTCGCCCTCCCCATGCTACAAGAAAACCTCTGGAGCCTGGGGAGGGTGAAAAATGGGCCTACCGGGCCTACCCAAAGTCAGGAAACAGGGGAGCGGGGGGATCATGCACGCATGCACAGGGGCGGGGCAGCATGGGGAGATCACACGCGCATGCGCAGGGGGACAGGGGGGCATTGAATTATGGGTGTGGGCACTCGCACGTACGCAATAGTGTGCACGCACGTGCTTTTGGCACCCGAGGAAAAAAAGGTTCGCCATCACTGACATATGTCATCAGTCTGTTAAACATGAGATGAATTAGGATAAGAAGCACTCAGGGAAAGGTAAAGAGGAAGAAAGAGGAAGTAGAAAGGTGAAGGGAGAGAAGAAGGAGTGGAGGAAAGTAGGAGGGGGTGAGAAGGAATAAGAAGTAGAAGGAGGAGATGGAGATAGAAGAAGGGGAGTGTAACGGAAGGAAGGAAAACAGACTGATGAACAGGATAAAAATAGATGCAAAACAGGATATTGATTTTTGATTGAGCCACATTTTGATGAGCCACAGTGGCACAGTGGTTAGAGTGCAGTACTGCAAGCTACTTCTGCTGATCACACGCTGCCAGCAGTTTGGCAGATCGAATCTCACCAGGCTCAAGGTTGACTCAGCCTTCCATCCTTCCAAGGTCTGTAAAATGAGGACCTAGATTGTTGGGGGCAATATGCTGACTCTGTAAACCACTTAGAGAGGGCTGCAAAGCACTATGAAGCGGTATATAAGTCTAAGTGCTATTGCTATTGATTGATTGAATAAAAATGTATAAATATGTATGTTATTGGTATTTTAAGGTATAAGTGTTGATATAAAAATGGAAATTGTGGAGGAAAAATAAAAAAACTTTTACAAAAAAAAGTGAATATATAAGGAACATGCTAGAGGTTTAAAAAAACTTAGGGATAAGTATGTTATGCTCATTTAGTTTGAATTATCAGTTTACTAGAATAAGGATTGTAGACTACGTTTAACTTGTGACTTGTGTCATTTTGAACAATAGCTTTAGAATCTGTTTCTCACTGAAGCAGTAGACATCCGTGTAGGTTTCCCTGTGCAATTGTGTCCGACTAGGACGTGGTGCTCCGGTTTTTGGCACTGAGAGTCAGTGTTGTCCGAAGACATTTTCCATAGTCATGTGACCAGCATGTCTATATACCAAAGGTGTACGAAACTCTTATTACCTTCCCACTGAAATGGTACCTATTAATCCATTTATCTATTAATAGGATTAATTTGTCTATTAATCCCATTAATGGTGTTTGCATGTTTTGAATTGTTTGGTGGGCAGGACATCTGTGTAGCCATTATTTACAAATCAGATTAGACTGAATTAATTGTTTTTCTTTAGCAGTGCCTCCTTAAAATTTAATATCATAGAACACCAAGCAATGTTTGTTTCTATCTCTATCTTAATCAAATGTATACGTTTCATCAATCCCAGAATAAAATGTTAAAGATACTCTTAAAATCACCTTTACATTCAGCATGCTGATTTTGATTGTAATGAATGCTAAAAGGACATTCCCCATCTTTACATCTGAAAGTTCATATTCGTATGTTGAACTGTCATCTGAAAGTCTGTTAGCAATTATTTTTTTCTAAATTGTAGAGTGGGCATCTGAAAAGAGAATGGCAACTTCTTTTTTCATTCATTAATAGGGTACTTGTTGGACAAGCAAAACTGAAGATATAAACCATGACAACAAAACTTATCTTGAAATCAGTTTATGGGATAACTTAAGTTATTTAGAAAATGCTGGTGTTTTATAGAACAAAGATTGAGAAATCCTGTTTGTAGCTAGCATTCAGTCTCATAGATCAGAGGTGTGCATTTGGCTTTTGGGGAACTTGCCACACAAATAGTACATGGGTAGTATGCTGATAGGCAAGAACACACACAAAAAAGGGGGGCAACAAATTGAGAATTAATTCATCCAATACACTAGACTTAATATAATTCTGTCCCATGTATTCAATAGTTTTCTATTTTTATCCCCCCCCCAAAAAAAAAAATCAACAACTTTTTAATGATGCAGCTGTAATTCAAACTCTAGATTGTAGTGTGGTTCACCTCAGGCGCATGTTTATACCTCAGTGAAAAATAGCCCTGTACAGGAACTATATACTGTATACCCAATGTGCAGCATTTCGACTAGGTTGAAAACTTAATGTCATATGTCATGCAATGATGTAGCAGGCTATTTTATTCCACAGCCCACTTTCCTAGACGTGGACACAGTCAAGAGTGATATGAAATAAGCAGAATGAAGGAAAAGACTCGACATGCAAAATTTTGTAAAACCCATTTAACTATATAGATAATTTAGAGGTTGTAAAAAGTCAATGTCAGGTTCCTATTATTGGTATTACTAATTGTTTCTAGTATTAGTAGTAATGATAATGTAAATTCTAATTTAAAGTATCCATGCATTATGAAGGAGAATAAAATAAGTATGTGTATGTATGTATGTAATTTAATTGTGGCTTAATAGAATCTCTTGTTCACTAGCTAGTTTTTTGGGTATATGAATGTCTATATACAATAAATAATAAACTTATATTTTATTATATTATAAAAAAATCTTTTGACTTATCTTTCTAGAACTTGATGGCCCAACCAATTTGCGGCTTGTCAGTGAGACACCCACTACTGCACTAGTCACATGGAAGTCCCCGCAAGCTCGTATTGCAGGATACCAACTTACTGTGCAGCCTATTACAGATGGTCATCCAAAACAATACACTGTTGGGCCATCAGCTACTAAATATCTGCTGAGGAATTTGCAGCCTGGCTCTGAGTATACTGTGTCTCTAGTGGCTGTCAAGGGTAATGAAAAGAGCAATTCAGAAAAGGGAACCTTCACAACATGTAAGTGTGAAGTAGTCTTTGTTTGCTGCCTCCCAAAAATGATTCTCAGAACTACCTTAATAAAGAAAAAATGACCATAATTGGACATTTGATATTTCATTAGCAAGGTGTTGAGATTAAATCTAACATTGTACCATCAATGGATTTTTTAAATTGGGAAATTTATCAGTGCCCAGGACTTGGCTTGGGAGTCATAAGATTGCAAAGTCTTTAAAGAAAAGCACAGATTTCTTATTTGACTTCCTTTAAGGCAGCGACCCCCTCCTTTTGGGCACCAGGGACTGGTTCCATGGAGAAAGGTTTTTCCGTGGACCGGAGGGGGCGTGGTGTTGCATGCTGCCTGCATCCCGCAGATGGGGCTTTGCTTGTTTGTGCAGACTGTTGCTGGCATTTCATGGACCGATGCCAGTCCACAAACCGGGGGTTGGGGACTCCTGCTTTAATGTTAGCACTCTCCTTCCCAGAACCTATGAAATGAAAAAGAGGTCCAGGTTATGGGGAAAAAATGGATCAGTCTTTCTCTGGAACCCTGTAATTTCAGCACATTTCCTGCCTAATATGCCTGTAAAATATCTATTATTAGTTTTAGTTAAAAAATATTAAGTTTTATGGCATGTCTCTTAATCATGTACCTTATTAAAAACATATTTCTAGTTTGGCGAAACTTAAAAGCCATCAGGAAAGCATAAAAAAGGACTATAATTCCATTGTACCAGGAACAATTGTTTCTTGTACAAAGATCATTTGAATGTCTTTAGTCAAATGTTGTATTTTTCCAGTGAAGTCATTTTCTTTAATGAGGCACAACTTAAATGACCTACTTGAGGTCACATCCATCCTTAATTTTGATACTGCCTTGAGTGAAAACATAGATTGCTGCATAACGGTTAACCTAATAAACTGACCATGGCACATTATTCTGAATAGCAGCCATTCAGAAACTCAGAAAATCTACCTTTGCCATCCAGATGGGTGTCAGGATTTGTGCCTGATAAACTGTTTTTTTCCCCTCTATTGACCTAAGTAAACCCCCTAGTAGTTAACTGCAGACAGTTGATCAACAGTATGGCTAAATCAGAAAAAACCACTAGATCAATGAATTAGCTATTGTATACAAGTTATATTGGGCTGATAGATGTAGACATTTTCCAATTTAGAAACGTTAGTTTATATCAGATTTGGCTGAATCTGTTACTGGTTGTTTTCTGGCTTGTATGTGTTCCAAATTAAATGTTCCTGGTGACTAAGATTTATATTCCAAGGTCATTCTAGGCTGTGATTCATATGTGGTATCAAATATTCAAAATAAAACCTGAAGGAACTTTAAAATATTTTTTATCACAGCTATGCAAAGATTTTTTAAAGTAGTTTTTTTATTCCTAAGTCGCTGTTTAGCTCAATTTCGTCAACTGGGTTGAAATAAATAATGAAAACCATTTACAAATGTGAAATAACTAAAACAAAGTACATATTAGATTTACTCCTAGATTTAAAATATTGTATTGGAATGGATGATCTCTGATTATCACAGTGCTATGATGGAACCACCAGCTGAAGGAGAGGAGGCTGCAATAGGAAAGACTAAAAGATATTTCATCTTAAAGTCCATTGGGGGAGGAAGCATTTGAGGTCAGACTCTTAGGTTTCTTAGAATCTGCAGTTTCATAAGTAAAGGAAGTCAGTCTGGCAAGATTCTTATAAACTGGTGATCAACAATAAAGACATCTGTTTGAACTATTCTTGGAGCTCTTCTGATTTTTTGCACCTGACAAGATTAATGTGATTAGTATGTGTAATGTACGATTATAAATATTTTGTAAATCTGTGATTTTAAATTTTAGTTACAATTTAATTCTGTTTAATTTTAAATTATCTTGCCAGCCACTTTGATGTGCTTTTTAAGTAGGAAAGCAGGCTAGTAAGAAATAATACATATATAAGCTGCTATCTCTAAGCCTGGTTTTACATTTGATTTGACAGTGCAATCCACAGGCTCAGTTCCTCCCTATAATACTGAAGTGACAGAGGCATCCATTGTTGTTACCTGGATACCTGCACCTAGACTTGGTTTTAAGGTAGGAAAATAGGCTCTCTCTGTCTTTACCCTACTGTTCATGAATTGCTTGCTCACAGCAATTGTGGATAACTTTGGGAAGTGTTTTGGGTCTTTACAGTATATAATTACACATAGCTAGTAATTGTTTAACAATGTGTAGTAATTTTTAATACATTGATCAAAAACTATACATACATTTAAATTCTAATATGATAGAGAAGAGAATAATGTTCATAAAGATCTCAGGCTTACTATTGTCCTGATGAATTTTTAATAGCCACCGTGATTTATTTTACTCTAGAAATAAATGTTTTAATTTGCAAATGATAAAATAGTCAAAACAGTGTTTAAATAAGAAATAGTAAAAAAAATCAACAGAAAACAAAACCACTGCTTGATGAAATGAGATTGAAAAATACTGCCAGCATGTGATGTCCTCTTCATATGTCCTTGCAGTTAAAACTGGCACTTTGTTTGATGTGCAAGTTTCTTCTTTTTTGACGATGGCATTTGTTAATTTATGTATTTTGCAGTGCTTAAATCAAAAATAATCCAGATAGTATTCCAGGAAAAGTCAGAATGAACAATTTTACAGTATTATTTAACAAAAATGAAAAACTGTAATTGGTTTTGTTGTTGTTGTATATATTTCATTTGTAATTTTCCTTTAACAACCAACATATTTTGTGGACAGTATATTGACTGGATCAGGATATTTTTTACACAGTGCTAATAATAATAATACAATTAAATATACATAATCTTTGTCTTCCAACTTCTAACCTTCCCATTTGTTGGGGTTCTTCTACATTCACATCTTTGCCTTTAAATAATACCATTCTCTTTATGATTCTTTATCACTTTCTCCATAAATATACCGTATTTATTGGCGTATAACACGAACCGGCGTATAACACGCACCCCCATTTTAACAATAAAATTTGAGTAAAAAATTTTTTAATTAAAAATAAATGACTTGGAATGTCTGAACTTAATGTTGGATTCATATTTATAACATTATAACATGAACTATAACATTAACTCCTCTTATAGGGCAAATATGAAATGAAAAAGCACCTCTTTGAATGAAAAAAACTTAATCAGAATTGCTTTCTGGGAAACCAAAAAATTCTTCATCTTCACTTTCCTACCATCTTTCTTTTTCTTTCTGTCTTCCTTCCTTCCTAACATCTTTCTTTCTTTCTTTCTTTCTTTCTTTCTTTCTTTCTTTCTTTCTTTCTTTCTTTCTTTCTTCCTTTGTTTTTTTCCTTCTTTCTTTCTTTCTGTCTGTCTTTCTTTCTTTCTTTCTTTCTGTCTGTCTGTCTGTCTTCTTCTTTCCTTCCTTCCTAACATCTCTTTTTCTTTCTTTCTGTCTTCCCTCCTTCCTAACTTCTTTCTTTTTCTTTGTTTCTTTCTTTGTTTCTTTCTTTCTGTCTTTCTTTCTTTTTCTTTCTTTCTTTCTGTCTGTCTGCCTTCCTTCCTAACTTCTTTCTTTCTTTCTTTCTTTCTTTCTTTCTTTCTTTCTTTCTTCCTTTCTTTCTTTCTTTCTTTCTTTCTTTCTGTCCGTCTGTCTGTCTGTCTGTCTGTCTGTCTTCTTTCTTCTCGTTCCTTCCTTCCTTCCTTCCTTCCTTCCTTCCTTCCTTCCTTCCTTCTGTCTTTCTCCTTGCAGGAGAAAGAAGGAACCTCTGTTGCCGTCTCCCGCGGGGCTGCAGCCACCCGACTGAGTCCCCGACCGTGGCAGCATCCCTGCTGTTCTCCGGCCAAGCAGCCGAAGGAGCCCTGGAGCCCTGATGTCGCCCTGCATCTCGGTCTCTTGGGGCTTGTCCGGCAGCCTGCTGGGAAGGCTGTGACGCATGGGAGGAAAGGAGCTGCTATTGCCGCTCCGGCGTGTCTCCCCGGTCAATGTGGGTGCACCGGGGAGCCGCGTCCTTGTTAACAATGGAGACGCTGCGCGGAGCAGAAGCACCTGGTGAGCGAGGCGAGTGGCTGCATCGGTGGCAGGCTCCTGCCCGCGTCTCCCGCCAGCCTGCCCGCCTCTTGCCTTAGCATTTAAAAGAATGAGAGGCGGGCAGGCGGGAGATGCGGGCAGGAGCCTGCCGCCGATGCAGCCACTCGCCTTGCTCGCCAGGCGCCTCTGCTCCGCGCAGCGTCTCCATTGTTAACAAGGACGCGGCTCCCCGGTGCACCCACAGTGACCGGGGAGACATGCCGGAGCGGCAATAGCAGCTCCTTCCTCCCATGCGTCGCAGCCTTCCCAGCAGGCTGCCGGACAAGCCCCAAGAGACCGAGATGCAGGGCGGCGTCGGGCCTCCAGGGCTCCTTCGGCCGCTTGGCCGGAGAACAGCAGGGATACGCCCGCGGCCATTTTTGAGCTGCCCCCAGAGCGGTGACCCGGCGTATAACACGTAGGTAGGGTTTTGGCATGTAATTTTAGTTTTAAAACTGCGTGTTATACGCCGATAAATACGGTATTTAAACATCAATAACATTTCTTCATACAATGTATTTGTTGACCCCTGCTGAATCACTAATGTTTAATATTTTAGATATTACTCAATGTTCCACCATAATTCCAATATCTCAATTTTCTATAAACACCAATAAAACCAATTATTAATGAAGTTTAATCAGTCCCGGGATTATAGGTCTAAGTCCCCTGAATTTATAGTCCTTGAAAGCTATAAATTTCAATATATTTTTACACATTGATAATAATAATAATAATAATAATAATAATAATAATAATAATAATAATAATAATAATAATAATAATAATAATAATAATAATAATAATAATAATAATAATAATAATAATAATAATAATTTTAAATATACCTAATCATAGTCTTTCACCTCCTAGCCTTAATATATTTGTGGTTATAATAAATTCTATTATATATCCAAATGTGTGCTACTATTTTCCCAATTTATACTTTCTACTTTTTTCTATTAGTTTTTAATACAATAACCATATTGCAAGATATTTTATCTCTATCCATCATCTCTTAGCCTTTTTAGAATTTCATCATTTATTGGCTTTTTGGTAACTTTTTATATTTCTCATTTGGGATCCTATATTTCTTTCTAACATTTTTGCACAAACTGAATGTTCCCTCTGCTTTACCCCTTCTGCTGCATCATCCATAACCCTTTCCCTTTTGGGAAATCTTCTTTTTTTCCCTCTTTTCTATTGTAAACTCTTAAGGAATAAATTTGATTCTTAGTACTTATTGTTACTGTCTCTTCAGTGTTTTTGTCTTCTTGTAACTTATTTTGATTTGTCTCCACCACCACTCCTTCAAATTTCTCATCTGTCTTCTGAATATTATGTTCATCTTTTCCCACCATTTGTTGAGGATCTTCTACACTCACATCTTTATCTTTGAACAATTCAATCATGTCCATTTTCATAAATACTTTTAAGTATCACTAACATTTCTTCATAGAACTTTATTGTCTCCTGTTGGGTCATTTTGTACCAGTTTAATATATTAAAAATTACTCAATATACCTCTAATATTCCAATATCCCAATATCTAAAAACTCCAAAGAAGTCAGTTATTAATAAAATTTAGTCAATCCCAGAATTATTCCTCCAAATCCCCTAAATTTCTATTCCTTAAAAGCTATTGAGTAAATTGATAAAGTAAATTGATAATTTACAATCCTTATAATTTCCAGTTTACACCTTCCCAATTGTCCAAATTTTAAAGTCTTATTTAATATCTTTTCTTCTTTGTTTTTTTCCTTCTATCACCTTTCTTCTTTTGCCTCGTAGAATGTTCTATCAAGTAGCATTAGTAATCCAAATCCAAATCCACCAAGTTCCCTCAAGTCTTTCAAAGCCACCTTCCAGTAAACAATTTCAATAGGGTTTTAGTTATTTGCAATTCGAATTGTCTTAAAGAGCTTCAAAAAGCTCACAAGATATTTCCAAACATTCAAGTCGCCCACTGAAATAGAATCAAGGAAAAGTGGCCTTCCAGGTGTTATTTACTTTCACTCCTTTTCTTTGTGTATCTTAAACAATTATCACTTTCCCATGCTGCAGTAATCTTCTTCCTCCAGTAGATGACTCTCCTGCTCCAAATCCATTAAACAGCATGCGAAAAACAACAGCTGATTGTCAACTGATCCGGGGTGTGTGTGTGTGTGTAAAAATAAAAAAAAAAGAAACAGTTTCTCCCAATAATCACTTTTCAAAATATTGTTAAATCTTTTCCAGGCTTTCTATATTTTAAAGTTTTTATTAGATATTTCTTTCACATCTGGGTCTTTAATCTTTGTCTTTCTCCATGTATCCAATCGCTGCTTTCTTAATGTTTGGAGATTATTTTTAAAATTATTTTACTTGGGTTAGGTCTCTAGAATAAAAGTTGGAAGTTGTCTCACCCAGTTTCAATGGTCTGTCCACGAACCGCTTCAGCACAAATCTTATTGTCCTGGTTATCACAGCTTGTGACTTGGCAAAAATGGCCGTCGTTCCTGCTGCCTTTCTTCGGACCTAACAACAAAATTGCAGTTTCCTCGTGGTCGACAAAGCACCTCTCCTTCCTTCACCACCCCTCCAGGGCAGCTCTGACCCCATAGGGTCTCCCAGCAAGCAGATACCTGCTGGTTTTCATGGATCTCTGCGGAGCTCCACTATTTCCAACCGTTCCCGCCGCAACGCCAACCGATTCTCCCCAAAACTGTAATTGTTGATATTTCAGAGTTTTGTAATAGTCTTTTGGAGTTCCCAAGACAAGAGAGAAAGCAAGAAATAAGATAAAGAACAGCCCCTCCCCGAAAATATACAAGAGGACAGAAACTAAGCTTTAACACGTAACCTATGGAACAATTTGCAGCTTGATGAAAAGGAATGTTAGTAACATACCTCCTTGCATAGCAAAATTGTGCAAATTCTGAGATTTTCTCTGTTAAAGTTGAGTATAAGGAGAAGAGGGAGTGGACCATGCTGACTGGGGAAATTCTGGGAGTTGAAGTCCACACATCTTAAAATTGATAAGGTTGAAAACTACTAGATTCCTGCTGTCTAAAATTATTAGTTATTTTTTCAGATATTATTAAAACCATAAAATATCTTATCCCTTCTCCTATCATATCTCTCTTAACTCTTACATTGGCAGCTTTAATTCCATATTCATTTCTGAATTTCCTGAAAGTTGACCAGATTCTCAGAAAGTTGAGGTTCATCATTCTTGTGCATTGGACAGAAACCAATATATAATTATCAGCAAAAGATTGTTTATTCTTTTCTTATTACAGCTAGGGGTGAGACCAAGCCAAGGTGGAGAAGCTCCAAGAGAGGTCATCTCAGAATCTGGAAGCATTGTTATATCTGGCCTAACTCCTGGTGTAGAATATATCTACAGCATTAATGTTATTAAGGATGGTCAAGAAAGAACAACACCTATCATCAAGACAGTAGTCACACGTATGGGTCATTTAAATATTTCATTATATGTTGAAGCAAAGACACCAAAGCTACTTAATCTCTAAGTGTGTCCCCACTAACTTCAGTGGAAATATTTTGGGCCAAATGATTTTCTTAATAAAACATTTTAAGAAAATATCAAATTTGAGATAAGAAATGTAGGAGTAAGGATGTGATTTCATAACTATATTTTTGTAACATACTTGTAAATAGTGTTTAAAATTGTGCCACAATTCCGCAAAATGTTCATTATTTAAATTAAGATTGGTCTTATCAATTTAGAAGGAACCCTGGGGCTGTAGTTGTCTACCCTGACCTATAGATCCACTCACAGAGCTCAGCTGCTGTTGGAAAAAGTACTACTAAGCTATCAATAATTTTCTAGAACTGAGTTTACACAGTCATTTTACCATATCTGTGACATAAAAAAACATTGCAAATGGAAAGAGCAATTGTTGAAAACTTCTCCTGAGATTCATTTTTGTGTCTTTAAACCACAAGAAATGACAATTGCATTTTTCGACAAATCTAATATTTTGCTTTTATTTCTCAGCACCATCTCCTCCCACAAACTTGCATCTTGATTCTAACCCTGATACTGGAATCCTTACTGTTTCTTGGGAAAAAAGCACTACTCCAGGTACCTTATCCTTGCCCACGAATCTCCTTTTGACTAGAGCACTCCAGCTCTCTGGAATAGCTCACCTGAGGATTATGCCAACTGAGCTGATATTTCTAATGCTGTTGATAATCAGGTTATTGATATGGGATAGCCTCTAGCAAGTAGTTTTCCTAACAGGAAGTGGCTCCATTTTCTAGAGCATTTTGCACATTTTGAAATACTCAGCTGAGTTTTGAATTTCAGGCATTTAAAATTAATGAAAAATAACATAGTATGTGGTAGAATAAAAATTTGATATTTGATAGCCAGAAAAATCATACTCTGATATAGAAACAATCCTCTTAATCTATGGTCTAATAATTAAATATTACTTCAAAGGCCATAGGAGCGATGAGCGCCTCCACTTGTTTATTGGACCCGTGCCCCTCCTGGCTGGTTTCGGCCAGCAGGGAGGTGACACACGGCTGGCTCTAGGCGGTTGTGATCGCATCTTTGAGAGAGGGGTCCATCCCACAGCCCCTAAAAGCTGCGGTGGTGAGGCCCCTCCTCAAGAAGCCTTCCCTGGACCCAGCGGATTTAAAGAACTTCCGTCCAGTCTCCAACTTACCCTTCGTGGGTAAAGTTGTTGAGAAAGTGGTGTCGCTCCAACTCCTGCGGTTATTGGAGGAAACTGATTATCTGGATCCCTTTCAGTCGGGTTTCAGGCGCGGCTACAGTACGGAGACTGCTTTGGTCGCGCTGATGGATGATCTCTGGCGAGCCCGGGATGGGGGTTATTCCTCCATCCTGGTATTACTTGACCTCTCAGCGGCTTTCGATACCATTGACCATGGTATCCTTCTGCGTCGTCTTGGGGAGGTGGGAGTGGGAGGTACTGTTCTACAGTGGTTCTCCTCCTACCTCTCTGACAGGACGCAGTCGGTGTTGACAGGAGGACAGAGGTCAGTCCCTAGGCCCCTGACTTGCGGGGTGCCACGGCTCGGTCCTCTCGCCCATCCTGTTTAACATTTACATGAAACCGCTGGGTGAGATCATCCGACGACACGGGGTGAGGTATCAGCAGTATGCTGATGATACCCAGTTGTACATCTCCACCCCGTGTCAGTTCAGTGAAGCAGTCGAGGTAATGTGCCGCTGCCTGGACGATGTGAGGGTCTGGATGGGAGTGAATAGACTCAAACTCAACCCTGACAAGACTGAGTGGCTGTGGATGTTGCCCCCCAGGGATTATGTCGACTGCACCTCCTTGGTTCTTGGGGGAGAAAAACTGACTCTCAGAACGGGTTCGCAATTTGGGTGTCCTCCTAGATCCACAGCTAAAATTGGATCAACATCTGTCAGCTGTGGCTAGGGGGACCTTTGCACAGATTCGACTTGTGCACCAATTGCGACCCTACTTGGAGAGGGAGGCTTTGCTCACAGTCACTCATGCCCTTGTCACCTCACGGCTAGACTACTGTAATGCGCTCTACATGGGGCTACCCTTGAAGAGCATCCGGAGACTGCAATTGGTGCAGAATGCAGCTGCGCGAGCTGTGGTGGGTGTACAGAGATACACCCACGTAACACCTATCCTCCGCCAGCTGCATTGGTTGCCTATTAGTCTCCGGTCGCAATTTAAGGTGTTGGTTTTGACCTTTAAAGCCCTACATGTCTCAGGGCCAGGTTACCTTAGGGACCGCATCCTACCACATACCTCCCTACGACCAGTAAGATCCCACAGAGAGGGCCTCCTCCGGGTCCCGTCAGCCAAACAATGTCGGTTGGCGGGGCCGCGGGGGAGGGCCTTCTCTGTGGGAGCCCCATCCCTCTGGAACCAACTCCCACCAGAGATCCGGACCATCCCCACTCTACTGGCCTTCCGTAAAGCCATGAAAACATGGCTCTTCCGACAGGCGGGGTGAATAAGGAGATCAGATTCCCCCATGAATGGTGTTTTTGATAATGTTTTAATATTGTTTTATCTTTAAATTGTTATTATTGCTTTTAATGTACGTTTCTTATCCATGTTGTACGCCGCCCTGAGTCCTACGGGATTGGGCGGCCTATAAGAGCATAGAAATAAATAAATGAATGAATAAATAAATAAATAAATAAATAAATAAATAAATAAATAAATAAATAAATAAATAAATAAATAAATAAAATGGTGACTAGAATAAGAATAGTAAATATTGAATGGTCCTAAATCAATATTTGAAAGGTATATAGACAATTACAGTTACTTGATTTGGAGTGTTAAAATAATTGAATATCTTAAAATAACTACACTGATTCCTATATTTTAAAGATTACATTATTTGTCATTTTGTATTAGATATCACCGGATACAGAATTACAACAGTCCCTACAAATGGGCAAGAAGGCTACACTCTGGAGGAGCAAGTGCAAGCAGAAGATACATCCTGCATTTTTGAAAACTTGAGTCCTGGTGTAGAATACAATGTCAGTATTTACACACTCAAAGATAATCAAGAGAGTTTGCCCATCTCTGAAACCATCACACAAGGTAAATTAAAAAATGAGCAATAGAACTGCTAAATTAGTCCTATTAGGCTTCTATTTGAAAGCTGTATTTCTATTATTTTCTTCTGATTTGCGTGTGTGTGTGTATGTATATATGCATGTATGTACCCTGTTTTCCCAAAATAAGACACCCCCTGATAATAAGCCCAATCGGGCTTTTGAGTGCATGGTAATAAGGCCAAGCACTTATTTCAGGGTTCAAAAAAAATATAAGACAGGGTCTTATTTTCGGGGAAACGCGGTATGTGTGTATGGTATGTTCATAAATAAACTCTTCACTAATCAGATAAATCCAGACACATGTTTTGTGTAAGTTGCATATTTTTTTATTTTCTTTGCATAGATGCAACCCACCCCCCACCAAAACCAGTAGCAAGCAGATCATTCCTCAGTTCAGAGTGTCTTGACAGTGTGATTCAGTCAGAAGAAATTGTTAACTGATTGTTTCTCTGTTATTCTCTGCCTGGATGTGATACATCTAGAGAAGTCATATTAAACACTTAATTAAGAAATGAGGCAGGAGAGTATTGTAAAATAAAGGTTTTTCCTGTTTTGTTCATGAATGGGCAACCAGTTTTGAACTGAGGGCTACATTCAATTTTGTATGAGGGAAAAGGGGCTGTATTTCATAAGTAAGTATGAGGACAGAGTAAAAATATCAGGTATAAAATAATAATCAGTACATTACATAAATGAATAAAATATTTAGTCTTTGTCCTCTTAAAAGAAGCCGAAAGATGGAGGTGAATATTTAAAAAAACATGAGAGTCTTATATATTTTTATTACTGTTGTTTAATATTACAGAATCAGGTACAGTCCCAACCCATTTTGTAATCAGGTGGAGCATTTGAAAAGATGCAATATAAAAGAAAAAATTCAAAGTACTGTATGTCTGTAATAATTTGTAATTTACTGTAATATATCCTTTTCTTTAAATAAATTATTACTCTTTTGTTTTGAGAAAGCTTTACATAGTTTCTAGATTGATTACCATAGAAATTAGATGGAAAAAGATTTTGCCCCTGATTTTCAGTGGCAAATGGGAAGAAGACTGTAGGTGCAGTGAAACCTTACAGTTCATCCAATGTTTAACCATTGTTCGCCAATGAGTGAGAGAGCAGGAGATTGAACTAGATGATCTCCAAGGTCCCTTCCAACTCTTATTACTGTTAACTGTTACTGATCTTTGATGTTATATAGGAGAATGGAAGCAGCTATCATTCTTGCTGAAGACTGCCAGAGTCAATTCATTTGTGAGATTTAGCTAGAGACATTGCTATTTGATGACTGTCTAATATTTGAAACATATATTTAGCCATTCTTGATAAATATTGCAAACTGAATGATTGAAATTTGCAAAGTGTAGCATGGGAACATGTATTTAGCTATTATATCAAGGAGACTTCTGCTGAAGAAAATCTTTCCTGCTGTCAGATTACTGTCTTAGATCAAAATATTGCCAAATGAGATCAAAAGACCATACAAAAGGTGATCTAACTGACCCATTTAAAAATTGTCACCCTAAAAATGCATCTTTTTGTGCTGACAATCTGGCTTCTTGAGAAATTTCTTACTCTTGAGAAATTTGCTTCTAGTTGCAGTGATTATTTCTCTGTTATCTTGCTGTGACCACAGGACTACTTTAGAGTTGAAGATATAGTCTATATTGCTTGAATGTGGGGGCTATATAATTATGAGGTAATCAATATAATGAAGGGATTTTGTTTTGTTTTATTTTTAATCTCAAGATGGCTCCAGGTGCTAGACTTCACAGATGCTTGCTGTTAACACTGCTTGACATTTCTATGCGTGCATTGAATTAGTTTGAATCTTGTAATACCCTGGTATTATAGAATAGAATAGAATAGAATTCTTTATTGGCCATGTGTGATTGGATACACAAGGAATTTGTCTTTGGTGCATATTCTCCCAGTATACATAAAATAAAAGATACATTTGTCAAGAATGGTTGTCATAGGGTTCAAGTAAGCAATCAGGAAACAATCAATATGAATATAAATTGTAAGGATACAAGCAACAAGTTACAATCATACAGTCATAAGTGGGAGGAGATGGGTGATAGGAATGATGAGAAAATCTAATACCGTATATTCCGGCGTATAAGACGACTGGGCGTATAAGATGACCCCCAACTTTCCCAGTTCAAATATAGAGTTTGGGATATACTCACCGTATAAGACTACCCCTCCTACTATCTTTCTTTTTCTTTCTGTCTTTCTTCCTTCCTAACATCTTTCTTTCTGTCTTTCTTCCTTCCTAACATCTTTCTTTCTTTCTTTCTTTCTTTCTTTCTTTCTTTCTTTCTTTCTTTCTTTCTCTGTCTGTCTGTCTGTCTTCCTTCCTTCCTTCCTTCCTTCCTTCCTTCCTTCCTTCCTTCCTTCCTTCCTTCCTTCCTTTTCACACTTTATTGCATACTTTCCTACAAGTAAGAATCCATCTGATGCCTTTGCTATGCATTTTATGACAAAGAACCAATAACAGGAACCCTTTTCTTCTACCTTGGATTTTTTATTTCTTCACAATTGCAAGCTTTGTGATAGACAATTAGGCAACATATGTCTTTACTGTGAAAACTACTTTGCTCTCTGTAGAACAAATGAAGAAAGTTTCTGGCAACCCTCCAATATTGTCCAATAGGGACAATGGGATATTGAGAGAATCCCTGTCTTTGTGCTGTTTAATTTGTTGCTGCTGTAGCAGCTTCCTTGCTCCAAAGTGATATTTGTCTTTGAGTTGGTGGTTTCCATCATAGCATTGGTAATGATTCTTTCTTTCTTTCTTTCTTTCTTTCTTTCTTTCTTTCTTTCTTTCTGTCTGTCTGTCTGTCTGTCTTTCTTTCTTTCTTTCTTTCTTTCTTTCTTTCTTTCTTTCTTTCTTTCTTTCTTTCTTTCTTTCTTTCTTTCTTTCTTTCTTTCTTTCTTTCTTTCTTTCTTTCTCCCTGCAAACCAATCCCCACCGTGGCTCCTTTCTCCCTCGCCCAGCCCTCTTCCAAGACGCCAAGTGCGGGGAACCGCACCAAGCGAGGTAGGTGGGTGGGTTGCTCCCCTCCCCTTGGAGGAAGAAGGAGCCTCTGTCGCTGTCTCTCGCGGGGTTCCAGCCACCCGACTGAGTTCCCGACCGTGGCACCGGCAGGGTTAACGCGCATGGGAGGGAAGGAGAGAGCGCGCTACCGCCGCCGCTGCTACTTTCGCTGCTCCAATATTTCTTTGGTGGGCGCGCACGGGAGGGACCGCTGAGCAGAGGCACCCGGCGAGCGGGGTGAGAGGCGTGGGGATGCCAGAAGTGGCGGCGGCGGCAGGCTCCTGCCCGCGTCTCCCACCCGCCTCTTGCCTTAAGCTGCCGGGCGCCTCTGCTCCATGGTCCCTCCCGCGCGCGCCCACCAAAGAAACATCAGAGCGGTGAAAGCAGCAGTGGCGGCGGTAGCTCGCTCTCTCCTTCCCTCCCATGCGCATTAACCCTGCCGGTGCCGCGGTCAGGGACTCAGTAGGGTGGCTGGAGCCCCGCGAGAGACAGCGACAGAGGCTCCTTCCCAGCAGGAGACGCAGGTTGGCGGCAGGGCTCCGGGGCTTCTTCAGCCGCTTGGCTGGAGAACACCGGGGATGTGGCCATGGCCGTTTTTGAGCTCGGAATTTTCAGTACCCGGCGTATAAGACGACCCCCGACTTTTGAGATGATTTTCAAGGGGTAAAAAGTCGTCTTATACGCCTGCACATACGGTAGTAATAGTAATGCAGCCTAGTGAATAGCTTGATAGTGGTGAGGGAATTATTTGTTTAGCAGAGTGATGGCGTTCGGGAAAAAACTGTTCTTGTGTCTAGTTGTCTTGGTGTGCAGTGCTCTATAGCGACGTTTTGAGGGTAGGAGTTGAAGCAATTTATGTCCAGGATGCGAGGGGTCAGTAAATATTTTCACGGCCCTCTTTTTGACTCGTGCAGTATACAGGTCCTCAATGGAAGGCAGGTTGGCAGTAATTGTTTTTTCTGCAGTTCTGATTATCCTCTGAAGTCTGTCTGTCTTGTTGGGTTGCAGAACCAAACCAGACAGTTATAGAGGTGCAGATGACAGACTCAATGATTCCTCTGTAGAACTGTATCAGCAGCTCCTTGGGAAGTTTGAGCTTCCTGAGTTGGTGCAGAAAGAACATTCTTTGTTGTGCTTTTTTGATGACGTTTTTTATGTTAGATGACCATTTTAGGTCTTGAGATATGATGAAACCTAGAAATTTGAAGGTCTGTACTGTTGATACTGTATTGTCTAGCATTGTAAGAGGTGGTAGGATGGGAGGGTTTCTCCTAAAGTCTACCACCATTTCTACGGTTTTGAGTGTGTTCAGTTCCAGATTGTTCAGATTGTTATTTAAATCAAAGCCACTCTTTTAAACAAATAACTTCTACAAACATAATGTTTCCTTTGGTCCTTTTTTTAGATGATACAGTAAACACATCTCTTAGAGAAAAGTTTTAATTTAGCCAGTTCTTTACAATATAATTGGTAGGTTTCGATTACAAAATAAAAAATGTTTGGTATATGTAGATGCAGCACATATAGATCACCATTGATATATTACATCCTTTCCAAATTTTGCTTTAATGATTTCTTAGTACCCAGATTTCCCTTCTTAATACTTTCAATAGAGCCAAATAATACAATTTGGTTTTGCTGCAGCCATCAAATATTCTGTCTCCTTTATGCTTCCCATCCTTCTATTGTCAGGTCATGAAAGGTTTTCAAATACAGTTGGTGAAAGAAACAAGAGTTAGGCTTTCAGAGTTTCATGAACAGCTCTGTTAGACAGTTCTTAATTCAGTGTGATATTACTGAATCATAAGAATAGAGCCTACAAAATACCCTCCACTGATGGGGCAGAAAGAGATGTTTTTGCTCAAAGGAGGTATATGTGATAAAAGTTGATCACTGAATTTAGAGAAGAGGCATAAAACCTCTTCCCAGCCCCCTTTAGCCCTTGCTCTCCAAGAGTGTGGTGCCAAAATTCAACATTTAAATCATATGGTAAAATTTAAATCATATGATAAAAAGCACCCAAAGAAGAAGAAAGAACAACATCAGCAAAAACAAAAAAACCAACCCTCGCCTGTTTTTGGAAATGGTTCAAGAGGGAACACACACACACAAGAGAGAGAGAGAGAGAGAGAGAGAGAGAGAGAGATGAGTGGGAGAGAGAGGGAGAAAGAGAGAGAGAGGAGAGAGATGGGAGAGAAAGAGATGAGAGAGAGAGAGAGAGAGAGAGAGAGAGAGAGAGAGAGAGAGAGAGAGAGAGATGTTTCCCAGAGAAAAGAAAATACCAGGAGCCACAAAACCTGGGTAGGCGTGGCTGGGGGAGGGTCATGTGACTGGGTGGGAGCGAGTGACGTTGAGTTGGCCACGCCCACTCAGGTTTTGTGGCTCCCTGGGTTTTCTGTCGGAAATAGGTCCAAATGGCTCTTTGAGGTTGCAGACCCCTGCTTTAGAAGTTCAAGGTAGAATATACAGTGTTCCTCTTCCAGATTTTTCCTATAATCCTGTGAGGCAGGCTGGGATAAAATCACCCAGTAAAGATAGATAACATTGGTCCTCCTCGTCCTGGTCCAGATGCAACACCTTCACTCCTCCACATTGAGAGCACTTCCAACAGTGTGGTCAAATTGGTAATTTTTCTGGGAGATTTCTGAGAAGCCCCATGATGGTCTTTTTAAAAAATCTTTGCTTATTTTTTGCCAGCATTTTTGTAGGATTGAGCTCTAAATCTTATTTCCTTTATGATACATAAAACAGTTATGAAAATTGGAAGAAGAGTTAGATACCTAGCTAAGTACTAGTCATTGTAAATTGTGGCATTATTACTATAACAACATTACAATATCACCATAGGTACTTTACTCTTTTTTCATTTTTAGTTGAAGTAACCTGATGATCATTCCTTTTTTTCCCTCTTGTTCTTTGTCATGTTTTGCGTCTGTTTGTTATTACCTCCATATTTTGCTGTCTAACTCAATAGAGGTGCCCCAGCTTACTGACTTAAACTTTGTTGATGTAAGTGATACAAGCATCGGCCTAAAGTGGACCCCAATAAATACTTCTGCCATTATTGGCTACCGCATCAAAGTAATTGCCACAGGAGAAACTGTCCCCATTTTTGAAGATTTTGTGGATTCATCAGTAGGATACTACATGGTTACAGGCTTGGAGCCGGGCATTGATTATGAAATCAGTGTAATCACACTCATTAATGGCGGAGAGAGTGCCCCTACTACGCTGATTCAACAAACGGGTGATTAGTGAAAAACTACTGAATTAAAGTGCTGTTTCATGATGTCACTAGCTGCTTGGACGACAAGTAGAAATAGCCTCTTTATCGCTATTTTGCAGTGGGGATGGCCAGTTGGTAATTTTTTATTTTAGATAGTAAATGAAAATTGGAATCCTGTGCATTACCACCCATTTACAATCATCTGCATTTGGCTTATTTAACTTGCAAATCTGCAATTGGAAGTCTCTATTTTCATCAGATCCTATTTTCTTAAGCTCTGACATTTGATGGAAACATGTAACATTCATTTTCTTAATTTCACTATCAGAGAGGGTAAACTATACAATGCAATATTCTTTGCCACATCAGCTTGAGGTGTGCAAAATTTTAGCATATATGATCCTCACATAGTGTTTAGATATTATAGTGGCCCAAATGTTGAAATAAAGCCCCAAAATGGTGTGGGGAAAAAAGCTTCCTCCAACTCATGCTAGTGACAACTATGGCAGTATGGGAAGATTCTCGGTAGTGCATGTACCAAACATGACCTGAGAATTCATTATGCATGGCAGACTAGTGTTTATTTTACTTGAATGGCTACTTTGATGAAGTCATTGTACAGTAGAGTCCTACTAGAGACTTCAGAAAAGTTGTTTAGCCTCCTCTCCTGCATGTTTGTCAAATGTTATAAAAGAAGGTATGTACTGTTTCCTTCATTGTGCTGCTGCAGAGTAAACTGAGCCTCTCATTTCATACTCTCAAAAATTGTATTATATAGATGCAAAGGATCACAGTACCTATCTGAAGAAAAGCAAAATAATAGTAATAATATAATCATGATTAGAATCTATAAAGGCTGAACTGAGAGGTTAAAGATGCTTTACAACATGCTTTGGTTTAAGTGGAATTAAAGATAGACGGTTTTAGAAGGTTATTTGCATGTGTTTCGCTCAATAGTGGATTTTCTTTGTGCATGACCTTGCATTTTTTGAATCACTATTGAATCTATCTCTGCTTCTTCTGAAAATATATAAGTCATTATTCTTTAAATTTAGCTGTTCCTCCACCAATGGATCTCCATTTCACCAATGTGGGACCTGACACTATAAGAGTAACCTGGACTCCACCAGCATCTGTTGAATTGAGCAGCTTCTTGGTTCGCTTCTCACCCATGAAGAACAAGGAGGATGTTGCAGAACTTTCCATTTCACCTTCGGACAGTGCTGTGGTTTTAACAAGTAAGAAGCTTCTTCAAATTGAAATCATTTGATCTTGTAATGTTGATCTTTTGGGAGATGTATAACAGGTTAGGTGCCTGAGCTTCAGCTTCATTTTCTTCCACTTTTTATAATCAGCTATAACATTCTATAAAAATAGTTGAAGTTCCTGAGAAAATTTACGGCACTATGAATTAGAGGAGATAAAATATTGAATTATAAGGTAACATAGCTATTGTATATCTTTGTACATATATTAATTCCTATAGTGTTTATCTAGCCTTCAAATATATATATTTTTCAAAGTAGAGAAATTGGTTTATCAGGCATCATCTTTCTTCATGATTGCCCATATAATTCAGAAAAATCTGGAAAGCCAGCAGTTATCTATTTTTTGCTTTCCTCTTTTATTGATATGATGGAATAAGAGTAATTGAAAAGTTTCTACTTAAATTCAGTTTGCTGAGATACTGACTTGCCTTTGATAATTAGCTTATAGCACTTTTCATTAATAACATAATTGCTCAGAGGTTATTTAGCTACTTCCTTTTTTAATCTTTTGACCCTGCAATAAAATTATTTTCAGGTCTCAGGGAACCCTTTCATAAAAATGGCAAAGACAAAGCCTTCACAATACAATACAATTCACATTTCACCTGCACATTGCGCAACCCATGTTTTATGTTTAAAACAATAGAGAAGTGGTAGGCTGGCAGCTGAGTCATGATGTGTTTAAATTTCCATCACTGCAGGTGCTAGCAAATTCAAAAAACTATGTTTGAATGTTTTTATAATTTAACTGTTATGTATTTTATGCAGTATTAAATGAATGATGGAAAGAATTATAAATTATGTTCAAATTCAATTGAGTTTAAAGAAATTCTTATAAATAAAGCTTCTTAAGGCAATGGCTGGGTATCATAATTCCAAGGAGCAGAGGTGTATGGAGAAATTTGGGGTTAGGAATGAAAATGATTTGATATCATTGTGGTTGTAATCTTTCAGATCTCCTTCCTGGCACAGCATACTTGATCAAGGTCTACAGTGTATATGAGCAACATGAGAGTAAACCTCTGAGTGGAGAGCAGAAAACAGGTATGTGACTCAACAAGTATAAAATAAGTGTTTCTTTAATTTTTGCGTGGAAATAAAACCATTCATTATGTATATCTCCCTTTTATGATTGTACCATCATTTTAGCTAGAATTGGCACACACACACACACACACACACACACACACACACACACACACTGATACGGTTTCTATTTAGATATTGTAAACATTGTAAAATATAGGACTTAGACCATGATTAGCCAGGTTTCAGCTGGAAAGTAAGCAGGGGCCTTCAGACAATACCAGAATTAGATTTACAGAAAGAAGTCCTTTTCTAAAATGAACATGGTTTCAATGTTTCAGCAATCTAGCGTGGATTAAAATAATTCACATTTACAATGGTTGTAGGTTTATGTAGTTTTCTTTTTCCAAAAAGACCTTAACCAGTTATTGAAGTTTGGGTTTCCATTGTATTTTCTTGTGAAATAGGCCTTGATTCCCCCACTGGACTGGATTTCTCAGAAATAACAGCCCATTCTTTCACTGTTCATTGGATTGCTCCTCGCGCCCCCATCTCTGGCTATAAAATACGCCATCACCTTGAGCAAGGTGGAAGTAGACCCAAAGAAGTCCGTGTTGCACCATCTCGCAACTCCATCACTCTCACGGATCTGATTCCAGGGTCAGAGTATGTGGTTAGTGTATCTGCCTTCTATGGCAAAGAAGAGAGTTTGCCCTTAATTGGACAACAAAGTACAGGTAAGAGCTGAATAAGAAAAATAATTGCACATTATTAGTATCTTCGCCTGCTGAATCACATTTCACTTTTGGGGGCGGGGGATCTCTCTCCTAAAACTGAATTAGCAAATTGAGTCAGAAACCTTACTTTAATGGGTTAAAGTGGTATAAAAACACAAGAACCTAAATGTTTAAAAATGACTTTTTGAAAAATGAAAGATGCATTGCAGCAACTTAATTATGTATAGAGACAAACACTTCTACAAATTTATTCTGTATTTATTATTACTATATGCAGAGATCAAGCCCTAAATCTCTGCTTGCTCTCTTTTCATCATAAAGATGAAAAATGTGGCAGTATCTGCAGCCAATGAGCCAGAGAAACATAGAACATATTCTACTGACATTAAACACAATAAGAAGAAGGTGTTTTAAGTGGTTATGAAGAGTGTGAATAAGATAAAGAATCTCTGAAGCTGTTTGTGGAATACCAGTTTAAAATATTGAGACTGTGCAGATATTGAAAATGATTCAGATGAAGTGTTTTGGACCTCATGTGAACATGGGACCTCTCTGCTGTTAATGTTGCAGTGTTTTTTTCAGACTCATTAATCAATAGAGAGGTGCTGCGAGTGAGATGAGAGAATGAAAGTTGAGAGGCGCTGCCAGCTCCCAGTCAGACTCTATGGGCATGTGTGCAACCTTATATTGCACTTGGAAAATGGCTGGTGCTTGTGTTTTGATGCTGAAGCATACCTTGTCAGACACTTGTGTGCTGCATGTACTGTATGTGACACCTGGATCATTTCATAAATAATTTTAAAGCATGCATTCTCTAATAATCTCTGCAGTAAGACTTTAGTGGTCATTATGTGGTACAGTTTTGTGCAGAACAAAGCAACTGTATTATTTTGGAGGGTGGGGGTAAATTGGGCCCCAAAGGCACTAAACAAGCAATGATGTATCTTGAAGTTGGCAAAGTTGAAAACTCAGCCCATGTGGGCTTCCTCAACTAGGTATGCAAAGCCTACCCATACTTATTTCCATCTTAATTGTTTTACAAAGAGTAGGAATCCCGTATCTGAAAATTATCCCTTTGTTACTGAATTTTGGCAACATGATTTGAGGGACTTTAAAGTCTGCAAAAACGGATCTGGACAGCTGTATATAGTATAACAATTAAAAGATTAATGAGATAAATATTAAACATTGCTTTTAAAAAATATTCCTAGTTTCTGATGTTCCAAGAGATCTTCACGTGACTGCTACTGGCCCCACTAGTCTAGTCATTTCCTGGGATGCACCTGCTGTTACAGTTCGATACTACAGGATTACATATGGAGAAACAGGTGAGCACTGTTGGATGCTGATATTTGTAAGAAAAGATTAGCCTTCAACTGAAAAAAAAATAACGGGATGGTAACGGCAATACATAAAAATCAGTGATACCTGGCAATGGAATATGAGTTAGAAAGGTGATAAAGGGTGTTTTTCCCCGTAAGAATGTCCTTTCCGCTTTTTAAAAAATATCAATAGCACATAGCAGATCTGAATCCAACAAGATTTGAAATTATGACTCAGACAGTCTTAGTATAATTGTAATGTACAGATTTATATTGTTTGATCATAATGAAATACAAATACAGAAGCATTTAATGGATGACTTTACATATTTTATATTTTAAACTGTAGATATCAGGTGCAAGCAACCAAGAATCAATCATGAACAGGCCCAATTAGATATTTAATTGTTGATCACCTATATTACTAGAATCTCACTGGACTGTCTGCCCTCTCTTGGGAAATGGCAGATGGAGAACCAAAGGTTTAACTTCAGACGGTTCTTCTCTTGAACCAATTCCAAGCTGGAATGTCTCTTTACTTCCCATAGAAGGGCTCCCTTTCCTTCAGCCAGAAATGGCTCTTCAGTGTTAGAAAATAGCAGCAATTATTTAGGATATCTGCTGGGTATAGTCCATGGATAAAGGATTTCAGTAACTAAGGAAGGCAGACTATTAGCTTAAAGATGCTTTTAGAGCTGAATTCTTGGAGTTTTGAGAAAACTTTTGAAATAAATTTTGGAAATATTTTTGATGCAAGATATTTTACAAGAGCCAAGAACTAGGTTAAATTATCCATTCTGGTTTTTCAGATATTTTATAGTTTAGAAGATGCCACTAAAGCATTAATTGCTGTGGCTGGGTCATAACAATATATACGTTTTTTCTTTTATGGGAAGTTAATGGAAAGCAAGAGCCACTTTGGTATTGGTATAATGGTTAGAAGGGAGAAAATTGGCAATCATGATGATGATGATTAGGAGGAGGAGGAGGAGGAATCTCTAACTGTTTTGCACTATTACCCTCAGGTGGCAGTGGGCCTGTTCAAGAGTTCACTGTTCCTGGTCATGTCTCCACTGCTACGATTTCCGGTCTTAAGCCTGGAGTAGATTATACCATTACTGTGTATGCTGTCACTGGGCGAGGGGACAGTCCTGCCAGTAGCAAACCTGTCAGCATAAATTACCGAATAGGTAAACCTGTTTTCTCTTTGGATTAAAGAGATAAACAAACAGTCTATTGCCTTCATTTAATCTGTTATATACTCAGAATGTTTTCTATTTGTTCTGATCATTTGCAACTTATTGAAAATATTTATATCTTGCTTTTATGGTGTACTGAAATGTTTTGCAACAGTAAATGAAGACATGTTTTTATTTCTGTGTCTCTGATCAGATGAGCATGGTTAACAGTTATTTTAAATTTTCAAAGTTTCACTATCATTTGAAAGGATACAAAGAAATTGAAACAGGCATCTAAGAGAGATACAGACAAAGTAGAAAAGGAAACAAGGATGATAAGGGTTCCTAATGTAAACTTTAGTAAAACCAGTTGCCAAGAAAGGTAATGAGTAAGGTAACACTATAAACCAAATTTAAAAAAAAAATATTGGGGAAACTTGTAAATCAGAGCATCAGTATTCCCTTGTTGATTTTTTTCTAGTATCTGGAATTATGATCAACAAGATCTAATACATATTCCATTTATCTCCTGGAGCTGCAGAGAGAGAGACTTCCATAAGATGGAGTAGGTAAAAGGAAACTAACATCATTGGATTTAGAATAATGAAAGATCTCCAATAATTGCTACCACATTATCCTAAGCTGAATGAGTGCAATGTTAGGTGTAACTGAAATAGCAAGTACTAGCAATAATGTAATATTGCTTGTATATATATTCACATCAAATTAAAATGGCATGAAATACAGGGAAATAAACTGTAAAAAATGTACAGAAAAGCACTAAACACAAAAGAAAAATTAGTATGTTAACTTTAATATTTTTAAATAAGCAATGCTTAATAATAACAATACATCTTAAGATGGCACCTCAACCTTTGCCGAGCTGCCTGCCATAAGGGATCTGAAAAAGAACTGTATGAAGAACATTTGTTCTCCATATTAGCTTTCTGCATAATCCCTCATAGTGGGGCATCCTGAATATTTTAAATTGGTAGGAAGATTCAATTGATACAACCAGGAATTAATACAGAGTAACATGGTGCTATGTATTCCTTTGGCTGTCAGTTTTATTGAATAATTGCAGTAATAGTTTTGACTTCTAGTTCTCTGTTTTGAAATTGCAGTCTTGCATTATTTTTAATGAACTTACCGTAATTTTGTGCTTCACTGATTCTTGTTATATTGAAATTGTGATTCTTAATCTGTTTTTTGTGCTTCGCCAAGAGGCATCCTGATCAAAGGTGGTGGTGGTGGTGGTGGTGGTGGTGGTGGTGGTGGTGGTGGTGGTGGTGACAACAACAACAACAACATGATGTTAGGATTTAAGAACATTGGAGCCTGAAGGACAAAATCTAACATCGAAAGTTAAATTTTCATGTGCAGAGGTTGATACACCATCGCAGCTACAAGTTACCGATGTTCAAGACAACAGCCTTACTGTGCAGTGGCAGCCTTCTTCTTCCCCAGTGACTGGTTATAGAGTGACAGCTACCCCCAAGGATGGCCATAGCCCCACAAAAACTAGAGTTCTTTCTGCAGGTAAGCACAAAGAAATCACAGGAAGCAGGATGCAATCTGAGTATTTCAATGAAAGTAAGGAAACTCTAATTTTAATTTGACTCACTTGCAAGTATAATGTGGGATTATGATCGTCTATTATGTCTTTGGGAGGTTTTGGAGAAGAGAAGGAAATTGTGAAGACAAGAAAGATGCTGCTGAGATCTGTGGAAAACTGGCATCATACCATTAATACCACATGGTCTACCTAAGAAATGTTTTTAGATTGAATCTCAGCAAGCTTGGAGATCTTTCTGCTTTACTAGTTAGAGTGATTGTCAGAACTCTTGCTAGTCTGTAGAATATAGAAGCCACCACTTTGGTAAACCTATTACTTCTAAGCACATTCTTTTCTTTGCAGAATTGAGCCAGACTTGTTTTCATGGGGAACTACGAGTAATAAAATAAGAGGGGTGACAAATGGAAGAACTTTCAAGTCAAAAAGGGATCAATGGTGTGTTACTACCATGGAATTTTATTCCATGGCCATGGATTAATGAGGAACATTTACCGTATATTCCGGCGTATAAGATGACTGGGCGTATAAGACGACCCCCAACTTTTCCAGTTAAAATATAGAGTTTGGGATATACTCTCCATATAAGACTACCCCTCCTACCATCTTTCTTTTTATTTCTGTCTTTCTTCCTTCCTAACATCTTTTTCTTTCTTTCTTTCTTTTTTCTTTCCCTCTCACTTTTTTCTCTTCCTTCCTCCCACCCTCCCACCTAACATTCCTCTTCTTCCCTTCCTTCCTTCCTTCCTTCCTTCCTTCCTTCCTTCCTTCCTTCCTTCCATCTCTGGCCTTCCTTCGTGGCCTTCCTTCCTTCCTTCCTTCCTTCCTTCCTTCCTTTCATTCATCTCTGGTCTTCCTTCCTGGCCTTCCTTCCGTCTTTCTTTCTTTCCTTCCTTTCTTCCATTCATCTCTGGTCTTCCTTCCTTCCTTTCATCTCTGATCTTCCTTCCTTCCTTCCTTTCATCTCTGGTCTTCCTTCCTTCCCTTTTCTCTTCTTCCCTCTTTCCTAGCCCTCAGCACCGCAAGATCCTTTTTCCCAGGTGAAGGAAAGAGTGCTGGTGGCGGCTGCGGTCGCGCCGAGGGAGTGCGTGGCTGAGAGGCATCTCGTGCGGGGAGGAACCTTCGTCTGGCTCCACTTCCAGAGCAAGTGAGCGAGAGCAGCGCAGCCACAGAGGGAAGGGAAGCGAAGGGAGGCAAGCAGCCCGCTCCGCCACTCAAGCCAGCGGCTGTCGAAAACAACAAGGGTGTTAGGAGAAGAGAAGGAGAAGATAGAAGTGAAGGAAAGAGTGCTGGCGGCAGTGGCGGCGCTCCTTCTCTTTTCCTAACGCCCTTGTTGCTTCCAGCAGCCGCTGGCTTGAGTGGCAGAGCGGGCTGCTTGCTTCCCTTCCCGCTGTGGCTGCGCTGCTCTCACTCGCTTGCTCGCTCTGGAAGCGGAGCCAGACGAAGGTTCCTCCCCGCGCAAGATGCCTCTCAGCCGCGCGCTCCCTCGGCGCGACCGCAGTCACCGCCAGCTCCTGCCCGCGTCTCCCACCCGCTTGCCTTAAGCCGCCAGCTGACGGTGGCGGCTGCAGCCTTTCCAGCAGGCGACTGAGACACAGGGCAGCATCGGGGCTCCGAGGCTCCTTTGGCCGCTTGGCTGGAGAACGGCGGGGATGCGGCTGCGGCAGTTTTTGAGCTCCCCCCAGCTCGGAAGTTTTAGTACCCGGCGTATAAGACAACCCCTGACTTTGGAGAAGATTTTCAAGGGGTAAAAAGTCGTCTTATACGCCGGCACATACGGTACTTCTCTGCCTTCTGGCCACAGAATAGACCAGATTTTCTTTTTTATCGTTTGTGGAATATCTTTTTTTTTTATATTGAAAAGTTTTACAAGTACAAAGTGCACATAATTTTATCTTTTCTACCCTCCCTATCCCCCCTCCCCCCTTCCTCCCACACTCACCCTCCCCCCCACCCCCTCCCGGACTTCCCAGAGAAAAACACAAGGTATAGATTCAAGACAAAAGATATAAATCTACATAATACTAAAACAAACTTAGTTCAAAAATATCTTTTCCTTTCTTAACTCTTTGTTATCCATAAGCTTGAAAGTATATTCTATTATTTCCTCAAACAACAAACAATAATATACTATTTAGATTATATTGATCTGAAACTTTTTCTGAATATATTCCGTCCACCTACTCCATTCCAACAAATATCTTTCATTTGAATGATCCTTAAGATAAGATGAAACCTTAGCCATTTCGGCCAGATGTGTCACTTTCAATGTCCATTCTTCAATTGTAGGTATATCTTCCTTCTTCCAATATTGTGCCACCAGCAATCTGGCAGCCGTTATAAGATTCAAAATAAACTTAGTCTCTATAAGTGTACAGTCCGTTGTTATTCCCAACAGAAAAAACTGTGGTGTGAATTTAATTTTTTTCTTTAAGATATTTTGTATAATCCACCAAATTTTTATCCAAAAAGCCTTAATTTTTTTACAAGTCCACCATATATGGAAATATGTAGCATCATCACATTCACATCTCCAACATTTAGGCTGTAAATTGGGATACATACATGCTAATTTTTTAGGGTCTAAGTGCCATCTATAAAACATTTTATAAAAGTTTTCCCTCAAGTTTTGAGCCTGTGTAAATTTAACATTTGTGACCCATATCTTTTCCCATGTATCCATCATTATAGGTTCTCCAAAGTTTTGAGCCCATTTTATCATACAGTCTTTAACCAATTCTGATTCTGAATCCAATTCCAATAAAATATTATACAATCTTTTTATATGCATTGGACCATTATCTTTAGTTTGTACAATCAAATTGTCTTCATTTTGCAAAATACCAATTTTTCTATCATATCTCCATCTGGCCTGTATTTGTCTGTATTGAAACCATGTCCTAACTATTCCTTCCTCTTTTAATTTCTCAAACGATTTTAGTTGAGATAATGTTCCATCTTCAAGAAGAAGTTCTTTATATGTAATCTTATCTAAGTTTTGTTCCAAATTTATATTTTCTATCGCGTGTCTGGGTACTGTCCACCAAGGTATTTTATCATTTAACTTGCATTGATTTTTCCAGACACGCAATAAAGCATTTCTTAATATATGACTCTTAAAAGCTTTGTCTACCTTTTTATCATATACTAAATAGGCATGCCACCCATAAAGCAAACCATATCCCTCAATATTTAATACACTCTCTTCCGTTAAATTAATCCAATCTGTAATTGCTGAGAGAACTGCTGCTTCATAATACAGTTTTAAGTTAGGCATTTTTAAGCCCCCTCTTTCACGTGTATCCTGCATTATCTTCTGATTTACCCGCGGCTTCTTCCCCGCCCAAATAAATTTATTTATACCCTTTTGCCACTCGTTTAAAATTCCATCTTTTTAAAGTATTGGTATCATTTGAAAGAGGAATAGAAACCTTGGTAGAACATTCATTTTGACAGCAGCTATCCTTCCCAGCAGTGACAATTGCAATTTTTCCCAATTTTCCATATCTTTCTGTATTTTTAACCATAATGGTTCATAATTATGTTGGTATAGTTTTGTATTTGTGGACATAATATAAACCCCTAAGTATTTAATCTTTTGAACTACTTCAAAACCTGTTGCCTTTTCTATTTCTTCTTTTTGGCTTCTGTCACATTTTTAGCTATTATTTTTGTTTTGGCTATATTTATCTTAAAACCAGATACTTGTCCATATAGATTGATTGTATCCATCAAGATTCTAATAGATTGTAACGGTTGGGTCAGAGTAACAACCAGGTCGTCCGCAAAGGCTCGTAACTTGTAATCTTAATCCCCTTTATTGTATCAAGTTCTCTTATTTTGCTAAGTAGTATTTCCAAACTCAAAATAAACAACAAAGGAGATAAAGGACATCCTTGTCTTGTTCCTTTTTCTATATTGAAATTATCTGTTAACCCACCATTAATTATTATTTGCGCTGTTTGTTTTTGATATATTGCCTGAATAGAGTGTACAAAATAATCTCCAAGTTGTAATTTTTCTATTAGTTTTAATAAAAATCGCCAGTTCAATCTATCGAAGGCTTTCTCAACATCCAAAAATATCAGTGTTGCAGGGACCTGGTTGTTCTTTCCCAAATACTCTAATAAGTTAACAACTTGGCTAACATTAGTTTTCATTTGTCTACCTGTTAAAAACCCAGTTTGGTCATGATGTATTATCTGTTGTAAGACTATCATTAATCTATTTGCTAAGATTTTTGCAAAAATTTTATAATCTAAGTTTAAAAGTGAAATCGGCCTGTAGTTTTTTGGATCTGTAAGATCTTGACCCTCTTTTGGGATCAGAGAGATAAAAGCAGTTTTCCAAGATGGAGGTACAATACCTTTTTTTGAATATTGTTAAACAGTTCTTTAAGTGGTTCCACCATTTCCTCCTGCAATTTTTTATAATAAACAGCAGTTAATCCATCTGTCCCCGGGGCCTTGCCCACTTTTAATTGTTTAATTGCAAATACAATCTCTTCTGAGGTTATCAATTGATTTAAAGTATCCCTCTGAATCTCAGTAGTTATATGAATATTTTGTTGCTGTAAATACCTATCTATCTCTTCTTCCCTAACTTTACCCCACTATATAATCCTGAATAAAAATCTAAAAATGATTTTTTAATAAGTTCTTGTTCATAAGCTTCTTTACCCTTATATCTGATTTTTTCAATAGTTCTTGATTTTTGCTTCTTTCTTAGCATGTATGCCAGCCACCTCCCCGGTTTATTTGCATTACTAAAAATATTAAATTTTGCATACTGTAAATTGGTTGCCACTTGGTCTGCCATTAACATATTGAACTGACCCTTTAATAAATTAATTACCTCTTTAATTTTCTTATCCGTTGGATTAGAGATTAAGGCCCTTTCCTGTCTTTTAATCTCTTCTTCCAGTTCTTTCCTCTTTTCCTCTTTTTTTCTTCTAAATTTATTGTTCAAATATATCAAAATACCTCTCATATAAGCTTTACTAGCATCCCAAACCATTTCCAAAGGTGTGCCCTTCTGCATATTATTAACAAAAAATTCTTTCATTAATTTTTTACATTCCCTCACATTATCCTCATATCTGAATAAATTGTCATTTAACCTCCATGACCTTCTGGGTCCATTGCTGTCTTGCAGTTCCAACCAGACCGGACTATGATCCGTTAATACTCTTGAACATATCTTCGTCTTCTTTACCCTAGAAAAAAGATTGTTAGTAATCAAAATGAAATCAATCCTTGAAAAAGATTGGTGTCTATCGGAAAAGAAAGTAAAATCCTTTTCTTCTATATTTCTTTCACGCCAAATATCCCTCAGCTCCCAATCTTCCATCATCTCAAAAAAGGACTTTGGCAATTTGGCTCTTGAAAAAGTATTTTGGCTTGGACCCTTCTTGTCCTTTTTAACGTCTGGTACACCATTCCAATCTCCCAGAAGGATACAGGTATTATAATCCCATTGTATTAACTTTGTATGTAAAAAATCATAAAATTTCTCTTGTTGGTTCGGGGCATATACGCCAATCACCAGTATTCTTTCTCCTTTAATTAAAAGTTCTATAGCTAAAAAACTTCCTTGATCATCTGCTTCAATCAATTTGGCAATCAGATTTTTTTAAACATATATTACAATACCATTTTTCTTTTCTGATGCCGATGAGGCAAAATGTAATCCTAATTTTGAATTTATCAAATATTTTTGGTCTTGTTTTCTAATATGTGTTTCTTGAAGGCAGACCACATCATTGTTAAATTGTTTAAGGTAGTGAAATATTTTTCTTCTTTTCTGTGGCGAATTTAATCCATTAACATTCCAGGTTAAAAATCTACTTCCCATCTGCGGGCTTCTGAAGCTTCTGGAACATTGACTGATGATCTAGGAACTGCCGTTGCTTTCGTCTTGCTCCTCCCACTGCTTTAGATTTAGTAGTTTCTTTGACTTCAAGCTGGGATTGCTGTTGTGCCATTTCCTGCATACGTTTAGTTGCCGCTCTTGTCTGTCTCTGTTCTTTTATCTGTTGTTCTCCAAATAAATCCAAGCTTTGGTCCGGATGAGTTATAACAATATCGCCTTGTCCAGATGAGGCCTCTATTTGCTGAACTTCTCGTTGTCTTGCTCTATCATTCTCTTTTCTCCCTCCTTCTGGTGTCTCGGTGTCCCAGCCTTTAAAATATATGTATAGAAATCTCTTGCTTTTTGAACCGTGTTGAGTCGATGTCTTTCTCCAGCATAAATCAAGGAGATACCAGTTGGTACCTCCCATCTAAATGGTAATTGTTGTCTTTTAAGCTCCTCCACAAGAAAGAAAAAATCTCTTCTAGCCCTCAGCATTCTTGGGGAGGGGATCTCTTTCAGTGTAATCAATTCTTGTCCTCCCACCTTTAGCTTGTTTTGGTACGTTGCTTGGAGAATATCATTACGCATTGCTCTATTATTGAAATATATTACAATATCTCTTGGAAGGTTTCTCAATCTAGCCACTCGAGAGTTGACCCTGTATACCTTGTCAATTTGCCACATCAGCCCTTCCTTGGTAATATCCATCACTTGGGCAAAAGCTTCTCCCAGCAAATCTTTCAGATCCTCACTTTTATCCTCCTTTAGTCCACGAATTCTAATCGCAAACTCCATGTTCCTGTAATGAATGAGTGTAATCTCATCTGTGGTTTTCTCTTCAACCTCATCTATTCTCTCTCTTAAGGTTGCTGTAATATCTCTGATCTGTTGAACTTGCTCATCCAAATATTCTACATTATTTGCCAGTCCTTTAAGTGCCTCCAAAATGTCAGCTCTAATTTCATTGTTACAGATTTCAATTTTATCAGAAACAACTTGTATCTTGTCATTTATCATCTCCTTAATTGTCTCATTAGATTCATCAATTTTTTTGTTAAAATTAGTAGACATTTGGACCTGCATAGCTTTAAGGCTTTCTTGCAACATCGCCAGAGTTAATGGCTGTGACTGAGGTGCTGTAAGGGTTTGCAATTTGGTAGAAGGAGTGGGGGAGCTCTCCGTACTTTTGGAGGAAATCGTCTTCCCAGGTTTAGAAGCCATCAGAATTAAAGTAAATCTTTAGTCAAATATTCCAAATTATTTAATCTAGTACCAAAAAGAAGAGAAGTCTCGAATATACATGCAAATTCAGATCAAATCCAGCAGCTCTCTTGCGGAAGCCTGTCAGCAAAACAAAAACTTTTCTCTTTGTTCTCACTTTCACTTTCTTTCCCTTTCAAGCTTTCAACGCCATTTTAGAGCCAACTTGCTACTTTGTAGCTTAACAAAAGAAAGTCATTAAGAGTTAAGTAGAGGCTACTTGCCCAATGTTGCCTCCTGGTTTTTCCTGCTGCTGCAGATAATCTTCAATTAGAATCAATTGATTAGAGCAGTGCTGGTCGCGATCTTCTTGCTCCGCAAAACAGCGGAGATATCCAGGGTCCGGAGCAGCAGCTGGTTCCCAGGAGCTCTCCCCTTTCGCCCCCCAGGACTTTCCCTAGGGGACTTGGGGGGGCTCTACCTGTGCCTGCGCGCTCTTCACCCTTCCCTTTGCCCGGGAAGGGGCTTTTCAGCCGCCAGTCAGCTGTTTTTAAGCTTTCTGGCAGCTTTCACGGTGCCGAGGATCGGCGCTTCAAAGAGAAGCGTCCACGTCTAACGCGGAGCCAACAGGAAGTCGGAATATCTTTTCTTTTCAAGGAAAGGCTTGCTAGAGGGAATTTACATGATTCTTTTCAGATCTGTTCTTTGGCTTATCTTGAGGTAGGCCATAGAATACAATCTTAGTAACTGCTTTTAATTTTGGATTCTTTACAGTTTGTAGATTTTGAGGAAATTCAAATATGGGCATTACTACTTGTTCACTCAATTCTCGATTAAATCAGCCATAACAGGATTTAAACATGTGCTTCTGGGAAGTGAACAAGGTCTTCTTGTGAGAGATATGACTTTTCTCCTTAAGAGAGAAAGCCAAGAATTAGAAAGCCATAGCCAATATTAAATATTTCATTTCTGGTGAAAGTACTTGTAATTGTACTTCAACAAATTTTTTTTTGTTATCTTGATGACATGCTGAAATGAGTATCTCTTTATAAAGACATTTTGAATATTTTATAAAGATGTTAATACTTGTGTTATTAATTATGTCATAATCATTCTACTTTGCATTTTTTGAAATGATGATAGCTGCTTGGTTTGTTTGAACCCATAGCCTTTGATGATACACAACCACATTGACCAGCATTTGAGAAAGGAATGTATTTTGCCTATCCAGTTTTAGTATACAAATTGTGGTGGTTTTGACTTAGCATATTATGGCAAATCAAGCAGATGCAGTTGATCCAATAAATAAATAAGTTGCTTAGTATGAAGACTGTGTATCACAGGTAATCAGTTTGAATCTCTTTCTAGAGGATTTAAAAAGCAATATATGTTAGGCATGGGGACCCATTCTTTAAAGGAAAAAAAAGGAAATATGTCTTACTATATTTGAAACTTGGAATACCAGCAGCTGCTACCATCTATCTAATGATCATAAGGACTGAACTCATAGATTATAAAACTTCCCTACGCTGGGCAGATTTTGAGATGTTCTAAAACAGGAATAGTTGTTGCAACACTTGCTAAAAGAATGTTTGCCAAAAATGTACGTCTTATTAATCATGTAATTTACATGTGATTAAAACTTCTGATGACAATCTGTTTTTAAAAACACTGAAACAATGGCCATGGACTATTTCTAGAGAAAAGTATTTCTACATTTACATTGTCAAAATATTTGTGACTGTGAAATCTGTTAAAATTGTTTATTTTGCTCTGAAACAGTTTCTATCCTATCCTAGAATTATTTAGAACTAGTTGTCTTTCTTCTTGATGGGCAACTGAATAGCTGAGACCATATATAAATATATTTTTATTTATTGCAGAACAAACAGAAGTCAAAATTGATGAACTACAACCTACAGTTGAGTATGTGGTTAGCCTCTATGCCCAAGGGCCAAACGGAGAAAGCCAGCCTTTGGTTGAGAAAGTTGTTACAAGTATGTAAATTCACATTTCCTACATTTCATAGTAGGAGAACAATGTCTACAAATACCTGAATCTCTCGGGACATGTTTATTATCAAAATTTTGAGAAAATGGCAAAAACTGTATTATTCTCATAGTTACGTCATGAAAAAGCTGCTTTACTACATTTTTACCCACAAACTGCTTACGCTAAAATTATAAGTGTTAGAAATCATTAATTGGTAAATAATTGGGAAAATATAATCTGACTGAAGAAAATCAGTTCTTTATGTACTATTTATTTACAATGCAACAGTTTTTATTTTTTTATTTGTCAAATTCAATATAGCTACCCACTCCAGTAGACTGGGCATCTTACAAAACAAAATGCTATTTTGGGTATAGATACAGTATGTAGGTCGTATGTCTAACTTTTTTATTCTTCTCAGGAACTTGTGAGCAGCAAATAAGTAATAAAAGAAGCCTTTGCGTTAGGAAATATGAAAAAAATTAAATCCAGGATTTAAAATAGTTTTTTTAACCAAAAATTTCCTTTGACACAAAATAAAATAAAATAAAATAACCTGTTTGGTATTGCTACTCATACTGAAGCTGTCATCCCACAAATAGATAGATATGTGAGCAGTAGCAATAGGCTGCAGACTTATTCTCACTTAACTGGAAATAAGCCCACTGAACAAAAGGAAATTTCTATTCGAGGTGTAACCATAAGATCACTCTGTAATTAATTAGCTGTGATGTTATAAGAATTTTTATGTGGTACTTTAGGCAGGAAAAAAATGAATTCTATTTCTTGATCTGCAAAAGCAAGAGTGCTTTGCATGCTTATAACAAAAGTGCTTTGTGCTACCCCAAATCTGCTTTGCTTCTCTCTGCTTAACCTTTCACCATTAATTTGCCTAACAGACATTGACCGTCCTAAAGGACTGGCATTCACTGCAGTGGATGTCGATTCCATCAAAATTGCTTGGGAAAGCCCACAGGGGCAAGTCACCGGATACAGGGTGACCTATTCAACCCCTGAGGATGGAATCCAGGAACTATTCCCTGCTCCAGATGGTGAAGACGACACTGCGGAGCTGCATGGCCTCAGGCCGGGTTCTGAGTATACTGTTTACATTGTTGCCTTGCACAATGACTTGGAAAGTCTACCTTTGATTGGGACCCAGATCACAGGTACACATGAAATAATGTCACCTGGTGGCCATGATACCTGTTCCTTCTTGTGAAGGAATCCAGTTGCAACTAATTATCTATGAAGTGCTTGGGGTATGCAGTGCTGAGGTATGGGATCAGAGCAACATCAATGGGTAATTATAAGGAGGATTAATAGAACCAAAACATACTGTGCAACATTGGAGACATGGAATCACACATAAAATTCCATATCCATGCGCAAACAAAAGAAAAATGTTTTAGTGTCAGATTATTATTTTTTGAACCCAAAGATAGATGCTGTTCCTTCTCTCAGTTTGCAGCTTCCCTCTTTCTGCAGCTGATATAACTCAGATATTATATATCTATATGTAATATATGTGTGTATATATAATAATATATTTCAGCTGCAGTATAGATTTGAGAGGCCACAGGTGGCGCAACAAGGATTAGATCTGGATTTATGACATTTGTGTGAACATTTTGTTTTAATTTTTTAAGTAGGAATTTCCTCTGGCTCAAATCTTGATCACAATAATTGAGAAAGAATTCTTTATATTCCCTTTTTTAAAACCAGATGTTATAAAACAGAACTATGCAATTGTTTTGAAATAGTGGACATATTTGGAATTTTGAAAACATTTTTGCCATGCTCTCCCAAAATGGCTATCACTGTGAATTTTATCTAATCGTAACATTGATAATATGATGACTGTGACCGGTCTCAATTTCTTCATTTCCCAGGAAGAAAATGGGTGGGTTGCTTTGTACCTTCACCTTTAGTCTACTACCTCTACTATGCCAATTTATCTTGTCATTTTTGGAACATGTATATGTCCATGTCCAGATTAAGTTATGGTGTAATGGCTCACTTGTTATTTTGCATTGTGGGACAATGTTTTATTATCTTAAAAGAGATAGGTGTATTTTTGAAATTTACTGCCCTATATTCAATAGAAAAGATGATTTAGACTAGTTTTCTAGCTTTCATTTACAATGCATGAAAACTTTCAAAAAGCTGTTGTAACTTAACATAAAATGAAAATACTGAATTGATAGTAGTTAAAAGATTTAGATGGATTTTTGTATTATTGAGTTCTTTCCATGTAATCTTAATTTGTAATTCTAAATTTAACAGCAATCCCACCTCCTACGAATCTGAAATTTATTCAGGTTGCTCCAACAAGTCTCACACTAACCTGGACTGCACCAAATGTGAAGCTTACTGGATATCGAGTGAGAGTAAATCCCAAGGAAAAGAATGGCCCAATGAAAGAAATTAACCTTGCTCCAGATAGCACATCTGCTGTTATCTCTGGACTAATGGTAATACTTTTTTATTATTGTTGGTTTGATATACTTGTTTTGCAGCAATTTAAAATATAGTGGGAGAAAAATATAACTTATATACAGTGTTATTTAGTATTTATAAAATCAATTGGACTTGAAGGTCCAAGATTTAGAAGACATAAATTAAACATGAACATTTTTCATCTTTGTTTCTCTTCATAATTAACATTAATATTTTAAGGAAAAGATTATGCATCTTTTAAGGATAGTATAAAGACATTCACATATGTAGCAAGTTGTATAGGGTAATTATCCAAGCCTTAGGCTTTTTTCTCTTTGTAGAGCATCTAAGATACCGAAGGAGAAATAAGAATAGGTACCAGTATGGTGAAATAGGATTTCCTTTTCCTGTTCTTCTCCATTTCAGGCCTTTCCCATAATTTTAAAATATTTGAAGCAACATTTGAAGACCAAGAGACTGCAGTAGGAGAGAAGGTGTTGTCTCCCCTCCTAATCCATTAAAGTACCATATCCATGTTAGGCTTGGGTATTAATGTTTGGGCTGATGGAGCAGAAGAAGAGAACCATTTGGTTGGGGAAAAATCCTCATCCCACTTTAGACATGAATACAGCAGATATACAATCATGTTAGGAACTGAGGTTATTTACTAAAATGGCGTGTGTGACAGCTTCTTTGAAGGATGCCAATTTCCTAATTTTTTTTTTTAATGTCTAGGTGGCAACTAAATACGAAGTTAGTATCTATGCTCTGAAGGACTCTTTGACCAGCAGACCTACCCAAAGTGTAGTTAATACTCTGGAAAGTAAGTGATCCCACATAATCAAAATTGCCATAAATCACTGAGCTGAAAGGCAAAACACTGTGGCTTTTTAAATAAGAAGTACAAAGAAAGAAGCATTATCAAAATAACATACAGTCATTTTTCATCTGTGACATAACAAAATTGTATGTCATTCAGTAAAGTTAAAATTCAAGACAGATAAAGGAAATGCCACTTCACACAGCACATAACTATATTACTACAAGATGTGATGTGATCATTATTGAAAATGTTAAAAGGGAATTCGACAAATAAATGAGGTCTCTATGTGTTTATCAATGGCTAAGGAGGTAGGCTGTGCTAGTGCCTTGGGATTCAGAGACACTGAAATATAGTCACGTAGGGATCTTGGTGTGATATGACTATTGTTCTCATAAAATGACTTCTATGTAGTCATTTTGTTATGCACTATGAGACAGTGGACAAGGAGCTAGACTTTTGCTGACCCAATAAGACTACTGTTACATTCTTGTGGAATTGCCAAGAAAAAAATGTTCTTAATGTTCCTAAATAGCTATCCTGGTTTCCTCTTTCCTTCTTAGCCAATTTCAGTCACTGTGAATAGGAGAGGAGAGATCCAGCTCACAACTCCTGTTGTGTGGGTTGGGTTTTTTCTTCTCCTATTTACAGTTGTGCTCATAAGTTTACATACCCTGGCAGAATTTATGATTTCCTGGCCATTTTTCAGAGAATATGAATGATAACACAAAAACCGTTCTATCAGTCATGGTTAGTATTTGGCTGAAGCCATTTATTATCAATCAATGATAATAATATGTTTACTCTTTTTCAATCATAATGACAACAGAAACTACCCAAATGACCCTGATCAAAAGTTTACATACCATGGTGATTTTGGCCTGATAACATGCACACAGGTTGACACAAAGGGGTGTGAATGGCTATTAGAGATAACCATCCTCACCTGTGATCTGCATGTAATCAGTGTGTGTGTATAAAAGGCCAATGAGTTTCTGACTTCCTGACAGACCCTTGCATCCTTCATCCAGTGCTGCACTGATGTGTCTGGATTCTGAGTCATGGGGAAAGCAAAAGAATTGTCAAAGGATCTGCGGGAAAAGGTAGTTGAACTGTATAAAACAGGAAAGGGATATAAAAAGATATCCAAGGAATTGAGAATGCCAATCAGCAGTGTTCAAACTCTAATCAAGAAGTGGAAAATGAGGGGTTCTGTTGAAACCAAACCACGGTCAGGTAGACCAACTAAACTTTCAGCCACAATTGCCAGGAAAATTGTAAAGAAAAGAAAAACCCACAAATAACTTAAGGCGAAATACAGGACACTCTGAAAACATGTCGTGTGGCTGTTGCAAGATGCACAATAAGGAGGCACTTGAAGAAAGATGGGCTGCATGGTCGAGTTGCCAGAAGAAAGCCATTACTACGTGAATGCCACAAAGTATCCCGCTTACAATATGCCAAATAGCTCAGAGACAAGCCTCAAACCTTCTGGCACAAAGTTATTTGGAGTGATGAGACCAAAATTGAGCTTTTCGGCCACAACCATAAACGTTACATTTGGAGAGGAGTCAACAATGATAATGAAAAGTACACCATTCCTACTGTGAAACACAGAGGTGGATCGCTGATGTTTTGGGGATGTGTGAGCTACAAAGGCACAGGACAATAGGTCAGAATTGATGGCACGATGAATGCAGTATGTTATCAAAAGATACTGGAGGACAATTTGCATTCATCAGCACGGAAGTTGTGCATGGGATGTACTTGGAGATTCCAACATGACAGTGATTCTAAACACAAGGCCAAGTCGACCTGTCATTGGCTACAGCAGAATAAAGTGAAGGTTCTGGAGTGGCCATCTCAGTCTCCTGATCTCAATATCATTGAGCCACCCTGGGGAGATCTCAAATGTACAGTTCATGCAAGACAGCCCAAGAATTTACAGGACCTGGAGGCTTTTTGCCAGGAAGAATGGGCAGCTTTACCATCTGAGAGGATAAAGAGCCTCATCCACACATACCACAAAAGACTTCAAGCTGTCATTGATGTTAAAGGGGGCAACACACCATATTAAGAACTGGGCTATGTAAACTTGTGATCAGGGTCATTTGGGTAGTTTCTGTTGTCATTACAATTGAAAACGAGTAAACACAGTTGATTGATAATAAATGGCTTCAGCCAAACACTAACCATAAGTGAAAGGAAGATTTTCGTGTTATCATTCATATTCTCTGAAACATGGCCAGGAAATCATAAATTCTGCTAGGATATGTAAACCTATGAGCGCAACTGTAACATCTACATGAAGCTACTGGCTGAGATGATCCAATCATTTGAAGTGAGGTATAATCAATATGCAGATGATACCTAGCTATAGATCTCCACCCCAAACACATTGAGTGATGTTGTGGATATCCTATCCTATCTGGAGGCTGTAGGGGCCTGGATGAGATGCAATGGGCTCTGACTCATTCCAAGGAAGACATACTGGCTTTGGTTATTTAGTTCTCCTGGGAACAAGGTTCTTCCATCTTTGGTATTGGATGAGATAGCACTGCCTCAGACAGGCTTTGCATTCAATCTTGGGGTCCTCTCAGACTTGCGGCTTCCGATTGAAAAGCAATTGGCAGCTTTAATGGGGCCTTCACACATCTTCAGAAATGGAGTTCCAGTTGTGCCCCATTCCTGATCTGGGGGACTTTGTTCAGTCACTCATGCCATTGTTATCTCTCATTTGGATAACTGTGATGAACTCTGCATGGGGCTGCCATTGAAAAGCATTTAAGATTGATATAAAATTCAGCTGGACAGTTAGTTAATGGTGCCTGTTACACAATACATGTAACAGCACTACTTTGGGAGCTACTCCATAGTGTTTCCAGATGCAATTCAAGGTGCTGATTGTCACCTTTAAAGCACTACATGGCGACTTCCGGTGGCGAGGTTGAGGTGACGTGGAGGAAAGAGAACGATTTCCGTTCTCTAACTGATTTTTTCACGATCGGGGTCCCTTCGGGACACGGAGAGCCTGGAGAGTCATGTGAAATAAAGGGGAAGCCTGGGGGGCAGCGAGGTGAAAGGCGATCACCCGCTGCAACAACAGGAAACCCCTTAAACCCGGCATGAAAATGTCTGCTATTGCGAGATGGCAGACCCGAGGTCATGACAAGCCACAGCAGATGAGGAAGCAAAGATATATTTAACAGACTCTGTCATTTGAAGTAAGTAAAATATTCCAACCTGTACAGAAGAAAAGTGCCTAAAGAAAAGTAAATCTGTGATTTTTGGTGAGAGAAGGAAGCTCTATCGGTGAGGCAAACCTCAAAGCAAGCAGCAACTTAGCGGGAAGAGCTGTGAGTCAGCAAATTAAAATACCTAAGGATCGAGAGAAGAGAGACAAAGAACTTTACGACAAGAGCTTTAGGAGGAGAAAATTAGCATATGGTGAAGAAAGTGGTTGGGAGAGAAATAAAGGAATAACAGAAATCCAGTTTGACAAAAGAGCGAAATAGAAAAGAGAGAGAGAGAGAAAAGGAGGTGGTAATGTGAAAATGGAGTAGATGGTCGGAACTGGCGGCGTGAGTGACGAGAGCAGATCAACTGCAGACGGAAGAGGATGAGGACAAGGAAGGAGCAGAAGGCAACAGAAAGTTGGAGACAGAGAAGACGAGATTTGGTGGTAAGAGTGATAGGAGTGGATTGGCTGCAGACGAAGGAGGACAAGGACAAGGAAGGAGCAGAAGGCAACAGAAAGTTGGAGACAGAAAGGGCAAGATTCGGTGGTGAGAGTGGCAGGAGCAGACTGACTGCAGACGAAAGAGAACGAAGAAGGAGCAGAAAGCAATGGAAAGTCGGAGATAGAGAGCACGGGACGTGTTGGCGTGAGCGACAGGAACAGATCGACCTGGCTTTGTCGACAGGCCTGGGGCCAATGATTTTAATATAACATCAAGCACTCTTGGCCCCATGAATGAATTATTGTATGGGTTTTTAAATTGTTGCTTTTAATGTTTTTTAAAGTTTTAATAATCATTGTTTTTAATGCTTTTTATATTTATTGTTGCATGTAACTTTTTATTGTTGTGAGCCGCCCAGAGTCTCTGTGGAGTGGGCGGCATACAAATGCGACCAATAAATAAATAAATAAATTAAATGCCCCTGCCAAAAGAAAACAACTATTAACAAAATTAGCAAAACAAGGTACAGATATAATGTGCCTACAAGAGGTACATATAAAAGAACAGCATAGGAAATATTTGGAATTTCCAAAATTAGGAATATTATATGCAGCACTAGCGGAACAAAAACAGAGGGGAATAGTGGTATATATTAGGGAAGGAATAAAGGCCAAATTAAAATATCAGGATACAGAGGGAAGAATTCTAATGATAGAACTACAATTTGAGCAGAAATCATGGCTATTGGTAACAATCTATGCCCCAAATGAGAACCAAAAAGAATATAGTAAATTACATGAAAAATTGATAGAAATGGGACAGGGGAATATTTATATGGTAGGAGATTACAATGCGGTGGTGAACGAGAAAATGGATTATGTTAGTGGTATGAAAAATAAAAAGACGGAAAATATTACCAGGGTCATTCTTTGATATGGCACAAGAACTTAACCTTTTTGATATGTAGAGAGAATTGAATCCAATGAAAAGGGAATATACCTTTTTCTTGAACCCACATAAATCCTTGTCCCGGCTGGATATGGTATGGATGAATGTAGAGGTAGGAAAAGATATAGAAATAATAGAAATAATGCCAAACATATGGGCTGATCATAATCCCTTAAAAATAATCTGGAAAGGACAGAAAAAAGTTAGGAGAAGGTAGACACTAAACCCACAAATTTTAAAAGAAAAATAATTTATTTTAAGAATTAGAAAAGAAATGGAATTATTTTTTGAAGAAAATACAAAGCAACCAACATCATTATAAATTATATGGGACACGGCTAAAGCATACCTGAGGGGCATAGCGATAGCCTATCTAGCCAAAAAAAAAAAGCAAAAAAGGCAAATACAGAATACACTTCATGAGGAGATTAAAAAATTAGAAACTAAATTACAAAGAGAGCCTCAGAATGAAAAAAATTAAAAAGAAAATGGTCCTGGCAAAACACAAATTAAATATAGTGGAGCAAGAGGAAAGGATGAGAAAATTGAAATTAGCGAAACAAAACTTTTTTGAACATGCGAACAAGCCAGGGAGATGGCTAGCCTACAAATTAAAAAAAGATAAGGAAAAAAGATTGATACAGATATTACAAGATGAGAATGGAGAGTCACAGTGTAAAATGGAGAGAAAAAAAACAGTCCAAAATTATTTTGAGGTGCTATACAAAAAAGATGATATAGAAGAGGAGGATATAAAACAATATTTAAAAGCCGAGGGGATGCCGGAATTAAAGGATGAGCAGAGGGAGATACTAAATAAAGAGATAACAGCAACAGAATTAAAAAGAGCAGTACAAAAACAAAATAATAATAAGACGCCGGGACCGGATGGTTTGCCAGAAGAGGTATATAAGAGCCTATATGAGGATTTTGAGCTGATATTACTGAAAGTGTATAATGATGTATTGGAGAAAGCTAAATTACCAGATTCCTGGACAGAAGCCTATATATCTCTCATTCCAAAAGAAGGAACAGATCTCAAACAAATAAAAAGTTATAGGCCAATCTCATTGCTGAACACAGATTATAAAATTTTTACTATTATAATGGCAGAAAGATTGAAATTAATATTAAACCAGATAATACATTTAGACCAAAATGGTTTTTTACCCACAAGGCAAATTAGGAATAATATGAGGACGGTGTTAAATGTTCTAGAATATTATGAAGCACATCCCAAAAAACTGGTGGCACTAATATTTTTGGATGCCCAGAAAGCATTCGATAATCTTAATTGGCGGTTCTTGTTCCAACAAATTAAAGATATGAGATTTGGAGGGAAGTTTGAGAAAATGATATACACAACGCAAAAGGCAAGAGCGATAATGGGGATAATACAGAGAAATTTGAAATGAATAGGGGAGTAAGACAGGGATGTCCAATGTCACCTCTGCTTTTTATTTTGACTTTAGAAGTGCTATTAACCCAAATAAGACATAATAGAGAGATAAAATAACTTAAGGTAAAGAAAGAAGCATATAAGACACAGGCATTTGCGGATGACCTAGTGTTCTTTATAGAAGAGCCACTGGAGACAGGAAATATTTTAATGAAAGAAATAGAAGACTATGGTATAGTGGCAGGATTGAAAATTAATAGAGAGAAGACTAAAATGTTAGTAAAGAACTTAACTGAAAAACAAAAGAAAGAAGTAGAAAAATAATTGGGACTGCAAATTGAAAAAAAGATTACATACTTAGGAATCTGGCTTACTGTACGATGTTCCTCAATAAAAGATGATAATTATAAAAAACTGATACAACAAATGAAGAAAGATTTAGAGATTTGGGGGAAATTACAGTTATCATTATTAGACAGGATAGCAGTGATAAAAATGAATATCCTGCCAAAATTATTATATTTATTTCAAACAGTCCCGATAAAATTAGATAGGAATTTTTTTGAGGAACTAAATAAAATAACAAAAAAATTTATTTGGCAGGGTAAGAAAGCACGGATAAATATGAAGATACTACAAGATAATAAAAGCAGAGGTGGCTTTGGACTTCCAAAATGGGAATTTTATCATCAAGCAGCGGGGTTACTATGGATTAGGGAGTGGATAAAATTTAGATAATGAAAGGGTGCTAACGATTGAAGGACATGATTTACAGGCAGGCTGTTATGCCTTCCTATGGGACAAGCATAAAAAGACACATTTATATTTCTATCGACACCAAATAAGAGAAGCGTTAATATGGATATGGGGAAAAGTTAAAAAAAAATATTACACAAAATTGCCAGATTGGGTTTTGCCAATGGAGGCAATGATATATCCGAATACATTAGATTAAAAAAACATGCTAAGATATAAAGAATTATTAGATAGCCAGGGGAACTTAAATCAAGAACTAAAAGAACAGGGTATAAACATAGATTGATGGCCATATTTACAATCAATCAATTGATTTACACAATCAATTGATTTACACAATCAAGATACAGAAAAGATATGGAAGAATATGGAATCCAAAGGATATCACAACAATTACATACAATACTGATGGGGAATGAAGAAAAATTTATAACAAAAACATAGACATTTATTGGAAGTAGGAATGGAAGAGGAAATTGTGGAAGGTTCAATGATTGCATGGGCACAAAATATAGTCCGTAATATAAATTTCGAGGAATGGGTAAGAATATGGAACAAGAACAAGAGCCAAGGTGGCACAGCAGTTAGAGTGCAGTACTGCAGGCCACTTTAGTTGACTGTGATCAGCAGGTCAGCTAATCAAATCTCACCGGCTCAAGGTTGACTCAGCCTTCCATCCTTCTGAGGTAGGTAAAATGAGGACCCAGATTGTTGGGGGCAATATAAATATACATTGCTTAATGGTGTAAACTGTTTAGAGAGTGCTTGCACTTGAAGCGGTATATAAGTCTCACTAATAAATAAATAAATAAACTGTAAATTAACATTATCGACTGCATTTAAAGAAAATCAATATAAAATGCTTTATAGGTTGCACTTAATGCCGGCGAGATTGGCAAAAATGTATATAAATATGAAACCGGATTGCTTGAAATGCAAAAGTAAGAATGGAACTTTTTATCACATGTGGTGGCAATGTCCCAAAGCGAAGAAGTATTGGAAATGGATAAGGAGATGGCTACAGGAGTTTATAGGAGAACAAATAGAATTTAAACCTGAACTATACTTATAAGGAATAATTAACCAAAAGATAAAGAAAAAACTCCAATACATCATTTTATATATAGTAACCACAGCAAGAATTGTATACGCTCAATGTTGGAAACTTGAAAATACACCAAGCAATGAAAGGATTATACATAAGATATTGGAATGTGCAGAGATGTACAAGCTTACATTGGAAATGAAAGGCAAAGAAGACACAGAATTTTATGAGGTGTGGAATAAGTGGTATAATTGGTTAGAACAGAGAAATAAAGATCTATAGAAATAAATGTAAATAACCGTATGAAACATATGACACAGTACTGTTAAAAATGTTTATTGATATGTAAATTGGAAAAATTAAAAATAAAAATAAAATAAAATAAAATAAAGCACTAAATGGCTTGGGATCCAGTTCTCAAAGGATCATCTTCTCCCAATAGTTTCTACTCATCCAATTTGGTATAATAGATTGGGGATGATGTTAGTTGGTGGAGACCGGGGGAGTGCCTTCTTTACAATAGCTTTGGAACATTCTTCGTTCGCTGCCCAGGATGGCCCCAACCCTATTAGCCTTTCATAAGCTTTCAAGACCTGCCTATGTGTCTAAGCCTGGGGTCCTGCAAATGTTAGGGACTCCATTACGTTGTTGCACTACATATACCGTATTTTTCGGAGTATAAGATGCACCTTTTCCCCCCTAAAAGAGGGTGGAAATGTTGGTGCTTCTTATACACCGAATATAGCCATTATTGGCCTCCTGAAGCCCTGCCCCCACACCCCATTTTTGTGAAAAATGGGCCTGTTTTTTGCAAAAATGGAATGCGCAGGGGGTTTGGGAGGCCTGCAGAGTGCTCCTGGGGGCTGGGGAAAGGCAAAAATGTCCCCATTTTTGCAAAAAACGGGGCGCACAGAGGGTTTGGGAGGCTTGCAGAGTGCTTCTGGGCCCGGGGAGGACAAAAACTTTTTTCTTACTTACCTCTTCGAAATCTTGTACACAGGTGCATCTTATAGTCCGAAAAATACGGTAATTTGTAACTGATTTTATGTTTTATGGATTTAATTATTATGATGATTTTATGGATATTAATTATTATGACACAGAATCGATTAGATTGAACATAGAACATATGTTCTATCTATTGAGTATTGAATCTATTAATTGAGATCAGCAATTATATAAAATCAATCAATCAATCTCTGGGCTGTAGACTACAATTTATTTTAATGTATTTTTCTATGAAACTTCTAAGCTCAGTGTGACCTTTATATTAATGATGGACATTCCACTTTTTTGGTGCAGATGTTAGTGCTCCCCGTAGGGCTCGTGTCACAGATGTCACAGAGCGAACCATCACAATTACCTGGCGCACCAAGACAGAGGCAATCACGGGTTTCCAGATAGATGCCATCCCTGCAGGTGGTCAGAATCCAGTTCAAAGAACAATTAGTCCTGATGTTAGAACCTACACCATTACTGGTATGTGAGCAACATTTCTGTACCCTGAAAAGTTCTATAATAATAACTTTGCAGGAAGGAAGAGAAATGTATTGCTAAAGGATATCTTACAGAATAAAACCAAACCAAACTCCGACAACTTTCTGGCACTTAAACTTTAACTAGGGTATTTTGTCCATTTTTTATTACCATGTTTAGAACACTATAAGCAGCTGGGCAGCTCCAAGGAGAATTCAGAAAACACTAATTTTGCTACAGCTGAAGGACCAAGTTTTGTATGGTTTCAGTATTTTTAATTCATCCCCTGGGATCATTTCTTCAGAGCTCCCTGTCCTTCTGAATTGCAAACATTAAGTCACATTTCCTATGGGCATTTAATAAATAATTTCCCCCATCACATCACCATGCAGTAGGTAAGAGAAAAGCAATCATTGGTGGAATTTTCTTTTCTGTGCAACTTGTAAAGATCCAAAACAGTTTGGCTCCCCTTTGGGATCTCTTGTCTTTTGTGATTGTGGAAATTCAGGTTTTAGAACTTCCCTGCCTGTTCATTTCTTTCTTGCCATCATATCTTCTGCCCTGGGCCCCAGGTGATCATTATAATCTAGTTTGATTTTCGATTCCTTTAGTTTCCATACGGCCCTTAGTTATTTTTTCTTCATTGTTTGCAGAATGATTTCAGAATTGTGCAGGGATTTGAAGACTATAATACAGTGAATCTATAATTACAGTCAAAAGAAAGCAACAGAGGTTACCTCAGTTTTTCTACTCTAGTGCTTGTGAACTGAATTTCTTTAACTCCTTGCTACCTATTTTTAATGAACGTTAGCATATAGCAGGGGTGTCAAACTCACGGCGTCACGTGATGTATTGGGACTTTTCCCCCCTTCGCTAAACCAGGTGGGGGTGGGGCCAGCGCGTAACACATCCGGCCTGCAGCTGCGAGTTTGACACCCCTGGCATATAGGCTTCCTCCAATCAGAACATTACATAAGCTTTATTTTGATTTACAGGCTTGCAACCTGGCACTGATTACAAGATTTTTATCTATGCGCTGAATGAGAATGCTCGCAGCTCCCCAGCAGAGCTTGATGCTTCCACTGGTAAATGATACTGAGTAAAAATTCCTATGAGCTGAATATAGGGTTTTTGTTCTTTGATCTTTGTTCTTTACAATTCTTTGTGACTGGTTTCTGTCTCCACTCACCTTCTGAGAATGAAAAGAAAACATGACAGTGACTGAAATACATGTAAATTGCAATAACTAATATTTTTTTAAATGGTTTTGCTCCTTAGCCATTGACGCACCTTCCAATCTGCGCTTCCTCACAACTACAAGCAACTCCTTGTTGATCAGTTGGCAGCCACCACGGGCTAAGATCACAGGCTACATAATCAAATATGAGCAAATTGGCGGCCCAATCCAGGAGCTACTTCCTCGTCCTCATCCTGGTATTACTGAGGCCACTATCACAGGTATGAACTTTTCATAATGAAGCTCATTGACTCTGCACTGGAACATCAAACAGTATTGAGGAAAGGTAATTTGGCAGCATTTAGAATCTGCAGTCATAGGGAATAACAATGAGCCTTTGAAATTGCTATTAACTGCTGGAGTACAAGGAATAGCAATGGTTCCTTGGGTTTACAGGCAAGATTTTCTCAGCTGCACTTTAAGATTGTGAGGATTGAACTTGGAATCGTTTTGCTTCCAAATATTGTGAAGAAGCTTTTTTAAAGTCTAGTCAAATTGGAACTAGTATATTGTGTTGTAACAATACATTATTAGGAGATGAAGTAAAGCATTGCTTTTCAAAACTAGAACATGTTCTCTACCTAGTGACTTAATGATTTTTGAAGGCAAGTGCTGAATAAATGTTTTCCATTTATAACTAATCCTTCTTGTCTTAAATCTGAAATAGAATAGTCAACATGGGTATTTATTTCATGATAAGCTACAGTACATCCTGGGGATTGAAGGCAGATGAGAATTTGGTTTTTTAAAAATGATTTGTAATGCTTTATAGCACTTATAATGCTATAACATTGTATACCACCAACATAAAATATTTTTTAAAAATATAACATATATTACTCAAAAGTAATAAAATATAAAGTAATAAAGCCACAGAAACAGATAAACTCCTCATAAACCTATAGTTTGATTATTTAAAACTGAGCAGGCTTTTTGCATTTCTGAACATTCTAAATCCTGAACTGGCTGCAGTGTCCTTTGAAATTTTTCTTCCATCAGATCTGGAGCCAGGGACAGAATATATCATTTATATAACTGCTGTCAAGAATAATCAGAAGAGTGAACCATTGATTGGAAGGAAAAAAACAGGTAATATTAGCTTAGATTTCATTCCTGTGTCTTCAAATAAATCCTATGCAATTCAGTGAGAAATATTTCTTGAGTAAACATGTAGCATTGCATGGTCAAATCAATCTCAAAAGAAAAGCCAAAAAGCACTTACTTTTGAATTTCTGATAATGTTAATATGAGGCAGTTAATTGTATAGTACTCTTACCATTTCATTGGCCACTGTCAGTTATATATTTGAAGACAAGTGAGTATACTTTTGTAACTTACGTAAATATTGTTTACGACCTCTCATATTGATTTATGAAAAATATAATAGAATTCTAGTTTATTATCATTTCATGGATTTAGTTAACCTTTTTTTCTGCTGAATTTTTTATGAAAATGATTGAATTAAAGTGCTGTCTAGACTCTGAATTTGGCAGAAGATATGATATATGTATTTCAGATAAACTGACTTAGTTCATTTCAAATGTCCACATACAGTTGGATAAGTTTCTCCACCACCCCATGCAAGATGGACTTTTGATTGCTAAAATCTCAAAAATATACTATTGCACCCCAAATTGGCTGCAAAATCAGCTTTTCTTACTATGACATCAAAAACCTGAGAATGATTTTTATTTATTAAAAAACCTATTTAAAACCTATTTAAAAATTTGACCACTCCCCCTATATTAGTTTATTCAAAATGAAAATTCTCTCTGCTCAAGAGTATTTAACTCCAGGCAAATAGAGAATTTTATATTATAGTATTGAATTAGATTTCAGCTACAGTTTAATACTTCCTTATTTCCATTGACTCGGTAAAATAAAAAAGGGGATAATTTGGTTTGAATTATTGCTTCCAGTGGATTAAAAATCTCTCTCTCTCTCCCTATTTCATTATTTTTAGTACTCTCATTAGGTCTAAATCGGCTACTTTATATTTTATGAAAAATGATTTAAAACAAATAAATTAATCCATGTTTCATGAAACTATGCATTCATTGGTGAAAGAAAACTGCTGTTTTAAGTATGATCTCATAACCAAAGGGCAAGAAGTAGATCCATAAAACTCTTGTGAATAATTTGCTGGCTCTCCAGTTGAAACTGCAGATTCAGTGTTGAAGCATAGATGGGAATCCAAGGATTGACATTTTAGGAGAACTGATTTTGTAAATATGTAAATATGTATAATGCAATATATAATTCTCCCTTAAGAAAAAAATTTTGGGAAAACAATATAGGTGGTTAAAGGTGGTTAAGGTGTTAAACAAAAGGTGGTTAAGGTGTTAAATTCATTTATTTATAAATATAGCAGTAATTCAGTAGTTTGGCAAATGGGACTTCTGCTTTTTATGGATCTTTCAAAGTTCTTTGGTTGTTATTCTAATTTGGCTTTAGTTCCAAATTCCAATGCTTTCTTTTGATTCAAGTGCTATGAGAGTAATTTAACCAGGCTTTGCAGAATAATATTGCTTTTTTGAGAATATTGCTAAAATTTATTTGCTTGAATTAAGATATATGGGGCAGATTTCCTCCATCTCAAATGGAGCCCTTGCTGGAGCTTTCAGCACCTGGCTTTCACTGCTTCTAACCTTTCTTTGGCTAGATGAGCTTCCCCGGCTGGTAACTCCACCACATCCTGGTAAAAGGGTGACAGAGATTTTGGATGTGCCTTCTGTTCTGGAGAATGTACCTTACCTCACAAGCAACCCGTATGACAATGGAAATGGTATCCCAATTCCAGGTTCTTCTGGTCAGCAATCCATCCTGAGCAACCCAGGTCAACAAGTCATTGTGGAAGAATTTGGGTCTCGAACCCCCACAACTCCAGCAACTCCAGGAAGGGCTAAACCAGATAGGGAAGAACAGCCAGTGGTGGTGATCCGTCATCCCATTCAAGTTCCTGATGTTGACAAACCTTATCATCATACCCTTCTAGACAAGGGTAATTACACAAGACCCCAGGAAGCACTTTCTCAGACAACTATCTCATGGACACCTTATACAGATAGCTCTGAATACATTATTTCTTGCCAGCCTGTTAGTGCTGAAGAAGAACCTACTGAGGTAACTTAGATTAATTGTCAGTGATGAAACAATGTGCCCATATTGCTTTTACTTTAATAATAGCTTCTGTATAAGATCTACTAGGTAAGCTGAACCAGCTGTGTTGCTTTGTGTTCACTAAGGGCAACAATGAAATTTGTGTATGTTGAAGTTATCATTTAAGAATGAGGATTTAAGAAGAAAAGCATTAATGCTGCCTATGGTTGAGGATTGATGTGTTTTTTTAAGGAGAGAGTTCTAAGTCTGAGAAACCACAATCCAGTATGATGGGTTGAAGTCTCTTCAGGAGACCAGAAATGGCTAGATTGGAAGACCAATAGCTCTATGGAATCAGACTAAAAAATCATCTGAAATAGGGGTTTTTATAGAACAACTTCACGTGTAAACTATTCACAGCAGAGTTTGAAATAGAGATGAAGAGGAAAGCCAGATAAATCTGGTAAAAAAATCAGTATTTTAGAGGTAGAATGGAAAGAGCTAGAAATTGGCAATGTGTGCATCAAAAGCAAGTGAGTTGATTGCTGCATTTGCACAACATAGATAAGAGAATTATTACCCATCTATTTAATTGTCTTCCTGCTGAGACAGTGAAAATTACAATGTGCTGACCACTTTTGCAGAAGCTCCAGGGGTCACCTGTAGGGCCTTTGCATTTGAGATTCCTGTTGTATATCTGTCCTCTAAATCAGGGGTCTCCAACCTTTTGGACCTCAGGGACCACCAAATTCATAATTTTAAATCCCGCGGACCGGGGGGGGGGGGGGAAGAGGCTCAGCCGCCTTTTGGGCCTACCTGTCTGCTTCTGCGAGGCCTCCGGGTGGGAGGCCCAAGAGAAAGTGCCTGGTCCAGGCACACAGCCTGGAAACCTCTATTGTGTTCCTTCTCTCAAGAAGCTTGGTCAATCTGAGTGAAGACTAATGGTGGCTTGCTGATGTTGGTGGAAAAGTCAGTCCCATATTCCAGAGCTGTAGTAGTCACAGGATTGCTCCGAGATAACCAAAGAGCCAGTCCTGTGACTACTACAGCTCTGGAATATGGGACCGGCCCGTGGTGGGGCTGGAAATCTCTGCCATAGGGGGTGGCACGTGCAATGTGCAACTTTGCAGGTAGTGCAACGTGCAAAAAGGAGCGCAGCCCCGCTGGCCAGAAAGAGGGAATGGTGCTGTTGTGGCGGGGCTGGTGGTGGCCCAAGCAGGCCAAAGCAGCGGTGGCGATGGCATTCCGCCTTCGCTGTGGTATATTTGCGACAGCTGGTGGCACCAAGGCAGCCCTCATCTCCTGCCGCTTGGGGCTCGGAGCGGTAAACCGCATCAGGGAAGCACGACAGCAGAGAAGCAGCCAGAGTCAACCCTAGCTTTGCTGTCCATTGCGGACGCTAGATTGGCCCCCTGCAAACTCTCATCTCTTGAGCCCAGCCGAAGTTTCCCGCGCCACTTCCGTGAGTGCTCCTCAAGAGATGAGAGTTTTCAGGGGGCCAATCTAGCGTCAGGGCTGACTACAAGAGAAACGTTCATTCTTGGCCACATTTGAGATTTCTAGCTGCAATGAACAGCAAAGCTAGGGTTGACCCCTGGCGCTTCTTTCCGCTAACAGGCGGCCAAGCTAACTGCCTGAAGGACCCCCTCCTGTTCCTGGGAGTCAAAGCGCTGAAGCGCGAGCAGCATGGGAACTTCGGCCCAGCTCCTCGAGAGAAATGCAAATATTTCTCTGCAGACCAAAATTTTCTCGCAGACCACCAATGGTCCATGGACCACCAGTTGGTGACCACTGCTCTAAATAGTAGCACTTGTTCTGTCACCATGCTACCTAACAATAACTGGATTAAAAGATTAAAATGTAACATGAAGAAGGATCTATGCTGAAAACAATAAAGCAATGCAATGAAAAAAAAGTGAGCCAGTTAATTGAACATAGGTGGAAAATAATTACTAATATTAGAGAGAGTAGGCTTTAAACAGAAAAATAGCCGATAAGAGCAAAATTTGCTTAAGATTGACCTTAATAGCAGGGCTATATAATTTTCTTAGCAAAAAATGTCAGGTAACTTCCTCTAAAGTTTGTTCAATTTCTCATTTTAATCTGGAGATATGGATCACCTGATAGTCTCCTATCTATGTATTAACTCAGTGGTGGCCAACCTTAAGCATACCATGTGCCATTTTTTTCACAGACGAGTTCAGATGCACGATACAACTCAAGCACGTTTTTTACCGTCTTACTTTCACGTTTGGGGTTGTAAAATAGGGATATGGGTAAGATCTGCTTTGCTTAAGGGAGGAAAAGGAATAACTCAATCATGCAATTCAATTAATTAAGTCCCAGGTAGGACGCGTGTCTCGTGCTGGGGCTTGGCAGGGCGGGCGGGGCGGGGCGCGCATCCTCCTCCCCGCCGCTTCTGGATTTGGAAGTGGAAGAGCCGAAGTTTGGGGGAAAGAAAAAGACTTCTGCTGCTTTCCTTCCGTGCAATCAAAAGCAGAAGCAACAGAAGTCTTTCTTTCCCCCAAATTTTGGCTCTTCGGCTTCCAAATCCAGAAGCAGCGGGGAGGACGCGCGCCCTGCCTGCCCTGCCAAGCCCCAGCGCGAGACACGCGTCCTACACGCTCGTCCAGAGCGGCTGCTTTCCAGGCTGGATTTGGAAGCCGAAGAGCCGAAGTTACAGGAGATTGGCTCCCCTGCTCTGGGTTCATCGCAGGCAGGATTCAAAACACTGCCGAAGGAGTTTGGGGGTTTCTGGCGGGGGATGGGGCACAGCGTGGTGCGAGTGAGGAAGGCGGCGGCGACTTCCTTGTCGTTGCCGCCTTCCTCACTCGCGCCCCGCCCCCTCCCCCACCAGAAACCCCCAAACTCCTTCGGCAGCGTTTTGAAGGGATGCGTTTTGCCTGCGATGAAGGGACTGATGCTTGCCTCCTATTCTTTGCAGGCAGAAGCATGTTTTAAAATGCTGTCGAAGGCAACCCAGAGCAGGCGAGCCAGTCCAGCAAGTGAGGGAGGCGGCGGCAAGAGGCGGAGCAGAAAGGGACAGCGACAAGGAAGTTTGCTTCTCAAGCCCTGCGCTCATCTGGCCTCTGCCTACGTCCGTTTGAAATGCCCAGATGAGCGCAGGACTTGAGAAGCAAACTTCCTTGTCGCCGTCCCTTTCGGCTCTGCCTCTTGCTGACGCCTCCCTCACTTGCTGGACTGGCTCGCCTGCTCTGGGCTGCCTTCAGCAGCGTTTTGAAACACGCTCCTGCCTGCGCGGAGGCAGGGATTGATGCTCGCCCCCTCTTCCTCGCGGGCAGAAGCGCATTTTAAATTGCCGTAGGCAAAGCCCAGAAGAGCCACACTAAGTAGGCGCAAGGATGCAATGAGCCACTTGTAATCATCCAATGCGCCACATTTGGCGCATGCGCCACGGTTTGACCACCCCTGTATTAACTAGTGAGTTCAGCCAAAGTCTGCTGAGTGCTGCCACCTTAGTAGAGCTTGTATCTGGGTAAGCACTTTTAGGTGCAAAACAATAAGCTGCCAATCAAAACACATTTACATTGAAGAAAATCCTACTGAAATTAACCAGAGTTATGAATAAAGAAGGCTAATGTTAGATTCCAGAATAGGTTTCTGTTGTCTAAAAAGGCACACACAAGTAGGGAAACAAGTATTGCTCACACTGAAGATAATATGAAAGTTAGTTAAATGTTATAATGTAAATTCTTCCTCCTTTTTTTTTTTTTTTTTGCTAAATGGCTCACTACCTGAAAAAAGTATAAGAACCAGTTTTCTATATTGCTAGAAAGCAAGAAAGTTTTAAAAACTGTGTTTTAAACAACATTTTCTCAAACCACAGATCAAAGTTCCTGGCGTATATTCTAGTGCTACTCTTACGGGTCTTACTAGGGGGGCAACCTACAACATCATAGTAGAAGCAGTTAAAAATCAGAGAAGACACAGAGTTCTTGAAGAGATGGTTACAGTGGGCAATGATGGTGAGTGGAATTGAGATTCTACTTTTATGCTTATGCTAATTTTATTTCACAATGGTATTTTTTGACTGCTTACTAGTTGATAGAGAGGCATGGTGGCTCAGTGGCTTAAAAGATGCCAGAGAAGGTCTGCTCCGGCAGTTCAAGTCCTACCACCATGTGATGAAGTGAGCTCTTGTCACTTGCCCCAGCTCCTGCCAATCTAGCAGTTTGAAAACATATAAATGCAAGTAGATAAATAGGTACCACTTTGGTGGGAAGGTAACAATGCTCCACTGGCCTAGAAACTGAAATGTGCACTGCCCCCTAAAGTCAGCTATGATTAGCGGAATAAAACCTGCAGAGACTCCTTTTTTACCTTTTACTAGTTGATGATTGCACTGACTTCATGTTATCTTCATAGTCCTTTAGAGAGAGCACACATGGACCCTCTTTTTCTCGGTCTTATACACAACACAGTCTTGTTTACTTGTACAACAGCCCCATGAAGGGAATCTAGTCAGAGGGGAGGGGGCAGGGGTGAAATCCTCCCGGTTCGCCCAGGCCAGTCCTTCGGCGTATAGCCGATGGAACTGGCGGCGGTTGCGGCGCGGAGCTTCTCCTGCCCGCTTTCCCGGCCCGGCTGAACACAATCACCGCTTTCCCGGCCCGGCTGACCACAATCATTCGGGTTATTTTTCCCTCTGTGCATGCGCGCGCATGCACAGAGGGAAAAATAACCCGAATGGCGGCGTTCAGCCGGGCCGGGAAAGCGGGCGGGAGAAGCTCCGCGCCGCCACCGCCACCAGTTCCATCGGCTATACACCGAAGGACGGGCCAGGGCGAACCGGGAGGATTTCACCACTGGGAGGGGGGAATGGGAATGCTTCTTGTCTTACTCCAGGATCCTAACTACCATAGTTCTTCAGTTCTCTAGTAGGCTAGTTAAAATAACCTGTTCAGAATACTTTATTTTTCCCTGATTACCACCCCAATATTTGTGGTTGCTGTTTCATTTGCAGATGGGAGTGCCCATACAACTGAATTTTTTTCTCTGTTAAAAAAAAGCTCATTAAGAAAAACAATGTATTTAAAGGGAAAAGTCTTAATAGTAAGAAGGATCCTCATCCCCAGTTTGAAATCATATGGCACTGAACACTACAACCTCTTCATAGCTGGTCTGAGTATCTAAAAAAGGCAGAAATCCAAAGTCTACATTCTTCCTGTAACACTAAATGCTCCTCTTGGCATTTGCCCTGGCTAACAACAACTTCCCAAGATGTCTTCTGGGAGTCTTAATCTAGAAGACTTGGAACATTTTGCATGTACAGGAGTCTCTCTGCCACTGACTGTGGGTGTTTTTCTTCCTGTAGCCTTGGAGTGTGAGACTTGAATTCTACTTCTTTCCAGGGATTCTCTTCAAGGAGTTGCAAGGGTCATAGAAACTTTCCATATGAGACACAGAGTTCAACATGTAAGAGTTAGCATTAGGGGACATAACTGCATAGAGTGGGAACATTTATAATCAGTTAAGAAAGGATGTCTCCATTGGGGAGCCTTGGATACAAGCAAGAATAATGAACATTCAGTTTAGGGCAGGTTTCAACATTCTCTCTTCCCATGTCCCTCTATAGAAGAAGGCTTTTTTTTCTGAGATGCAGGTTGATGATCTCTGTTTTTTCTTCTGCACAGAGATGGGATTGTGCAAAGATAGGGAAGCTGAGCTACTGATAGCTGACTTGCTAGACTATTTGAAGGGAACAGCTAGTCCTTTGGCCAGTTCAGTTCCCCTTTCTGGTTACAGTCTGAACCTAATCCTTGAATGTGCGTTTCAGTTGTTTAAATATGCTGCCTCTTACAATGGGAAGTACTGATTTATTTTGTAAATAATAAGGGAAACTGAGTGAGAATTCCATGCCATGTAATTACTGTATGATGAGGCATCTGTTATAAGGAGTGTAGAGAGGATTAATCATTACCTGCAGAATGTACGGAAGGAGGAACTTAAGATGTAACAAAGTTTATTTACTTCGCTTTCCAGTTTCTGAAAGATTAAGCCCACCCACTGATGATGTATGTTATGATACCTTCACTGGTTCTTTCTATTCCATTGGGGACGAGTGGGAAAGGATGTCTGAAACTGGATTCAAATTGTGGTGCCAATGTTTAGGTCTTGGTAGTGGACATTTCAGATGTGATTCTTCAAGTGAGTACCTTCTTGTATATCTCTTTTTCTAATAGTTAGAACATACTGAACTCTTAAGTATTAATTTAAATACTCTTTCTACACCAGAATAATGCCCATATTTTAACGTTCATAAGTTCCCCCTTTTTGTAGTCTACTTTGTTATCTAACTTGAAATTACTTTGTTAAAAATTTGTATTCCCGTATTTTGTCTTATTAGTGACTCTATTACTGGCAATTGACAAGGGTTATTTTGAAAGCATGGTTCTTGGTTGGCATGTAGCAGTTAATCAGAAATATGGTAAATAAAGCTCTGATTATTCAGGAATAATCATGAATTCAGGAACAGAGAATGTACAAACATGGTGCAACTTGCATGCTGAGAGTCAGGATTATGTCTTTTTAAAGGTATAGAGCTTGGGGTAGGGAGAATGACTCAAGGTTCTAGTCCAGTGATGGCGAACCTTTTTTCCCTCGGGTGCCGAAAGAGCGTGCTTGCGTGCTATTGCGCATGCGTGAGTGCCCACACCCATAATTCAATCCCTGGGAGGGTGAAAATGGCCTCCACCACCACCTTGGAGGCCCTCCGGAGGCCAGAAACGGCCCGTTTCCCAACTTCTGGTGGGCCTAGTAGGCCCATTTTTCATCCTCCCCAGGCACCAGAGGCTTCCCTGGAGCTTGGGGAGGGTGAAAATGCCCTCCACCGCCCTCCGGAAGCCGAAAACATCCTCCCAGAGTCTCTGTGCAAGCCGAAAATTAGATGGCCAGAGTGCACATGCACGCTGGAGCTGAGGTAGGGCAACGGCTCGCGTGCCGGCAGATATGGCTCCACGTGCCACCTGTGGCACGCGTGCCATAGGTTCGCCATCACTGTTCTAGTCCTTCACTGGGTGAATTTTGAGCCAGTCATTGTCCTGTCACTCAACCTACCCATTCACGTCTGTCACATGCAATTCCACCAACATTATAATTTTATCAGAACTCTCAGATTATGTTGCTGCTCTTGAGAGTACTATGGTCCTAGCCAGAAAATTACTTCTGCCAAATTATGATTTAGTCTCAATGTAGAGCCCTCCTCCAATGTAATCCATCACTATATCTAGACAATCACACAATGCAAACTGTAAGCATTTGCAGACATTAGAATCCAACTTGAAATCTTGATTGATTGATTGATTGATTGATTGATTGATTGATTGATCGATCCATACTATGAATTATAGCTGAGCAGTTATTCCCCTATATTTTCAACCCTGTGGAGTCAAAAAGCTTGCTAAAACAACAACAATAATCTTGAATTATGTATTACATATGATGCATTTTATGTTCCAATAATAAATAAGGTATTGAGATGAAATTTTAGGAAAAAATTTTGGCTGACCCTGGGATGTGGATATGTAAATTGCTACACATTTGAGTAGAGGTCATAGTGGGAAACTTACCCACATTGAGCCACTGAGCTCACTGGAAGGAGCTGTTCTGGGGCTCAAACAGGGATTTTCTAGGCCAGTGGTTCCCAACCTTTTTGTGATCGAGTACCACTTGGAGGTCCCGTACAGTCGCCACGTACCACCTGGTTCCAGAGAAACTAAATTCGATCAGATATCACTTTATTTCCATAATTGTACCGTTCCTTTTTTGGCCCCGCGCCACTGGGACCAGGTGGGTGGCGTGTGGCAACAGTTGCAAATCGTTGCCAGATTATCTTGTGTTAGGCAGTAAACATTTTTGTGAAGTAAAAAATCACTAACTAAAAATCGTTCATGACCCCGAAAGTGTTCGCGTACCACCTGGAAGGCCCTCGCGTACCACTAGTGGTACACGTACCACAGGTTGGGAACCACTGTTCTAGGCACTGTGCATCCAAAGACACTGATCATTGAATCAGGGTCCTTCAACACAACTACTACGGTAAGTTGCCTTGACCTTAGAACAAGAATTCACATTTGCAAAGGTAGGAAATGTTGTCTGAAATGTTGATAATAGCAAGACATCATAGTGCTTTACAACACTCACTAAGTCTAAGTGGTTTTCAGAGTCAGTATATTGCGCCCAACAATCTGGGTCCCCATTTTACCAACCTCGTAAAAATGAAAGGCTGAGTCAACCTTGAGCCAGTAAGGCTTTCTTAAGATGTCCAACTATGATTAAGTTGTCATTTCATTTCAATGGCCCTGGAGCAGAGCTCTTGCTTTGTCAACTAAGATGTTGCTCTGTGTAGTTTCCTATCACCAATACATCAGTTTCACGGGACAGGCAGTACAATAATCGACTTGTATTACAAGCTACTGCAATTGCAGACCATTCAACTTCCAACTGTTATTTTGTTTCATTCAGAGTGGTGTCATGACAATGGGATGAACTATAAGATCGGTGAGAAGTGGGATAGGCATGGAGAGAATGGCCAGGTGATGAGCTGCACTTGCCTTGGAAATGGAAAAGGAGAATTCAAGTGTGACCCTCGTATGTATTTTTCATGAATAGTGTCTCTAACTTATGTTGTACAGGTAATCCCTGAATTACGAGCGTTCCCTTAACTAACGTTCGAAGTTACGCAATAAGCGCCCCCTAGCGTTTACGAACAAGTCCCGAAATTACAAAAGTTGCAGCACCACGGCAGTTGTTCACCCTTACAAATGATGCAGAGGCTCTGCAACATTTGCCCTGTCTATTCCACCCCCACCCCATCCTGACTGGGTCTTCACAGGCACTCCGCCTGTGGAGACTCGCCTTGTTAAGACTCTCACAGGTTTTTTTTGCTTGCTTCGTTGCTTCAGGCTTTCAGTGCATTCGCAGAGAACAGAGGCCTAAACATACGGTGAGATCATGTGAGATCACATGCTACTGATATCGCATGATCTTGCACTTTAGGCCTTATTCCCTGTGAATTGAGGCCTGGACATTTGCAAACAGGGAAGTCTTCGGTCCTTCAGGCCTTCCCTCTGTTTGCCATTTCCTTGCCGAAGGCTGCCGGGAGATTGCGTCTCTGTAGGCTTTGGCAGCCCTTTGCAAAAAACCTTTGTCGACACCAGCGGAGCATGGGAGGAGCGGGTGTGTCCCTCTGAAGCTCTGTTCCTACCGACAAAGGCTTTTTGCAAAGGGCTGCTGAAGCCCACAGGGATGCAATCCTCAAGTGGTTTGGCGGGGAGAAAGGAGGCCCAGAAGGGCACGCATGGCCCTCTGCAACTCGTTTCTTGTCGCCAAAGGTTTGATCAAGCACTTCAGTGGGGAGAACGGAGGCCTGGAAGGGCGCGTGTGGCCCTCTGCACCTCATTTTTTGTCGACAAAGGCTTCATCAAGTGCTTTGCCGATGAGAAAAGAGAGAGCAGGCAAAGAAACAGGCTGGAGAGACAGATCTTCCTAAGGTAAGTGACCCGGCGCGGCAGGATGTGGGGAGAGCAATTGTGGGGACACCAGGGGAGGGAGAATGAGGTATCTCAGTGGGTTGGAAGAGGCCTGTTCTATCACTAAGCCCCCCATGGCCTTCCCCACCCCAAGATACCTCATGTACACTTAATGAGCCTTTCATTCAATTAGCAAATGCGTGGGCAAAAGGAGGGAGTGATCACATTCAAATTACGCAATTCACACCTACGAATCCTCGGGTTATGAATGGAATGGGCAGGCTCCATTTTGTTCGTAACTCGAGGACTACCTGTATTAAATAGAAATACAGTATATAGATTATTTTTCAGAATTCAAATAGTTAAATATAAAAAGTTAGAAAACAATCCCTACTGTAATAGAAGAACAGCCAGTCAGCAGTTCATGCTCTGATACACTGCTAGTGTCCCTACAACTATCCTCCCAGCCATTATGGGACTATAGTTCCTTCACCCTTGAATTGCAGGAGGAATACATCATTTTTATGGAATGCAGATTCCCAATTTTTTAATGACATGCTAAAGACTGCCACTTTGCCTGTAAATTGTGGACTAGGGCCCTTTCTGAAAGGTAGATGTAATCAGGATTGGAGGAATTTTGAGATCCACATATGGCTCTGGAGTACCAGAGTGGACACTATTGACAAACTTGAAGAGTTCAAGAATTGGATTTTCTTTTCCCTCTAACTTTTTAAGAGGGAGGGAACTTCTTTCTCACTCTAAAGGGCAGGACCAGCACCAATGGGTTCAAGCTACAAGGGAGGAGATTCAGGATAGACATCAAAAGAAACAGTGTGAACTATCAGCCAGTAGAACAGGCTTCCACATGAAGTGATGAGTTCTTTGCTAGATATTTTCAAACTGAGTAGAGGATAGATTCAATGATTTCTGTAATTATTTTCAACTCTCTGAAACTTTTTCTTCATAGATAATCATAGGGAAAAAGAATCTGCAAAAATGTGCTCATACTAGAAAGCAATATAATTAATTATTTAAGAATAATTTGGCAATGTTTTAGGATGAAACTAATATTGGAGATAATGATAATGCATGCATCAGTTGACAAAGCACTGGTAGTCCTCCAATTTTTGAAACATTTATTAATTGATTGCAGATGAAGCAACTTGTTACGATGATGGCAAGATGTATCATGTAGGAGAGCAGTGGCAGAAAGAATATCTTGGGGCCATCTGCTCATGTACTTGCTATGGAGGACAACAGGTAGGTATTTACATTCTATGTCATGTTTTTTTTGTTTATTTAACCAGACAATTTTTATAATCTCGTGCTCTTGCTGAAAGCACTTAAAACGACTACTCTGAATCAATTTAAGAGATGTCAATTTTAAATTTTAGATATATTTGACTGTGTATGTGTTTGTGAGTAGTAGAAACCGGCCAAGTACCGTATTTTTCGGAATATAAGACGCAACTTTTTGCCCCCCAAAAGAGGGTGAAAATGTCGGTGCGTCATACACAGAATACAGCCATTTGTGGCCTCCCGAAGCCTCGTCCCCGCATCCCATTTTTGCGAAAACAGGCCATTTTTTTGCAAAAATGGGGGTGTTTTTGCCTTCCCCCACCCCCTAGGAGTGCTTTGCAGGCTTCCCAAACCCTCTGCATGCCCTGCAGTTGAAGACTAGTGGACTTCAACTCCCAGAATTCCTTCTCCAGTCATGCTAGCTCAGGAATGGGAGTTGAAGTCCACAAGTCTTAAACTTGCCAGGTTTGAAGACCCTTGCACCCCTAACCCCTAACCCAGGGATCTTCAAACTTGACAGCTTTAAGACTAGTGGACTTCAACTCCCAGAATTCCTCCTCCAGTCATGCTAGATAGTGTAATTAGAAGGCAAAAACACTCCAGTTTTTGCAAAAAACAGCTCATTTTTCGCTCGTTGTTTTGCAAAAATGGGGGTGTTTTTGCCTTCCCCCACCCCCTAGGAGTGCTTTGCAGGCTTCCCAAACCCTCTGCATGCCCTGTTTTTGCAAAACAACGAGCGAAAAATGAGCTGTTTTTTGCAAAAACTGGAGTGTTTTTGCCTTCTAATTACACCATCTAGCATGACTGGAGGAGGAATTCTGGGAGTTGAAGTCCACTAGTCTTAAAGCTGTCAAGTTTGAAGATCCCTGGGTTAGGGGTTAGGGGTGCAAGGGTCTTCAAACCTGGCAAGTTTAAGACTTGTGGACTTCAACTCCCATTCCTGAGCTAGCATGACTGGAGAAGGAATTCTGGGAGTTGAAGTCCACTAGTCTTAAAGCTGTCAAGTTTGAAGTTTGTAAAAAGTATACATGGTTGTAAAAAGTGTACATGGTTGTAAAAAGTATTCTGCTACAAAGGTATTTTATTAAATAATATATTACTACACCATTTGGTTCAGAATACTTTTTTCCTTGTTTTCCTCCTCTAAAATCTAGGTGCGTATTATACTCTGAAAAATATGGTAATTAAATTGATCTGGTACATACAAATATTCATATTCACAGGGTTGACTGTATCTTCAAAACAGACCTATGAGAAATGGTAAATCAGATAAAATTATCAAAAGTGATAATGGAAAAATTAAAAAGTATGTTATATGACCGTGGTGGCGAACCTGTGGCACGCGTGCCAGAGGTGGCAAGCGGAGCCATAGAAGCCGGCACGCGAGGGTTCCCACCGGCAAACCGGAAGTGCAAAAAAACGCACTTCCGGTTTGCCGGTGTGCTGTTTTTTGCATTCGGGAGGGTTCAGGGAAGCTCCCTGAAGCTCCGGAATGCAAAAAACTACAAAACGGACAAACCGGAAGTGCACTTTTCCGCACTTCCGGTTTGCCGGTTTCGTCGTTCCAGGCTCCGGTAAGCCTTTGTGCGGGGGTGGGGTGTGTGTGCGCATGCGCAGGGGGCAGCATGGGGGTGTGTTGTGCGCATGCGTGGGGGGGAGGGAATGGGTGTGGGCACGCGAGCGCACGCGAGCGCCCCCCCCCCCTTTTTGGCACGCGAGCCGAAAAAGGTTTGCCACCACTGTTATATGATATGTATATACATAAAACCTCCATTATTTTCATAAATTGTTATTTGCAGCAACGTGTAATAAGAACAGCCCATAAGACATATTTGAGTGGGCAGCTATAAAAACTGCTTATCTTGGAGTTGTTGAAATTATATTATTTCCATAATCCATTGTATAGCCACCTCCTTTAAATCTGGACATGAAAGCAGGTTTCTTTCTGTTCCTCAAATGCTTTTGGAATCTTTACCAAGACTCCCAGCCCATAGAACCCGGTCAAGGAGGTGAAGTCCAACAACATTTGAAAATACCCTCAAGAACATTCAGGTTTGGATTTTTTTTTAAAATTTGTACAGGGCTGGCGTTGTGACAATTGCCGTAGACCTGGTGCATCTGAAGGTTCTCCTAGTCAAACCTATTCACAGAGAGAGCAACAAAGCACAAATACCGTAAGTGAACATTTGCGTTCGTATGTGGCTCTTAAATTTTAATCAATACTACGAATAAAGTATTTTTCTACTAATTGGATTTTATGATTCTGCAGGCACTATGTTTGCATATTTTGTCCTTGGATGATGGGTGAATATCTTACTGTGTGTTTTTTTTCTCACAATTTCACCCATTTGCCTTATGTGAAATGGGAGTGTTCTACTGTAGAAGAATAAATATGAAATTCTGCCTTTGGTGCTCAGAGTCCCTTTGCCAAAATACTGGAGCATATATTCTAAAGCAAATTTCACAGCTTCCTAACATGATTTATAGTAGGGGTGTCAAACTCAAGCCCCATGGGCCGGATCCGGCCTGCAGGGGGCTTAGATCTGGCCCACCCAGCCGCCCTGGAAACAGTGAAGGACCAGCCCGTGGTGCCTCTGCCAGCAAAAACGGAGCTAGGGAGGGCCACATGCGGCCCTCCCGAGCTCCGTTTTCTCTGGCAGAGGGTTGCAGGAAGCCGTTGCAGCTGAAAATGGAGCTCGGGAGCCCATTTTTGCTGTCAGAGCGCTTGGGCCACCACAGACGCTCCCAACATGTCACTTAGACATCTAGCTGGCCATGCCCCCCTGGCCACGCCCCCCCAAGGTCAAATACAACCCAATGAAATCGAGTTTGACACCCCTGATTTATAGGAACTACACATTAGTAAGTAAATTGTTGTATAATCTGGCATCTTTTGCCTGTCATAGATTTAAGATTTCAAGATTTTTTATTTGGAGGAGGAGATGAATAATTGAAAGATAGTTGTATTAGAATTCAACTAAAAGCAGTTTGGTCTAGTGTTTAAGGAACCAGGCTAGAAACGAGAAGACTCTGAGTTCTAATCCTGCCTTAAAAATGAAAGCCAGCTGTGTGACTTTGGGCAAGTCATAGGTAGGTCAACTCCTGTCCCAACCAGTGAATAAACACTTGATTTATCCAAAAAAGTGGACACTGCAGTTGTGGGAAAATATTAGGAAAAAAATAGGTATGTTAGATATCAAGTAATCACTTTCTTTGGTAAATTATATGGATCTGTTTGCATTCTACATGATAGAATTACAGTAATATAAACTAGAAAAGGTAAGGCTTAAACAAAATATAAAACAAATTCAAAGTACTTTTCCATGGAGTCCTAAGCATCAACTATTAGCATAGTTGTCTGTAGGTGTCAAGTGATAAAATGTGCATTAAAAAAGCAACGTCTGTGATTATGTATTTGGCCAAAACATCAGGAGCTAAGTACAGAAGGGCAGAATTTACATCCTATAATGTCACATGTATTTTGATCTAATCTCAAGTTGTTGCAGATGGTGAGACACACTGAATTTTTCTTCTGAAATTGAATTGTCATTTTAAGATTTTTCATGAAGAACCTACAGTATAAATGTTGTTCAGATTATCCATACTTTCAATAAGATACTTGCTGCCTTTTAACATTATGATTACTAATTATATTTATCCATGTTTCCTCCAGCAGAATATCCATTGTCCAATTGAATGCTTCTATCCCTTACATTTTCACTCAGATGCACAGAACCGACGCGGAGATTAATATCAAGATTTTAACATCAAGCAAAAAGAGGTTGCAGCCAAGACTATCACTATAAATGCTGCTAGGAGAAAGCAGATCTATCTTATCTTATGGTGATGAAAGCATTCAGCTATCATATTTGGGCTTCATAAAATCTGGATGACCACAAGTTTGTAGCAAAGATACAAAACACTTTAGATTCTTTTCTGCCCTCTGGTGGTCATCTGGATTTTCCTATCCCAGGCATGGTAGCCTTACAACAGCTGCACTTCTCCACTTTTGCTCAGTTCACAGCTTGTCCAAAGGAGACCAGTCCAGATATGCTGTCCATTCTTTTCTCAAACTCCTTTAATATTGTTCCATATTTTCCTTAAAGCAACTATTGCTAATAATAAATGCTCAGCAATATGTAAACACCCCCGGGCCCATAAAAATTGGAGAGAGAAAATACCGAATATTCAAATGAAAATCCAAGAAAGAAATATGTTCTGCTAACCATGCAGGCGTCAATAGGAACTACATATCCTATTACTGTGATATTTATAATATGCACAGCCTTAATCTTTATAAATGATCCTATTTTTCCCCTAGCAGTATATATGTATCTCATACTGTTATTTATCAACATCAATTTCCTTCTATACCTCCCCCCTCCATCTCTAAATGTCTTTATATTTTTCTACAAGAAAATACATTAGAGACATTTAGTATACTGTTGACAGAAAAATTTGGTATAATTATGATCAGTGATTATTTTTTATACTGTAAGTGCCAAAGCTTTCTGCTGTGAGACACAATTCTTTTAATAAAAGGTTTCACCAAATTGTGTTTTTTTTGAACTATTGTCTAATTTTTTCCTAATTAATCTGAGCTCAGCAATCTGTAATCACTTCTGACACCGTTATACTTAGCAGCCCACAGAAACAGAATAGAACTAAAGAGAACCGATATTAGGTATTATAGTTAGCCATAGAAAGTTTGCTAAATTCTTTAATTCCCTATCTATTTTTTTTTTCGCAAAATAAAGCTCCAAAGGAAATTAGATTGATAATAGAGTATTGCCCCATTATTGACTGGTGAGCTTTCTACCTGAGTGGAAGTTTTAACTGTCTTTTTAAACATCCACATTTTGGTCCATCCACATAGGATGGTCCATCCAGAATTGAAAAGTAAATTTCTGCAAGTAAATTATTAGGAATTATTAGACTTTTGGGATCATAGATCGATAGGGCTATTATATTCACCTATAAATGGGAGATAAAGTATGCATGCCCAGTGCCCAAGATACTGTAATCTAGCCCTTTTCCTTGCATTAGATGTGACTGTGACTGTGACCACCTTTCTTTCTTGGTTGCGAGCAGCCTTCAAGAGCTTGAGCCTACTGTGCAGTTATGAAGGCAAACACACAGGTCTCTTTAAGAGAGATCTTGTGATGACCCGGGGCATGGCAAGAAGGCAACACAGCCAGAGAACCGGTATGAGTCCCTTTATTGGCACCAACTTTGCCCCCAATGTCCCGTTTACTCTCCGGCCTGGAGAAAAGCTCTCCCACAAACCTGCAGCAGCTTCTCCAGTCCAAACACTAAGAAGAATAACTGCAATCACTCCAGCAGACAGGATAATGAGTCCCAGAAGCGAAGAATTCACGACAATAATTCCTGCAAGACAAGCACACAGAAGCATAACAATACTTCAATCAGGAGGAATGCCAGGAATGCAGGCCACAACTCTCAACACTATATGAATTCAGTGTTTGTTCTCGACAAACACCTCTCCCAACTGCCTCTCCTTTAAACTCCATCTCCAGGTGTGCCTTGTGAAGGGAATAGGGGTCCTTTCCTTCCTCATAAGCCACACAACCCACGTTGGTCTCTTCTGCGTTCTTCCCTGCGTACCCTAGGATGAGGAGAGGCCTTGGTCTTCATCTGAACCCCCTCTCCCTTGTTCTACCTCTTCCCTGCTCTGCCCAGCCTGACTTTGCCCTTCCCCAGTTTCCTCCACAGCTAACAGAGCCACTCTCCCGATCTCTGTCAGCTGTTCGTCTTCCATCTCAGATTCAGACTCGACGGAGGCATGGCATCTTGACAGGAACATTGTACATGTCAATGCTCAGTCCAAAGCACTTTCTCAGTTCGAAGGTGCTTCACATCCCTTGGTACAACAAATATCTGTTGGGAGGAATATATCGAATTGGAGAAGTTGCCTACGACATTATGTTTCAGTATCCTTTCCCATTTCTGTGTAAGGTGAGGGAATCAAACATTTTCTGGACTCTCACCATCAACAGGTCAGGCTACAGGGTTTGATCGACTGAAGGGGTACAGACTTGAGATCTTGTGACTTATGTACATATATCCTACCCAATTTACAGTACATCGCTGTATCTGTACTGGTCTACACAGGTGTCAAGCGTGAGAAATCAGGAAAATCAGGCAGTTCAATGAATATAAACTGCAAGAATCTGAACTACTAACTAAAGCAAATTGGCAGTAGTTAATGGAATTCAAGGTGGACTGGACTTAGCGCTCTCTTGAGGGGACTTGAGACTCATGATATGTTTGACCCCTCCCTCGAGCTTAGCCTAGTTATCTACAACAGGAGAGGACTGCAGGTAGACCTCAGCTTATAATGGTTTGTTTAGTGACTTCAAATTTACAAAGGCAGTGACTTATGACCAGTCCTCACACTTATAACCACTGTAGCATCCCGTGTCTCACAATCAAACGTGGGGAACTTTGCATCCAGCATGTACTTAAAACAGCTGCAATGCTCATGTGATCACAAGTGGACCTTCCCAGCCAGCTTTTTACAAGCAAAGTCAATAGAGGAAGCTGAATTCACTAAACAATTGCATGATTCACTTAACAACTGCAGTGATTCACTTGATTGTGGAAAAAATGTCAAAAAATTGGGCATCACACACTTAACAACCATCTTGCTCAGCAACAAAAATTCTGGTCCCAACTATCATAAGCTGAGGACTACCTTTACAGCTCAGCTTGTGACGGGGAAAGGGAATGGATTTTTGGGCTCCACCCCAAGTTTCTTCCTAGTAAATCATTTAGACTTCTGGGAAAGCAGGAGTGTAGGACGCCAGAGTATACACCACCATCTCTGGTGGTAATCCAATAGCTGGAGTTGAAAAAGTAGATGGAGTGATGTTCCAATAAATTCCTTTGTACTAGTGGGGAGGGAGGAAGCAGTTTTGAGAGGACAATATTAAGAATTCCAAAACCAAGCAAAGATTCCAAGTCTAACAATCAGAATCATAGGGCTGGAAAGTGCCTCAGTCTTCTAGTCCAATCCACCTGCTCAAAGCTTCAGAAGCCTTATACCATCCTAGTCAAATGTTTGCCCAGTCTATTTTTTTAAAACGTCCAGTGATGGAGCAACCACAATCCAGGAGACAAGTTTTTCCATTGATCTCTGTCAGAAATTGTCTCATTACTTCTAGGTAGAATCTCTTTAACAAGCTTCCATTCATTACTTTTGATCCTGCCCTCTGGTGCCTTAAAAAATAAGTCTCCTATTTGTGGCAGCCCCTCAAATACTGGAAGAGGTTATATCTCCCCAATCCTTCTCTGATAGGTTAAACATACCTAATTCCCTCAACCATTCATCGCATGGTTTAGCCTCCAGATCCTTTATCATCTTTGTAGCTCTTTTCTGCACTCTTTCCAGGATCTCTACATGGTCTTCGTATTGTGGTGAAATGAATGCAGTATTCAAAGTGTGCCCTCATTAGTGCAATATAAAGCAGTGCTGTCACTTCTTGTGATCTTGATGCTATCCCTCTGTTGATGCAGTTTGGGACTGCATTGGCTTTTGGGGAAGTTGCACACTGCTGGCTTATACATACGTAGTGGTCCGCTAGGACAAATCCCTATCACAGTTACTACTGTTCAGCCAGGTACTACCTATTCTGTACTTACAGTATGCATTTGGTTTTTCCTGCCTAAGTACAGGAACTTAACTTTTCTTACCACTGAACTGCATCTTATTACTTAAGGCCCAATATTCAACTCTGTCAAGGTGCTTCTGGATCTTGAGTCCATCTTCCAAAGTATTAGCTATTCGTTAAAACGTTTATTAGAACATTGTTTTAATTAGTCAAAGGACAAGAATGCACAATGGAGATTTTAAAAGCAAGACAAAAAAATACAACATACAAACAATCCTTTTTCCAAGTACTATCACTATGTATCCCACTGTGGCAAAAACAATATAGAACAATTACTAGATAGATAGATAGATAGATAGATAGATAGATAGATAGATAGATAGATAGATAGATAGATAGATAGATAGATAGATAGATAGATAGATAGATAGATAGATAGATAGATAGATAGATAGAAGATGTGCAAATATTATGGAAATCTGGTACAGAGATGGGATTGCAGGATGGGAGCGCTAAAAGTAATGTAACTTAGTATGCTGACACATACATGAAAAGGCTCCCATCATACAGCTCGGCTTAATGAGAGGGTGTGTGTGTGTGTGTGTGTGTGTGTCTGCCTTCAGGTCAGTGTTGACCTGTAGTTTTCTGGCACCGATTTCAGATGAGATGGATACATTACAAATAATACTAAAGTGATGCCAACATCCTCCTTCCCCATTTCTTACGCTACTTTCTCTGCACAATTGTTCTATCCAGAAATAATCATATTTCTATCCATATGGAATCAATTTCAGGAGAAACTTCCATTCTACTGTTAATGAACATCTCAGTCAGGTTCACTAATTTAAAAACAAATTTCCAATATGTACAATCCTTAGCTGAGAATGATAAAAAGCAGTAAGTGATTGTGTGAGAAAAATTAATTAGGCAGGAGTCCAGATTAACAATGAAAACAGATTTATTACATTCTTTGCGCAAAGGTCCTCCAAAGGTCAGAACTTCTGTCACAAATAGAGGCAAAGGCCCATGGTTTATATACAGAACATGGCTGCACCTTACTCCTCCCATTCTCCTCACATCATATCGTCCAACCTCCCATTATGTAACATCCCAACAGTTTTCAAACTAGGAAAAATCCTAGAACCTATCCATCATCCTGACAGTTGCACACTTCCTCTCTCTGTGTGAACCTGTACTTTCCCATAAGCGCCAGAGGTGGGTTCCTGCCGGAGCTGCCCAGTGCACAGCTCCGGTAGGGGGCGGTCGATTGCACAACCGCTCCGGAGCCCTCTCTGCCGGTCCACCGCGCATGTCGCCATTTTTTTCTGGTGATTTTGGGTCGATTTTGCTTTTGTGCATGCACGGAAGCAAAATCGCGCCAAAATCTCATGAGGGGACGCACGCGTGCAAGAGATTTAAGCACGATTTTGCTTCCGCGCATGCGCAGAAGCAAAATCTCGCCAAAATCTCTCGCACATCCCCTCGTGAGATTTTGCTGCAATTTTGCTTCCGCGCATGCGCAGAAGCAAAATCGTGCGAGGGGGCGCGCGCGAAGACGGCAACCCGCCACTGATAAGCTCATATCATACACAACAGCAAAACATTTCCGTTTCATCACCTCCTCTCTTGTACATTCCCAGCTTCTCTCAGCATAATTTTGGTACAAACATATCCTGTGTATGAGGACAGTGGAAAAGAGCTGATATACATAAAATACATTTTGGTACACAATATGATTTGTCATTACAAATAGATTCAAAATGGTTGTGCTATGGCTCTTATTTACAATAAAAATTCATACTTCTCACAATCCCTCCTCTCTGATTTTATCGAATTTTATTCTTGCAGTATAATATGCACATCCTTCTTATTCAGGGCCCACTTCCCTAACTTCTTAGGGTTTCTCATCTTACAATAATACTTGCAACACTTCACACACATACAGGCATACAGTACATCTAATACAGATACAAGATATATGGCTTATAACTATGATGATTATAATGCCTACAAATAGGTCCTTCAACCATGCAAAACTTGATAACCAAGAGTTAATACATTCCATAACCCATGGAATGCAGAATTCTGTTTCATGTTGTAGGTGGGTAGTAAAGCTCTTAATTTAGACTCAGAAAATCGTGATTTATATTGTGTAGAAAATATGCCTAGAAGTCGAGCTTCTACTTCAGATAATATCACCACCTCATCACTACCTCCTGCATCATATGCTATCTTTATGGACTATATAACTCCTACTGGCAGTATATACAGTTATCTTATACTGCACTGGAGATATAGATCATTGTATAGATATGATATGCAAATCATGTATTACAGGTGAGGTTCACCTGCTTCTTTAGATGTTTCTTCATGTTCAGGTTTCTGATCATGTATCTCACCTGTAGTGTACTTTGCATTACTTTGCAATCGTGGTCTTCTTGCTGGTATGCGATTACTATGATGCAGTGTAGCATTCATCAGTTCTTAATAAAACTGTGTTTCTTAAAATGTGTTCCGGCATCCTATAGTATAAGATCCTTCCACTGCATTAGCAGGAATAAACGCATACCGTATTTTTCGGATTATAAGACGCACCTTTTTACCCCCCAAAAGAGGGTGAAAACTTGGGTGCATCTTATACACCGAATGTAGCCCCACCCACCCACCCACCCCCACGGTTTGGCCTCTGTCTTCCAGCAATTTACCTGTTTGCAGCAAAGAGGGAAGAGCCTGTAAAGCCAAGCAAGTCCTTAGCAGCTTCCCAACCTACAGCTGATTTGCCACATGCTAAAATGAAACTGAAACTGCAAAGAGACAAATAGCTGGGAGAGACCCGCAGATTTTTATTTTCTGCTGAACTGAATCTAAGGGGGTAAGTGAATAACTATAAATGTCTGTAGAATGTTCAAATTATTAGACTTTTTTTTTAAAAGACTGCTTTATTATTGTTCTAGCCAGGGGTCTCCAACCTTGGCAATTTTAAGACTTATGGACTTCAACTCCCAGAATTCCACAGCCAGCTTTGTTAGCTTTGCTGGCTGTGGAATTCCGGGAATTGAAGTCCACAAGTCTTAAAGTTGCCAAGGTTGGAGACCTCTAGACAACTTAACAAAATAAAGAAGCTTTTTAAAATAAATGCTTGCTCTGAAGAGGTCCAGTGCTATTGTATCTTCTTTTAAATAATAGAGAATAATGTATATTTCCAGAAATTTTAATTAATTTTAACAGCTCTGTACAAGTATAGTCTGAAATGTAACAGTGTCCTGTTTAGTATTAGAGTTAAATCCTGACTTACCTTGGAGTAGATTATTTAAATAATTAGGAGGAGTTAGTGACTACATTTAAGAAAACTTTCTGGCATAATGTACATTTCTCCAATTCTTTGCTATTTCTATGGGTCAGGCACACATGCACAGAAATACACAGCAAACAGTGTATATCATCTGTGCTGTTTGCTGTTTGGCAAATTGCTTGGAGGCAGAGGCCTTTTTTCCTCCCCCAAAACTAAGGTGCGTCTTATACTTCGGTGCGTCTTATACTCCGAAAAATACGGTAAGCATATAAGCCACAAAACAGAAACCATCCTGTAGGTAGGTATAACACCTATCCTAATGCATCCACCTCTTCACTCTCAGTACAAGCAAACACATTCTTAGTAGGCACAGGTATATATACAACCCTTTCTAACTTTTCTTGTTTATAGTTGTTTATATACTACACAGTCATAAGCTGGCAAAATGTTCTTCATGCCAATTACCAGTTTCTTCTGATTAGTCCATTCATTGGACGTAATTGGATGACCAAAGTAATCACTTTTGATAGATCATAGATGTTATGTTCTATAACAATCTTTCCGTCTTTAAACAAAAACTTCCCAGGAACTTGGACACCCACAGAACATGTAGACATGATATCCGAGACTGTTGTCTCTCCTTTTACACAAAAGGATATACTATTCAAAGCCACTGTCATTAGGTCAAGGAAAATATTTCCCTCCTTCTTCATAGGCTTCTCTCACATGTCATATGTACCTAAGTGGTGCTTTCAAATTGTACATCTACCCTTCCACCAAAGGGCAGACCCGACAAAGCTATATTGCCATATAACAACATAAGCTTAGATGGGGCTTTTATTTCTCCATATGGTAAAATCAATCCTTCCTCTAAAATTCTGAACTTCTTATAGGAAGGTGTATAATTGCCATATTTTTCATAGCAATGATTATGTATAGCTTCCATCCTATTGGACACATCTCTATAATGAACAACTTTCTCATATGTACAGTTACACCTTTGATATCTTCCAAGTGGTATTCCATCACGAAAGGTAGATCTTCTACAGATCCCAGCCTCAAATTCTGTCTCAATCAGTGTCAGTGATGTATGTGTCTGGGAAAACCATTGCTCAAGTTCAGTATGGAAACACAACTGCCGCCATTCTATCAGATAACTAGGCATTACAGCAAAAGTTCCCATCCCTACTTGAAAATACATCCATATTTCCCACAAAACAATCACCTTCACTGTCGAATTCATGCTTCCAGTGGACTGCCCCCCCGTGTATGTATATGTAATGTAATACAAACTCAAACTTCAATACAATCACTCCGGGGACTTACATCCACATACTTTCACAACATGTAACCATACCACTCTACTATGTCTCTTCCCTATAGAATCAGTAACACAATATAAAAGTTTATTACCCCCAACCAAATAAGCAACTCAACCTCCCAAGGTGCCATCAATTAGTATTACTTCTCCTAAAAGTCAATTTAAGAGGATCTATTGTCTTGGCAGTCACTGTCCATCCATGGGGTGCAGTCACCAGTCCTTTCACATATGAATAATGGATCCAGCCTGTCTCCTTAGTCCGCACAGCCAACTCGGTAGTCAACAGCACTTGGAACGGTCCTTCTCACACTGGCTTTAGTTTATGTTCCTTTGGAGCTTAAATCAGGATGTAGTCACCACTCTTAAAGTCACGTATTTGAAACTCAAGAGAAGGAGTCTGTGCCAATAGTCCTTTGAACCTTAAAAGAGAAAAACACTGGGACAGTCCCTGTATATTTTTTCAAAAACAAACAGCTTCATATTTTATCTTTGACATTCCCACATTTCTAGTATAAGTACCAAACATTATTTCATATAGCGAAATTCTAATGTTTTTTCTTGTACTTGTCTTAATAAACAATATTGCTAAAGGTAAAACATTTCATCCAAGGTAGCGGCAATTCTAAAATTAACTTCTTTAAGATATTTTTCAGTGTTTGAATCATTTTCCCAACTTTGCCTGACAAAATCTGACAAAATAATAAATGAAATTGCCAATTAATACCTAATTGGTCTATTATCTGTTTCACTACCTGGGCTATAAAATGCGTACCTCTATCACTATCAATAGTTTTCACCAACCCATAACTTGGAACTATCTGCTCCAATATTATTTTAATCTCATCTGATCATTTACCCTTGCACATGGAAATACTTCCACTCAACCATTTAAATCAGTGGTTCCCAAAGTGGGCGGTACCGCCCCCCGGGGGGCGGTGGGAACCCTTAGGGGGGCGATGAGAGGCAAGGGGGGCAACAGGGGGCGGTGAGAGGGGCCAGGGGGGTGGTAGGTGGTTCACGATGCTTTTGCACTTGAAGCTCCCTCACGTTCCTCGCTCTTGTGTGCAGGGCAGCCCATTCTGAAAGAAAATGTGAGATGTTTTCTTTCAGAATGGGCTGCCCTGCACACAAGAGCGTGGAATGCGATGGAGTTACAAGTGCTAGGTATGATGCCCGTCTCGCAGCCCACCCAGCCCCTCCCCAGGCTCCACTCCACCCTGCCCTGCACAACTTGTCACCCCAAACTGCGTCCCACCGCGCAACGGGCGTCCTATCTAGCACTTGAAGCACTCTCGCATTCCTCGCTCTTGTGTGCAGGGCAGCCCATTCTGAAAGAAAACACGAGATGTTTTCTTTCAGAATGGGCTGCCCTGCACCCAAGAGCGTGGAATGCGACGGAGTTACAAGTGCTAGGTACTGAGCGCGGCACAGCGACGAGGGAAGCTGACCACTCCCGAAGCTGCTCGGGCGAGCGCTCACAGACCCACGGGAAGGCCCCACTGCGGAACCGGCGCGTGCGTGGACTTTCCCGCCCGGCATCCCCGGCGCCTAGCAACCTGCCGCGTGCAATTCGGCAGGCTCCCCTTTGGCATGGCGCACCTGCGGATCTCAGCCCAGCTGCCCTCTGACATTGACCCCACCAAGGCGCCTGTGGCATTCGGCCGCCAAGGCCTCCCCAAGCTCATTGAAGAGCTGCAGCACCCCAAGCTGCTGATGCGGCAGCCGGCCTTGATGGCGCTCTGCGACCTGGTGCATGACCCGGAGAACGCTTACCAAGCCATCGGCCTGGGTGAGCGGTGGCAGCGGCCTTGTCACAGCTGGCAGGAGGGAAGGGAAGGGAGGGAAGAAGGAAAGAAAAAGGAAAGAAAGAGAGAGGGAGGAAGGAAGACAGACAGAAAGAAAGAGAAAGAATGATGGTAGGAAGGAAGCAAGGAAGACAGAAATAGAAAGGAGGGAAGGAAGAAGGAAAGAAAGAAAAAGAAAGAAATATGGTAGGAAGGAAGACAGACAAAAAGAAAGGGAGGGAAGAAGGAAAGAAAAAGGAAAGAGAAAGAAAGCGAGGGAAGGAGGAAGGAAAGAAGACAGAAAGAGAAAGAAAGATGGTAGGAAGGAAGGAAGATAGAAAAAGAAAGGAGGGAGGGAAGGAAAGAAAAAGGAAAGAAAGAAAAAGAAAGATGGAAGGAAGGAAGGAAGATGGTAGGAAGAAAGGAAGACAGACAGACAGAAAGAAGAGATAGTAGAAAGAAAGACAGAAAGAAAAAGAAAGAAAGAAAGAAGGGGGAAGGTAGAGAAGAAAGAAAGAATGAAAGGAAGACTTATGACCACAATTGAGCCTAACTTTTTGGTTGCTAAGCAAGAGCATTGTTAAGTGAGTTTACCACACTTTACAAGTTGGCCACACCCACCTGGTCACCTGACCACTAAGCCACGCCCACCTGAGGGGGTGGGGTGGGTGCGGTGAGGATGAGTTTGTAGCACCAAAGGGATGGTGGACTGAAAAAGTTTGGGAACCACTGATTTAAATGAACCACTATCACCAGCAGATTTCTCAATATTCCCACAGCTGGCATCCCACCTGGATTCGTTGGAATGGCCAAACAGCCAATTCACTTTCCCCCGGCCACTTGCTTCCTCATGCTTTTCTATCTAATGCAATGTATACATTTTCTCAATATCTGCATAATAATGGCCCCCCTTCGCTGAGTGTGTAAACAGAAGCGGAGGGGGTCCCGGCTCTTTTACCCAGCTCAGTATGTATGGTATGGATGGCCTGCAGGAAGGGAGGGGGTCCAGCGGGGGAGGGGAGGGGGTCTCTGGAAGGGACGAGAGCCGGAACATCTCGGTCATAATGGGAAGAGGCAGATATGGCGGGAGCAGAGGGGTAGGCCGCTCTCGGGGAATAAGACCTCGCTGTGTACAAGCGATCCCTTGTTCCGGCCCCTCCGATGTGGTTCCATCTTGCTCAACCCGAGTTCCTGGCAACCAGGGTTTTCAGGGCCCTGGGATCAAGATGTTGCTGCTTAATGCCAGGTCAATCATCAACAAAGCCCCCCTGATACGTGATTTAATCACAGAAGAGGGGGCAGACCTGGTGTGTATAACTGAGACCTGGATGGGTCAAGAGGGGGGAGTAGCTCTCTCTGAGATTTGCCCAGACGGGTTCTCAGTGCAGCATCATTCACGACCCCAGGGAAGGTGGGGGGGGAGGAGTGGCAATGATAACGTGCCAAAATCTGCATCCTCGTAGGATCCCTGCCCCGGAGATCGTTGGGTGTGAGACGCTCCTTCTGAAGTTGGACTTAGGGGTTCAGGTGGGCCTTTGTCTAGCGTACCTGCCTCCCAGCTGCGTTAGCAAGGCCCTGCCTGAGCTGCTTGAGGCAGTAGCCGGCTTGGCAGTTGAGTTCCCTAGGCTTATGGTCCTGGGGGACTTTAACCTGCCTTCAGATGGCGAAACCTCTGGGATACCTCAGGAGTTCATGGATTCCATGACAACCATGGACCTGACCCAAGTAATCCAGGGTTCGACTCATGAGGGAGGTCACACGCTCGACCTTGTGTTTCTTTCGGGGCAGTGGGGAGATGATCTGAAGATAAGGGATATAGTCACCACCCCACTGTCATGGTCAGATCATTTCCTACTGAGGTTGGATTTTGCAGCCCCACTCCTCCGCAGGGAGGCGAGACCGACTAGGTGGTTCCGCCCCAGGCGCCTAATGGAGCCAGAAGGATTCCAGAGGGAACTTGGGGAAATACCTGAAACCCTGGTACACAATTCGGCTGATTCCCTGGTGTCTGCATGGAACACCGCAGCATCAGCGGCATTAGACCGGATTGCGCCTAAGCGACCTCTCCGCGGCAGTGGATCCCGTAAAGCTCCCTGGTTTACCGAGGAGCTCCGGGAGATGAAACGCCAAAAGAGACATCTAGAACGCCGCTGGAGAGCCAGCAAAACCGAGTCTGATCGAACACTATTAAAAACTTACATCAAGTCTTATTTAGTGGCGATAAGGGCGGCAAAACGATTGCATTTTTCCGCTCTTATTGCATCCGCAGATTCTCGCCCAGCCGCCTTGTTTAGGGTGACACGCTCCCTCCTTGCCAAAGGGGAGAGCGAGGAACACTTGCAAGGTAGAGCTGAGGAATTCGCGCAGTTTCTGTCGGATAAAGTCGCTCAGATCCGGTCAAACCTGGACTCCGGCTGGGCAGAGTCCATTGAGATGACAGGGGCAAGTCTTAGTCCACCATTGTGGGAGGAGTTTGGGCCTGTTTCTCCGGAAGACGTGGACATAGCCATGGGTGCGATGGGTGCCTCCACCTGTTTATTGGACCCGTGCCCCTCCTGGTTGGTTTCTGCCAGCAGGGAGGTGGCACGAGGCTGGATCCAGGTGGTGGTCATCGCTTCTTTGACGGAGGGATCTGTACCGCAGCCGTTAAAAGTTGCGGTGGTTAGACCCCTCCTGAAGAAGCCTTCCCTGGACCCAGCGGATTTGAAGAACGTTCGTCCGGTCTCCAACTTACCATTTTTAGGGAAAGTTGTTGAGAAGGTGGTGGCCACTCAGCTTCTGCGACTATTGGAGGAAACGGATCATCTAGACTCCTATCAGTCGGGTTTCAGGCGCGGCTTCAGTACAGAAACTGCCTTGGTCGCCCTGATGGATGATCTCTGGCGAGCCCGGGATGGTGGAAATTCCTCCATCCTGGTGCTACTTGACCTCTCAGCGGCTTTCGATACCATCGACCATGGTATCCTTCTGCATTGTCTCAGTGAGTTGGGAGTGGGAGGCACCGTTTTGCGGTGGTTCTCCTCTTATCTCACTGATAGGATGCAGTCGGTGTTAACAGGAGGGCAGAGATCGTCCCCTAGGCCCCTGTTATGCGGGGTGCCTCAGGGTTCGGTTCTCTTGCCCATCTTGTTTAACATCTACATGAAACCGCTGGGGGAGATCATCCGGAGACATGGGGTGAGTTTCCATCAGTACGCTGACGACACCCAGCTGTACATCACCACCCCGTCTCAATTCAGTGAGGCAGCTGATGTAATGTGCCGATGCCTGGACAACGTTAGGACCTGGATGGGAAGAAACAGACTCAGACTCAGCCCCGACAAGACTGAGTGGCTTTGGATATTGCCTCCTAAGGACCAAGACAACTGTCCCTCCTTTGTTCTTGAGGGAGTGAAATTAACCCCCTCAGAACAGGTCCGCAATTTGGGGGTCCTCCTAGACCCACAGCTAAAATTAGAGCAACACCTTACAGCTGTGGCTAGGGGGGCCTATGCACAGGTTCGCCTGGTGCACCAATTGTGGCCATACTTGGAGAAGGAGGCTCTACTCACGGTCACTCATGCCCTTGTCACCTCCCGACTGGACTACTGCAATGTGCTCTACATGGGGCTACCCTTGAAGAGTATTCGGAGACTTCAGTTGGTGCAAAATGTGGCTGCGCGTGCCGTGGTGGGTGTGCCAAGGCACACCCATGTTACACCTATACTCCGCCAGCTGCATTGGTTGCCCATCGGTCTCCGGGTACAATTCAAGGTGTTGATCATCATCTTTAAAGCCCTACATGGCTTAGGACCAGGTTACCTTCGGGACCGCATTCTGCCTCACACTTCCCTTCGACCGGTTAGGGCCCACAGAGTGGGCCTCCTCCAGGTCCCGTCAACCAAACAGTGCCGGCTGGTGGGCCCTAGGGGAAGGGCCTTCTCTGTGGGGGGCCCCGCGCTCTGGAACCAACTTCCCCCAGAGACCCGAACTATCCCCACCCTGCTGGCCTTCTGAAAAGCTGTCAAGTCATGGCTTTTCCTGCAGGCAGGGGGGAGAGACTAAATCCATCTGAACTCCCCCCTTGGTACGGCTGACTGTGAATATTTTTTAACCTTTTGTATATTTTTAACTGTTGTTTTTAAATCGCTGTTTATTATTAGTGTTCTTATAAAATTGTTGTACACCGCCCTGAGTCCCTCGGGAGTAGGGCGGCATAGAAGAACAAATAATAAATAAATAAAAATAAATAAATAAATAAATTGCATACATTCCTCTACAAACATACTTTCTTTTCACAAAGTCAATCAACGCTTGCATTCTCCAATGCACTCTTCCCAGTATGTTTCTCATAATGGGTTTATTCACTATTTGCAATCCGTACTTTGTCATCCATCTCCCATCTATCTCTTCCACACCTTCTGAATTTAGGCTTAACATCCCATTCTAGAGTAGGAATTTTATTTACCATTATCTCTGTTTCCTTTCCCTGCCTTGCAGCTTCTTTTACAGCTTCATTCGCTAGCCTATTTCCAAAAATCAACTTCAAGGAACTTTCCTTATGTGCTAGCCAGCCTCTTTGGTCTCTTCCAGATTCAATGAGCTCTACTTATTTTAGCTCCTTTCCCTTGCTTGTTATCAAACCCCGTTCCATCCAAATCTTCCCAAATGTATGCAAAATACCATAGGCATTTCCACTTCACTTGCCAACAGATTCAAAGCTTGCAACAAAGCAAACACATCACATGTTTATGCTGACCATTCAGACAGCAACCTATTACTCACTGCATATCCATTTTTCCTTCTTTCATCCTCCTCTCGGGATGAACCATCAATAAACAAATTCAAAAAACCCAACAACAAATAGCCTCTATAGACCTATCTTCCACATCCTCACGCACTTTAATTTGTAGATCTCTTACTTCTACACTATCATGCGCTACATTTTCCCATTCCTTCCTTTCTCCTGATAAGAATTCAGTGGAAAGTACTAAATTATCCTAAGATAACAAAATCACCTCATATTGCAACAATCTAGAATGAGTAAGCCCCCTATGAACCTTCTTTATCATAATTGTCCTCACCTAATGTGAACTACTCACTACCAATACTCTACCAATAAAGCCACCCTCTCCACAGGGTCCATCAACTTACCAGCCCATTTTTGAGCTAACACGCCCTTATCCACACCATCTTACCTAATGTGAACTACTAGAAACAAACGAAAAAGCTTTCCCAAATCAGGCAAACTCAAGACAGGCGCTTGTATCATAGCTTTCTTCAACTCCTCTAACCTGTCTCTATCTTCTTCCTTCCATGTCACTTCCCATGGTTCTTCCTCCAACAACTTCTCATATAAGAATTTAACCTTGTCAGTATATCCATCTATCCACAACCGGCAGTGCATTAAACTAAACAACTTCCTCAAAACCAGAGCTCAGAGCAGGACATCTGCGAAAAACATCAATGCTGCAGGAACAATCCACCCATTTGCCCCTCCTCTCTCTCTGTAGACTACAGGAAAAAAATGTGTAAAGGGAAGAAGCAAACCGCTTCCCCCCCTTCTCTCTCTCACACACACAGCAAAATACTCCGTTCAGAATACTCCATTCTCTTCAACATCGTTTCAACAAAGAAACTCACAAATAACTCTCTTCTCTTTTTTCCCCACATTCTCCATAGAATGTCTCTCTAATCAGTATTTTCTTTCAAATATTTTCCCAAGTACAACCTCCACAAATCTTTGCTACTTACTACAACTAGTAAAGGAGATCTCTCTCTCATCCCCTGGAATACACAAACGTTTACAGGTCTCCGGACCACCTCCGTTTGAGAACTCTCTCACTCCCATTGTAAAAAAAAACTTTTATGCCATCTAACATGAAAAAAAAACCTTCCTCCCTGCCAACTGATCTCTCAGGGAGCTAATGTCCTTTTCATCTGGTAGCTCATTCCTCACGCAGTGGGGAATGACCATGGTTTTAATCAAAAATATGATTTTGGGCCCTAACCACAGTCCATTTCCCAAAGCTCCAAGGACAAGCCAAGCATTTTTATTTTTTCCCTATGTCTCCTATCCTTCCTGGCTTTTTCTTCTTAATACCCTGTCTAATCAAATGTTCTAAATACTTCTTAACACTCTCAAACTTTCCAAAGAAAAAATCTTTATCTTCAAAAAAAATCAACAACCCATTGGTTCCATTTTTTACCTAATAACAAATCATCTATATCTAAAACAACTACAATCTTTCAGATCAGCTGAACATTTCCAGCACCTTAAACAATGTCTATCCAAACAAATTAGGATTTTCTAAAAAACCCAATGTATCACACACTTTGGGGAGCAGTCTATGGAAAATGGACATTTGAATGAGGGTTGTGCCATCAGCACGGTGATGGGAAGGGGCAGATATGGAATCGGGAGCAAGAGACCATATCATGTATGGGGTGTGCGCACTCGCTGCTTAAAAGCGACTGCGCGTCCCGGTCTCTACAGCTCACCCCAGATACTGGGTGGCTTAGATACTCAGGACCTGAGTCTTCGGCTGATGCTATGCAATGCCAGGTCCATGGTAAATAAAGGCCCCCTCATTCACGATCTTATTGTTGAGGGGGGAATGGACCTGGCGGGTATCACGGAGACCTGGTTGGGGCCGGAGGGAGGTGTCCCTCTGGTGGAGATTTGCCCACTAGGTTTCAGAGCATTTCATCAGCCGAGGGCTCAGGGGAGGGGCGGGGGGTGGTGGCAGTTGTTATTAATGAGGGTCTTGGGCCAAGGGGGAGCACTGTGCCACAGATAGCTGGTTGTGAGTCCCTCCTTGTGAAATGGGGCCATGGGGTTCAGAAGAGCTTGCTGCTTACGTACCTGGCTCCCTGCCGCGTAGCAGCTGCCCTGCCTGAGCTACTCGACACAATAGCCACGGTGGTGGTTGACACACCCAGGCTTTTGGTCATGGGAGATTTCAACCTGCCATCCGTTGGTGAAACATCTGAGTTGGCTCAGGAGTTCTTGGCTTCCATGACGGCCATGGACCTAACCCAGTTAGTTCATGGCCCCACACATGAGGGAGGACACACTCTAGACTTGATTTTTGTCTCTGGCCAGTGGTTGAGTGGTCTTGATATAGGGGATGTAGTCATTAAACCCTTGTCATGGTCAGATCACTCACTCCTTCACCTAGACCTCCATACCGCTTCCCCACGCCGCAGGGAGGCGGAACCAGTTAGATGGGTCCGCCCCAGGCGCCTGATGGACCTGGATAGGTTCCAGACGGAGCTTGGGCCACTTCCTGATGATCTAGCCCTCAACTCGGCCGAGGACCTGGTTGCCGCCTGGGACAGGGCGGCCGGTGGGGCCTTGGACCGAGTTGTGCCTTTGCGGCCTCTGACTTGGCTCCGATCCTGCTCGGCTCCCTGGTTTACTGAGGAGCTGAGGGAGATGAAGCGCCGGAAAAGACGCCTAGAGAGCGGTTGGAGGGCCAGTCTCTGAATCTGATCGAACACTGGTAAGGTCGCATATTAAGACCTACCTAGTGGCGATAAAAGCGGAGAAATCGAAGTATTTTTCCGCTCTTATCGCGTCATCAGAGAATCGTCCAACAGCCCTGTTTAGGGTGACCCGTTCCTTACTCCATCAAGAAGTGCGGGAGGATCCCCTGGAAGGCAGGGCTGAGGACTTTGGACAATATCTGCATGACAAAATCGCTAGATTCAGGGGGAACTGGACTCCAACTGGGTGGATACGGACGCGGTGACAGGGAATAGTCTTGAGAACGTTATCTGGGAAGAGTTTGACTCGGTGACCCCTGAGGATGTGGACAAGATTCTGGGGAGGCTCAGTGCAGCCACATGTTTATTGGACCCGTATCCCTCCTGGTTAGTGCTGGCTACCTGGGAGGTTACACGAGGCTGGCTCCAGGGAATTATTAATGCTTCTTTGGGGGAGGGTTACTTCCCCACGGCTTTGAAAGAAGCGGTGGTGAGGCCTCTCCTCAAGAAGCCCTCCCTGAACCCAGCAATTTTAGCTAACTATCACCCTGTCTCCAACCTTCGCTTCGTGGCGAAGGTTGTTGAGAGTGTGGTCGCACGACAGTTTCCCCAGTATTTGGAGGAATCATCATACCTAGATCCATTCCAGTCAGGTTTCAGGGCCGGGCACAGCACGGAAACGGCATTGGTCGCATTGGCTGATGATCTCTGGAGGGCTCGGGACAGGGGTTGTTCCTCTGTCCTGGTCCTATTAGACCTCTCAGCGGCTTTAGATACCATCGACCATGGTATCATGCTGCACCGGCTGGTAGAGTTAGGGATAGGGGGCACCGTTTTTCGTTGGTTCTCCTCCTTTCTCTCCAACCGGTCGCAGTTTGTATTGGCAGGGGGGCAGAGGTCGTCCTCGAGGCCTCTTACATATGGAGTGCCCCAGGGATCGATTCTCTCCCCCCTTCTGTTCAACATCTATGTGAAGCCGCTGGGTGAGATCATCCGTGGCTTTGGGGTGAAGTACCATCAGTACGCCGATGATACATAGCTGTACATTTCCACCCCAGGCCACCCCAATGATGCCCTTGAAGTGATGTCCCGGAGCCTGGAAGCTGTGCGGATCTGGATGGGGAGAAACCGACTCAGGCTCAACCCTTCCAAGACGGAGTGGCTGTGGTTCCCAGCGTCTCGATATAGTCAGATGATTCCATCTCTGACTATCGGGGGCGAGTCTCTAGCCCCTGCCGAAAGGGCTTGCAATCTGGGTGTCCTCCTGGATCCACAGCTGTCCTTAGAGGACCATCTGACAGCTGTGACCAGGGTGGCCTTTTATCAGGTCCACCTGATACGCCAGTTGCGGCCCTTTCTGGATCGGGATTCCCTGTGCACAGTCACCCATGCCCTGGTCACGTCGCGTCTGGACTACTGTAATGCTCTCTACATGGGGCTCCCCATGAAGAGCACCCGGAGGCTCCAACTGATCCAGAATGCAGCCACGCGGGTGGTTTCAAGGGCTAATTGGCGCTCCCATATAACACCCCTCCTGCGCGAGCTGCACTGGCTTCCGGTGGTCTACCGGGTGCGCTTCAAGGTGCTTGTTACTACCTTTAAAGCGCTCCATGGCATTGGACCTAGGTATCTCTGAGACCGCCTGCTGCCACAAACTGCCTCCCATCGACCAGTGCGCTCCCACAGAGAGGGCCTCCTCGGGGTGCCATCAGCCAAGCAGTGTAGGCTGGTGACGCCCAGGGGGAGGGCCTTCTCTGTGGGAGCACCCACCCTCTGGAATCAGCTCCCTCCAGACTTAAGAACCATTCACAACCTGTCCACCTTCCGCAGTGCCCTCAAGATGTATTATTTTTATTAAGCCGGGCTGGCGTGAAAAAGTTTTTGGGGTTTTTAAATTTTTTTAAGATTTTACTAAATTTTAATTGTATTAAATTAGGGCCACATAGAATATTTTCTTTTAAATGTATTTTAATGTTTATATTGTATTTTTTACTTGGCTGTGCAGCCTGGAGAAGGGCGGTATATAAATTTAATTAAACTAAACTAAACACTACCAGTGTCATTTAAAAACACTTCCTTGCCACATGCAAAGCATTTCTTGCTCTCACTTGCCCTCCCTGTCTCAAGGACTAATGCCATCATCTGTGTTATCTTTCAGGTACAATTACCATTGATTTATAATCCTTTAAGTCAGAGAGGCAAGGAACACATTCTCCATAGTGGGTGGAGCTAGCCGCCAAGATTGGGTATTGGCACAGCCTTCTAGCCAATTATGACTGAGTCTGGAAAAGTATAAAAGGTGGCTCTAGGCCTAGATTCCCCCTCTTTTGACTCAGTCACAGCCATTGACTAAGTGCCTTTTTCATCATCTATCTTCCATTAATAATTGTAAGTTTTTGGTTCTATTCAGAATTATTATTATTATTATTATTATTATTTTTATCCTTTCCCTTTCGAGCTCCTCAGTATGGCTATACCTGGGTGAAGCAGTTGGCCGCAAGTCTGACTGCTGCTCGCCCCTCCAGCCGAAGGCCCAGCAAGATTTTTGTTTTTTCTTTTTCTCCATACATTAATTTCCGGCTGTGGAGGGAGTGGGAAAGGGCCCCCTTATCACCACGGGGCAGCGGTGAACTCACCGCGCACCTGGGCGTGGAGCGAGGCTTGTATTTTCCTTTTCTGTCTCCTTGCCAGACACCAAGGGCCAACCTGACAGGTGAAGGCCTCTAACGTTGGTTTTCACAGCTGCTAGCCTGCCTGGGAGAGCCGAGGGGCCGAGGGGCAGAGCATGCTGCCAGATTAAATTTTTGGGTGCCTTGGCATCTGGCCGGTCCAGCGCAAGCGGTCCGAGCCACTAACGAGCCTTCCGATCCCCAGCTGACCCTCAAAGATAAAGGGATCGGAAGCGCCGAAGACCTCGCTCGCAGCCAGGCCGGATTCGCGCAAGCCATCCGGACCGTTTTTGATGCTGCCTATAAACAGCTGTTTCGGCCTTGGCTGGGTTCGCGCAAGCCGCCCACGCCACATTTAACTCGCTTGCAGATCGGCCGGATTCGCGCAAGCCATCCGGACCGTTTTTGATGCTGCCGATAAACAGCTGATTGTAACCTTGGCCAGACTTGCGCAAGCGGTCAATGCCTCAAATAGCCTCTGAACACCAGCTGCTGTGCCCGAGCAGCTGACAGACAATTTGGCCAGACCTGCGCAAGCGGTCAGTGCCCAGCCAAGCCTCCAAACGTCAGCTGGAGACCTTCAAAGAGCTGAAAGCAATATTTTTGCTGGTTCCTTTTTTGCTCCCTGTCTTGTGCCTGCTTGCAGAGGAAGCTGGCAATCTGGGTGCTGCTTGTTGAGGGCCTGTTCCCTCTTTTTTTGCTTGAAACTTCAGAAATCAGTCAGTCTGCTCCAGGGGACTCAGAAACTGACAGTTAGTGGCTAGGCCTTAGCAGACTCATTTCTCCTCGGCTGGAACTAATTGCCTCAGGAGACAGTCAGCCATTTTAGGAGTGCCTCGTGGGTGGCCGCCATTTTGAATTACACAGGACTGCCCACTTCAAAAAATTTTCTTTTGAGGCCTCCTTTATTTAACTTGCCTTCTGTGCAATGGCTGACAAGAGCCAGCAATCTGGCAAGGCTCCTTTGATCCAAGGCCCTGTCGGTACCTGTCTCTAGTGCCTGGGCCGTCTGCTTCCATTTGAGCTCCTCTGCATTGCTTGGCTTGTCTTCAGCTTGGTAAGTGTGCAGGCAGTCTTTGAGAGTGCCGGTGGCCATCTTGAAGTCTCCCACAGGGTGGCAGCCATTTTGATTGCCCTCAGAATTGAAGGCACTAAGGGCGTGGCCTTTTTGTTTCAAATACCAAAAGTGGGCAGAGACCATATTGAAGCCACATCAAGGGTGGTGGCCATTTTGGATGCCCTTTCTTGCCGGTGGCCATTTTTAAGGCCTAGTATGGGCATTGGCCATTTTGAAAGACCAACTAAGGGCAACTGCCATCTTGTTGACCTCATTTAAGGGCGGTGGCCATTTTAAGTGACTGTTTGGGCCTGCTAATTTACCCAGGCCTTTCTGAGGCCTACCTTGTTGACAGAGGCCTTAGATAAATATGGATACTGTTATTCTAATTGAGCTGACAAAAATTCAGACTAGCTGCCTGTAGGTCTGCCTCAGGAGTACCTGAAGATTCTATCTATATTTTGAAAATGGCTTGAACAAGGGCTTTCAGCAGAATTTAGAAGTAGTAAGCTACAGATCTCACATAAAAGGAACAAATGAGCCTAGTGAGTAACTCCAGTAACAGTTTAAAACCAAGCTTTTTTTCTGGAGTCTGTGAGCCCAGCATAACTGGAACTATATACAATGTATATAACTATATACAAACTATCAATTTTTTTCCAGTATTTGAAAGTATCAGTTTTTCATGAACTGAACTTTAAGACAATGAGACCATGATTTGTAAATTGGAGTTGATTTTAAAATGATGCCTTTTACAAAGGATATTGCCCCATCCAGAATGCCCTACTCATTCCTACCTAGCATCCCCCAGGAAGGATGCCAGGGAATTCTCATTAGCTCCCTCTGGCATTTGGAACCAGACAGCCCCACACTCCAGACAACTCCACCCACAAGCCAAAATCAACCTACTGCTCAATCAGCAGCAGCTCAAGCGGATGTCCAAGCTAGGTCAATGGAGTCCACGGTGGTGACGCGCCGGATGGCCTGGCTTTGCAGCTGGCCAATTGACATGCGGTGCAGGTGGAAATTAGCCTCTGCCCCGATCACCGGGCAGTCCTTGTTTGGTGAGGCCCTGAATCCCATCCTGCTTGAGACTAAGGACAAGCGCAAGGTCCTTCCCTCAAGCACCCAGAAAGCCCCTTTCCGTGCCACCCCCTTACCAAGGAGGGCTTCCAGGGGGGCCTTCCAGTCTTCCAATAGACATCAGGGTAACTACTAGGGACAGTATCAGGGGCATAGCCAAGGGCAATGCAGTTCCCATCAGAGATTCTCTTCGGGCCAACCCTTCAGGGGTAACCAATTCATACGGCCCTTTAGAGGGGCCGGTGGTCGCCCTTTCCACCAGAACAAGTAACCTCTGGCCGATCCTCCCACAGGGGGTCGCCTGGCTCCCTATGCCAGTGGATGGGAGGAAATCACCAATGATGCATGGGTTTGTGAGACCCTGGCTTCAGCGCTCTCACTTGAATTCATTTCCACCCCCACCCCCCAAGGTTCTTCTCCGCTGCTCCTTGTCATCAAATTCTGCAAAACGGGTCCTCATGAATCAGGCCATCCAGCACATCCCGGACATTTGAGTTATCCACCAGGTGCCTGGGGACCAACAGGGGCAGGGCTTCTACTCCATGTTGTTTGTAGTGCCCAAATCCTCGGGAGGATGGAGAGCCATTTTGGACCTCAAGTGTCTCAACAGGTATGTCATCCATTAAAAAAAAAAAATTCAAAATGCACACCCTGAAATCAACTCTGGCAAGTGCTCGGAAGGGACTCTACTCACATCCATAGATCTCTTGGAGGATTACCTCCACATCCCAATTCGGCCATCTCACCGCCAATACTTACGGTTTTGCTATGCAGGGGTGCATTATGAATATGGGGCGCTCCACTTTGGCCTGTCCTCAGCGCCAAGGGTCTTCACCAAGGTCGTGGCAGCCTTGACCGCTCACTCAGATCCATTTCCATCAGGATCCAGTGCTATTTGGACGATATTCTCATCTCCTCAGCCTCCCCTTCTCAGGCTGAGAGAGATGTCCAGGTAGTGCTTAACACGCTGGAACTCCATGGCTTCTTGGTCAACCGATCCAAGAGTCAGCTTGTCCCCGCCACCATAATTGTCCATCTGGGTGCAATCATTGATTCCCTGGGGTGTAAGGTGTACCTGTCGCAGGATCGGAGAGACAGTCTATTGGCTTTAACCCAGCAAGTTCTGAGGCAAAACTCAGCTCCACTGAATTTGCTGTCCTCCCTCCTGGGCAAGATGATTTCGGCCATTCACATTGTTCCATGGGCTCACTTACACTCCAGAGACCTCCAATGGCTCCTTCCCTATCAGCGTCAGGGAAGGGCCCTTCCCCAGTCAAAGTGAGACTCCAGCCCTCAGTCAGGAAGTCTCTGATTTGGTGGACCACCTCTGCTGTCCACAGTGGCACCTGCTTCCTTCCCCCAAGACAAATCTTAGTCACCACCGATGACAGCCTATCGGGTTGGGGGGCTCACGCAGAAGCACAGGTGGCACAGGGCACATGGTCGTTAACTGAGACAACTCTAAGCATAAACGTTTTGGAGCTACAGGCTGTGTTCCTTGCTCTGCAGCAGTTCAGACCTCTTGTGGAGAACTCTCATGTCATGATACTTACTGACAATGTGGCCACCAAGGTCCACATAAACAGACAGGGTGGGACCATGTCAGGACAGCTCATGTCAGAGGCCATGTGGTTGGGGCTATGGGCAGAACAATACCTATTGTCTCTTTCTGCTGAACACATCTCTGGGGTAAGCAACGTCAGGGCAGACTGGCTCAGCCGGAACCAGATAGACCACTCAGAGTGGAGCTTACACCCAGACCTTTTCCACCAACTTGTGGGTCAATTCGGTCAACCTGTGATGGACCTTTTTGCCACCCCGGGGAATGCCCAGCTGCCCAGATTTCTGTCCCAGTATCAAACTCAGGGGGCAGAAGGGGTGGACGCCCTCCGCTGCACCTGGCCTCAGGGGTTGCTTTACGCCTTTCCCCCCATCCCCATCATTCCGCAGGTCATCCGAAAACTCCTGGAAGAAAGAGCCAAGGTGGTACTTCTGGCACCCGACTGGCCAAGGAGAACCTGGTATGCCGACCCGGTCTCCTTGTCGGTCTCACCCCCTTGGAGGATCCCTCCGACAGAGTGGTCGCTGCTCCAGGGGTCAGTGCAGCATCCAGAGCCGCACTGGTTGCAACTGACCGCCTGGCACTTGAGCGGCTCACTCTGAGGAGCCGCCAAATCCCTGAGGACGTTATGGAGGTCTTGCTTGACTCTCGCAGACTGTCCACGCATCGTATTTATGCAGCCTCTTGGAAGGCTTTCTGCTCATGGTGTGCTAGGGAGGGTTATTCCCCACTGGATCTTTCGGTCATAAATGTCCTTTAATTCCTATGCCAGGGGCTAGCTAAGGGTCTTTCCCCGAGTACCCTCAACCGCCAGATTGCTGCCCTGTCCATGGTGCTGTCTTGTCCCTCTCTGGGGAAACTCTCTGCTCACCCCTTAGTCTCCAGGTTCCTAAAGGGCGCAATGAATAGATGCCCTCCTGTAGTGCATAGGTATCCCACCTGGGACTTGTCCAAAGTGTTATTAGCACTCATGGGGGGCGCCTTTGAGCCTTGCACTCCGTCTCTCTGGCCCACCTAACATACAAGGTGGTTTTCCTGGTGGCTGTCTCCTCTGCCCGTCGCATTTCCGAACTGGCAGCCCTTTCCATCAGGAGTGACCTCTGTGTGTTCCACCAGGACAGGGTGGTTTTGCGGTTGGATCCCACCTTTCTGCCAAAGGTAAACTCTTACTTTCATTGGGCTCAGGAGGTGGTATTACCTTCCTTTTTCCCTTCTCCATCCTCAGACATTGAAAGACAGTGGCACCTCCTGGACGTGAGGCGCGCACTGGACACTTACATACAAAGGACCTCTGCCTTTCGCAAGACTGAGGCCTTGTTTGTCTCTTTCCACCACACTTCCTTGGGGAGGAAAGCATCCTCTGTCATGGTGGGTCGGTGGATTCATAATGTCATTAACACTGCATATGAACAAATGTCCTTGCCAGGACCCACCAGGATTACGGCCCATTCCACATGCAGTGCAGCCACCACTGCGGCTTGGAACACGAGGGCTTCCATCGAGGAGATCTGCCGGACTGCCACTTGGGCATCTCCAACGCCATTTGTCCGGCACTACAGACTGGACACTTTCGCCTCTCAGGAGGCTGACCTTGGGCGCAGAGTGCTGGAACAGGTAACATTGGAGGGCGGTGGTCCCAGCCAGAATCAGGAGGCCCTCCCTGGGGACTAAATTACTTTGGTATGTCCCAATCTTGGCGGCTAGCTCCACCCACTATGGAGAATGAGACGTTGTACTTACCTGAGACGTCCATTCTCGTAGGGTGGAGCTAGCCGCCAAGTCCCTCCCTTCTAACGTGTTCTGGCTGGACGAGGAGCCTATTACTCGTATAGTGATTAGGTATCTAGGTGTATTAGTGTACATAGTTATCTTCTCTCTGTAGGTAGTTAGGTTAGGTAGTTAGGTCTCTCACATATCAACTCATGTGTAATTTTCTGTGATTGGACAGTTAATAAACTTGTTAGATTGATGGCACTTGAGTCTGGCATTTATCCCTCGTCAAAAGAGGGGGAATCTAGGCCTAGAGCCACCTTTTATACTTTTCCAGACTCAGTCATAATTGGCTAGAAGGCTGTGCCAATACCCAATCTTGGCGGCTAGCTCCACCCTACGAGAATGGACGTCTCAGGTAAGTACAACGTCTCATTAACAAATGTTATAACTGAATTCCCCAGCAGCCATCAGACCATTTGGCTCTCTGTCTGAAGGAGCTCTCTGTCTGAAGCAGCTTACCACCCTGGGGTTAAGGACACAAAGCATACATAAAAGGGTCTCATCCCTTTCTGTCTCCCCATAAAGTTCCTAGGAGGGGGAGAAGAGGTCATAATGAACACTGTAACAACGTACAGCAGCTGAGCTTCCAATTTGTCTTGCCAAGCACTCTCTTTAAAGCAGTGGTTCCCAACCTGGGGGTCAGGACCCCTTTGAGGTCGAATGACAATTTCCCAGGGGTCTCCCCGGCATCCTCAGCTCCCCCCCCCCACTGCCACAAGCCTGGCCATATCGGCTTAACTCGCCCGAGCCCTCCGATTGGTCGGGAGAGGTGCCATTCAGTGAGAGGTGTTTGTGATGCCTGGCAGCCGAGCTTTGAAGGCATCAGCTAAGGGGCGAGGCGTCGCAAGATTGCGCGCTGGAGAGTGCAAGGCGGTGCTTAAGACATCTGTGGCCGCCCCCGTCTCCTGCTCACAGCGGCAGTTTCTTCCCGCTGGTGTCGAAGGGAAAAGGAGTCATGGGAGGGAACGGCCAGCCAACGACCACTTAAGTTTAAAAGCGCACAATGGCGGGAAGGAGGACAGCTGGGTCGGGCAGGGGGAGGGGGTTTCTAATCGGGGGTCCCTATGACTGGCAGCCCCCCTTTTTCTTCCAGCTCTACCCTCCTCCTGTTGGGCAACTTCTCCAAAGACACGCAATAGAGAGCAAGGAGTCGTGGACAGGATCGCTGCGCGGTGGTGGGGATTTGCAGCTCTCCATCTCCTGGGTGGGGTATGGATCGGACTGGGGAAGGGGTGCAGAGGGATGGGGGAGAAGCAGGAAATTATGGCCGGGTTTCCAGGGCTGCTCTCTCCGGGGCGTGTCCGAGTCTCTTGGGGCCAGCCTTTTTTTTTTTGCACGGGACCTTTCACCAAATGGAAGAGAAAAATGGAAGAGAAAAAAGTGAGAGGGAAAGAAAGAAAGAAAGAAAGAAAGAAAGAAAGAAAGAAAGAAAGAAAGAAAGAAACTGTTGAAAGAAAAGCCTTGCAAATTAAAATTGTTGTCTTTGCAGGGGTTTTGGAAAGGGTGGGTGAGCAGGCCCCATGAGGGAGGAAGGAATATGGGGCTGTTTTAAGAAGAAAGAGCTTAAGAGAGGAAATTGGCTTTGGGGACCCTGGCAATGTTTTTGGACCAATCATGGGGTTTTTTGCCCCCCGTTTGCCTCCTGAAACTTTGGAGTCCTGGGAGAAAGCTACTAAACAGGGATTACTTTGCTGGAAGTTTATCTGATTTCTAGTTTTTCGACACTGCAGGCCACAATTTCTCAACCTCAACAACTTGAATATACCTGGACTTCAACTCCCAAAATTCCCTAGCCAGCTTTGCTTTGAATTCTGGGAGTTGAAGTCCAGGCACCTTAAAAGTTGCTGAGATTGAGAAATATTGCTGTACACTTGTTGGTTATCAAGTCTAAATACAGAAGTAGACTTGTTGTGGAAGATGATATTCCTTGTGCTCTTGCAAAGACTGGCCCGAGAATTTCTGATCTGGCATAATTACATATTGTTTTTGTGATTAATCGCTATGCTTTAATTATGTTCAATTTGTAACAATGAAAATACATCCTGTATATTAGATATTTACATTACAATTCATAACAGTAGCAAAATTACAGTTATGAAGTAGCAACGAAAATAATTTTATGGTTGGGGGTCACCACAACATGAGAAACTATATTAAGGGGTTGCGGCATTAGAAAGGTTGGGAACCACTGCTTTTAAGCAATATAAGAGTTACCACACTCATTCCAATGACAATCTTGGCCACACTCTAGCACAATTTTCAATCATCACAACTTAATTTAGCCCTTTTGTATAAGGTTTAAGCCAATCCCCATTCCACTGTGTTAGCAGCTCTCCCAAAGGGGAGGTAGGAGGGATTGAAGGAATCTCTTTCCTTTCGCTAGCATTTCTAGTTAACCGGGGCCCCATTTACCCCGTGACTTTTTCCTTTGATTCCTCCTGAACACTCTAACAACCGTAACCACGGTCATCACAGACATGCCCTTGTGCACAAAAAGGGTAAAAAAACATCATAGCACAGACACAGAGACTGATCAATCTCCCAATGCTTCTCGTATTTACTCACAACATAAACACATCACCTGCTGTTCAAGGAATCAAAATACACTTAAGGAGTCTAAACAGAAACACCCCGTTTCATTACTCACCTAAGCCACGTAGTTGCACCGGTGCCTTCATTCTCTCGGGGCTGTTTATATTGTTACTGGATCCTGCAGTCCGTCTGAGGAGCGAATTCCCCTGGATAAGTGAAACCCTCTTCCCGGCCACCCAAAGATAGGGCGTGTGCGCGCATTCCCGGTGCAAGGCATTTCCCAAATCCAGAAAGAACGTCCAGGCCCCACGTTGGGTGCCAATTGTGAGAAAAATTAATTAGGCAGGAGTCCAGATTAACAACAAAAACAGATTTATTACATTCTTTGCGCAAATGTCCTCCAAAGGTCAGAACCTCTGACAGAAATAGAGGCAAAGGCCATTATCCAGGCCCATGGTTTATATACAGAACATGGCTCCACCTTACTCCTCCCATTCTCCTCACATCATATCGTCCAACCTCCCATTATGGAACATCCTAACACAGTGTTTTCAAACTAGGAAAAATCCTAGAACCTATCCATCATCCTGACAGCTGCACACTTCCTCTCTCTGTGTGAACCTGTACTTTCCCATAAGCTCATATCATACACAACAGCAAAACATTTCTGTTTCATCACTTCCTCTCGTGTACATTCCCAGCTTCTCTCAGCATAATTTTGGTACAAACATATCCTGTGTATGAGGATAGTGGAAAAGAGCTGACATACATAAAATACATTTTGTTACACAATATGATTTGTCATTACAAATAGATTCGAAATGGTTGTGCTATGGCTCTTATTTACAATAATAAATTCATACTTCTCACAGATTGATTTTATGTGCTGATGGAAACCACATCCATGCCAAGTTCTTAAAGAATTCAGATTCACTATTGATAGTTTTGCACTTTTATTTTTCAAGAAATTTTCATAATTTTTATCTTATTTTAGTACTCTCAACATATGTAGATTTTAGCAGATTGTATAAAGAATATGCTTCAAAAATACTGATTTTTAAATATCAGTGGTGAAACAGGCGAAGGTTGGTATGAATAAGAGTTATTCCCAGTTCATCACAGGCTTCAATCACAACTTGGTCAGCAGCAGAACCAGATGGGGAAACAATGAACTGGACTCCACTCTGAGAAAGGAAAACACAGTTGTTAAGTAAATAACTTCAATTGTTAAGTTAGTAACAGTTATTAAGTGAATCTGGCTTCCCGATTGACCTTGCTTGTCAGAAGATCTCAAAAGAGGATCACATAACACTTGAGTCACTGCAACCAACATAAATGAGTCAGTTGTCAAGTGTCTGAATTTTGATCAGGTGACCATGAGGATGATAGAACAGTTGTAAGTGTAAAAAATGATCATAAATCACTTTTTTCAGTGCTATTATAACTTCAAACAGTCACTAACCAAACTGTTGTAACTACCTGTACTCAACTCAGGTGATACATTTCTCTCCCCCTTCAGACAATACAGAGAAACAGGCATGTAAGATCAGTATATCAATTACATTTCAACCCATATTCCCTAATGACTTCACCCTGTAGTTTCTTAGAAACATTGAATACTATCAAAGAAAGACAGCATCTTGGGGCATGCCATAGTAAGACTCCAGACTCCAACCCACAGTCTCTTCGTACAAATCTTGGGAACATACTATTAAAAGCATAAGTATTTCATAAAAGTACCACCCAATTCATAGAGTTGATCAAGGGGGATACTTCTGCAAATTGACTCAAAAGCCAGAGGAAAATCAAGTGAGAAACACACGGACTGTTTCTCTCCTGTAAAAGTCAACCAAATCAAGGTCATTTTTTTCACATAACCCAGATGAAACACAATTCATGGCTTTACAGGATTACTTATGTCTAAGAATGCTTTCAGTTGGATCACCACCCTCCTCTGGATTCCCTTACCCAGAAAAAGATATTTGCCTTTTTGGCCCAGAACAAGCAACCTCCTGAAAAGAGTAATCAAAGCACTGCCTTTTTATGGGAAGAAGAACCATATCTTAAGAGCTATGGTGGCAAAGAGGTTAGAATGCAGTACTGCAGGCTACTTCTGCTGACTGTCGGCTGCCTGCAATTTGGCAGTTCAAATCTCACCAGGCTCAAGGTTGACTCAGCCTTCCATCCTTCCGAGTTGGGTAAAATGAGGACCCAGATTGTTGGGGGCAATATGCTGACTCTGTAAAACCACTTGGAGAGGGCTGTAAAGCAGTATATAAATCTTATTGCTATTGTTTTGCTAGAATGCAATGCTAGAATTGCATTGAAGCATTCAACCCCCTCTTCTAGATAGTTTAATTGGCCAAGATAACTATATTATTGGGCAAGAGTCAACATCTGCAGTTTGGATCCTCAGCTTACAAAATTTAGACTGTTTCTACAAGACTAGACAAACACTCCATTTGGATCTGAAACAATGGCAGCACTTAACTAATTATGGATTATTTGACTTTGGTATGTCTTGCAAATCTCTGCATATCACGTAACACAGTGGGCCTTTGATGGGTATAATACTAATCTGCATTTAATTTTTAAAAGCTCTGTAGATTTGTTACTTAAGAATGCAACGAAGCTTCAAGAAAGTCCTTTTTACCACCCTTATTGTAATAGAGCAGGTGCAATAACCTAGATGTTTCAATCAACCTCCGTAGCATTCTAGACATTAACCTCTTTGCTTTCCTGATTGCAGTACTAGCAAAAATCTCAGCACTGGTGAATAGCACTGGCAGCAATCATGTCAATTGCCCATTAAATCCCACTGCATTCCATAATTTCAGAGGAAAGACTATTTTAATGTGTTTCCTAGTCCTGCATATTTCACCCCAAAATGGTAGGAACATTACAAATGAGTGATTTCAATCCTAATTACATCCAGACCTAATTACATCCCAACACCTGAGGCAAAATCTAAGTTAAGGGTGTATTTGTGATACACTTGCTAGTTTTACTTTAAGGGTAACTCCCACTGGTCTTGATTAAAAGCTGAAGTCAGAAGATTGTAGAGAGGTATCCTGAAGGAACTGTGTGTTTTGCTTCTGTGGGCTGTCTTGCCAAGAATAACAAAAGTGTCAAAAGTGGGTACAGATTGCTGAGCTCAGACTAATTAGAAAAACTCATCAGTCAATGAATAAAGAAAGGAGAAGTAGAAACCGCCACAGAAAGTAAGCTTAGGATGTATTTGTAATGGAAAGTTGCATGCCACTCCCACCTTCATCACCTTTATTCTTCTCAGGAGGTCTTACATGGCACTGGAGAAGATGGGAATAACTTCTGGCTTTCTAGAGCAGACTCAGCATATGATTAAAAGGTCAGAGGACTCTCAAGTTCTTCTTTTGTAATTCATGGTAGGAGAAGAAACTCCTGTTTTGGAGTGAGTCCTGATTTATTGAACTGGAAATGACTAACAAGACTTTTCTTTCATCTCCTTTGAGGTGTGCAGTCCAAGTTGGTAACATGGTTTTTTTTAAACTTCACTAATGTCTTCAGTTAGTTAACCAAGGAACTGTGAATTTGGAAATTCAGAAGATGAAATGAAGCTTGTATTTTGTGTTAGTGCTAAATTGCCAAAAGAGAGACTACTAAGGGAGCCTGATTTGGAATTGCAGGAAGCAATGTAGGTATCAGCCTGAGATACATGTTACTGATCATTCTCTAATTAACGCTTGTCCACAATCACCCCAGTGTGGTAATTTAGCTTGCTTACTGCATTAAATATGTTTCAAAGAGCCAAACATTTCCATTAGAGTATGGGTAGCTGATTAAACAAGAACATCTTTTATTATGTGACTTTAACAAAAGATCACAATGTCACTATCTTACCTGATTTGCTCTATCTACATTATCCCTAAAAGGGAAAAATGCATCAGAGCTTAGTGAGACACCATTTAATTTTCCAATCCAGGCCTTTTTTTCTGCTTCAGTAAGCAAATTGGGGACTTCCTCAAATTGTGCCTTCCACTTTGCAAAATCTTCACCCTGTAAAAATGTATTTTTAATCATCTGCTAAATGGAGGAAATCTCATTCATATAAACATGGCAAATCAGTGGTGATTTGTTTTATCCACCTTTTTCCTAGCCCTATAATTTGAAACAGGGCTGTTCTAAGAGCTGCAGCATCAGTTTTTATGGCTGGAATGTATGATTATTTTAAGGCAAATGTCATAAGCTGTTTTTTTAACTTTCATGAGCTCCCCACTGCCTCAAGAAATCAACAACACTGGTTGACTTGTTTTCTTATCAATTTCATTTAATATGAGTTATTTTTCAGATAAAGATAAGAACATTTGGTTGTCTTATAATCTTTTCTGCAGAAAACAATAAAATTTAGTGTTCCCTCTATCAAGTAAAGAGAGCTCAAATAGATGAATAGTCCTGTTACTGTCAGTTCTACAATGAAATATATTAAGCAAAGAGTCAAGCTGTCATCTTTGATGATCAGATGTGCCACTGCCTTACAGTATTCCTAAAAATGAAGACATGGCTCTTTCTGGTGGAGCACTCTGTTGAGTCCCTAAGAATGAATTGACTGCAGCTAGAATTGTATTTACACAACAATGGAAAAGTGAAGAGATCCCTACAGATGAAAATGTGATTAAAAAAATACTAGAATGTGCAGAAATGGACAGGCTAACACTTACAATTAAGGAAAAAAAAGAAACTGAATACTTTTTGACCTGGGATTTACCGTATTTTTCGGAGTATAAAAAGAGGGTGAAAATTTGGGTGCGTCTTATACACCGAATGTAGCCCCACCCAGCCACCCCCACCTTTTGATCTTTACCTCCCAACAATTTACCTCTTTGCAGCAAACAGCAGCAGAGCCTGATTTGCACAAGAAACTAATTAGCAGCCTCCCGACCTACAGCTGACTGAGGCTTGAAAGCCACGTGGTAAAATGAAACTAACTACAGTGGCTGTAATGAGACAAATTGCTGGGAGATAAACTGCTGGCAATGTTAGACTGCTGAAATTGCAAGGAGACAAGCTATAACTGCTGTGGCCTAGAGGTAGAGCTCTTGCCTCACAATCAGGAGGTTGTGAGTTCTATCCTAGGTAGAGGCAGATTCTGTTAATATGTTATTTTGTTAAATGTTTGTAGAGTATTCAAATTATTAGACTTATTTTTTAAAGACTGCTTTATTATTGTTCTAGACAACTTAACAAAATGAAGAAGCTTTTTAAAATAAATGCTTGCTCTGAAGAGGCCCAGTGCTATTGTATCTTCTTTTAAATAATAGAGAATAATGTATACTTCCAGAAATTTTAATTAATTTTAACAGCTCTGCACAAGTATAGTCTGAAATGTAACAGTGTCCTGTTTAGTATTAGAGTTTAGTTACCTTGGAGTAGATCTATTTAAATAATTGGGAGGAGTTAGTGTGACTACATTTAAGAAAACTTTCTGGCATAATGTACATTTCTCCAATTCTTTGCTATTTCTATGGGTCAGGCACACATGCACAGAAATACACAGCAAACAGTGTATATCATCTGTACTGTTTGCTGTTTGGCAAATTACTGGGAGGCAGAAGCCTTTTTTCCTTCTTTTCCTCCCCCAAAACTAAGGTGCGTTTTATACTGTGGTGCGTCTTATACTCCAAAAAATACGGTATTTTATCAATGGTTAGCTGATAAAAACAGGAGTTAAAAACAGGGAAATATAAGGAAAGGATCAATGATAAAAGGGAGGTATGTTAAAATGGATAAGTAAACATCATCATCATTATTATTATTGAATCAATACTAATGAAATGAATACTGTTGTAAATATTTTGATTACTATCTCCTAAAACTATTTGTACCCAGACAACACAGTTTAATTAAAAATGGAATTTTTATATGTTATAAAATAAAAAAACTTGGGGGGAAAAGAATGAATTGTTATTCCATAAGCCATGCCAGGTACCCCCATGCCTTCTTCGGAGGAGAATATATCTGGAAAGCCCTAAGGCTCATGTACACTCCAGGAAGCTTTGCCAGCATCTGAGAAAATGTCGCCCACTGCATGGCCCAGTTTGTTCTTGAGCTTTGGAGAACTTCAAAAGGTAAGTGATTGCTAATAGGGGGTTGGTGTGGAGAAGGCACAAGCAGCTGTGGAGACCCCATAGGGTGGGAAGCGACCATGAGATATCTCAATAGGTGGGGGGATGCCTTGAGATGTTGGAGGCCATGGTCTTCGCTACCCGAGGAACCCCATGTGCACTTAACTACCCATGCATTCAACATAACATATGAATTGGGGAGGAATGGGATTCGTTTATTTATTGTGATTCAGTTATGACCGTTATTATGATTGTACCTCGAGGATTACCCATATTTAGCATGTTCTCAATCATCATTTTTAAAAAGCAGACACATTTTTATGCAGTCCAGAAAAAATCTCAGTGATTAGCAACATCAACAGCCTTTATGGACTGATATGGAAAAGCTATGAAACTGGTGCTCCCAGTATTATTCTCTTCTAGTAATCCTTCCAAAGATACGTTAAATAAACAGAAACATGAATAAAAATTTTCCTGGAAGATATGACAACAGTTACCAGTTACCCATCATTTCGGGAATTTAGCTGCTAAGAAGGACCAGAACCAGCACAAAATAATGACCTTGGGGGAGACCTTGTAGACACTCCCTCAGTGTAGAAAAAAGTAATATCCAATAGTGTCCCAAACATTTGAAAAAACAGACTACCTTCAAAAGTACTCATTCCCATTTGATCCTAATCTAGCACAACCATTAGGGATGATGGATCCCTCAGCTTGTTTTGGATATGCATAACATATTTTTGAAAAAAAGAAAGAACACATTTCAATGGTTGAAACTCTTGTTTTGAAACATGGTTCATTAGGAACAAATGGTAATGATATGCATTGGTGTTTTTCAAATTTGGCAACTTTGATGAGTGGTCTTCAACTCCCAGAATTGGAGCCGAGCTTCTCACGATTCTGGCTGGAAAGTTCTGGGAGTTGAAGTCCACATATGATTTTACAGTTGTTTCTATTTATGCGTCTGATTGCTTTACCTCACCAATGGTCCCAGTAACATATTGATCAATAGCATTGGAAATCTCTGCTCTTTTTACTCCAGTTTTGAACTTCATGGAAAGCACTCGTGGGTGATGTCTGAGCCACCAGAAATTTGCCTTGTCTCCAGCCAGGCGGGTACAGTGGATACGGGATTGCTGCCCTGCCCCAATTCCAATCACCTAAAACACATGGAACAATATAATTGAAAGGCATATGAAAAACTTTGTATATAGTTATTCATTATGTCAGTATCACTAAACGCCATGGCAGTAGAGTCATTCATTTAGTTTTCCTTACAGCATTGCCAGTAGACAAGAGTTTTATTATTTCAAATCACAGGTTTTCAAGTTAATAGTACAAACTAACTTAGGGCAGGGGTGTCAAACTGGCGACCTGTGGGTCAGATGCATCACGTGCAGGACACACCCACATCTGCTCTGCAAAGGGGGAAAACGTAGCAAAATATCATATGACGGTAATGTGATGCCATGAGTTTGACACCCGTAACTTAGGGCCTTCTCACTACTCAACTTTTGTTAGCTCAGTCCTTTTATTCATAGTTATCTTATTTCCGATAAGGTATATGTCTCCTCCAGCGTCTGCAGCAGTAGCAACAGCCTCTGCTTACTCAGCAGAAAATAATTATTCAGTTTTCTCATTTTGCAAACCTCTCAGTCAGGCCTTTTAGAATAAACAAATACTACAACACCATTAAAGGGAACATTTGTTAGGAAGCTCCTGCCTGAGCTTTTCCACGGACATCACATTAACTGACTCTTTGGAAACTGACTGCCTTTTACTCGTTCTATAGGCACTGCAAGAGATTCAAGAGGAAGCAATCAATTATTCACAATGCAAAACAACTCCTCTCAGGATTCACCTCTTGCAATGAAAAGAAAATTTATGGATACCTTTTCACCTCATACCTAATCCCTTAGACTACAAACTGCTCAGATTATTGTTGCTTCTTGTTGAACTCTGCGGCAAAATTTCCTTATTTACTTGTTCAATGCACTTTCAGCCCTACCTGTAATCCCAGGGTCCCTAACCTCATTAATTAAAGTTTATAAAGCTAAGGTTACCCCTATGCTCTTGTATGGAGCAGAAGTTTGGGGTCTATACTCAACCACAGTCCCAGCATTTGAGGTGTATTTTGGGTGTAGATACAAGAACATCTGCTGCAGCAGTTAGAGCTGAATTGGGAATTCATACAATTCATGCACTATCCAAAATTAGAGCATATAACTACTGGTGCAAAGTCAATTAAATAGAGACTGATAGACTCCCCAAGTTATGTCTACTAGAGCAAATAAAATTACAATCACAAATCTCCTGGATCACCAAACTAACAAATTTTGTAAGAAGCTATGGCCTTCCTATCTCTTGTGTAACAGGAGAACAACTAAAAAAAAAGAGCTGCCCAAAGAATTAAGGATATAGAAGCACAAAATGATATAGCTATCATTAGTAAGGTGGGTAACTTGAAATGGCTGAGTAAATGCAAACATACTTTTCAAGTAGACAGCTATTTGAAGTTACAACTGCCAAAACATCTTAGGGAGATATTTACGCGAGCAAGATTCAAATAGTTTGACACAATGGTCAGATATGGGAGATTGCATTCTATACCTTACAATGAGCGTCTCTGCATTTGCGAAGCGGCAGAGGTAGAAGACCTGGCTCACATCCTATTTGATTGTTGCTTATATAAGGGGGTGAGAGACAGGTACCTTGGTCTATATACCAAACGAATGACCCATTGGGATCCCCATATCAAAACAACTTACCTTATGTGCAACTAGAACCTGAAAATAACATTTAACACAGCACAGTACTTAAACAAAATGGTTTGGTTGAGATCTGCATACGTGGGACTGATTGGGGTAGATTGCAGGGGTGACACCGAAATATAGTTTTATCATATTTTATCTATATCTTATTGTATTTTATTCAATTTCATTTTAGACTGTATTTTATTCCAACTTCATTTTAAATCGTATTTTATTCCAATTTCATTTTAAATTGTATTTTATCGAATTCCATTTTAAATTGCTTTTATCAAATTTTAGTAATAATTTGTTTCTGGAACATTACACTTTGATATGGCCCAAGGGCTAATCAATAAAGACTCATGTCATGTAGGCCTATCTGTAATCTGTAAGAACAGTGATTAAAAAGGATATTCCAATAAAAGCTGAATACTCAGCAAAACCCAACTGCATGCTTATAACAATATAGATAAAATACAACTTGGAAGCTTGCTTCCTTGGGAGGAACAATAGTAGTTACTTCCATTTAGAGCTTGTGGTCTTTATTGAACCAGAAATTATGGAAGAGTTTAATGGGAATGGCTAATTATTTAATTATATTATGAAAACAAAATTATTTTCCAACTGAGTTGGAGACAGTGATAGAAATAAGCAAAAGTTTTGTGAATCCTTCAAGAGTAACTTTCTAAAACTCAAGGAAAACATTTTAGAAATCTTTGTAAACTCAGGATTAAGTAATGGAGAGAGCACTGAGGAATATAATGCTAATGTGTTAACAGCCTATTCTATTGCATTGCAGCATGATCACGTGATCAAAATTCAGCAGCTTTGCAACTGGCTCGTATTTATGACCTGGGGTCATGTGATTATCTTTTGTGACCTTCTGACAAGTAAAGTCTATGGGGAAGCCAGATTCACATAACCCATGTTACTAACTTAACAACTACAGTTATTCACTTAACAATTGTAGCAAGAAATGTCATAAAATGGGTCCAAATTCACTTAACAACTGTCTTGCTAAGTAGCAGAAATTTTGAGCTCAATTGTGGCCATAAGTCAAGGACTACCCATAAAAGTATTTGAAGGGTACACAAGTTAGATTCAATCAGGGTCTTCTAAACCAAAGCTGCATATTTATACCATTCAAAAGAATCAATTTAAACTGAGAATTGCAAAAATACAGATCTCAGAAACCCTGATATAAATTTAGAGCCATCTGAGATATGCAAACATTTGAAATTGTCTAGGATTCCTGGAATCACTATTCATTAAGTTAACCATTTCATGATCTCAGAACTATGAATTCTTGAAGGAACTGCCTAATTGCAAGACAATGATAAAGCAAAATGAAGATGCTATAATGTGTCAGGGACTACTATGCTGCAAGGACACCAAATCTGAAGGCTGAACTTTATTGGAAATTATACACATTTAACTGGATGGGCTAGAAAATAAATGAAGGGACACTAAACTTAATGAGCCGATTAAGTGGAAAGACAGAGAGCAATAAACAGTATAAGAGAGTACAGATTAACAGAGTTGGAAGGGACCTTCTAGGTCATCTAGTCCAACCCCCCCCCCCCGCCCAAGCAGGAGACCCTGCCTACACCATTTCTGACAAATGGCAGTTCAATCTCTTCTTGAAAGCTTCCAGTGATGAAGCTCCCATAACTTCCGAAGGCAAGGTGTTCAATTGGTTCTCACTGTCAGAAAATTTCTCCTTATTTCTAGGTTGAATTTCTCCCTGATCAGTTTCCATCCATTATTCCTTGTCTGGCCTTCAAGTGCCTTGGAAAATAGCTTGACCCCTTCCTCTCTGTGGCAGCTTCTTAGATATTGGAACATTGCTATCATGTCTCCCCTCGTCCTTCTCTTCACTAGACTAGCCATGCCCAGTTCCTTTAACCATTCTTCAATATGTTTTAGTCTCCAGTCCCGTAAACATCCTGGTTGCTCTTCTCTGCACTTTTTCTAGTGTCTCAACATCTTTTATATAATGTGCTGACCAAAACTGGATGCAATATTCTAGGTGTAGTCTTACTAAGGCTTTATAGAGTGGTATTAGTACCTCACTTGATCTTGATTGTATCCTTTTGTTAATGCAATTTAGGATTGCATTGGCTTTTTTGGCTGCTGCTGCATACTGCTGGCTCATATTTAACTGGTTGTCCACTAAGACTCCAAGATCCCTCTCTCAGTCACTGCTATTAAGCCTGGTTTCACCCAGTCTATATGTGTACTTTTGGTTTTTCTTGCCTAAGCATAGAACTTTACTTTTCTCTACACTGAATTCCATTTTGTTAGATAGGGCCCAGTGTTCAAGTCTGTCAAGATCCAGATGGATCTTGAGCCTATCTTCTAGGACAGTGGTTCCCAAAGTGGGTGGTACTGCCCCCCGGGGGGGGCGGTAGGAACCCTTAGGGGGGCGGTGAGAGGCAAGGCTGGCGTCAGGGTGGCGGTGAGAGGGGGGCAGTAGATAGTTCGCCATGCTTTTGCACTTGAAGCTCCCTCGCGTTCCTCGCTCTTGTGTGCAGGGCAGCCCATTCTGAAAGAAAACACGAGATGTTTTCTTTCAGAATGGGCTGCCCTGCACACAAGAGTGTGGAATGCGACGGAGTTACAAGTGCTAGGTATGATGCCCGTCTCACGGCCCACCCAGCCCCCGCCCAGGCTCCACTCCGCTTCACCCCGCCCGACTGGTCACCCCAAACTGCGTCCCACCGCACGTCCTACCTAGCACTTGAAGCTCCCTCGCGTTCCTCATTCTTGTGTGCAAGGCAGCCCATTCTGAAAGAAAACGCGAGACGTTTTCTTTCAGAATGGGCTGCCCTACACCCAAGAGCGTGGAATGCGACGGAGTTACAAGTGCTAGGTATGATGCCCGTCTCACGGCCCACCCAGCCCCCACCCAGGCTCCTCTCCGCTTCGCCCCGCCCCGCACGACTGGTCACCCCAAACTGCGTCCCACCGCGCGTCCTACCTAGCACTTGAAGCTCCCTCGCGTTCCTCGCTCTTGTGTGCAGGGCAGCCCATTCTGAAAGAAAACGTCTCGCATTTTCTTTCAGAATGGGCTGCCCTGCACCCAAGAGCGTGGAATGCGACGGAGTTACAAGTGCTAGGTACTGAGCACGGCACAGTGACGAGGGAAGCCGACCGCTCCCGAAGCTGCTCGGGCGAGCGCTCACAGACCTGCAGGAAGGCCCTGCTGCGGAACCTGCACGTGCGCGGACTTTCCCGCCCGGCGTCCCTGTCGCCTAGCAACCTGGCGTGCGCAATTTGGCGGGCTTCCCTTCGGCATGGAGCACCCGCGGATCTCAGCCCAGCTGGCCCCCCGACATCGACCCCACCAAGGCGCCTGTGGCCTTCGGCCGCCGAGGCCTCCCCAAGCTCAATGAAGAGCTGCAGCACCCTGAGCTGCTGACGTGGCAGCCAGCCTTGATGGCACTCTGCGACCTGGTGCACGACCCGGAGAATGCTTATCAAGCCATCGGCCTGGGTGAGCGGCGGCGGCCTGGCCACGGTTAGCAGGAGGGAAGGGAGGGAAGAAGGAAAGAAAAAGGAAAGAAAGGAAGAGAGGGAGAAAGGAAGGAAGACAGAAAGAAAGAGACAGAACGATGGTGGAAAGGAAGAAAGACAGACAGAAAAAGGAGGGAGGGAGGGAAGAAGGAAAGAAAGAAAGAGGGAGGGAGGAAGACAGAAAGAAAGAAAGATGGTAGGAAGGAATGAAGACAGATAGAAAAAGAAAGGAGGGAGGGAAGGGAGGGAAGAAGGAAAGAAAAGGAAAGAACGAAAGAGCGGGGGAGGGAGGAAGACAGAAAGAAACAGAAAGAAAGATGGTAGGAAGGAAGATAGACAGAAAAAGAAAGGAGGGAAGGAAGAAGGAAAGAAAAAGGAAAGAAAGAAAAAGAAAGAGAAAGAAAGAAAGTGACGAAGTGAGAATTTATCTCACAGAGGCGAAATAGATCTTTCTCCCGGAATTCAAACATTTAGAAATAAAGCTGAAGTTTAAAAGTCTAATTAAAATATTTATTTTCATACAAAAACAATAAATTCTGATTGTTTACATTTCTGCTATAAAATGCGACTTGGTCAGTTGAGAGCCAAGTCAAGAAGGGAAGAATAGAGATTCAGGAATGCACACATGCGTACAAGAATATTATATCACGTGGTAGGAATGTACCATTATAATAGATAGGTATGCAGCTCCCTGCATATACATACAACTGACAATAATCACACCGTGACAGAAAGAAAGAAAAAGAAAGATGGTAGGAAGGAAGAAAGGAAGATGGTAGGTAGGAAGGAAGGAGGACAGACAGAAAAAGAAAGGAGGGAGGTAAGAAGGAAAGAAAAAGGAAAGAAAGAAAAAGAAAGGAAGAAAGAGGGAGGGAAGGAGGAAGACATTCAGAAAGAAAGATGGTAGGAAGGAAGGAAGGAAGACAGACAGAAAAAGAAAGGAGGGAGGGAAGGGAGGGAAGAAGGAAAGAAAAAGGAAAGAAAGAGGGAGGGAGGGAGGAAGAAAGAAAGATGGTAGGAAGGAAGGAAGGAAGGAAGACAGAAAGAAAGAAAAAGATGGTAGGAAGGAAGACAGACAGAAAGAAGAGATGGTAGGAAGAAAGACAGAAAGAAAAAAGAAAGAAAGAAGGGGGAAGGTAGAGAAGAAAGAAAGAACGAAAGAAAGACGTATGACCACAATTGAGCCTAACATTTTGGTTGCTAAGCAAGAGCGTTGTTAAGTGAGTTTCACCACACTTTACAAGTTGGCCACACCCACCCGGTCACTTGACCACTAAGCCACGCCCACCTGAGGGGGTGGGGTGGGGGCGGTGAGGATGAGTTTGTAGCACCAAGGGGGCGGAGGACTGAAAAAGTTTGGGAACCACTGTTCTAGGGTGTTAGCTATTCCTGCCAGCTTAGTATCATCTGCAAATCCCCTTCTATTCCCTCATCTAAAGCGTTTATGAAGATAAAACAATAGAAGAGATATGTGGTTATGTGAATGTTTTAAAGATGATTTTAAAAAATCCTTCAAGCATACAAACCCCATGTGCCCCCAAGTCCACCTAGTTCACATTTTTGAAAAGACAAAGGTGTGTATGTACCGTATTTTTCAGAGTATAAGACGCACCTTTTTCCTCCCTAAAAGTGGCTGAAAATTTGGGTGCGTTTTATACTTCAAATGTAGCTTTTTTTCCAGCCCTAACTAGGTGCCAACAGATCTTCCCAGCTCTTACCTTGCAGGCTTTTTCATTGTTACTCTCTCCAAAGAATGTTTTTCCAGCCCCAAGTCTTTGCAGAATTTTTTTTCATTGCTCTACTTGTTCTGAATAAGTTTTTTTCTAGCCCTAACCAGGTGCTAACGATCTTCCCAGCTCTTACTGGCTTGCAGGTTCTTTCATTGTTATTCTCTCAGAAGAATGTTTTTCCAGCCCTAAGTCTTTGCAGGGTTTTTTTCATTGCTCTACTTGCTCTGAATAAGTTTTTTTCTAGCCCTAACTAGGTGCTAACGATCTTCCCAGCTCTTACTGGCTTGCATGCTCTTTCATTGTTACTCTCTCAGAAGAAGGTTTTTTTAAGTCCTAACCAGGGGATAAAATAATGTGCTGAAGCTGACCAGACTAAGGATGCTAGCCAGATGAATACCTGGTAGGCAGATTGTTTTCCCCTATTTTCCTCCCCAAAAACTAAGGTGCGTCTTATACTCCGAAAAATATAGTATGTTTCCATCTGTTTTAAAGGCCTAAATGTATCAAAAATTGAAATAAAATACAAATCAAACTCTTAATTGAAAAAGCTTTAAGATACTCAGTCCTATCCCTTGGTGATCTCCTTTGTCATATACCTCTGTAGTTCTTGCAAGTTTGACCCATTCCTCTTTAAGAAGCCAAATCTATGTCATACCATCCTGTCAGAGTGTGCACAGTGTGACTACTATTTTGAGACAACCCAGGAGCAAAATACAGTACACAAGAGCTTTGTCTTACAAACAGTAGTTGATATACAAGACTTCTATATACATACATGTGGTAGGCACATACCCGACAAGCAATCAATCTTCAACTCTACACGGAAAACTACAATGCAGATAGAACACTACGAGGAGAGAGATACCCCAGAGAGAAACGCCTTCTTATATAGACAGCTTCTTAAAGTGGCAGTAATCCTGCTGACTCGTCCTCATTGCATCAGCATTTACAGCAGCCTTACAGCAGCTGGTTAGCTATGAAATCATCATTACCCTGACACATCCACTATCACTGAACACATAACATTATTTTTAAGGTGTGGTCAAATCACAGCTGCGAATTCCCTTATGATAGAATTATTTCTACAAAGACCCAAAGAGGCTCCTACACAGAACACATTAAGGTGATGAAATGAAAATGCTTGAATAAGAATAAGTTTTTAAAAGTCAAGTTTTATTAAACCTCATGAAGAACATGAGCTTGGCATGACAAAGAGAGATTAAGAGCTACCCACATGGCTTCTTTTAAAGTAAATAAAAACAGTAAGATGCCATTTGATGCCTTCATTTGAGAGAAGGTCCCATCATGCAACCCTACCATTTATATCTAAGTAAATAGAAAAAGGACCAAACTTTATAGTTATGAAAGCTTGCTGTTCTACTTCCTTTTAAAGTATTTGGAATCCTTCAACTTTCCTTTAATAGAATCAGGTGGAAAGAGCTGTTTATCCCATTCAGTCCAAACTATTAAATATCTAAATTATTCCAAATTAAGCAACCCTGACATGACTGTTTTCTGTTTATTGAATATACCTGGTGTAGGGAAGAATCACCACCTTTCTGAGTAGTTGACTCCATGGTCAAACTGCTCATACTGTATTGTTAAGAAATATTTCCTTTCAATCAAGATCTGCCTTCCCACAAACGACTCAGTACTCAAGCTGGGGTTCGATCAAGCAGAATGAACTGAACTGATTACATTCTATACACTATTTCTGTTAATGCACTTTAAAATTGCATTTGTGTTGTTTTTCAGACATGTACACTATTATAATTCAATATGCAATCAGCTACTATTTTAAGATCTTTTTCACAAATATGATTGTCAAGCACAATATTCCACATTACATACTTTATTTTTGGACGTAATGTCAGCCACTTAATATTTTTCTCAAATTTGAAAGGCATACTTTTTGTGTATGAATATTATTTTCAAGCCAATTATGTATCTTTTTGACTTACATCCATTCAATTCAGTGCTCAATTAGCTTGCTAATTAAGTTCAATCATTTTTGCTGACATCAAGATAATAAATACCCACTATTTATTAAATAAGTTTTCTTATTAAAAAAAAAGATACAATTCTATTCTAAATCTTATTCCTGACCCATCTTTCCTGTCTAGTAGTAATTACTGTATTCAAGGGGTTTGTACGTCATTAACCCCTACATGATCTGACACAGAATCTTCCTAGATAATGCCAGAAATCTGTAGTTCCTCAAGTCCTCCTTTTCCCTGCTTTGCAATTTGGCACTTCAACCTTTCTTAAGAATAATTTTATTTTCATTTCAATAAATGAGGGAAGCCAATTATCAACCCAATTATTTGGATACATTCATGAAATTACTCTTTAAACCAAGAATGGCTTAACTTCACATAATCTTCCATGATGTAAACAGACAAATAAAACTAAACTCTTTTGCCTAGTTAATGTCCCAGGATCACTATATAAAGATGGTGAGAAGACTAAGAATCTGTAAATGCTCTTATCACTGCTTGATATCATAGCACTCTTCATATTCTTGAAGACCATCTCACACAAGATGAAAACTGTTGTTGTCCAGGATAAAAATTTATATGTTAGGAACAATTTTGTAACAGTAAGATCAGTTTTGATAGCAATCGCTTTTAAAATTGAATATTAAATCAGGAAGAACAATAAAACACTCCTCTAAATGTCCCATGTACATACCTGTCCATTCTTGACATAAGAAACAGAATTAGACTGAGTATATTTAACAGCAATGGTGGCAACAATGAGATCTCTGATAGCTGAATCAGGCAACTGAAACAAAAAAAGATTATTACAAAGGCATCTTGGTTCTTTAAAGAGAAATGAAAACATCACCTGGCTACAGATAGTCCTTGACATATGATTAGTCAATTAACAACTTTTCAAAGTTACAATGGCCTTGGAAAAGTGGTTTATTAAGGCCACAAAGCACTTCCAGCCATCAAAAAACGTTGCCCCCCCCACCATGTAACTGTATTTCAGGTGCTTGGCATTTACAACTACTTGCCATGCCAAGCACCCTATGATCATGTGATCACCCTTTTTAATCTTCTCTGCCAGTTTCCTCAGGAAGTCAAAAGGAAGCTGGAGGGAAGATTGCCAAGGGGAGGGGAGCTGAAATTCTTTGGTAGGCTGCAGAAACTGAGCCAAAATCCTTCAGCAGGCAACTTTCACTCTGTCCACTTAATGACCCAGGAGATCACTTAACAACTGGGAGCACCAGGATTGCAGTCATTTGAGGAAACAGTCACATGAGCATCTTGCTTAATGACTGCTTCACTAAACAACCAGGATTCAGGTCCCAATTTTGGTTGTAAGTCAAAAACTCTCAAAATCAGGAATTCATGCTGGCCTGGTTTCTAGAATTCTTTTCAACTCCTTAATAATAGTTCTTCTCTGGTCCTGTTCGTAAACACTAGGGGGTGCTTATTGCGTAACTTCGAACATTCACTAAGTGAATGCTTGTAACCCGGCGATTACCTGTACAAAAAGTTGGATGGTTGAATTAAAATAAAAATGTTTTTTAATGGGAAGCAAATTATTAAAATGTCAGAGATGAATTCCAGTTTAAAAAGCTTACCAATATCTCTTTCTTTGTTTGATGTCTATCAAATAAATAAGTCATCCAGGTCATGGTTGTCCCAAAGTGCTTTTTCCAATAGGCAACTTGATTTTCTTGGTTTTTTCCTTGAAAACATTTTGGTCTCATCCAAGGTTTTCCAGAACTGATGAGAGGTGAAACATTTTCAAGGGGGAAAAAAACCCAAGAAAGTTCAATTGCCTTTTGGAAAAGTACCTTTGGGGTTCTTTATTTGTTGTATGTGTCACCAACACACTTTTCATCTCCTGTTCCCTAATATTCATTGTCTGCATGCCATGTATTTTAGTCAGGTGGAGCTGCAAAGGTGTGACTAGGTGATTCTGTTGAATGCCAACTGGGCTTAAACATCTGATGTAGCCCCACAAGTGACTAGACCCTGTTTGCAGATAATCCCAGTTCAAACCTGGTGTCTCCAATCATGGCTACCAAAGAAATCCTAAAAAGTTATTTTGAATAAAAATTGCCACTATTAAGCTAAACAGGAAGGTTGCTTCCTAGCCGTAATCAGTGTTAAAAGTTTTTGCAGTTCTTTAAGCCATCTTGCCTTACCTAGCCAACCCAAAGTTGCTGTTGTTGCAACTGGACCTTGATCATCAGAGAAGGCAAAATTTGAAATTCAAAGGGCAAAATAGGAGTGTTGACTTTTAGAGTTTGGTCAGACATCTGGCTTGTGTCAGAAAGAGTAAACTGCTTCACAAATCTTTCGCATAGCTAATGGTCTAAGATTCTCCACCTATGATCACTGTAGGAAATCAGTAGGATAGTTTTTCATGAATATATGAATATATATGTGTCCCAGGATAATGATGTGAAATCAAATTTGGATGGGTCACTGGAATTAGAGATTTACTCTTCTGTGCTTTCAGACTCATGATGGAATCCATCTTCAAGGATGGAAAAGGTGCTTTGGGCAATTCTTGGAGTTGTGTTTATTTATGTGGTGCCTTCTTTGTCAGCACAAGGAAAAGACAGCCAATCTCAGCCATCAACATGCCCATCAGCCAATAGGAAGGCACCACATAAACACGATTCAGAGAACAGCCCAAAGCATGTATTCCAGTAGAGAAATTCCCTGAAGATGGGCTCCAACATGAGTCCAAAAGCTCAGAACAGTAAATCTCTGGTCCTGGTGATTGACCCAAATTCGATTTCGCAGTATAGTTTTTGACTATTCTGAAACAAGCAGAAAGTGCCCAAAAACAGCGGCATAAAGACTAAATCAAATTTACCACAACCCTTTCCCCTTTCCTAATCCAGATTAATAAAGCAGACAATCGAAAACCTTTTTTTAGTAACTACTTGTTCTTGAACCTGCCACATCTGTAGTAGCAATAGATTTGTCAGTGTGTGTTCTAGAGAGACAGTAGAGCAAAGTCTGCTAACTCTTCTGGGGCTGGTTCTTTAAAGAAATTCCACTTCCTCGCTTGTAATTGCAGTCTAGTTCAGACACAGTGAATTTAGCATCTAATATTTCCAATTTTCTGTTCTTCTCCGCATTTATTGTCTATACAGAACTTGCACAAACAGAGCAATTTTCACCATTTGGTTCATAAGCAATCTTACCCAGAATTTTCAAAAGTGATTGTTAAGAGCCCTGTTGATAGAGATCCTTTTAACAGCAGATGCAATAGGACTAAGCATTCCTATTGGAACTAATCCCATTTTCATTCAAGATGACATACCTATTAGATACCTAACTTGCAGATACCCAATATCAAAACATGTTTTTTTCCTACTTACATTTTTATTTTTAGTAACGATGTTTTTGAATAATGATCTATCAATCACACCATCATTCCTTTTCTGCATTAGATGCAATCCAAAGAGAGTACGGATTTCATTTTCTTCTGGCTCAAAAGTTGGATCCATCTAAAATCAGAAAAAGATTGCACACCCTTGACTCATTATTTGGTATCAATTATTTATTATTTATTTAGCGTATGGCAAAATAAAGCGTCAGCATATATATATATACACACACACACACACACACACACACACACACACACACACACACAGTGGGGGGGGGGAAGTATTTAGTCAGCCACCAATTGTGCAAGTTCTCCCACTTAAAAAGATGAGAGAGGCCTGTAATTGACATCATAGATAGACCTCAACTATGAGAGACAAAATGAGAAAACAAATCCAGACAATCACACTGTCTGATTTGGAAAGAATTTATTTGCAAATTATGGTGGAAAATAAGTATTTGGTCAATATCAAAAATTCATCTCAATACTTTGTTATATATCCTTTGTTGGCAATGACAGAGGTCAAACGTTTTCTGTAAGTCTTCACAAGGTTGGCACACACTGTTGCTGGTATGTTGGGCCATTCCTCCATGCAGATCTCCTCTAGAGCAGTGATGTTTTGGGGCTGTCTCTGGGCAACACGGACTTTCAACTCCCTCCAAAGGTTTTCTATGGGGTTGAGATCTGGAGACTGGCTAGGCCAGGGGTTGGCAAACTTAAACACTTAAAGAGCCATTTAGACCGTTTCCTACATACAAAAAAAAACACCGGGAGCCACAAAAACTGGGTGGGCGTGGCCAACTCGACATCACTCACTCCCACCCAGTCACATGACCCCCTCGCTACGCCTACCCAGCGGGTCATTAGGACAAAGAACTGGGAACCACAAAACCCTTTTCTCTCCCCCCCTTCTGTCTCTGTATCTATCTCTCCCCCTCTTTCTGTATCTCTCTCTCCCTCTCTCTGCATCTCTCTAGATTCTGTTAGGGTGACCAGAAAGAAGAAATGCATCCTACTCATTGTATGAGAAAAGAAATACTAGCCTACTATAGCCAAAAATCAGGAGTCTGGAAGTAACTTTCCCGACTAATAAATCATATTGAAAGACATAAACTATCATGAGATACAGCTCACTTGCAGAGGAGTGGCTAGACATCCTACATTTGTCTAAAAACTTGACTGCATGTTTTTAGTCATTAAGGAGAGAACAGGTGCCCTGAGATGTACTGGACTTCAACTCCCTAGTCAACACAGCCCCAAAATCTCAATGGTAGATTCCCCCCCACCCATTAATCCCTGTGGATAGGAACACCTGCTTACAAAGGTAGTTTAATACAAAGTTTCCTAAACCAGAGCTTCTCAACCTTGGCAAATTTAAGATGGTGGACTGCTGGGAATTCTGGGAATTGAAGTCCATGCATCTTAAACTTGATAAGGTTGAGAAACACCATCCCAGACTTGGCTGGCTCTTTTGCTAAACAGGCCTCCAAATTAGGGAACCACATTTAGCCTACTATCTCACGCAAACCAGTTTTTTATGTAAAACTAGGAAACGGAATAAAAGTTCCTCAAAAGCACACATCTCACCAAAGTCCATCATGTGTAGTCATGTCAGATTAGCCACCCAAATTATGAACATAAACCAGTTTACCTAGAATTAGAAAATAAGGTAACCTAGGATAGACTGACTTTGAAATCACTAGCTGCTAATTAGAAATTTGGGCGGGAGGGGCTGGAATGTAAATATATCAATATTGGAGCATGCAGATTTAAAAAAAAAACCAGAAAGATTATCTGGGAAACCTTTAGAAAAGGCAAACCTACTGAATCCTCCCTCACGCTGTATTTGCAAAACGCAACAAGAGCGCAAAATAAAGACAAATTTACGGTAGGAACCCCCGCCCCGCTTCCTGATCCTCCCGTTTTAAACTACTTCCTGTAAAAGGTCTTTGTAGTCCGGAATTCCTCTGCCAGCTTTTTCGTTCGTGTTCCTACAATTTTTGCACTGAAAACAAAAGGCACCTGGGCTTTGATGCAGAAAATGCACTTTGTGCGTCCCGGGGGAAGCAGACACGGGCTGCTGGGACCTCTTTTGCAGCCAGTGGTGAAGAAAGAAAGTGCATTTCGGCTGTTTTTGCAAGGATTAGAGTGGGGGAAAAGGTTTGGGACAAGGATTTACAAGAGCCAATAAACCTTCCTAATTACACTTGGAGCTGGTCTTTCGCTTTGTCCAGATCGTTATCGCTGCTCACCCTTTTTCTCTTGGGTACTGAAGACTGCAAGGTCTTCAGCATGGGGGGGGGGGGGAGAAATAGGTCGAGAAAGAAAGGGGAGACAAACAATCTGGGCAGAATGAGCGTTGACCTACCTGATACTCTCTTTCTCATCAGGAGGAGCCAGCAGTCAGGATGGGTTGTCTCCGCCCACTAGCAGTTGAGGACCGAGTCTCTTTTTTTCTAACTTCCTGGATCGGCCCTCTGGGTCCCCAGTTCTGATGAATCCGAGGGAAAGACTTGATGTGGCGAAATGCAAACTTGTTCTCAAAACATGAAGACTCATTCCAACTGTTCGATGACTGGTTCATATGTAAGACGTGCAGTATGAGGTAAAAACTGAAGGCTCAAACAGTAACCTGCGTTACAACTGTGGTAATATTAAAAAGAGTCACCGGAAGGGAAGTAACGATCCACAACTGTAGGCTGAACGGAAGTCACCAGGAACTTGACATATAACTGGAGATAACAATGAGTAAGGGGGGAACTGACTGCTGGCTCCTCCTGATGAGAAAGAGCGTATCAGGTAGGTCAACGCTCATTCTCCATCCTATGAGGAGCCAGCAGTCAGGATGGGACATACCAAAGCAAAAGGTCCCCATGGAAGGGATACAAATTTAGACGTTACTATCAACCACTCTCTGCAAGACACGGCGTCCAAAGGCGGCATTAGCCGACGCGTATTTGTCGATCCTGTAGTGTCTAATGAATGGAGTTGGAGAAGCCCAAGTCGCTGCCTGGCAGAGATCTTCCAGAGGACATTGTGTTGACCAGGCGGCCGTGGTGGCCACGCTACATGTAGAATGCACCATAATGCTCGAGGGGCGTGGAAGGGAGGCCAACTCATAGGCCTTTGCAATGGCTCCCCTAATCCAGCGCCCGATGGTTGTCGGGGAGGCCTTAAGACCCAACGATTGAGGCAAGAAGGTGACAAGAAGTGCTTCTGTCTTCCTAAAGGGGTGCGTGCGGTTGATATAAACCCGCAGGGCCGCCAGACATCTAAGGTGTGCCAGAGTCTCTCGGAGGGATGAGATGGCCGGGAGCAGAATGACGGGAGGACCAATTCTTGTGCCCGATGGAAAGTGGAATTGACCTTCGGGATGAAAGACGGGTCCAGTCGGAGGACTACCCAGTCATGATGGAAAATGCAGCGGTCGTCCCGCACCGACGAGGCCGAGTTCGGAAATTCTCCGAGCTGAGGTGATGGCCAGCAGAAAGGCAACCTTCAGAGAGAAGTGTCTGAGGGATGCTTCTCTTAAGGGTTCATATGGGAGTCCCGTGAGTGACTGTAGTACCTTAGAGAGGTCCCATGTGGGATATCGGTGAATTGCAGGTGGCCAGCAGTTGGTAACCCCTTTTAGGAAACGACGAACCATGGGTATGTGAGACAAGGAGTCCCAATGGCCGCACGACAGGACTGAAGAAAGGGCGGCGATCTGTCGATGAAGGATGTTGGGTGAAAGGCCTTTGTCCAGACCCCGTTTGAGAAAACGCAGCACCATGGGCAACGGAACGTTGAGTGGTGATGTTTTGAGAGGAGCACCAGGAACAGAAAGCCCTCCATGTTGCCGAGTATATCCGTTCTGTGGACGGACGTCGCAATGCCTGGATGTAGAAAATCACGTCTGGGTCATAATGCTGTCTACGAAGGGTGCTCCGCTCAATCGCCAGGTGGTCAGTTGGCACCATCGAGGGTCCGGGTGGAGGGGGGATCCCTGACTGAGGAGTGTCGGAAGTGGTAGTAGTTTCCAGGGGTTCGCTATGGAGAGAGCCTTGAGCTCGGCAAACCAAGGCTGTTGGGGCCAGAATGGTGCAATTAAGATCAACTCTGCCTCCTCCTGAACCATCTTCTGGAGAACCTGGGGCAGCATGGGCAGGGGAGGGAAGGTGTAGAGCAGGCCCCGGGGCCAGCAACAGCGGAGCGCGTTGGTTCCCTCCGAACCCTGTGATTGGTACCTGGTGAAACATCGCTGGAGTTGGGCATTGTTCAAGGTTGCAAAGAGATCCACAAGTGGGGTTCCGAACCTGGTCACGATGGAGCAGAATATTGATGGGTCTAGACGCCATTCGGCCTGGTCCACCGTTGAGCAACTCAACCAGTCTGCTTGACATTGGTCACTCCGGAGATGTGCTCCGACGCCAAGGATAGAAGATGGCGTTCTGCCCATAGTCCCAGTTTTAACGCTTTGGTCATGAGGGTCCGGGAACGGGTTCCCCCCTGTCGGTTGATGTGTGCTTTTGTGGTGATGTTGTCTGTCAGAAGCAGCATGTGGCTACCAGATGGAGGAAATGTTTTAGGGCGAGGAATGCTGCGTGAAGCTTGAGCCAGTTGATGGAGCACCTGGCTTGTGCCTCTGACCACAGGCCTTGGGCCGTGAGGCCTTCGCAATGGGCGACCCATCCGGAGAGATTGGCGTCTGTCGTGACCGTGATGGAAGACTGAGGATGGAATAGTGTTCCTCTTGTGATAGCCAGGGAGCACCACCAGGAAAGGGAGCGGTGAACGGACGGTATGAGACAAACTTTGTGTAGAGATGAGCCTCGTCCTGCCTTCTGAAAGGGAAGAAGGAACCACTGCAGTTCCCGGGCATGAAGCCTTGTCCATGGGGTTATGGAAATGCTGGACACCATCTTGCCCAGTAGGGAGGAAAGGGATAATAGGGAAGAAGAGGCTGACCCCTGAACCTGAGCCGCTAACTCCCTTAGGCTATTCTGTTGTTCCTGAGATAGGTAGACCCTTCCCTCCACGGAATTTATGATGGATCCCAAGTGGGTAATGGAGGTGGAGGGAGAAAGATGGCTCTTCGGAATGTTAATGGAGAAACCATGGTCAGTCAATAGGTTAGAAACGATCTGCAGGTGCTGTAGCACTAGATGTTTAGAGGGAGCATGCACCAAAATATCATCTAGGTAGTACTGAACCTTGACTGGTAGGATTCGAAGGTGAGCAGCCAAGAGTGAAAGTACCTTCGTGAAAACCCGGGGGGCAGAGGGAAGTCAAAATGGGAGTGCTCTGTATTGAAAGTGTCTATCCGCATAGCAAAACCAGAGGAATTTGCGGTGGTGATGTGAAATGGGGATATGTAGGTATGCTTCAGTCAGATCAAGTGAAGCCATGAAATCTCCCTGGCGGATGCACGCTAAGATGGATTTAAGAGAGTGCATCCTGAATTTTTTGTAAGAAATGTAATGATTTAAGCGTTTGAGATCTAAAATCGCTCTCCATCCCCCCGAGTTCTTAGGCACCACGAACAAAATGGAATAAAACCCTTGAAACTGTTGGTTGGAGGGCACCTGCTGGACGGCTCAAATATCCAGGAGGTGTTGAAACTATTCGTCCATGAGAGCCCGTTTAGCGGGATTCTTGGCCGTGGGACAGCGAACAAAAAACCTTGGGGAAAGTGAGAGGAATTCCAGAGACAAACCGTGTCTGGTGTTGAGTACTCATGAATCGTCTGTGGTCAAAGCCCAGCAAGAGGCGAAATGCGCTAATCTACCCCCTATGGGAATCTCAAGTTGGTCAATGGGATTACCACTTCCCACGTTTAGAGGGGCACCCTCCGGCTCCCCCGCGGAATGGCTTCCTAAACTGTTTCCCCCTTCCGGCCCTGTCCTGATTAAAGTGGAATCTGTTGCCATACTGACCTGGGGTCCGGGGGAAATTGGAGCCCTGGTCAGCCTGGCGAAAGGGCCATCTGGAGTAGGGAGACTGACGCAGAAAACCTTTGCGGGATAGCGATGGAAGAATCTTTCGTTTGTCGCAAGATTCAATGAGGAAGGGCTCGAGCGATTCTCCGAATAGTTGCTTGCCTTTTACAGGCTTGGCTGCCAGATGCCATTTGTGCCGAGTTTCGACTGGCCATTGCTTCAACCAATGCATACAATAGTAGAGGCCATCGCCTTAGAGGCGAACTTAGAGGTGTACAAGATGGAATTTGCTAGAAATTGGCATGTGGCAAAGACCTTGTTAAGATCCTGTTGTGCCTGGATGTTAGTGTCTGGAATGAATTCTTGAAGTTGCTTCAGCCAAAGAAGTGCTACCCTGGCAAAGAAAGAAGAAGTCGAGGCTGCTTTGATGGCCCAAGCTGCCGATTGGTGAGCCCGAACCAGAGCCTGTTCCACCTTCCGATCTTCAGGCTTTAAATTCTCCTCAGACTCCCCTGGGAGAGTAGTCTGGGCATGTAGGGCCAAGACCGGAGGATCCATCGTGGGAACCTCGAGGAGGTCTCCTAATTCAGCTGCGACATTGAAGAATTGGCGTTCAAGACTGGAAGGAGAAGGTCCGGCAGCTGGATTCGACCACTGGTGTTGTACAGTATCTAGGAATAGGGAGGGAGCTGGTACTGAATCCAGCTCGGTGGTGACTGAAAAAAAAATTGGTCCAAGAGGTGTGGTAGTGGACGGCGCCGGGCTGGCGGGCACTGCTAGGCCAGCCGCAGCCCTGGCCTTGCTCAGAAGAGACTTGTAGAGCCCTGGGGGAAAAAGGGCCAAGGACGGAGGTTGAGATGGAGGAGGAGTTTCATCATCGGACAGACCATCCAGATTATCTGTTTCCGCCTCCGGTAAATCATCAAGATTATCACCTTCAGATACATTAGAGAGCTGATCCCCCCAGGACTTCCTGTTAGCTCCGCGATCGTCGTGGACGCTTCCTTTTGAAGCGCCGATCCTCGGCACCGTAAAAGCCGCCAGAAAGCTTAAAAACAGCTGACTGGCGGCTGAAAAGCCCCTTCCCGGGCAAAAGGAAGGGTGAAGAGCGCGCAGGTACAGGTAGAGCCCCCCAAGTCCCCTAGGGAAAGTCCTGGGGGGCGAAAGGGGAGAGCTCCCTGGGAACCAGCTGCTGCTCCGGACCTCGGATATCTCCGCTGTTTTGCGGAGCAAGAAGATCGCGACCAGCAGTGCTCTAATCAATTGATTCTAATTGAAGATTATCAGCAGCAGCAGGAAAAACCAGGAGGCAAGATTGGGCAAGTAACCACTACTTAACTCTTACTGACTTTCACTTGATAAGCTACAAAGTAGCAAGCTGGTTTTAAAATGGCGTTGAAAGCTTGAAAGGGAAAGGAAGCGAAAGTGAGAACAAAGAGAAAAGTTTCTGTTTTGCTGACAGGCTTCCGCAAGAGTTGCTGGATTTGATTTGAATTTGCATTTATATTTGAGATTTTTCTTCTTTTTGATACTAGATTAAAATAATTTGGAACATTTGACTAAAGATTTACTTTAATTCTGATGGCTTCTAACCTGTGAAGATGATTTTCTCCAAAAGTGCGGAGAGCTCTCCCACTTCCACCACTAAACTGCAAACTCTTACAGCACAATCTCAGCCCCAGCCTCAGCCATTAACTCTGGCGATGTTGCAAGAAAGCCTTTAAAGCTATGCAGGTCCAAATGTCTACTAACTTTAACAAAAAAATTGATGAATCTAATGAGACAATTAAGGAGATGATAAATGACAAAATACAAGTTGTTTCTGACAAAATTGAAATCTGTAACAATGAAATCAGAGCTGATATTTTGGTGGCATTTAAAGGATTGGCAAATAATGTGGAATATTTGGATGAGCAAGTTCAACAAATCAGAGATATTACAGCAACCTTAAGAGAGAGAATAGATGAGGTTGAAGAGAAAACCACAGATGAAATTACAATGATTCATTACAGGAACATGGAGTTTGAGATCAGAATCCGAGGATTAAAGGAGGAGAAAAGTGAGGATCTGAAAGAGTTGTTGGGAGAAGCCCTTGCTCAAGTGATGGATATTAACAAGGAAGGGCTGATGTGGCAGATTGACAAGGTTTACAGGGTCAACTCTCGTGTGGCCAGATTGAGAAACCTTCCAAGAGATATTGTAGTATATTTCAATAACAGAGCAATGCGTAATGATATTCTTCAAGCAACGTACCAAAACAAGCTACAGGTGGGAGGACAAGAATTGATCACATTGAAAGAGATCCCTCCAAGAATGCTGGGGGCCAGAAGAGATTTTTCCTTTCTGGTAGAGGAGCTTAAAAGACAACAATTACCATTTAGATGGGAGGTACCAGCTGGCATTTCCTTGATTTATGCTGGAGAAAGACATCGACTCAACACGGTTCAAAAAGCAAGAGATTTCTATACATATATTTTAAAGGCTGGGACACCGAGATCACCAGAAGGAAGGAGAAAAGAGAATGATAGAGCAAGACAACGAGAAATCCAGCAAATAGAGGCCTCATCTGGTCAAGGTGATATTGTCACAACTCATCCGGACCAAAGTTTGGATTTATTTGGAGAACAACAGATAAAAGAACAGAGACAGACCAGAGCGGCAACTAAACGTATGCAGGAAATGGCACAACAGCAATCCCAGCTTGAAGTCAAAGAAACTACCAAAGCTGAAGCAGTGGGAGGAGCAAGACGAAAGGAACTGAAGTTCCTAGATCATCAGTCAATGTTCCAGATGCTTCAGAAGCCCGCAGATGGGAAGTAGATTTTTAACCTGGAATGTTAATGGATTAAATTTGCCACAGAAAAGAAGAAAAATATTTCACTATCTTAAACAATTTAACAACGATGTAGTCTGCCTTCAAGAAACACATATTAGAAAACAAGACCAAAAATACTTGATAAATTCAAGATTAGGACTACACTTTGCTTCATCGGCATCAGAAAAGAAAAATGGTATTGTAATATATGTCAAAAAAAATTTGATTGCCAAATTGATTGAAGCAGATGATCAAGGAAGATTTCTAGCTATAGAATTTTTAATTAAAGGAGAAAGAATACTGGTGATTGGCGTATATGCTCCAAACCAACAACAAGAGACATTTTATGATTTTTTGCATACAAAGTTAATACAATGGGATTATAATACTTGTATCCTTCTGGGAGATTGGAATGGTGTATTAGACGTCAAAAAGGACAAGAAGGGTCCAAATCAAAATACTTTTTCAAGAGCTAAATTGCCAAAGTCTTTCTTTGAGATGATGGAAGAGTGGGAGTTGAGGGACATTTGGCGTGAAAGAAATATAGAAGAAAACGATTTTACTTCCTTTTCCGATAACCAATCCTTTTCAAGGATTGATTTTATTTTGATCACTAATAATCTTTTTTCTAGAGTAAAGAAGACGAAGATATGTTCAAGAGTATTAACGGATCATAGCCCGGTCTGGTTGGAACTGCAAGACAGTAATGGACCCAGAAGGTCATGGAGGTTAAATGACAATCTATTTAGATATGAGGATAATGTGAGGGAATGTAAAAAATTAATGAAAGAATTTTTTGTTAATAATATGCAGAAGGGTACACCTTTGGAAATGGTTTGGGATGCTAGTAAAGCTTATATGAGAGGTATTTTGATATATTTGAACAATAAATTTAGAAGAAAAAAAGAGGAAAAGAGGAAAGAATTGGAAGAAGAGATTAAAAGACAGGAAAGGGCCTTAATTTCTAATCCAACGGATAAGAAAATTAAAGAGGTAATTAATTTATTAAGGGGTCAGTTCAATACGTTAATGGCAGACCAAGTGGCAACTAATTTACAGTATGCAAAATTTAATATTTTTAGCAATGCAAACAAACCGGGGAGGTGGTTGGCATACATGTTAAGAAAGAAGCAGAAATTAAGAACTATTGAAAAAATCAGATACAAGGGTAAAGAAGTTTATGAACAAGAACTTATTAAAAAATCATTTTTAGAATTTTATTCAGGATTATATAGTGGGGATAAAGTCAGGGAAGAAGAGATAGATAGGTACTTACAGCAACAAAATATTCATACAACCACTAAAATTCAGAGGGATACTTTAAATCAATTGATAACCTCAGAAGAGATTGTATTTGCAATTAAACAATTAAAAGTGGGCAAGGCCCCGGGGACAGATGGATTAACTGCTGTTTATTATAAAAAATTGCAGGAGGAAATGCTGGAACCACTTAAAGAACTGTTTAATAATATTCAAAAGGGAGGTATTGTACCTCCATCTTGCAAAAACTGCTTTTATCTCTCTGATCCCCAAAGAGGGTCAAGATCTTACAGATCCAAAAAATTACAGGCCGATCTCTCTTTTAAACTTAGATTACAAAATTTTTGCAAAAATTTTAGCAAATAGATTAATGACAGTTTTACAACAGACAATACATCATGACCAAACTGGGTTTTTAACAGGTAGACAAATGAAAACCAATGTTAGACAAATTGTTAACTTATTAGAATATTTGGGAAAGAACAACCAGGTCCCTGCAGCACTGGTATTTTTGGATGCTGAGAAAGCCTTTGATAGACTGAATTGGCGGTTTCTACTAAAGTTAACAGAAAAATTACAACCTGGAGACTATTTTGTACAATCTATTCAGGCAATATATCAAAAACAAACAGCGCAAATAATAATTAATGGTGGATTAATAGATAATTTCAATATAGAAAAAGGAACAAGACAAGGATGTCCTTTATCTCCTTTGTTGTTTATCTTGAGTTTGGAAATATTACTTAGCAAAATAAGAGAACTTGACACAATAAAGGGGATTAAAATTAAACAGGAAGAATACAAGCTACGAGCTTTTGCGGATGACCTGGTTGTTACCCTGACCCAACCGCTACGATCTATTAAGATTTTGATGGATACAATTAATTTATATGGACAAGTATCTGGTTTTAAGATAAATATAGCCAAAACAAAAATAATAGTTAAAAATGTGACAAGAAGCCAAAAATAAGAAATAGAAAAGGTAACCGGTTTTGAAATAGTTCAAAAGATTAAATATTTAGGGGTTTATATTATGTCCACAAATACAAAACTATACCAACATAATTATGAACCATTATGGTTAAAAATACAGAAAGATATGGGAAATTGGGAAAAATTGCAATTGTCGCTGCTGGGAAGGATAGCTGCTGTTAAAATGAATGTTCTACCAAGGTTTTATTCCTCTTTCAAATGATACCAATACTTTAAAAAGATGGAATTTTAAAGGAGTGGCAAAAGGGTATAAATACATTTATTTGGGCGGGGAAGAAGCCGAGGGTAAATCAGAAGATAATGCAGGATACACGTGAAAGAGGGGGCTTAAAAATGCCTAACTTAAAATTGTACTATGAAGCAGCAGTTCTCTCAGCAATTACAGATTGGATTAATTTAACTGAAGAGAGTGTATTAAATATTGAGGGATATGGTTTGCTTTATGAGTGGCATGCCTATTTAGTATATGATAAAAAGGTAGACAAAGCTTTTAAGAGTCACATATTAAGAAACGCTTTATTGCATGTCTGGAAAAAGTACCAATGTAAATTAAATGATAAAATACCTTGGTGGACAGTACCCAGACACGCGATAGAAAATATAAATTTGGAACAAAAACTAGCTAAGATTACATATAAAGAACTTCTTGAAGATGGAACGCTATCTCAACTAAAATTGTTTGAGAAACTAAAAGAGGAAGGAATAGTTAGGACATGGTTTCAAAACAGACAAATACAGGCCAGATGGAGAGATGATAGAAAAATACGTATTTTGCAAAATGAAGACAATCTGATTGTACAAATTAAAGATAATGGTCCAATGCACATAAAAAGATTGTATAATATTTTATTGGAACTGGATTCAGAATCAGAACTGGTTAAAGATTGTATGATAAAATGGGCTCAAAACATTGGAGAACCTATAATGATGGATACATGGGAAAAGATATGGGTCACAAATGTTAAATTTACACAGGCTCAAAATTTGAGGGAAAATTTTTATAAAATGTTTTATAGATGGCATTTAGACCCTAAAAAATTAGCGTGTATGTATCCTAATTTACAGCCTAAATGTTGGAGATGCGAATGTGATGATGCTACATATTTTCATATATGGTGGACTTGCAAAAAAATTAAGGCTTTTTGGATAAAAATATGGTGGATTATACAAAATATTTTAAAGAAAAAAATTAAATTTACACCACAGTTTTTTCTGTTGGGAATAATTACGGATTGTACTCCTATAGAGACTAAGTTGATTTTGAATTTTATAACGGCTGCCAGATTACTGGTGGCACAATATTGGAAGAAGGAAGATATACCTACAACTGAAGAATGGACTTTGAAAGTGACACATCTGGCCGAAATGGCTAAGGTCTCATCTTATCTTAAGGATCATTCAAATGAAAGATACTTGCTGGAATGGAGTAGGTGGACGGAATATATTCAGAAAAAGTTTCAGATTAATATAATCTAAATAGTATATTACTGTTTGTTGTTTGAGGAAATAATAGATTATACTTTCAAGCTTATGGATAACAAAGAGTTAAGAATGGAAAAGATATTTTTGAACTAATAGTTTGTTTTAGTATTATGTAGTTTTATATCTTTTGTCTTGAATTTATACCTTGTGTTTTTCTCTGGGAAGTCCGGGAGGGGGGGAGGGTGAGTGTGGGAGGAAGAGGGGGACAGGGGGGGGGGGTAGAAAAGATAAAAATATGTGTACTCTGTACTTGTAAAACTTTTCAATAAAAAAAAAGAGAGCTGATCCCTTTCCAACAGACCAGCGCTGGTGCCTAGTTGTGGGTCCAATTGGAGAGGATCCCCCCGACCCCTGGGGTGACAAGGAGGCCACCAAGGATTAGAGGTTGGTGGTGATGCTATACTGAACTGCCATGGCTATCCATTGCTGAATTACGTGCTGGTCAATTGGCAGGGTCGGAACAGCCTGTGTTACGGCCGTAGTGGCTTGTGGCCTGGGATCCTGAACCATTTGATTAACAGGAGCGATCACCTCCGCCCAGTCTGGGGGGACTGAATCTGGGAAGGTTGATCCGGGGTAAGCCGCCCTTGGCTGACCGTGCTTTGAGGTTCCATAGAAGGGGGAATAAGGGCTTCCAGACCCCCTGGTCCCCATAGGTTAGAAGATACCGGAGGAAGGGCTGAGGCTTCTAAGGAGGGAACTGGATGAGCTGGGTCAGGAGCGAAAAGCCCTCCATGGATATCCGACTGGGAGAGGCTGGATCTAGCCACCTTATGGTGAAGTTTTTGGAGGGTGCGATCCCTGCGCTGCTCTGCCCTGGAGGGGCCCAATGGCCCAACCTGGGATGAAGAGGAGGCTGCTGCCTCATCGTCCTTAGGCCTGTTGGTCTTTTTTGTGCGTTTTCCACCCGGTTTGTAACTTGAGGAACTGACCCCCTTTGCCATGGCTGTGGAGTTAGGTAAGATTGTGGTGCGAAGCTGATGAGAGCTTGCAAGCGACAGGCCTCCAATTGTTGCTAATTGCTGAGTTGTTTGCGGGTGCACCCGAATGCGAGCGTTAGTCCCCGCCTCCAGCCGCCCGGGATTGATGCGCAACTGTTTCCCCATTTATAGTGGTCCCTGATGCTGCCTGGCCCTGGGAGGAATGGGCTAATCGGCGTTGCTGCTTGGCGCCAAGTTTGAAGCCCCCCCGCCGAGGGAAACGAAATGGGTCGCGAGCGAGGCTCCAGCAGCCGTTCCAATCGCGCCTGAATATGCAGCCCCTTTGAAATGCACGCCAAAGGACTCCTGGGGAAATCGCTCCTTTAGGAAGTAGGTGGGTGAGGGCGTGGCAAAAGGAGGAAGAATTTCCCTCACAGCCAAGAGCCGGAGCGAAGCTCAAACGGCTGGAAAAATGAAAGTCTTAAATTCTTTGCTCTGAGGCTTGGCCGTGGCCGCGGAGCAAGCCGATGTCCTGGAAGGAGGGGGGGGGGCTAGGGCCCAACACCCCATGTGACAGACTGGGCTGGAAGCCATGTTGCCCTGATCCCACTGGAGAAATTATTAGAGTAAACTAGAAATACTTGTGTTTTGCTTGAAGATCCTTGCTCGTGGAGAGTTGGAACCAGCAGTTGGGATGAGGAGTTTTCGCCACGTCCTGTTCTGCTGAGGACGAGTCAGAACTGGGGACCCAGAGGGCGGATCCAGGAAGTTAGAAAAAAAGAGACTCGGTCCTAAACTGCTAGTGGGTGGAGACAACCCATCCTGACTGCTGGCTCCTCATAGGATGGAGAATTGCGCAATTGCTCCCCCTACTCAGACGAGGGCTCTTTTTTTCCTCCCCCCCACCCCCGCTGCTGTTTCTTCTCCACGACTGCTTCAGTTCAGCAGCTAGCAGAATGCGGGAGGGGCTTTGCATAGGAAGGAGGGGGGTCTCTGCTTGGCTTTCCCCCCTCTCCTCAGGTGCAGCTGGGGTGGGGGGGTGAGGCGCGTGCACGATTCGGGCTGGGGGGAGGCAGAATCTGCGTGCCACAAGGAAAATCCTGGTGCACGAGGGCAGGCAGAGGCAGGGGGCTCTGCCAACGCCAGCCGCTGCTGCCCCTCCTCAATGCTTCTGGTGTGCGAGGCTGCTCCGGACCCTGACTCGGGGAGATGATTCATTTCTTGCGGGGGAGGCGTTCAGACGCTTGGCTTAACCCCCGCCTCCCCAGCTAGAGCGAGCGAGCGAGGAAGCGCAGGCAGCTCCGAGGTGAACCATCCGATCCTTGTGAGACAGGGAGATGAGCCCCGTAGCTTGTCCTACAGCCCCCACCCCCCAGCGGGTGCCCTCCTTCTCCCCTTCAAAGGCTAGAGATGGGAGGGCGGGGGGTTTTGGAGCGGCGTGGAGTGTTCCGGATGCTGGAGGATGCAACATTTGACATCCTACCCTGTAGTCCTCTTGGAAACTAGGAAGAGTCCCTGAGCTAGGCAAGGGAAGGGAGGGGCGGGGCAGTCAGTGATGGGACAGGGAGCCATGGCAGAGGACCCAAAGAGCCGCTTGTGGCTCACGAGCCGCAATTTCCAACCCTTGGGCTAGGCCACTCCAGGATCTTGAAATGCTTCTTACGAAGCCACTCCTTCGTTGCCCGGGCGGTGTGTTTGGGATCATTGTCATGCTGAAAGACCCAGCCACGTTTCATCTTCAATGACCTTGCTGATGGAAGGAGGTTTGCACTCAAAATCTCATGATACATGGGCCCATTCATTCTTTCCTGTACACGGATCAGTCGTCCAGGTCCCTTTGCAGAGAAACAGCCCCAAAGCATGATGTTGCCACCCCCATGTTTCACAGTAGGTATGGTGTTCTTTGGATGCAACTCAGCATTCTCTCTCCTCCAAACACGACGAGTTGTGTTTCTACCAAGCAGTTCTACTTTGGTTTCATATGACCATATGACATTCTCCCAATCCTCTTCTGGATCAACCAAATGCTCTCTAGCAAACTTCAGATGGGCCCGGACATGTACTGGCTTAAGCAGGGGGACACGTCTGGCACTGCAGGATCTGAGTCCCTGGCGGCGTAGTGTGTTACTGATGGTAACCTTTGTTACGTTGGTCCCAGCTCTCTGCAGGTCATTCACTAGGTCCTCCCCATGTGGTTCTGGGATTTTTGCTCACCGTTCTTGTGATCATTTTGACCCCACGGGGTGAGATCTTGCGTGGAGCCCCAGATCGAGGGAGATTATCAGTCGTCTTGTATGTCTTTCATTTGCTAATTATTGCTCCCACAGTTGATTTCTTCACACCAAGCTGCTTGCCTATTGCAGATTCAGTCTTCCCAGCCTGGTGCAGGTCTACAATTTTGTTTCTGGTGTCCTTCGACAGCTCTTTGATCTTCACCATAGTGGAGTTTGGAGTGTGACTGTTTGAGGTTGTGGACAGGTGTCTTTTATACTGATAACAAGTTCAAACAGGTGCCATTAATACAGGTAATGAATGGAGGACAGAGGAGCTTCTTAAAGAAGTAGTTACAGGTCTGTGAGAGCCAGACATCTTGCTTGTTTGTAGGTGACCAAATACTTATTTTCCATCATAATTTGCAAATAAATTCTTTCCAAATCAGACAATGTGATTGTCTGGATTTGTTTACTCATTTTGTCTCTCATAGTTGAGGTCTACCTATGATGTCAATTACAGGCCTCTCTCATCTTTTTAAGAACTTGCACAATTGGTGGCTGACTACTTCCCCCCCCACTCTAGATATGTGTGTGTGTGTGTGTGTGTGTGTGTGTGTGTGTGTGTATACACACATACAATTTAGGACAGTGATGGCGAACCTTTTTTGGTTCGCGTGCCAAAAAGGGGGGGGGATGCATGGGATCACGTGTGTGCGTGCCCACACCCATAATTCCATGCACCCCCGCGCATGCGCGTATGACCCCCCCCCCGCTCCCAGCATGCAATGGCACGCCCATTTTTTGCTCTCTCCAGGCTTCTAAGAGCCTGGGGAGGGCGAAAACAGCCTTCCCCACCCCCTCTGGAGGCTGGAAACAGCCTGTTTCCCGACTCCCAGTGGGTCCAGAAGGCCCGAAAATCAGCCGGCTGGTGTGCACATGCATGCTGGACCTGAGCTCGCGTGCCCACCGATATGGCTCCGCGTGCCACTTGTGGCACCCGTGCCATAGGTTCGCCATCACGGATTTAGGAGATAATATAAAGGTAAAACCATAATAAAACCACAATAATATGGAGCCATAGAATTGCAATGGGATGGATGTTATGATTCGATATCTAAGGAAGCTACCCATCTAACTGCTTCTGACTGCTGCAGTGAGATTATCCCAGTTGCCTTGAAATTTCCTGAGGGTACATTGTTGAACTATATGTGTTACAGTTTGTTCGGGTATACCACAGTTGCATTCCTGGCTCTTGTCCATTCCACATTTAAAGAGCTTTGCCTTAGTTCTGGCATGTTCTGTCCTGCTTCTATTCAGGTGGCTCCATATTTTTCAGGGCAACTGCATTCCTGGAAGTGGTTTTGTTGGATCTGTGTGATCTGTTCGGTTGTGGTTATTAAAAGTTGCCCATCTTAATTCCATTCTTCATCTAGATTGTAAGACTGTGGTATGGTATTTCAAATTGGTTTCCTATACTTCAGCCTAGTGAGAAGTAGAGAGTCTAATATTTTATGTATTGGAATATCTTTGTGCAGTAGCAGTATCATAGCCCATGGGTTTAGTATCAGTTACTGAAATATCTAACTACCATTATTTCAAATAGTTAAAAGATTGCCAAGAAACGGTGGTCCTTACAATAACAAGATACAGTTCAAAATACTGAAGTGGCATATGTTTGGTGTTCAGGATGTTCAGAATTGCAACCTTCAGTTCATGAATACTTGCTTGTAACTCTAACTTCTTTAACCAGAGAAGAAACCATATGAATGCACAAGGAATCCTTTTGAGTAAAGGTGAGTTGGACTGCTTTGCTCAGAATTTGCAATATTGGGAAGATGTATATACTGTAACAACTATAGCTATACTTTATTCTTTTGAGAGCAATTGGAAACAAAACTCACTTGGTCAACCCCAAATTGTTAAATTTCTAATCACCAGAATTAACCTTTTATTATTGTTTCATTCAAAAACTTCAAGAATGAATCTTAAATACTAATATTTATTTATTTATTTATTTATTTATTTATTTATTATACATCAATTATTCTTATTTCATTATTAAATGTTGTATAAATAATAATAAATTATTATTATTATTATTATTATTATTATTATTATTATTATTATTATTATTATTATTATTATTATTATTATTATTATTATTATTATTATTATTATTAAAACGAAACATCTGCCTATTCCCAGGTCCTTGGGAAGGACTCCATAGATAGATAAAAATGTCAAATGCAGTCTAAACATTTGACTGTGCGACCAACCATAACTTTTAAAAGCTGCATGCTACCTGATTCCAATGACTTTGGTAGCTCACAACAAACGAAGAAATTATAATAAAATAGAGTAAAAGATTTTTAAAAATGGCAAAATCCATTGACGAATCAGAAGGGATCTCACTCTTTCACCAAAGGTCTGGGTGAAGAGTCAGGTCTCCACAGCTCCTCCAAATATTTACAACAGTGGGATTTACAATATTTACAGCAGTGAATATTATTTACAGCAAATATTTACAGCAGTGGGATTCATCAGCAGTGCACCTTATTCCAGAGAGCAGGCACTGATAAAAGTTTCATGCTGATCTGCCGGAATAATAGGTAGCTTTTTTTGTTTTTGGCTCCACTTGGACCTCAGAATGGATGAGACTGAAATTTCCAGCCCCAATGTTTTGTTTATACAGAAGCCTAAAACACCTATTTTTCCCTTTAAACCCCCCCCCACCCGAAAAAAGGAAAAATAAAAAGGAAAAATTTGCCAGCTTGAGGGCAGAGGAGCGGTAATTCAGATTTGCCAAAAGGCCTGAAACTCAACTATGTGGACGGGGAGGAGGCTAGAGAGGTGGGATTTTAGGGAGCTTATGTGAGATATTGGGGGAGGGAACATGCAGCCAAGAGATGATCAATCAGGACTGATCAGACATTCAAATGTACTACACCAGTGATGGCGAACCTTTTTTTCCTTGGGTGCCGAAATAGTGCGTACACGCGCTATCGCACACACGTGCGTGCCCATACCCATAATTCAAAGCCCCCCCACTTGCCTCACCCCCCCTGCACATGCGTGCGTGACCCCCCCACTCCCCCGTTTCCCAACTTCCAGTGGGCCCAGTAGGCCCGTTTATTGGCTCCCCAGGCTCCAGAGGCTTTCTTAGAGCTTGGGGAGGGCGAAAACGCTTCCCCCTGCCACCCCGGAGGTCCTCCGGAGGCCAAAATCGCCCTCCCAGAGCCTCCGCATGAGCCAAAAATCAGCTGGCGTGCACGTATATGCGCGCTGAAGCTGAGCTAGGGCAACGGCTCGCGTGCCAGCAGATATGGCTCCGCGTGCCACCTGTGGCACCCATGCCATAGGTTCGCCATCACTGTACTACACTAACAGTAAAAAACATTTGATGCTCTAGTATAAAAACTCTTGCAAGCAGTTTAAAGAGGTTTAAGAATTAGAGTTCATATCTTTTTTAGCTTCATTTGTATGAACACATTTGGAACAGGCAAATTAAGAAATCATATTTTAGACTGAGAGGCACAATGGAAATAAGACACATATTTAAATCAATTATCCTCAAGAATAAAACACTGACCTGGAGTACACAGTAGCTGCCATTTTTCTTTTTGGATAGAATTTTGAGGGCTTCTTCATCAAAGCCTGGAGCCACAATCCCATCAGACACCTACACAAATAAAGGTTAAACCATCAAGTGGAACAAGACTACAAAGTGTGAGTACTGATTTTTACATAGCAGAAACAGCAATATTTATGTACAGTACAAAGGAACAGCCAGAATTATACTATTGGCAATAAGGAGGAACTCAAAAGAACCAGTAAAGACTGAGTTTGGAAAGTGAGGGAGAGAAAAATCAGAGGAGGGGAAATGGAATGAAGAATTTGGAGGTTTGACCGACTGGTACGCTGAACATCTTGTCAGGCAACATTTTGCTTAAATGTATGGCACAGATTCACTTCATCACAGTAGTCTGAACAGTGGAGGCAACTAGATTTGCAAAATAGAGATGTTACCCAATTTGCTTCAATAAATAGGGGGGGGGGACTTCCGGTTTCTCCTTCGGCGGCATCGGAAGCCGGACCACGAGCTCTGCGGCCGACTCCGAAGACTCCCACGCCTGGGGGTCCCGGATTGGGATCTAAGCCCCCCCCCGGAGAGGGGGCGAAGCAAAGGGGGACGCCAGGAAGGAAAAGGGAAGCCGCATCTCCCCCTCCTGAAAGCCCCTAGCCGACGATGTGGTGCAGAGGCAGCAAACATGGCTGCCACAAAGCCAAAGGAAGACCAGAACAAGACTGAGCAAGAGGGAAAAGTGAGTGATTTGCGATCTGGGATTGTTGCCTTTTAAAAGAAAAAACAGTGACCCCAAAAAATACGAGGGGGGGGAAATACGGAAGCTATATGTTAGCGGCGGGACAAGCATACTAAAATTTTGAAGAAAACGTTTTGACAACTGAGAGAAAAAAAAGTTTTGTTGGCAGTTTTAAAGAAGATATGGTTTTGGAAAGGTACTTGGTTTTAAAGAAAAAATATTGACATTTGAACTGGAAGTTGCCTTTACCTTATTAAAATGAAATTGATAATTAAATACCTACATATTGGACTTAATGAAATTGAAAGTGCAGAACAACAAAGAGGAATAATACTAAGGTGAAGCACAAACACCATTTTAAAGAAAGAAAGAAGGGTGCAGCACTTGGAAGTTTTGTTCTTGCTGATTAAGGAAGAGAAATGGTTAAACCCCTGATTTTTTTCCTTGGAATTTTGGTTGGATTGTAAAAACGACAACAAAGGGAAACAGAGACATGGAATGGATATATCAGGATATTAAAGACATTATAAATGAACAGTGTATGAGAATGAAAGAAATACTTGAAGATATGGACTGCATTGAACTAAAACTGGAGAATATAATGCAAAGAATATTAAGTGCAGAACAGACAAATGAGGAAACTACTGAGGACACTGGAAGAGTGGAAAAAACAGAGGAACTGGAAAAAAAACCAAGAAGAAAGAAAATATAATAAAGGGATGATGGAAACTTCGAGGGTGAAAAAGGGATTGGAACAGAAGGGGAGGATCATAGATGGCAGGGAAAAGAAAAGGGGGAGAAAAGATAAAAGCAAAATAAAACAACAAAGGGGGGAAAAGAGAGGAGAGAAAGATAGAGAGTACAGCAAAAAAATGGAGTTAAGAATAAAAATGAAAGAGTTGAAAGAAACTTGGGGGAGGCAACCCAAAAAGAGGATTAAAAATATGGAACAAGGTAAAAGATAAGGGATAAAAAAGAATAAGAATATGTATGTTAAATTAGTTTAATAAAATTAAGTAATTTTTAATAAACTGTTTTTGTGGTGAAAAGAGTAAAAAATAACAACACTTTTGAATATAAGATATGAATATAGAAGAGCTATAATGTGGAAAAAATAACCTGTTCACATGTATGAACTAGTATGTAGAAATAAAATTAGAAAATATTAGAAAATATGAAATGAAAATTGGTAATTTTGAAATGTGATTTGTATGGGACATAAAAGATAAGAATTAGTTTTGAAAATATTTTAAAGTTAGACATGTATGTATATATATATTAAACATTTAAAAAGTGGGAAAGACCACATCTTTGATTGTTGGAAAGGAAGAAGAGTAGGAAAAAGGGGAAAGAAAAGAGGATTAAAATAGAAATAAAATAAGAGAGGGAAAAGACTAAAAGATAGATATTAAGATGAAAAGAAACATGAGACGTATTAAAAATGAAATAATGAATTGTAACTATTTAAAAAACATATATATTGTTAAGACTATTGTATGCATGTATGAAACTCAGAAAGCAAATGCTCATGACATGAGATGTTGAAAGACCAAAAATAATAAAACTTATTGGGAAATAAAAACAAATGGGGGGGGGATGTTCTGTGGCTCAGTAGCTATATTCCATGCAAAGTCCACAGCCAACAACTGTGGATCCTAAGTCCCATCTTTGCATATACTTGTGGGGTTCCTCACAACCTACCTTGGAGCTTTCCAGCCTAGAAGTTCTCTGAGCGCTGACAGTGAGAGCAATCAACCAATGAAACAGCTTGCCTTCAGAAGTTTTGGGAGCCTCATCACTGCAAGCTTTCAAGAAGAGACTGGACTGCCATCTGTCAGAAATGGTGTAGGGTCTCCTGATTGGGCAGGGGGTTGGACTAGATGACCTACAAGGTCCCTTCCACTCTGTTAATCTGTTTAAGTGTGCTGTGCAATTTCCTGCAGTTTGCACTGGAGTCATCCAACCAGAAAGAGCTTAAATGTTCCCTCAACCCATACTGGAGTTGCCTATTCTGGGAGCCCTTAACCAGCACTGCAGAATAACCATGTTGTTGTGATCTCCTGTAAGTGTACAGCTTGTGTTTTGGTTGTTGGGGGTATGGACAAAAACTAGCCTTATTTGAGGAACTGAGGGGGAGGAAATCAATCTCTTAATGTTTCACAAAGCTTAAGATACCCATGAAGACCCATGAAGTCCCCCAACTATCCCCAAATGCATTGTTATTAATTATTTATTTATTTACTTTATTAATAATTTGCAAGGTGACTCTGGGCAGTCATACATTGATATAGTTATTTTCAACTGCAATTATGACTTAGGAGAAAATGCTAGTTACTGACCTCCCTTGAAATGATCTTAGCTGTAGGAACATCACAGATATCAGATAAAGCAATGAAATCCCCAAAAGATGACATCCTATCAGCACCTGGAAAAAAGAAATGTTTTCAAACTAAGAAACTCTAATTGAATAAGACCCATGTTATATATAGAAGAAAGAACACAGCAACTGGATGGAACCTGTCCCAGGCTGGATCCAGCTTTAGAGCTTTAAAATATGTAGAAGCTTTTTCTTTATTTGTTGCTTGACAAATCAAGTATCTTTCAACTACTTCATACCAACTGGCATTTATAAAGTAACTGAACAGCATGAGGTTATCAGTCATTTCTGAAAGACACATGTGAGAAAATGCCTTAAACAGTTTGGCCAGTACCTTTGTCTACCATCATTATACAAACAGGAACAGCAGTAATTCTTACCAGAATGTTAAATGAAAATATGGTCTTCTTTTGTGACCCCACTCACCTCTTGCTCTGGCATATGCGGTTGCCAAGGGTGTTAGAGTAGGGTACAAGTCATGCACCATGCAGACCTGAGCTTCTTCCTCACTGAGGGGCACACCAACAGCGGCACCTAGTAAGTGAAAGACAGTAAGAGCCGCTTTTCAGAGGTCCGAAGGTGAATTCTCAAATTACAAAAGTGTAACATTATTTCACATGTTGTCCTGAGACCCACAATTGTTTCTATTCCACTTAAATAATGCACATCATTGTTTTTCACTACATTATACACAACTTTGTTAGAAAGTCAATTTCTTTAGCTAAAACCCTTACATGTTTTTTTACAAGACCATCTCAGAAACCGGTAAGAACTTGGAAGTTCAGTATTACCTGCTGGACTGACGTGCTTGAATGAAGAGGCAGCAGAAATGCCCAATGCTTGCTTCAGTTCCCTGACCAACTGCCAGGCATTCAGAGCATCACATAGATTTATAAACCCTGGGGAACCATTCAGAACTGTGAAGAGATGAAAAGGCTCACTCAGCTATAAAAGCCATTCTGCAAGACAGCACCAAAAGCATGTGTAGACTACATCTGTCATCAATTCAGGTTCAGAACACCAGTTGTGAATAGCTGTAAACTGTGCTCGAAAACCTCTTTATGGATCTCAGCTCAAGAAGCATATTGTAAAAGAGAAGTGCCAATAAAGACAAATGGCTGACATATCAGGACTTATTGAAAAATTATCAAGGGGAATTTACAATCAAATCAAAAGAACAACTATCGCAGAAGAATATAGAGGTAGTCCTTGACCTATGACCACAATTGAGCCCAGAATTTATGTTGCTAAGTGAGAAATTTGTTAAGTGAGTTCTGTCCCATTTAAGACTTTTCTTGCCACATTTGTTAAATGAATCACTGCAGTTGTTAAATTAGTAACACGGTTGTTAATTGAATCTGGCTTCCCCATTGACTTTGCTTGTCAGAGGGTTGCAAAAAGTGATCCCATGATCTTGGGACACAGCAACAGTCATAATTATGAAGCACTTGTCAAGCATCCGAATGTAAATCACATGATCATGGGGATGCTGCAAAGGTCATTAAGTGTGAAAAATGGTCATATGTCACATTTTTCAGTGCAGTTGTTAACTTTGAGAGCTCACTAAACATATTGTTGTAAGTCAAGGACTACCCGTAGTTGTCAATGTAGAGTTGTCTGAAAGATTTAAAATGGATAGAAAGACTTACGGTATAAAGCAAAGTAAATCAGAATTTGAAATACAATTGTGTACTGTTGATGAACATGTAATTGCTAAAATGTACAAACATTTGTTAAAACTTGAAGCAGAGAAAGAACAAGATGATACAGAATGTATGATAAATTTTTGGCAATAATATATCAATTTTTGGCAATAATATATCAATGGGAAAGCATGTAATTGAAATGTATTTTTAATAAAATTATGCATCATTGGCATGATGCCAGAGAAATTTTCTAGAATGTATAAAGATACTTCAAATGTACCGTATTTTCCGGCGTATAAGACGACTGGGCGTATAAGACGACCCCCAATTTTAAGATGGTTTAAAATGATCTGCATGTAGATCAGTAATCAATGTATCTATCAATGTAATGTAATCAATGTAATGTAATCAATGCAATCAATACATCTATCAGTAATCAATCAATATCTTAATCAATCAATCAATCAATAATATGTAAACAATCATATGATAATTCAGGCTTATCAAATTACCCAGTAATATAATCAATCTATTAATCAAAGGCCATTCCAAATCCACTTTATATTTCACCATTCTCTTCTTTCCTTTAAGCACAGTTTTTCCACCTTTTTAAAGAAAACGGATCAATGGGGCTTTTTATTTATTTATTTTTCTTCTACTCCACAGTCAGGCTATTATTGCAGGGTCCCTTTAAATTTTGTTCTCCTCCGTGCTGCTTTTCCTCATGGGCTTTGAAATGTAGATTGAGCTGAAACTTTTTTGACTTGTGCTAAGAGAAGGCTGTCCTTCGATGATCCAACAAATCCTTGCAAAGGAAACTCAAACATGCATTTTCTTGGGGCGGCTTTTAGCACTTCAGTTGATATAACAAATTCCTTCTCCCCTCCAAGCAGGAGAAGCCTCAGTTTTCCACTCAAACAAAGTCTTTGTAAAATTCATGCAGGAGAGGGGGGTCTTTTTCCCCTTCAAAGGCAAACAGTCTTTCACTGCCTTGGAACTTCAATGCAGCTGCTGTGAGAGGGAGGTGAACATTCCCTTAGCTGAGTAGGGAGTTACTGAACTTTTTAACTCCTGGCGTTAACGGAACTTTTTGAGGCTTTTTTTTGGGAGGAACTTTTTCTTGGGGCGGCTTTCCAGCACTGGCAATTACCGTATTTTTGGGCATATAAGATGACCCCCAACTTTTGAGAAGATTTTCCTGGGTTAAAAAGTCGTCTTATATGCCGGAAAATACGGTATTTTGAAATGTGAACAACATGAAGGGACATTTAATCACTCCTGGTGTAAAAAAGCTAAAAAAAATTAGATCCAAATACATGCTTTGATACAGAGAATAGGCGTTATCTTACCTGAACGCCTCTTCTCATCTGGTGGAACCAGCCTTCAGGATGGGTAGACCTCGACCAATCAGCTTGAGGACCGAGCCAGTCAATTTGAATAACCAGTAGGATCCGCCTTTCCTTTCCCAGATCTGATGAATCCTGACGACTGGACTCAGGCATGGTTACTCAGTAATTGGTAACTGAGTGGACTCCTTTCCCTGACACAAATAAACTAGGAAGAAACTACTAATAGGAAGAAATGGAAAGCCTTAGAAAGGAATATATAGTAGGAAGCTATATATATACACAAGGTTGGGAACTGAAGGCTGGTTCCACCAGATGAGAAGAGGCGTTCAGGTAAGATAACAACACCTATTCTCCATCCTGGGGTGGAACCAGCCTTCAGGATGGAACATACCAAAGCAGAGGTCCCAGGGAGGGAAAGTGGCAATTTCTGCCCCTATTGAATGTCAATTACTTGCTGCAACACTCTCCTGACGAAGGCTGCATCCGTTGAGGCGAATACGTCGATCTTGTAGTGACGAATGAACTGCGATGGCTGTGCCCAGGTTGCTGCCCGACAGACCTCTTCTAGTGATGCCTGGGTGTTCCAGGCAGCCGATGTTGCTGCGCTTCTGGTGGAGTGTGCAGTAATTCCTGCTGGAGCGGGTATCTCATTTAGCTCGTATGCTTTAGCGATGGTGCCCCTGATCCAGCGCCCTATGGTAGCTGATGATGCCCAGTTCCCCAAGGATCTAGTGTGGAATCCTACTAAAAGAGCTTCAGTTTTCCTGATGTGCTTGGTGCGTTCTATGTAGACCTTGAGAGCTCTGCGCATGTCCAGCGAATGCCAACGCTTTTCAGAGGGGTGTACTGGTCGTGCGCAGAAGGATGGAAGGACAAGCTCCTGGGATCTGTGGAAAACAGTTCACCTTTGGTATGAAGGATGGATCGATTCTAAGAGTTACCTTGTTTGGTTGAAACATGCATAGGTCTCTTCTGACCGACAGCGCCGATAATTCAGAGATGCGACGGGCTGAAGTGATGGCTATCAGGAAAGCCACCTTCATAGTTAGATGTCGCAGTGATGCTTCCCTGAGAGGCTCGTATAGTGGTCCCGTGAGAGATGACAAAACCCGCTGAAGATTCCAGGTAGAATATCGGTGGATTGTTGGGGGGTGTAGGTTGGTTGCCCCCTTGAGGAAGCGCCGAATGGCTGGGCACTGGGATAGACGTATTGATCACATGACAGCATGGACGAAAGGGCTGCCACCTGTCTGCGAAGTGTGTTAGGAGCCAGGCCCTTGTTGAGGCCGTGTTTTAGGAATCTCAACACCTTGGGAAGAGGAATACACACTGGTGAGAGACCTTCCCTGTCGCACCATGCGCAGAAGGCTTTCCACGTGGCCGAATAGATGCAGTTTGTGGAAGATCGGCGAGATGTCTGCATGATGAGAACGTCGTCCTGATCGTAATCCTGGCTCAGTAAGTCGCGCCTATCAATTTCCATGCAGTCAGTTGTAACCAGGCCGGGTCCGGGTGCTGGATGCTCCCCTGAGAAAACAAGTCCTCCAATGGGGGCAAGCGCCAGGGCTGGGTGACCGAAAGAGGCTGGAGGTCTGCAAACCACGCTCTCCTTGGCCAGAAAGGGGCCACGAGGATTATTTCTGCCTGTTCTACTAAGATCTTGTGGATGAGCTCCGGAATCACCGGAAGTGGGGGAAACGCGTATAGAAGTCCCTGAGGCCACGGGCTCCGGAGGGCGGATGGCCGAATTTCTGGGTTATCTGGTGAAAAATGTCGGGGTGGTGTCTCCACTCCACCTGATCCACCTGAGTGCGGCTGAGCCAGACCGCTTGTGAGTTGTGGATCCCCGAAATGTGGTACGTGAGTGATCTCAAGTGTCTCTCTGACCACAGGCCCAGTTTCATGGCCTCGGCCTGGAGAGACCTGGACCTGGTGCCCCTTTGACGGTTGATGTGAGCCTTCATGGATATATTGTCTGTAAGGACTAAAATGTCTGAGCCCGAGACCAGGTGTTGGAATTGTTTCAGGGCGAGATGCACTGCTCTCAACTCCAGCCAGTTGATGGAATGGGAGGCCTCCCTTGGTGACCACTGACCTTGAGCCATGACTCCTTCTGAATGGGCTCCCCAGCATGATAAACTTACGTCGGTAGTCACTGTTCTCCTGTGGCCGATTCTGAATGAGGTTCCTTTGGATATTGCTGAGGAATTCCACCAGGCGAGAGACCCTCGAACCTGGGAGGGAAGTTGAACTTTCATAGGAGATGACCCCTGCCTCACTTTTTGAAAGGGTAGGAGGAACCATTGGAGCTCCCTCGCCTGGAGGCGAGCCCATGGTGTGATCACTATGCAGGAAACCATCTTCCCCAGGAGGGGGATAATGATTCTAGGGATGATCTTTGCTTCCCCGAAATCTGAGAGACTAACTGCCTAATACTATCTTGCCGTTCAGGAGAGAGGCAAACTGTGCAATCTAGGGAGTTTATGACAGCACCTAGGTGTTGAATGGAAGTGGATGGATGGAGATGACTCTTTTCCATGTTAATGGAAAAACCATGGTTCTGCAGGGTCCCTATGATAATGTCTAAATGATGTTGGGCTAGCCCCTAGAAGGTGCGTGCACCAGAATATCATCCAGATAACAGTGGATGTGGACTGATCTGGTGCGCAGGCTGGCTGCTAGAGCCGCCATTATCTTGGTAAAGACTCTAGGGGCTGACGAGAGGCCGAAAGGAAGAGCCCTGTATTGATAATGTTGTTTGCCGTAGCAAAAACGCAAGAAGCGTCTGTAAGGTTTGAAAATTGGAACATGGAGATATGCCTCCGTTAAGTCCAGGGATGCCATGTAATAACCCCGGCGTATTAGGGAAAGAATAGAAGGAATGCATTTTGAATTGTTTATAAACTAGGTACTTATTTAATCTTTTGAGCTCCAAAATGGCTCTCCACCCCCCGAGGCCTTAAGAACCACGAAGAGTATGGAGTAGAAGCCCTGTCCTCGTTGGTTAGAGGGCACTGGCTGTATGGCCCTGATGGAGGCTAGGTGTCCAATTGTCTCCTCCATCAGTTTGCGTTTGGGATAAATGAAAGAAACCGAACATTTGATGAAAGATCTCGGGGGAAATGATAGAAAATCCAACTTCAGACCCCTGCACACTGTATTTCGTACCCAAGAGTCCTGAGTTGAGCGCTCCCAGGCATGCCAAAACTTGGCTAGCCTGCCCCCAATTGGAGCGGCACTAGTGTTACCATCTAGCTCTGCGGAAGGGCCTACCTGAGGGGGCCCCTCTTGGCTGCCTACGGAACTGCTTCCCCCTGCCTCCTCTATCTGACTGTCTCGGACGGGAGGAATACTGACCTGGGGACCGGGAAAAGGAAGGTCCCTGGTCGGCTGGGCCGGCGACTGTAAGGAGTGGATTTTGGGAACCCCTTGAGTGTGATGGCAGGAAGAATCTTCCTCTTGTCGCTGGTCTCCACTAGGAGCAGGCCCAGCGAAGCCCCGAAGAGAGATCCTCCTCTGAAGGGTCCAGCCACCAGCTTCCACTTGTGACGGGGATCAGCCTGCCATTTCCTGAGCCAGTTCAAAAGTCTGGCCACTACCGAAGAATTCATGGCCCTAGCTGCGAAACATGAGGCTTGGAGTGAAGAATCTGCCAGGAATTGAACCGACGCGAACACCTTATTGAGATCTTTCTGCGCCCTCACACTCGTGGAAGGAATGTGTTCCTGTATCTGCTCCAGCCACGAGAGAGTAGCGCGAGTGGAAAAAAAACCTTGACCACCCAGGTCGCCGACTGGTAGTTCTTAATTAGGGTCTGCTCCATGCGCTTGTCCTCTGGCTTCAAGATCTCCTCTGCCTCTCCTGGAACCGTTGTGGAAGAATGTAAGGCTCTAATGGAATCATCCACTGTAGGGACTGAAAGCAGATCAGACAGATTAGAAGCGACAGTGAAAAACTTCTTGTCCTATGAAGAGGCAGACGGACCCGCAGCAGGAGTGGGTCGCTGGCTCTCTACCGCCTCCACGAACATCTGTGAATAGGAACAACATCCACCGCTGGTCTGCTCTCTGAAAAGAAAGGGTTAGCTTGAGCAT